>JACAXG010000058.1:677796-1877796 GCA_018881555.1 Amblyornis subalaris
AGAAAAGAAAAGAAAAGAAAAGAAAAGAAAAGAAAAGAAAAGAAAAGAAAAGAAAAGAAAAGAAAAGAAAAGAAAAGAAAAGAAAAGAAAAGAAAGAAAATTTAAAAAAAAGAAAATTTCTATATACGGTCTTATTTCTCTGTAGCAGAATGATCTATTGGGCTATGGAAAAGAGTTTCTGGGAACAAAGTGTGTCTAAACTATGAAGCAAATTCTCTAGAATAAGATAATAGGGTTTCCACTATTTGTCTCTTTGGAACTTTCCTGTACACAGTTAAAAGCAAGTCTGCCAGGACCTGGAAGCTATGCTACTTGCAGAAAAATTCCATTCAGCAAAAAAATCATAGAATCATTAAGGTTGGAAAAGACTTAAGATCATTGACTCCACCTGTTAACTCAGTGCGGCCAAGCCCACCACTAAACCATGCCCCGCAGTGTCACATCCACATGTCTCCTAAATACATCCAGGGATGGTGACTCCACCACTTCCCTGGGCAGCTCATTCCAGTGCTAAACCACTCTCAGACGGGACTGCTGATCCATGATGGAAAGTGGCTCAGTGAGCACTTCAGCTAGCACATCCATTCAGTAGGCTTGGGTGGATTTCATCTGGCCCCATCACTTGTGTGTGTCTGAGTGGTGTAGCAGGTTGCTAACTATATTTCTCCTTGGATTATGAGGCTTCATTCTGCTCACCATCCCTGCCTTCCAGCTCAGGGGGCTGGGTATCCGGGGGAACAACTTTAATGGTCTTACCATTGAAGATAGAGACAAAGCTCTAACACTGCATCCAGACAGGAAAACAAGGATTCTTTGCTTCCAAGGGAATCAACATCTTTTTTGACATCATCTAGAACCCTGAATCACTGTTTGCTGTCACCTTACACCCATTTATATGTGCAGCTGTTATCTGTTTGCTCAGCAGACAGGGCAATGAGAAGAGACCCAAAAAATCAATACATTTAACATAAATCTGGTAACTCTAACCTCCGATCAGTGCCAGGCCCATGAATCAGTGTGCCACCTTCTGAAAATACCAGCATTCTGGGCAGAAATACCACCTTTCTCTGGAAATCCTAATGCTATAAATAAAAAGCTCACAGCCCTTTTCAGGTCAGTACTATTCTGACCTCCTCCTTTACATAAGCAGCAATAGTCCTGGGGGGTCTGTCACAAGTACTGTGTTACATCAGACTCTACCAAGTAACAAAAAATATAAGGACCTTGTGAATGTTCCACCAAATATAAAAAGAAGACACTGCAAGTGAACCCCTCCTCTCCTGAACGCTGTTTCATGCCTCGTCTGAAAATTCCACCGTAACGTTTGGATAAATACAGGATCTGGATGATGATGATGGTGAATGTTGATCTTGTGAAAGTAACTAACACTGACTTTGCAGATCCTTAACACCATATCTGGAACAAAACAATCAAGAGTTTCCTTCTACATGTTGCCCCTTTAGTGTGCAATGCCAGGCAGGAGCCACGGCAGGAAAAAACCTCCAGCAAGTCAGAAGCCCATGGAGCACAAGCAAAATCTGTGTTTTGGAAAAATAGGCCTCGCTGAACCTGGAAAGTATTACCATGTCTTGCTTTCCTGTGTAGGAAGCTCTTCACCTCCATTTTAAGCAAGACAGAGCAAACAAAAGTCTATTCTGCCTCCTCTAACATGGCAGCATGTGACGGTCCAAGTGTTTGCTTGTCTCTCCTTGGAGTGGGTGATGCAGATTAGACATGCCTATAAGGGAGAAGAGTGGCTCAGAGCTCAGGATTCCTTTCAGGGGTGACCAACAGAAGATGTGAGTTTGCTTATGCACCACGTCACCCCCTTGGTCTGATGAAAGCCTCCACACCTCCCCTCCCTCCCCTCTCCTTTAATCTCTGCATGCTGCTATGCGGAAGGTGCCAACTTGAGAACAGACAGTTCTGAAAAGAAGGCAATTAAAAAAAAAAAAAGCACAGTACTTTAGAAATTTAAACAACAAGCCCTGTGATCAAAATAATTCATAAAGGGAAGGATTTTATGAAGTCATTTCACGAGCACACAATGCCTTTTTTTTTGCTTTGTTTTTTAAATAAATCCGTCAGTACACATGCCAAGGCAACACATCTGAATACAATATCAGTAGACACACCCTGAATCCCTGCGCCTGTGCTCTCCCAAGTTACAGCAAAAGCTAAAAGTTGGGCTTTTTGCCTGAATTTTAACAATTATCAATTTACTTCTTTTCGTTTGGGTGCATTAGTTAAAACCTTTTTCTTCCCCTCGCTCCCTCTTTCTCCTCCTTTATGAGTGCTTCTTTTTCCCCTCCCTTCACAAAAAAAAAATTCTGAAAAATGGATTTTTCTCTCACTGACGGTAAGTGTGTCTGTTTAAAAAAAAAACACCTAAAGAGATCTAAGTTATAATGAATCCCTCTGGCATAAGGAAGCCTGTTCTAATCTCTCTTTATAGGGCTTGAGTGATAGTTTTGCTCAACGAGTATTGACAGGGCCGTCCTGTTTCTCAGGCTTTCATTTTCCCTGAGTTGGAAAAAGGATACAGTGCATTTTCACATTCTCCAAGTCTGCAGTTGTTTTTATATAAGAAGCAATTTGCTTGGGTCACATCAGGTCAAATGGGAAGCCTGCCCAGCTCTTGGTTTTAAAGGAAAAACATACAGAAAGACACAAAAACACAGCAGTTTCCTTCATTAAATTCCACTCTACCTGCCATGGGCTTGCAGCCACAATGGAATTTCCCACCCTGGCTGACCATAGCTGAACTTTTTTTTTTTTCCCCTTTCAATAAAAAGTCTTATTAGTTTTCTTTCAAGTGAACTTTGAGGTAAAGGTTATTAAAGTCGATGCAATTGTCCATTTTAATAAATAAATAAATTAATAAAGGCCTTCATGGGACTGAAGCCAAATGCTGAAGTCTTTATTGAAGCCCAGATTCTGATCTTTGTTACAATGCTGTAAGTCAAAAGCAACTCTTCTAAAGTTGTTGGAGTTGTGCCTGGGTAAAAGATCAGGATCTTGCCTCAGTTTTTAACTCATTTCTCACTCAGGGAAAACCTCAGCTGACTTCGGTCTGAGTTTGCCTGAGTTGAGACTGCCTGCGAAGCACAGCGTGAAGCCTGYCTCTGCAATGTGTTCGGCGTTCTGCTGAGCTCTTCCAAACTGCACTGGCTTCAACACTTGAAGGGAAYGGCACCCAAATAACTGCCTTTCTTATTACTTAGTAATTGCAAAAGTTACCAGAACCAGGAAAGCTTACTCCCAAGGAAAAGGAAAGCAGCCACAATCCTCCCCCGGCCTCCCAAACAATCACTGAAACCTGAGGTGAAATTCTACCCTGAACTGCAAGAAGAAGATGCTGAGGAAGTGACTCAGTGTGAACGCTTTTCAGAACAATAGATCACGAAGATGCTTCATCGATTTCAATGCAGCCCTTAGGAGAACCAGGGCTGCTTGCTTTGCTTTGACTATGATTTCATTGTACACACAGGCAAGGGGGGAAAAAACAGAGAGGAAAAAAAGGATACATCCTGAACCAGAGGTGAGACTGTTTCTTTTTAGATGCTAAAAAGGTGTCTAATTCAAAGTCGGCTCCATCTAACTATCAAAGCATTTATACCTGGCCTCTCTCTGCTGAACGCCCAGTTATTCCCACTGCTGTGCTACTAGTTTGCATTTAACTGCAAATGCTATAATTAAGTTTGCAGAACAGTTTCCATTCAGACTGTTTGCCCATAACTTTCTGCAAAGTTCTCCTTTTGGGCTGAAAAGACTAGCCTCAAATGAATGATGCAAAGTATAAAGCAGATTGGAGGCAGGTGGAAAGAAAGTAGTGGAGGATCTGCTCAGCCTTGACAGGCCACCACAAGTGGGTGGCCCCCTCCCTTTCTCACAGTTTTCTCCACTCTGAAAAGCCGTTCAGCTTTTTTTTTTCTACAATAAATTAAAAAAAAAAAAAAAAAAGAAAGAGAAAAAAAAGGGAAGAGTTGGCTCAGTGCCTCTGTATCCTCTGTTTTCCAGACACTCATGAGTGAAACAATGCCATTTTTGCCTGAATCAGGGCTGAGGATTGCTGGACTTGGCCTTTGAATGATTTTTTGGACTTACTATCGTGACTTTCATCCAGAGATCACAAAGGGGTTTGCACTTTTTATCACACCGGGCAGACCTTTGAAGCAGTCTGAGCCGACTGAGGGCAGAGTCCCTTCTTCCCTCGCAGTGTCCTTCCCCTAGCTGTCTGAAAAACAAATGAGTTTTTAAAAATTCCATATACTCTCTTTGGTTTCGAAGGCTGGCTAGTAAGATACTGCAAAGTTCTCTATTTTGTTTTCCTATGGTCAGATGGTTCTTTTCTTTTTCTTTTCTCCCTGCTCTCTCTGGTGTCTGTTTTTCTAGTTGATTCATCTATTATCCCTCTTTATGTAATTAAATTTCTCTACTCAGTGTGTCATTGTGCTCAGGCTGTATTGTGCTCTGTCACCTCCAATTCCTTTCCTTCAGAAGCTCCACATCCCAATTCCTCTTTAAAGTTGCTTGCTGAAGCATTTGTTCTTTCAGCATCCCCATACGTTTATAAACTGGAGATTAGTTCACTTTGTCTGACTTCCAAAGCCATTTGCTGCTTGAAACCATTTCATGAGCTTGTCTATTCATGTGGATAAACAAAAAAAATAAAATAAAATCAACTATACTGTGAATTAGGAAGAATAAACTGCAGTTGCAGGGAACAAATACCAGTGAGGGTGAAATTAGTAACAGTCACAGTTTTTACTGATGTTGCCCCTGACTGAACTATTTTACTTTGACATACCTTTAGACAGTAGGATTTCACAAGTTAAAAGGATGATATACTCTTTTAGTAGAACCAAGTGACATACCATAACATTTAGCTCATGATTCCAGCATTTCTATACTGAAGAGTCTCTAAACTCACAAACTTCTAAGATGATTAATCTGAATACTCTACAGTTCCCCAAAGCAGTCCATTATTTCCCACAAAGCCTTTAAAACTTTCTGCTAAATTCAGGATTTTGAAGTGATGTCTGGCTAACAGATGTGGTTGTTCTGACACTTTTAGATATCTTCCCTCAAAACAAGAGTCCTTTCAACAACTCGAATTCAAGTCAATGGCAAAATTACTATTGATTTAAAAAGATATGCTCAATTCTTGAAATAAGGAACTGAGTCTGAGTGTCAGACACTTTGTATGTAACATCAGAATAAATACAGAAATTCCAGTCTCCACATGTATCCATCAAATTGTTTTCATTACCTGCAGTTTAAAAATATGGCAGAAAGAAAAAAAAAAGAGTTTTGAAATGGTTTACAGGAGAAATGATGGCTGAAGTTGGATATAGCCCAATAAGATACCATGAGCAGCAGAAGGGCTGCAAGGTCTCCTTTCCCTTGAGGATGGGGCTTTGAGCAGTCTGGTCTAAGGGAAGGTATCCTTGTCCACGGCAGGGTGGTTGGAATTAGAGGATCCTTAAGGATTCTTTCAACCAAAACAATTATATGCTGCTGTGATAAAATGTGATATTTATGGCAGTCTCCTCAGCAGATTTCCACTCCTCTGAAATGGTCTCACCCAATTTGCAAGACATCGCACATCTCATTTCTCTGCTTTAACTCCCTTGGACCTGCATTTCTTCTCACAGAGATGTACAGCRCTGAAACCTTCCAGGCTTCAGGGTCTGTATTTGCAGTCTGCAAAATTCAGAGGAAAACTGAATCATCTCTGTGCAACCACAAATGGTATAAAAGCAGAGAGAGGTGAGAACCAGAACTTCTTGTGTGTCTGGTACAAAGCTCTACATGGTAAATGGCTCACCATAGACTAGTGATCTATTGGAGAGAGAACCAGGAGACAAGGTGTGCCACTGAGGTCTTAAAGAAACAGTTGCCAGCAGAGCTTCAATTCTGGTCAGGGAAACTTAACAGTCTTAAACACCACAAGTGACTAAATAAATGTCTTATAATTTTATAAATGACAGCAGGAATGACTGCAATTATGCTTATTAGCAGATAAAAATGTCTCTAAAGGATTGGATTGGGGGGGCTTATAAAGCAAAACAGGAAACAGGCTCATTGAACACATCTGTGGTGCATGGTTAATCTAAGCCTTGCATACGTTCATTTTCCATGCCAAGCATGATCAGTATAAGACATGATTATAGTCTATCAGTTCTAGGGGTTATAGCTTGAACTACTATAGAAAACTAGCTTAAAATTATAATCATGTTAAGATATTACACGTATTTTCTTAAAGATCTACTTAGCAATTTCATATTTTGACTGCTTCAACAATATTCTCAGAATCAAGCCTTTAAAATTAACTACTTCGTTATTTGTGTTGCTTAGGATTTGTCTGAAGTCAGACTAGGAAAAAAGTTCCAAATATGTTACAAGTTCTTCCCTCTAACCTGCTTGTGCTGCATTCAGTTTGATTGAAATTCCACACAGCTTATGATTTTACAGCCCTCAAGAGTGGTAGGAACAGGAAAGAGAAAGTAAGAGATATTAATCAATCATACCTCAATGATTTGGATATTTAGGATAAAATCAGAGACCCAGAAAGAAAACATTTATGATTGATATAAATATATCTGGGATTTAAGATTTCTTATTTGTTTAAATGGTAGATAATTTAATTAGTAAAGTTCCTAATTGATAGAATAACTGGGCAGAGGTAAAAAAAATCCCTAACGATAGGTTAACCACCAACAACTCCTATGTTTATCCTTTTAAAAACTCTTACATGAGGAGCAACTAGCCTTCCTGCCTCTGAAGCCATGCACCATTCCTAATTTCTATACAGTGAAAGCCATAAGACACATTCCACAGACAAAAAAGATATGAGGTCTGTGACCTCCAAAAGCAATTCACAAGTTGGAGATCACAAACTCTTTCAAGGATCCTGCTGTTTTACTGCTCAGCTGGGCTGGGCTGAGCTTGCAGCTGGGACCTGGGTGAGTTGCTAATATTGGCCTCCCTGGTCCTCGCAGTGAGAGGGACGGAAATGATTCAGCGGTGCCCTGTGCCAGCACAGCCCTGCTGAGCGTCACACACCGTCCCTCCTCAGCCCTGCCACTGCCTTGAACTCAGAGTGCTCACATGCCTCATACAGCTGAATACTGAAACCTTTGCTAGCACTGTAGAGAGACTTGTAGATTAAAGGTCTGTGGGTCTGTGCTGTTTGCTGTGCTGGAGGGTCGATGTACCCGGGCCAGCTCAGGGCAAGAAGAAATCAGTCCCATAGGGGTCTTTAACACAGGAACTCAATTGTCTGTCTAACAGGAATTTTTGAAGATTTTTATAAAAACCCCAAAAATTTCACTGCAGGGCTGACTTTGTAAGGTAGGTGAGGCTACCCGGATTTGGAATTTAAATTTCATCGGTCACCCCAACTGAAATACTTAAGATTTTTTTCATATTTCAAAATCTTCCGAGACTGTGCTTTTTATTAATTCAATATTATTATCATTATTTTCCCCAAATGTGCAATTCCTGCATCAGAAAGAGCTATCTGGGTACTATGTTTGAGATGCTAAAGCTGCATGAATTCTCTAGAAAGATTCAGCATTCACTTGCTCAGAATGGCAAGTTTCAATGAGATTTTCCTTGCTTTAATCGGTTTGAGCTAGCTCTTTGGCATTGTCTTATAAATAATAGAAGCTACACACTGCACTGTTATAACATCATTCATCTAAGGATCTCATAACTTAATTAAGAGGGACACTGTCAGGTTAAAAATCATATATTTTTCATTAAGTAATTTCCTTATCTATGTTACTAATAACATTTTAGGTTATTAAGCTGGAACAAATTCTTAAAATCTAATTTAACATCTACTACTAGCATGTATATATTATATATATACACACAGCTGGTTTACTCTCTGAGATATTAAAACAGATGTGCTAGCTTTACTTTTGTTTCAAGTTGGTTTCATTTACAGATTTTCATGTGTGAACAATGTTCTTCCTTCAGAGTGGTATAAACACTCCACGAGAACATTTAAATGCAAACAAAAAGCTGTATTAACATCCAAGAAAATAAAACATATGTTTTTGTTAATGTAAGACTTGCAAAGATTCAACAATAAAACTTTAATTTTGGAGAAAACTGCCTAACATTGCATGGTGGTTATTTTCACTTTCTCTAAAGGGAAGGTGACAAGTACTATTTCTGTAGTGCTTAATTATGGGAGAGCACAAATCTGTTTGCTGTGAGGGAATACATCATTAATAAATTCATTCCGCTATATTTGAGCCTCTTCAAATATCCAGAAATGTGCTGTTACTTCACTGAGGCTTAAAGCAAGGCTTGCTTTTGATGGGAGAAGCTAGCTGTGGGGAAAGTTAGCATAATGAAGYCTCTACCTGTCAGAGTTTAGCTAAACTCTAAGTTGTTGAAGTCTCCACGGCAGTGCCATAATAGGGGGACAGTCACTAAAGCACTGCGGGGTCTCCTGGAATCCATACAAATAAAGTGTAACATCAAAAACTACAGCGCGTATTTTTCCAGGCTTCACTTAATACAGGGTAAAACTAAGACACATGATCAAAGTCACACAGCGAGTTGATGATAAAACCAAAACAAAAATCCATAGCCTGCACCACTCATTCCTCACTAAACTACTTAGTTTCTTCCTGACGTTTCAATGTATTTCATATGAAGAACAAAAAAAAGCTATTTTTCACTTTTATTAGCTAATACAGCAAGAAGGATGGGGGTTTGACTTCCAGTAGGCCACTTTGCTTTGAAAGAGATTCCTCCTCTTTCCTCCCTCCCCTAGGT
Organism: Amblyornis subalaris; assembly: GCA_018881555.1. NCBI lineage: Eukaryota > Metazoa > Chordata > Aves > Passeriformes > Ptilonorhynchidae > Amblyornis > Amblyornis subalaris. The sequence goes on from JACAXG010000058.1 coordinate 686,596, forward strand.
TCAGTGATCAGCAGAGCAGGTGTTCACTTGCAGATCCAGAGCTCCTGACACAAAAGGAGTTTTATGTTTCATTTTGCTTTTTAATGGTCTGTTGCTCAGACATCAGTCCCAGAAGACATACTGCCAACTATTAAACTTTTTAAGCAGGGGGGGTTGAAATGAGAAGCAGGTCATGGAGTCAACAGCAGCGAGGCAGCTCTGTCTACTGTTTAAAAAGAAAACTGCAATAAGACTGGAAAAAATAAATACAAATAATAAAAACATACAGCCAAAAGGCCTCTCAAGAGCCAGTGAGGAGCCATGGAGGCGTGCTAAAGCCAACTCTGAAGAACGGTGGTACAACCTGATATTCAAAGCTGAACACAACACTGTCGTGTACAAGACTCCCTGAGATAAGAAACACTGCTGTTCTTCAGCCTTAAATGAGACTGCCTTCAAACTCAGCTGCAAATGCTACATGCTCCAGGTCAACCCATTTCACAGTGCAGAGACAATAGGAAACTAGGCCAAGGACCACCTTCTACCACAGGAATAATTAAAGAAACATTATTCTGCCTGAAAATGTGTTTTATGCAGTAAACGTGAGCTTTCAGAGGTACCCTTTTGCTGGCTGGTTGCAGTAGTGGGACTTGAGTGTGTATTTGTTTGCTCACAGCCAAACCTCTGATAAGTGCTGGTAAAACTTTCATTATTTCACATTAGCATCATTTTATGTCAGGGTCAGATACACCTGCATGAGAGTCATAGTTTTCAAAAAGAGAAGGAAAGTGTATCCATGATGCTACAAAATATGGATCCCAAAGACAGACTTTTCATGTTGCATTTAGTCAGGATCCAGGACATAAGAGCTTAGGGTATGGGTCTGAATGCTGGCATTCCTGTATCATCTGCCAACCAGAAAGTTGCTTCATGGGCTTGGTTAAGTCTTTCAAATTATTGGTGTTTCATTTCTTAATTAGTAATCCTTGGGACTTGTCTTGAGTGACAGTGCTTTAGCACTGTGAAGTTCAACTGTCATTATGCACATCTCAGCCAAGCTAGCCGGAGACAACAGATAGCAAGGATAATGCTTCTCAAAAATGTATTTGTGTCTTTATGTTGGTGTCTTAAAAGTATGAGGTCTGATTACTCTGGTATTAATGTGTATAATTGTCTCATTAATCAGTGCAGACCTTTTCCAACTGTATGTATGCTTCAGCAGTGAATAAATTGTAACAGCAATGGTATTTTTTCAAGTAAGACAATTTTTAAATGTCACACACACATATATGTGTCTGAAGATATCTGCCTTCCTCCCTGGCTATTCCTAAGACCAGAATATCAAATTTAAAAGGGAGCTTGTCTAATACACCAAATCAATCCTGAGTCAAGCACAGCTATCACTCTCCATGCCCACTTTGCTTGCTTTAAAGCTATGTTAATGCCCAGAAAGCAAATTTAGTCCTGTATTTCTGTGCTTAGGGACGTTTCTCTTAAAAACAAATCCCTAGTTCATGGATTTAAAAATACTGCTAAAGCCAAAGCAAAAAAGAAAAACCCAACACATTAAGACTTGATACAACTTAAAGTTCATATTTACTGTAATTACTGAGGAAAAACATCACAGCAAACCAGCCGTAGCTATTTATAGAGGAATTTAAAACTGACTCTGGGGTCTGATATGCTTTTCTCATGGATACGCTGAGCACACAAGGAAGATCTTCACAGTATACTACTCTTACACTGCTAAAATGATTAGCCAGTGCAACCACAAGGCAATGGCCTCAACCCTTTCCACATAAAGCTAACAAATTAAAGTTGACCATTATCCTAAAATAATCCTGGTAGGCCACAACATGGTGATATTCATTACATGTGTCCAGTTCAAAGGTGTTGCATAACACAGGTAGAGAACTTGGTTTTTCAGACTTGAGCATTAGCAACAACATAGTTGGGTTTTCAGTGCTGATTACAGAGCACTGAAATGCTGTGAAACCAAATGAGTTTCTGTGTTTGAGTAGCTGAAAGCAAATATGATTCTTTTCACATCTTTGTCTCCTTTGCCCATTCTTGAGCTCACACATGCACTAATTCTCCCCCTCAAATATGCACTCATTTACTTCCTCCCTCCCTCCTATATTCCTCCAGTCTCTGTGTCCATAATCAGCTATCCACTGATGGTTTTCCAAGGTTCCCATATTCTCCCTTCCCTCTGCAGCCATTGCATGAACCTGCAGCAGGGCTTTCTTCCCCCAGAGCCACCCTCCTGTCAGGTTGTGTTGAGCCCAATAAGGCRGCAGCTGCTGCAGAAATGCCCTGCTAGAAATGGGTCCCTCTAGCGTTCATGGAAAGGACTAAAATGGAGTGTTTTGGTCTGTGTTTGACTGAGATTATCATCAGACAATATAGCCACTAATTATAACTTTGCCTTGTCCCTCACCTCTCCTTGAACCAGTTTCCTCTCTTCCCTGTGAGGAGAGCTAGTGGCAGTGAAGTGCATCCTTTGGGTATGTCAGGAAGGCCTCCTTCATTAAATGCTATGAAGTGCTTTGCTATCCTCAGAAGCGTGGCGTTATTTAAGTGCTAATCACTCCAGTCTTCAGTATGTCCAAAATTATTTCACTTGTTACCAAAAAGCTCCGTTGTCACACATTACATTGCCGTTGCACTGAAAAATAATTAACAGCCCACATTTTGGGGTCCATTATTTGAGCTGTCTGCCTGATTAGGGAATTATCCAGAATTCCCAAGTTTTCAACAGAGAAATTAGAAAACATTAAAAAGGTAGGCCAGGGAACAGCTCTATGAAACAACTCATACAAAGAATGAGAAAAGAGACCATTCCTTCCAAATACTAAGACAAAGCAGTAGGTAGAAGTCAAGGTAATCTGACATAACAAGCAATCTGTATGATAATTTAAGAAGGTAATCTTTCCAATGGAGTCCCAAAGATTATCAAACTCAAATATATGGTAAACCATTCTTAACTAGAAATCCTAAAAGTTATGAAGAACAGCACGTAACACTCAAAACAGAAAGTGTAACATATGGTTAAAGTATTTTCAATTTCAAACAACATATAAAACAAGATGTATACAAGAGAAACAATCTCTAGTACTTGGAGCACTAGCAGATGAGGAATTCACTGTCTCCTCTTTTGCTTGCTCAGAACCTCTTCAACTCTTTGTCTTTCTAGATGCAACTAACTTTATCATCTTGAAGTCTAGCTAATATGCTGGTRTAAGTCAGAGAGCCAATATCCTTGGCTGACCCCAGTGAAACCAGGTGTGGCTGAAACTGCATCCAAACAGACCTCAGACTTCAGTGCCCACCAGAGCATGACCTTCATCACTTCTTTATCCTTCAGAGCTTCCAGATTCAATTAGCTAACATTGGGCAAATACTTAGATTACAAAACAAACCCCATCAAACCACCCTTGCCCTAAAAAACGCCAAACACCACAACAGCAAACCCAAACCACAAAAAACCCTAGGTAAAGGACCAGTGATAGAGAAAATTCAACAAATAAATAAACCAACTTCCAAGCTATATAGGTATATAATTACGCTGCAAATTTGCACAAGAACAAATCTTTAGTTGGAGGTAGAGGAGCAAATGTCTTAGAAGGCAGTACAGGTATTTTAATTACCTGCACCCCAAGATCAAACTCAGCCTCTGAGGCACAGCAGTCAGGGAAGGGGCATCTTTCAAGGACTCTTTCCTTACATTCCAAACTGATGATTGGTTTTCCCCCCCCCCCCCCCCTTACAGGCTCAAAGCTGTAGAGTGTCATCTTTCTTTTCTTTCCAGCTCCAACTCCTGACTTCCAACACTGCCAGCCAGGCCAGCACCCAATGCACTCTGCCTCCAGCCACTGTGGAATTTCTCACCCTGGCACCACATGCCCAGCTGTGCCCATGGAAGTGGAAAATCTGACAGCATTGTCAAAGACACAGCTTGGGATAATTGTTCCTCATAGTTCAACTCTGTCAGTGAATATTCTCATATTTTTCTCACAGGAAAGCCACTATACCTTTCATATTCCTTTGCTCGCGGCCACAGAATTCCTCTTTGCCATTAAAGCAGCAGTTAAATATGTTATAATGTGAGGGGAGGTTTAAAAATCTTGTGCGGATTAAAGCTAAAAATGTCATAACTGTATCCGGTTTAATAAGTTCTTTGTGCAGCATAAACATGTGAAGAAAAGGGAAAAGAAACCAAAGGTATCTACGTTCATGTAACGCGGATGTGCTTCATACCTGTAAAATCCTTATTTTATAAATACAATACATGGATTACACTTGTGTTAATGCAAGAAAAAAAAAATCACCATTACACTACAAATACTTTGGTGTAAATTTTAAACAAAACATAGAAAGAAAAGCTGTGCAGCAACTCACAGCCAGGCAGAGATCTGGAGCTCATACAACAGATCCCAGTATGAGGAACCATTTTCACTGCTGATTCACAATTTCCACTTTCAGATCAATCCAACCTTGGTCTCTAACCTTGCTGGAACGCCACTGTTACCATCATGCCTGAGCTCCTCTTGACACCCAGTGCCTCCATCCCACTGGGAGAGCACGCCGCTTCCCCAGCGTCCTCTGGGAGAGCTGTGCCAAAGCACAAGACAGCCCAGGGCTGATGTGTTCCAGGCTGGTTCACTGTTCAGTTTTCTTCTTAAGTGCATGCTACACATTTTTGGATCTTTTTAGGGATATAGAACTGAAAAAAAGATGCCGAGGGACAAAGGCTGCATTTTCTAATGTTCTCCACTGATTTTCCTCCACTTTTCCCTGTCCCCTGCCACAACCAGTGATGTTGCACCTGATTACTTGCAAGTCATAGCTTTTTTTTTTCAGAATGTTAGCCAGTGCTTAAACTGTCAAAACCAAAGTCACGACTGGAAGGACATTCTCTCTGCTGCTTCCTTCTGTTCCTTTTGCGCCAGGTAAAGGTGCCATTGTATTGGAAAAGGAATAAACAACATTCCTCCTCAACCCAGAGACCTCGAATGACAGTTTCTCTGAACAATTTTCCACCCTCGTATCTGTGCATGCTGCTGTAAAGGCAAGCCTTGTGCCGATCTCAACACTTCTAGGTGAAAGCTTATGTTAAAAGAGCAAATTAAGCTATGCAGTTTCACACCACCTCTGGCTGGTTCCAGGCCAGGCCTGATCTTCCATCAGAAACAGAGATGACTTGAAACCAAAATAATTTAACCAAAGCCACTCAAGTATCAGAAGTATAGAAGTAGCTTTGGTGATCCAGAAAACATAAATAAATAGATGATGCCCAGGTGTGGGAAGCAATGCAGTTGGTAGTATATTAAGTGACATTCTTTCTTTTGCTTACATAGAACAATGTTCATAGTCTCTACCTCTTCTAGTAACCCCAACAAGGATCCCCTCCATTTGTTTCTACACAGAAGCAAGTGTAGCATAGCTATTCACAAATCAGTATGTCTCTTCCAAAAATTAATCATGATGTGAGGTGATTAAGAGATACCTTAATGACTAATGGAGCACTTCAATGGAGGTGCACAAATCCTGAGGCACGCAACGAAATTTAGGCCAAAAAAATATAAGCCATGCATAAATAATAAGTGTATTTAGTGCAATGAATGCCTTTTCCTATACATTTTGTATGTTATGAATTGAAAGAAATGAAAAAACATGAAGTAGATACAAATACATGCACACACAGAGAGAAAATTATGTGGCCCTTTCTAGCATGAAAAGGAAATTATTAAAAGTTGGATAAACAACAACGGAGGATATGACAGGGGCAGCTGGAGAACCACACTGGGGGACAGAACTTCTAAGTGAATCCACACAAAAAAATGTCTCCCCTGACAATCCGTTGTTCTTCAAAGAGAATAATGATTCTAGAGATGAGTTTGCATTTGTCTTCGGATGTCACAATAAATGCTAAGAAAGCAGCTGAATGAGAGTTATTATTTCCTCTGAGCAACGAAGGATTTGGGTAGACTGTCAGAACACCAGTGCCCGCAATCTGAGGGCAGATACAAAGCAACAGCAAGCTAGCAGGGAGCTCAGAATCTGTCCAGGGCCCTGGGAAAGGAAGATGAAAGAGGCCATGGGGCAAACTGGAGATCTAAGAAAGGTAGATCTAAGGACCACAACTGCAAGGCAGCTGTTAAATCATGAGGGAAATAGGAACATTGTTTGAGAAAGTGATCACAAGAGGCATAATATTTTCCAAGACCAACAAAACACAAACGCACGCAAATTGGCAGAGAACGTGCTCCACAGAGGTCTATGCTACTCTTCTGGAATAACTCAGACAGTTTGGGGGTACTGGGGCTGCATCCAAGTCCTTACCCTATTCACATATGTGCCACTCTGAGCACAGCAGAAGGACTTGTAACCCCTCAGTGCTCAAGAGTATCACAGCTATATTATGGGCTATCTAATCCTCCCTCTCTAATTGAGCGTGCTGGGCACCACATAAATCCAGCCTTACCTCTCAGTAACAAGATGCTTTTCCAACTGGCCTGATGGAGTACTTGGCCTGATGATGACTCTCACAGTCAGATGTGCAATCTACCCTCTGGCTCCCTGTTGGTTTGGACTCATTGCCTATATACTCTAACACCCAAGACAGCAAGAGATAAAACAGAGATTCCTGTTTGACTGTACAAGACAGTATGTTACAGACAATAGGTAAGCCATGTCCTTGGCACCTGCTGTTTGTAGAACTGGCCCTTTCCACTGTACACTCTTGCCTGCAGTGCTCCTATATGGAAGAAGACAACGGTAAATGACGTGAAATAATCTTTAAAGAGACGGTATGGCAGCTGGAAAAACATCACAAACTGACCTAACAAAGTAGGGTGTAGCCTCCCACTTGGTCAGGCTGCTTTGGAGTGTTGGTATCACAATACTGAGGAACCTGTTTCACTATTTGCTAACTTCCACGGCACATCTGAATATCTTTGTTTAATCAGAACTAAGTCTAAAATGGACGATGGATTGTGTTACGAAATCATAAAAATATTTTTTAAATCCACAGCCCTGCCCTACGCCCCCATACCATTCTATCAAAACATACACGGGAAAATGTTTACAAGTTACAATCTTCCAGCTAAGCTTAGTTTCCTGTATATATTTCAAATGCAATGTCTCAAGAACACACACATACAAAAATCTAAAAATGCAGGTGGGAGCTGCACAGCGTTGAGCTCCAAATCTTAGATGTGAACCATGTCATCTCCTTATACACTGGCTTCAGTCTTTCCCCATTACAGCTGGGTTATGAGATGAAGTTCAGACTACAGCTGAACGAAGGGGAGCCATAGTGGAATGCTGCCTTTTCAGTATGCAGAGGTGCTCACAATTAAGGGGAACTCAGAGTCACAGTTTAATTCGGCATTTTCAAAGCTGAGACTTCTTCGTTTCAAAGACTGAGATAAGTCTGCAAATTTCAAAATATCTAGCACACCATCAAAAACAAGAGAACACAGCAATCACCAGAAGACAGTCAAGTACTTAAACTAGGACAATGAAATAACTGACATGTTATATTGGGTTTGCATGGCAAGGCTTTGTTAGTAAGGGGGCTATAGTGGTGGCTCCTCTGCGAAGCTGCCAGAAGCTTCCCCTATGTCCAACAGATCCAAGGTCAGCTGGCTCCAAGATGAACCCACCACTGGTCAAGGTTGAGCCCAGCAGTGACTGTGACAGCTCCTCTGGGACAATGTACTTGAAAAGGGGGTAAAAAGCTGCAGAATAGCAGCAGTAGGAAGAAGTGAGAATATTTGAGAGAAACAACTCTGCAGACACCAAGGTCAGTGGAGAAGGAGAGGCAGGAGGTGCTCCAGGTGCTGGAGCAGAGATTCCCCTGCAGCCCATGGTGAAGACCATGGTGAGGCAGGATGTGGCCCTGCAGAGCATGGAAGTGCATGGTGGAGCAGAGATCCACCTGCAGCCCATGGAAGACACCACACTGGTGCAAGTGGATTCCTGAAGAAAGCTACATCCCCGTGGGAAGCCCATGCTGGAGCACACTCCTGGCAGTAACTGTGGCCCCATGGACAGAGAAGTCCATGCTGGAGCAGGTTTGCTGGCAGGACTTGTGACCCTGTGGGGGACCCACATGGGAGCAGCCTGTTCCTGGCAGACTGCACCCTGTGGAAAGGACCCATGCTGGCGCAGCTTGTGGAGAACTGTAGCTCGTAAGAAGGATTCACGTTGGAGAAATTTGTGGAGAGCTGTCTCCCATGGCAAGGACCCCATGCTGGAGTAAGGGAAGAGTGTGGGGAATCCTCCCCCTAAGGAGAAAGGAGTGGCAGAGACAACTGTGATGAACTGGCCTCAGCCCGCATTCTCCATTCCCCTGTGTCACTGTAGGGAGGAGTTAGAGAAAATCAGGAGTGAAGTGAAGCTCGAGAAGAAAGGAGGGGTGAGGGGAAGGTGTTTTTAAGATTTGGTTTTATCTCTCATTATCCTACTTTGATTTGACTTGTAATAAATCATATTAATTTTCCCCAAGCTTAGTCTGTTTTGCCTGTGACAGTAATTGGTGAGTGGTCTCTCCCTGTCCTTATGTTGACCCATGAGTAATATTTTCTCTCTCCTGTCCAGGCAAGGAGGAAAGTGATAGAGTGGCTTTGGTGGGACCCTACAGATCAGCCAGGGTCAGCCCATCACACATGGAACTGGGCTTTTCCTCATTTCACTCTCACAATCCTGTGGTAAACCATTTCACTTTGTCTTTGGTTTAATTAAGGAAAAAATTTATTGAAAACTCTCATGCTCAGAATGAGAACATATTAATCTTTTGTTCTGAGTAATAAGGTGCAAAGAAATGTAGTCCTGGCAGGATACTAATTTTTGATGTTGTCAATTAAAAAACTTCTCCTGGTGTTTTGAATGGAAAAATCTCTCAGAAAGTGTTTTTATCGAAGCACCCAGTTCCAAGTCCTGGATTATTAGGTTAAGCTCCGTCAGCAGAGAGACCAATATAAATGCTTTTCATACCATCTGCCTTGATGCCTTGACAAAAAAATAAAGAAGAAGAGAAAATACATAAGTCAAAAATTCTCTGATTTTAACCTGTTTCCCTTTAATACAAAGCTGGGAAATTCAGGTCCTAAAAATATAAAATGAAAAACATGTGATTATTTTTTTCTTTTTATCTTTCCTCAAAACCCTACAGAACATTCAAAATCACCCAGTGTTCCCAGGACCTGAATTCTTCTTATATTTTGAAATCACCAAAGCAGCTTTAAGTAAGTATAGGTACCAGCAAATCATTTTCTCCACTCCCTTCTGCTGTTCTGAACAGAGCTCGTTACAGTGCGTGCATTTTACCTGGTGTTTATTAGGAGGCTCTATACAATTACCAGGGTTTTGATTTTCCTGTTTAAAAACAAATTAGGGTGGTGTGCAGGGCCTTGCAATATTAGGCAGCAACTCCAACAGCTAATGATGGAGGACAGTGCCTCAGTGAAGGCGTCAGCAATCCATCTGGCCAATTAAAGGGTAACTTAGGCAGAGTCCGATACTATTTCTCAATTATGGTGGCTGTGACATCAAGACTTGAGAAGCAGTGAGGTTTGGTGTGAAACAATAAAGTGAATCCATACAGACAAAAATCAGGGAAGAGCTGCTGTAATCCCATAACAGAGAGAAAAGGGAAAACTATCAGTCGGAGATGTACCTTGACTTATCATCATGAAAGAGGGCTGGACTTCAAAAAAACCAAACAGCTCAGACAAGAAACAGATACCGATAAARTCTGTCTTCCTACAGATTTGCAATCAGAGCATGTGAGCACCAGACAAGAGGAGTACAATTGTCATCGGTCTCCTCTCCCACAACAAAGATAATGTTCTTGGTGAGCAAAAGACAGCCTATGCTGTGGCTCTCCTGCAGCAAAGCCTGTGCTGGTCAGCCAACTGTCCTCTGCCAAACATGCTTAGCTGATAAGTTCTGCTTGTCTTTCCCTCAGCAGGGGCACTACTCTGCCTTAGATACCCACTCTGTAGAAAATGAATAATCTTTTCAGTTTTTCCCCACTCAGCTGAGTAGCATGCTCAACAGCTACGTATGGGTGTGACAGACCGATGTAGGGACAGTGAGTCCCACTGACTTAGAGGAGATAACTTTGTAACAAGTACTCCAGAAATCGGAGGTGTTTAAAATCTGCAAGTGGATCCAAGCTTTAGCTTAAGCCATTCCCAAAGTAGAGAGAGACCAAGGCCTTGTTCTGTTTCTGCCTTCCCCTTTGGACCTCTGTGAGGTCTGAACATGCACTATTTTCTCTGGTGGGTTATTTCTCATGATGGCAGAAGCAGGCCAGCAGGATTGCCCATCGCTTAATTTGGACATGGAGACCACAGAGAACTACACATATTTCATATCACAGACTGTTTCAAAACTTTCTTTTTTTTTCTTGTCTTGCAGCTTCAAAAGTATTTCACTTGAACTCAGAAGTTAACAATACCATTTCTTCCTGTCCTTTCCCACCTGAGAGACTTCTTTTGCCCTCACTTCTAGGAGGTTAGCACAACCCTTCCGTCCCATAACCAGTCTCCCATGCCAGCTTCTACTCCTTTCTCTTGTCTTTCAGCCATGACAGAAGTAGTAGTTAAAGTCTCCTGCTGCTTTCTGGCCAGTACCTTCTTAAGTATGTCACCCCTCCCCACGCACACAGGAGTTGCACTGCCCTCCCCTTGGATGGTTCCACAGATCTGTTCTCTGAAATTACAGAGATGGGAATGATTTTCCTCAACATGAAATGCTGTATAAAGAGTGTGGGTGAGAAATATGCAGTGTAATGGAACTGAAACCCCATAAGGGAAATCAACACAGGCAGCTGCTGATACACTATTTACTTGGATAAATCATCCATTTTTCTCTCGGGCCAGATGACTTGAGGTATCACCTACCCAGGATGGCAAGTGCAAATATAAATAATAAATAAAACTAACTGAGGAAGAATTCTCACTGTAATGGGTTTTGTAGAGAACTAAGTTTCAGTTAAACTTAATCCTTGCTGTCTTCTGTGTCTCCAGCAGCAGAAACATCTGGTCGGTTTTAGATTCCCCTTGGATTCCCAACTTCAAAGGGAGTTATAAAGAATAACAAATACATGTACTGGCACTGAAAAAAAAAAATTAGAGCAGCAGGAGAGAATGGTAAAATTGTCCTTATTTGACTGCTAGTGACAGGCGCCACAGGCAGAACTGTGAGAAAAAATCTTAACGGCTCAGGCAAATAAGCTTTTTTTTTTTTTTTTTAATGACTGGCTCTCTGTACTAATGACGCAGAAAATCTATGGGATCTGCCCCATAATGGCAAGAAGCACATGTGCCAACGAATATGCACGCAAGGGTATGCAGAAAATAGATTTCAAATCAGATATGTACTAAATAATAGGCAGGAAACCAGGAACTAAGTTTTGTTCCCAGCCTTTTCACTGATTGTGCCCTGTGTATATTGCTGGCTAAATAATGCAGGTCCAAATTTTGGCTCTTTAAATTCAGTAGATCATTGTAAAGTATGGCCAGAAACAATGACTGTCACATGCACTTTTCATATCCTCCTTCAAAACCTCCAGGAACAGGGGTAGGTAAGCAAACACAATAACAGATGTCTGCAGCTCTCTGTCTTTCCTTTACTCTCTGGTGGCTGCAAAGTGAATGCTATGCTCCTTTCATGAATGCAGCACTACCAGCAACTACTTATGGCATGTTTCTGCCCTTATGTGCAGTGAAAAGAAGCATCTAGCTTCACCCTGATCTTCTGAATCAGTGCACTCATGAAATAATCACACCCTTTTCCGCACTTCATCCATGCAACATCAGGAACTCCTTTTTCCACTTTTTGTTTACCATTTCAGTCATAGGGTTAATAAAATAAATGTAATATGAAGGATGTGTGAGGATTCAGAAACCTGTGTGAAGCCTCCTATCTGCTAAACATTAACTGGTGCTGTACGAACATTAACTCTTGTATGAAGGCTGAACTTCTTACTGCCTTTCATCAAAACTATAGACTCCTAAATGCCTGGAATCACGTAATGCAAATTTATAAGATGGATGCCAGAGAGGAAAATTACAGAATAGGCTTTTGCAAATAGTATTAAAACCACAGCCATCCTTCTTTCACCTCCCTTTACAGAGAGTCCATAGAATATAAGTTTTGAAAGCAGTCATCAAATAAATTCCAACGATTCCTGAATCAAAGAGACTGATCAACTTGTGTATATTTGATGGGACAAGAAAAGCTGTATTTGGCAAACAAATTATTTGTTACAAATAACTCATTCAGTTCTCTTGCTGGAGCTGCAACCATGACTTTTTTCATGACCTTATTTTGCCTTATTATGTCATGAGGTAAGCAGCTTCCCATTGTTTTATCTTTAAAGATATTTCAGGATTTCTTAAATGCCCCACATAACAGCAAGATGATATCAAGATTTTCCCATAAATACAGCAATCTCATATTTATATCAGAACTTTCAGTTGTAAAAATCTTAAGTTCTTATACAATGCAGTGATCAAAGGACTTCTGCAACAGGCTCTTTACTGAAAGACCCTATTCCCAAATTTATTTCTCACTGAATATTAAAAACTTGCAAGTGAGGATGCTTTACAAACTGCTAGAGAAATAGGAATTAAAGTATATACTGTGAAATTTGTCATGCCTGAGACAGAAATCAGCAATTTCTGAAGCTGTTGTCATATATCTATTAAACAGTTGAGTCTGAAAAAGGAAACCAGAACTAACCTGAATGCACAGAGTCAGGAAGACAATTCTACACATGGTGTACAGCTAATAGCTTTGTGGGAGCCAGTGGGATAAACTCATTTCTTTTGCCCAAATTAACTCTTGGGAAAGTCTCTGGCTTCTTGACCTGAAGACCTTTGATTCTTGAAAGGGAACATATTACCTGTGTTGCTAAATCCTCCTGTTGGGAACCCTTTTGGATTAATGCTTACCATCTCCATTTTCCAGCAAAATGGCCTGTTTACCTCTATAGTAAGGAAAGATTAAGAAAAAAAGATCAGGAAATCTCAGGGTTCCCCAAACTCATATTCCAAGAGGTGATTCCATCAGGTAACACTTAATATCAGGTTAACATCAGACGTTTCCTAACTTCTGTATTTGCAGCCAGGACAGTTGTACTGCCAGTGTTGATCTGGGGCTGAAGGCAGCACAGGCTGCAATAACTTGGACAAGAGTCATGGGTTCTGACTGCATCCAGCAGTTTGAATTGAGACTTTCCAATATGAACTTGATCCCCAGCCTGCTAAAGCCAAGGAGAGAACTCAGGTGAGGCTCAATACATAAGAACTTCATCTGTTTTCTACAAGAAATCCTGGGACATCAGCTAACAAACATTTCAGTTACATTCCAGGATTTCTCCAAACATCTTTCCAAATGTTTCTTTACACCCCATTTATAGCCTGTTACATCCTCCTGTGAGTAGGGCTGGTGGACCAGCTCCTACATGGTCGAATAGTTTCTCGAGTACCTTTCCTGTGCTCTTACATATCTGTGGGCATCCAGGCACAATGGAGCAATTGAATATAACCATTACAAAGACAGTTAAATTCCTGACCAACCCTCAGCATGCACATGTTTGCAAAGCTTTAATGGCATGGTAAGCTAAAAACAACCATCCCAATAATATCGGCCASCTAGGCAAGACCTACAGATGCTTTCTGTTTGCTTGGCATATTTTACTGCTTATATTATTATCTTTTTGATGTGCACTGCTCCACCAGCACGCAGGAAATATTGTGAGCATGTCCATAACATAAACTATTTTATTTATTTATTTACTGAGCTCTGAGCTGGGGGAGCTTTTATTTTTATATATTTTAAGGCCTAAATAAATTAATATCCTGACTCTCCATGTCCAAGACCAGTGCAAAATATATTCCTCAGATTAAATCAGCCTTCTTAAGACTAAATTCAATTTATACTGATATAGTAGGTTACATGATTAATCACGTAAAAAAATGCTGGTGAATACAGGAGACAGCTGTTGGAAAAATCATATCTTTCTGCCTGTCTTGTCACAGCCCTGTTTACTGAGAAATACTGAACCAACAACACTACTGCACTACTGTCCAAATAAAAATTCACTTAAAAGCAGCTTTTCTGTATCAGAAAATACCCCTTTCCTCATTTGAAAAACAGAAACAGAAGGTCTAATGAATGGAAGAACTTTTCAATTTGTATTACTTTATCATCTTCTGTTTACCTCCAATGGGAGTGAGAACTCCAAAGTTTGAAGAACCACAATTTCTGCTGAATGGTTGATCAGACATTCACTGATATATCCCTAACTTACAAAAGCTGCAGTACTGATATTCTCGAGGAATATGAGATTGTATCTCTCCAAGCTCAAGGAAGACAGACCTGAATAACCAAGGTATCACATGAGTGCGTTAAGTAGCTCTGTCTTTGTTCAAAAAATAAGGATCATCACACTGTTGAGACAAGGTCAAATGCTTTACATTTTCCAGCCATAGAGCAATTCTTAACTATGATCTTTGCTTTTAATCTTCACCCTTGCCCTACTTGTCTAAAATACCCCCCTTACACTCATGTTTTTCTTTAGTAGAGTGCTCTCACTGAAACAGATTTAGGCCAATCCTGAAGAATTTAAACTTAGCCAAGGCCATAATCTATAAAGTAAAATGTACCCAAGGCATATACCACATTGTGGCCCTTGACAAGACTGCTGCCAGAAGAATTTTACTATTTAAGTATACAAATTCTACATGAGGAAGAAAAAGAGCTAATGTGTTATGGATGTTATACAGGACAAGGAAAGACACAAAGCAATAAACAGAATGTACTCTTCTAAGGGAAGGTCCCTTTTAAATCAAACCTAAGAAGTAACAAATAAAAGTGAATACACTAATATTAATTGTATAGGCTTTACATTATCATTACCTTTAACTGTTTGCTCACTTTGCAAGCAACTGGACTGAGAGAGGCACCCAGGATTTGATTCATGACCAGCCCACAGAGATGGGGGCCAGGAGAGCTGAAATGGTATCAGAGGCTTCCAGTTTGCTGAATATCTTTCCAGAATATATTTCCAGGGGAGATCTACATACAGCTGCAGAGACAGATTCTGATCAGCTGTTACAGAGATAGAAAGTGCCATGATAATATCAATATAAGAAGACTTCAGTGTAATCTATAGGTTAGATAGATTCTATTAGAATCATAGAATTATTTAGGTTGGAAAAGACCTCCAAGATCATTGAGTGCAACCTTTGACTGATCACTACCATGTCAATTAAACCATAGCACTGAGTGCCACATCCAGTCATTTCTTGAACACTTCCAGGGATGGTGATTCCACCCCTTCCCTGGGCAGTCTGTTCCATAGCTTGACAACCCTTTCAATGAAAAAATTATTCCTGATGTTCCACCTACACCTCCCCTGGTACAGCGTGAGACGATTTCCTCTTGTTCTGTTGAGTCCTGACACTTTTTAATTTTTTTTTTAATTAAACAGATAAAGACTTTTTGATTAAGCAGATTCAGTAGAATTCTGATGAAGCACTCCCTTAAGCACCACCCAGAAGAGCCCAAACACAACTCAACATTTTTGCTTTACAGGATAGCTAGACTTTGAAATTTGCTTTTGTTTCACAGTTGAATTAAACACTGCATTGCGAAGTTACCCATGAAACAAAAATAAAAAATCATTTCAATCAATTGAATCTTGTTTTGACAAAATAATTTTGTTTTGATTGCTACTTTCAGTTTTGATTTAAATTTTATATTAGAACATAAAATACATTTTTGAAATAAAAGTTTGAAACAAATGCATTTCTGTTCCACAAATTCCARGAAGCTTTATCTGGAAATATGAATAATGAAAACAAGTAAGAGTCCTGGAAGTATTTTTTTTTAATGAACCAGTATTTCCACAAGAAGAGAATACCAGTAYGTGTTTTTCTAGTGCTTCTAGTCCTGATCTTCAGTACACTTTAGTGAGCCTCAGAAGCTTGTGATACCTCTGCAATACTATCAATATATCAGTGACAATCTAATTATTATTATTAATAATCCAGCCGGTATGCTGTTCTTGTCCAAGAACCGGTGGAGTTTAACAGTGTATGAAAGGTAAGAGGCTTTTTCAGACAGCCAGTTATGTAACAACTAACACACATCTTGTTGGGTCAAGTACCATTAATTACTGCTGCCATTGGGGGAAGTATCAGAACTAGTTCTGAGCAGGATAAAGCAGCAGACCAAAAGTCACGGAGAGTCCTACTATAGAAGAATCTGAAGTGAGGAGAAGTGAGGGGAATGCCAGTTGTTTCTGCTCTGTCCTTTAACCTTAAACTTAACTGGTAGCAAAATGTAAGAGCAGTTGTGATTAATAAGATATTTAACATCTAAAATTCCTTTTTCTTTAACTATTTGCTTCACCTGCTAAGAAAGCTCTTGATCACTGCTCATCCATTCACAAATTACTAAAATGCGAAATACCATGAAGTCATGTGAGGCTTGACCGAAACCATAAGACAAATCCTGGCCTCAACAGGGAAGAACTGAGGGTTTTCACCCAGATCAGGTAGCAGCAGGAGTGCCAACCCATGAAACTGTTCATTTAGGAAGACCAGAAGGAGAGCAGAAGCATAGTGAGGCCTTTAACCATGACAGCACATACCAGTCATCCCTGCCTGTTTCAGCACTGAGATCCTTATGGGAAGCAGTTGTCTCCCAAGCCATTTGGTGGAGGGGTTTTTGTAACATGGTCAGAATCTCAGCAAGAACCAAGTAATTTTTGTTTCTTATAAASTGAGTTTCTGAATGCAGTGCTTGGAGCAGCAGTCCAAGGATTCAAACAACTGTGCTGCTTAGTCCCCCACAAAAGCATTTTTAACCGGAACTTGAACTTACCTACTACAACATCAGATGCCAGGCTTTGCAAGGCTGAGATGGGAAAAAGCTTGGGCAAAATTGTTGGGGTTACCCCACTTGGGGTTTTTTTCAGGTATTAGATTTGGGGAGAGGTATTTGGGAAGAGATAAGAGTGGCTAAAATAAAAGGAGTTTGGCTTGCATTTCCTTGCCAATAGGTTATTACCATAGGAGAGAAATACAAAGGCTTGTTCAAAAGCCTGAATTACAATTACCTCTAACAGAGCTTTTCCTGCTGCACACCAAGCAGACTGTTGAATTTGTGTTCTGCATACTGGACCCATGTGAGTTGAAAACTCTCCCCTTCGTCTTGTGTGTGCCTGCAGTTAAGGCTGCCTGTAACCCCTTCCTAACAGTGAAATTTCAGAGGAGCTGCCTGAGGAAGAGGACTGAATCCCTCACCCTGCACAAAACAAAAATACAGATTTAGAGATCACAGAAAACAGAAAATACCCAAATGCATGTCCACGCCTCATCACTAGTGAGTCCACGGTCCTTGGGCTTAGATCCACATCAAGTGAAAAGGTTTCCCTTTACAAAACACAGTGACTCTTCCGAATGAGCGACTTTCAATCCTTTTACCCACCAGCTTCCCTCTCCCTTAGTTATTAAAACAAACAAACAAGAAAACCCCTCCCTTTGCTAAGCATCCTTCCACTCTCCTCTTTTAACTTTCCTTCACGCCTCCCARGGTTTGTTGCTTTTCAGCCAATGCACTAATACCTGCTCTCTTTGTACTTTTTTCTTTTCTCTTTCTGTTTGCTTAAAACTCCCAGCCCCAAAAGCAAATTTGGAGAAAACTGGCTTTCTCTAGTTATCCCATTGTTCTTCTCAGGCAAGATCTATTTCAGATGTTTCTATTTCAAATATTTAATGACAGACCTATTCATACAAAGACATGCCAACACCACTCCCCTGTCTCTTTGGCATGATGCAGAGCACAGAAAAAGATTGTCACAAGATACAAGGACTCTGTTAGTCAATAAAATCAAGTTCTAACTCATAAACAGTATGCAGCAAATTCCATACATTGCCACACTTCCCAGAAGCAAAAGCCTGACAAAAAACAGTTTCAAAGGAGACCCCATGGGACAGGATCATCCTTTTAGCACTACCACAGTGGACCTTGGCTGGCTTCCCTTCCAAGAGGACCTGTAGAGAAGCCAAAGACTGTATTGAGCCTTGGAGAGTTAACTTATTTTTGGGGTCTTGTCTTCACTGCAATGTTGTTTGTAAGTACAATGTTAATGTTGCCCCCAGCACGACTCCCACCCACAACAGAAGCCTCTTGCTCAAGCTAAGTGCTATTTTAACTTGATTCTTTGGCCTAAAAACAGATTAGAAGTGGCAGCCCATGTGTTGTAGTTACCAGTGTCAGTAACACAGTGGGAACTCATCAGTTCTCTGGTTATGGGTTTAAAGCACTGATCTAAGATCCTGCCTTGTAACTGGGATCTGGACTAAAAACACAGAACCCTTATTCCCACTTATCTACGTTGAGCTCAGGCGGGTAGAGGTGATGGTCTGATGTTAATGATCTGCTTCTCCTCTCCTCAGTCTCTGCAGTACATTCTAACAAAGAAATACTCCAAGTTTGCAGAACAAACCACATGTCCACAAATCACTGTAGGATAGAGAACCCTTACAAACACCAGCCTGTAACACTGCTGCAACAAATGGAGTCAACACATCTAAAACAATACTGGTTTTAATCACTTCTACCCACTACCTCTGCCTGCCCAGGCTATTGTTTGGAGTGAGGAGGGCTTTTTGCAAGTGCCTTAGAGTCACCATCTGTGAAACACAGCACAGCTGCACCTACAGTCAACATGAACACAGATTTTAGCTTTGTGTGAATTGCAGATCTTTGTCCAAAGTATTTTAAGGCACACGTGGCATGTGAGAGCAAGCTAAGGTGTCCATATAGTCAGTTCTGTGTGGCAACTCCAACCTCTTGCATATTGACTGTTACCTACATAATCCTTCTCTTCACTCTAATAAATAGGCATGAGATGAGCAAATCTTAAGTACTGGCAACTAATACAAACCACCACAAAAGTGGCCATATTATCATCTGAACATCTCATGCTCTACTTTATTTACAGTCTCCAGGACTGTAATCCCAGCTGGTAGTTTTAATTAGTAGTGAATGTACTTTCACAACAAATTGGACCTTCTCCTTCTTGGGCATCAGAGATCTCTTCCACAGATGACTGTGGATTATGAAGAGACAAATTTTGGGGATGTTGGGCAGACAGTTTTCTCATATCACATATCTGAAAAACTAGCATCACTCTCTGGCTCACAAGAGGACTTGGCAGCAAGTCAGATTATGACTATCCAGAAGACTCTTTCTTCCCTCAGTGTCAGAGTAGTAAGATACATAATGGAAACTTGCAACAAAGCATAAATAATTCTATTTACAAGTCAATACAAAACTGTGGACTACAAGGCCAGCTGCAGGGGCTGTCTTTTACTTACGGGTTGTGAGCCAAAACATGGGATAACATGGCAAGCATCACCAGAGTATGTAAATATCTACTCTTTTGCTGTTATTGCTAGCTTTTCCCATTCTGCAGCCATTAGCAAATGCCTTACTACAAAACTGTAAGTGCAGTAGGGTTTTAACAGCCTTTTTCCTCTTGTTGCTCTGGGATTTTTCCTTTCTTGGCTGTAACTAGTTGCAACCAGTTGTGAATAAGTCGTTATCCCTCTGTGAAACTCACAGCAACTAAAAGAAACCAGTGTCATTATGCAATTTAAAAAAAAAAAAAAAGAAAAAAGAAAAAAAGAAAAAAAAGAAAAGTTTTGTTTTATGGTTAATTATCCATGGTCTATTTACAAAATAAATCAACCCATTGTGCACCACCAGGATTTGTGGCCTCATATGAACTTTGCTTTTCATTAATCACTTTAAAAATAAAAGCTAACTATTTTTTTTTCTTTTAGGTTTATTACTTGCATCTGGGTATAAATTGTAAAAATGGTGAGAGAACAGAGTATGGATTATTCACCCTCAGTTTCATGACTTACATGATCTCAGTCTTGTCTTTCTCCACGTGCCTAAACTGATGCACACTCCAAAATTTCCAACATTCTGTAAGAAATGTAATCACAAGAAGATTGAAATACTTTTTAAACTCAAACTTTGAGTTATGAAAAAAAATTTGCAAAAATCTTGCCTTAAGAAACAAAAAGGTAGGCAAGCCTACAAACATATTTAAGCTACTGAAGGAGGCAAATAAAATTACTCATGTAGATATCTAAGTACTACACAAATGTTTGTGAGAGCTGAGTGCAAGGCTATTTTGTTTAGACAAAACCTACTTGCAGGCAGGCTGGAAAAGGCAGAAAATGGATATCTGATTTCTTTACAGTGCTTACAATTTATACAAGAAACCAGAATTTTTTTTTCTCAAAATGTTTTAATTATATAAGAAGTTTAGATCTTGTCCCTATGTGATGACAGAGAACTACTGAATTTCTGAAAACTAGCCAATGGAGAGGCAGGCAAAGGACATTTTTAGCTGCTCTGTTAAAAAATAAAAAACCTAACTGTATTAACACTTATTTCACTCCACTAGGGAATAAAATACATATTTGCATAAAACTGAAATTCTCAACTAAGAAAGACTGAAAAATTTATGTCTCCACTATGAACTCTTCAAGTAAAACTAAAAAATAAGAAAGGCTGATAAACAAACATGATGAAAGTATATACAATGACAGGATATGAAAATGTCACTCCTCCTTTTTTTTTTTTCATTTACCAGTCACCCTTAAGTGTCCTTTGCCTTAACTATGACAAACAGAAAGTCACAGTGCTCCAATTAATCCCTAATGAAATGCTACAGATAAAGTTGTGCTGTCTGGAGGTCAAAAAATGTGGTTTTGCTGCACTCAAGTCTACAACATTTTATTTCTAAACTCCTGAGCTGGAAGCAAGTATAAAGATGACTAAACTTAGCCAACAGGTATATTTTAGAAACTGAGATAAAGAGTTGAAGTTAAGAAATTACATCATTAATACTACATATTATTACTAATAGGAGCTCAGAAAGGTAATTTTTGCTTGCCTGTTGGTGTGAAAAAGAATTGTAGAGATTTGAAAAGTTAAAGAAACCCACTGCCTCCTCCTCCACTTTGCAGATGGCTGAGATGCTTTAACTTTCATTTCCAAAAGTAAATTAGCTCCTACTTAAATGAAAGTAAAAATTTAAAGCTGCCTCCACCTGATTGCAAAGCACAGCGGCTGGGCTGGGAGAATGGATAGGCCTTCAAAGAAAATAAAAGCCTTTTAAAGCAACTCCTCATATGAACGCCTGCCCTTGCAGCAGCAAGCTGTGGCCCTACAGCCGCTTTCCATTATAAATGCTAAATTGGGAAATGTTTAACATTCTTTGTTTAATCTTTGCAGTATAAAGAAAAAACAGCTGATTCTCAGAAACATGACAGCCTGAGCAACCATTAGTGATCTGCCTCCCCCTTCCTCAGAGCAGAACAGGCCATTTCCAGCCTCAGCAGCGACTGACACTTTTTAATCAGGAATGTATATTTAGATGGAACCTAGAAGATGAGATGGAAACTTTGTCATTTTTTTTGTTCCAGTTGTGTAAGGTGCCTAAGGCAATCAGGATATTTAGTCAAAAATGTGAGCACAAAAACAGTTTAAGAAATATATGTAGTGGAAACTATGGACAAAGGTGGTATCAAATATTTTCTGCACTGTTTTCTGTTAATATCTTTCCACAATTTTTGCATGAAGAGGAGCGTTATTATTTATTTTGATTTAAAACATTATCAACTGAGTGTATTTTTCTCTTGTTCACAGCAGAGTCAAAGCAGTGACTCCATCTATTCTGCTGCAACCAGTCACACATAAATCAGCAAAAATCCAGGAGTGAGCAATCCTCTCTGCTGCTTACACAGGCAAACTCTCTTTGTATCTTGTGTCTGCAAGAACTTCCCTAAAGGGGTGAGTTTCATCACGCATCCTAAAAGTCACACAAGTCAGAGGTTTCTTCAGTTGAAATTATGAAGTAATACCTCAAATTGAGTCCCCACAGAAACTGAACTAACTGAAATAGTTAGTTTTTTACAAGATTTTACCCTGGAGCACACCTTCCAGATCATCAAGTCTAGTTCCCTGCTATCTTCTACTACAGATATTAAAGGTCACTTCTTAAAGAGTTGTTTTTAAGCCTCTGCATCACCGAGGTGAAGAGAGTATAAACATCCTTCCCACCCTAGCCACCAGCATTCAGCAGCTGGCAGTGACGAGACCAGACATCCAGGGAACAAACCCATGAGAAATGAGAACGCGCTCCTTCCCCACGGCAGTTCTGACAGACAGCGTGGAGCATCCTCTCGTGGGGCTGGTGCTGATGAAGGCACTCAGCCCAAACAGAACCCGTGCTTCACTTAGCGACAACAAGGAAACATCAACCACGGCGCAGAGGAAAAAGCAAGGAGCACCCAGGTGTCGGCCCTGCTCGAAGCACTGCGCACATCCCCGCAGGTCCTCTACGGCACTGCGCTTCAGTGATCCTTCCCTGCGGAGTCACGGCCCACCTGCACACGTCGGCTTAAACAGCAAGGGCAAGAACATCCAGGTTCTCATGGGCAGAAATGAACCATCTGCTTTGATTGCTCTGAACGGGGAAGATAATAACTTTGAAAAGCAGGACTGCAGGAACATTTGGTGCAGCTAGGCCTGATACTTTGTTACAGTTACTCCAAAAATATTGCTTTTTGCATCATTTCCTAGGGACTTCTGCAAGGCAAAAAGACCAGTGAAACTATTGAAGGCACTGGCAATGAATTACTGATAGTGAAGGACACAAAATTGTCATAAACTTCAACCATAGTGTGAGAGTTGCAAAAACGACTGTTCTTAGGAAAGGAGGGAGGGAGGGAACCTTGCAGAATAATTGCTAGATAAAAAGCCTACCATAGCTAATTCAGCACATTGCTGGATACAGCAAAATAATTTAGCTAGCTATTTTTCAAATATACCCAACCCCAAGTATGTGTCAGGCAAGAAAAATAATGAATCTTTAAAATAAAAATTAATGTAGAGCTCTTTTCATTTTTGTTGTTGTTTTTAAATCTTTAGGGTTCATATTTAACCTTTTCTCTAAAATAACAAACTTGAATTTAAGAAAACTAAGGCACAGATCTTCACAGAGACAGGACTCAAACAGCTTATGTTTAAAAATAAAATAGCAGAGTCTTTTTAAGTTGTGAAGTGAAGACTTATTCATTAAAACTGAATATTAACATCTCATTTCAGAAACTGTTCAAACCACCCCTTTTGCCTATTTTGCCTATGAATTTAGGCAGACAGAAGTTTCACAGGTTGCATGTCTAGCATCTGGTCAAGTCAAATCACCCTCTCCTCCATAAATTAAAATTAGATTTCCATTCTGCAGAACACACAAAATTCCCTCATTCTGGTTGCTGTTCAACCGTGCATATATAACCAGAGTTTTAGCAGCAGGCATTTACAAGGGTTTTTTTCCTTTTTAAATTAGAAAATACTCAGAAAATAATTAAATGTTTGTTTGACCATTAAGGAAGGTTAGTGTCTTGATAGCAGTCCATACAAAGCATACAAAGCAAAGCTGGGCACTGAAGACTTTGGAAGTCAGTGGTAACCTAGTGATATGCCAAGACATGTCTCAAGAACTGAAAAGCAGGCAGATGCCTTTAAGAGGGCAAATTGCTTGTCTACCATTAAAAGTTATCAGGTTTTGTACACCTATTCCAAATAAGTCTTCCATTGCAATCAGTGCTGACAAAAAACTTACAGACTAAGACTCTGAAAAGACAAGCAGAAAGTAATTTTCACTCAGAGACAAATGATCACTCTTTTGATTAAGTCAAACACTGGACTCATTACTGAGCGTGTTCTCTGTAAAGTTACACCATCTACATCTTCCAAGCATTTTATAAAGGGCTGACAGCTATGAGGGACACCACATAAGGATTTTAAGGAGGTTGCTCTCCTCCACTGCAATTATGTTATAAACTGCTATTGATATGTTGATTCAGCCACACCTTACAATTACCTAGATTTTCAGGCCCTATAATTCCTATAGGATAGTCTTCCTGCATTTAATCATCTGATGACCAGGGTTATTTTCATTTATATATGGTCATTACATTATATAGGGTTATTAAATCTTATATATGGTTGGTGCCCACAGTTTGGTCTTTGTGGCAACACCAGACTGATGTTTAAATAATTTTTTAACCTCTACAAATTATTACAATGCCTTCTCTCTATGTATTTAAATTGATATTATAAACAGTAAAATAGGTTTAGAATATTTCTGCAGGGCACAATAAAGGAAGTGTCTACTACTACAATCCCTAAGTGATTCTGTACTGAGACACAAGTGGAGGCAGGAGAAGTGTTCATTGCCCAGAGTCAAAGATAGGGCTGGTGTCAGAATCCTGGTGTTCCGATATATTTTTGGATATATATGTACTCCCCAGCAGTTTGGTGAAATATACTTACACAGCTCAAAATACACTCACAGAGCTTAAAATATTCCACTTCCTGTTTTCACAAAACCCTGTTTCATTTCAAGTTTGTCTCAGGGATCACTGTTGAAAGATGTCAGCTTCAAATATTCTTTTCTATTATGCCTGAAGTGGGCATAATTCACTCTCAGACTCATTTTATGGCTCTTTTCTAATACTGGAAAAACTCTTTAAAATAACCGAGGATTGAGCCCTATAACTTTTTAATTGACCTAATAGACTCCTGACATCATATCAACAGAATTAGTAGCATTACACTGGGGAAGAATCTGTCCAAGAATGTGCATGCAGACAAGAACGATTTGTAAAGGGCGAAAGAAAACAAACCCTGACACAATGCTCACAACCACAAACAGGTCAGACCCTCAGAGGATACAACTAGGAATAAACTGGTTGCAATAACTACAGGAATAATTTCCTCCTGTAGTATGAATAGAAAAAAAAAGTATGAACTTTTCTTTATTACTGACTCATTTCTTCCCTTTTTTGAAGCCCAAAAATCCTTTTTTCTCTTTTTAAAAAAATATTATTTTATCAGGGCTATATATATTTTTGCTTGCATTTGACAGAAATCAATAAAAATATCCCAAACAATCCTAATTAGAAGAATTTCTGGATTTTTATGGACATCAATCAGTTAAAATAGAAATGAATAAAAAAAATTCAGCACAACCTAAAATTTCAGTATTCTGCACTTGCTGGTGTTCCAGAGAGACCAACCTCACACTTGCATTAAGGTCAGGGGTGGAAAGGGAAAAAGCTTTCATTGTATACATCCAAAAGTTGGAGGGAGGGGTAGAAGAGAGAGGAGGAGAGAGGCAGAAACACTGTGCAGAAGCCAGGGATGTTCCAGAGCACAGTGTGACAAGAAAATACTCAATAAGAATTCCTCCAGCCAAAACCAGATCTTAAATAGATCCATTGTCTTCCAGCCTGAAGCCCTTAAAAAGGCTCAAAATTAAAGTCTGTGCTGTGGGCACCCAGTCGCTCTTTCCTTTCATCAGGATTTGCAGGTTTTAATACAATCTGTCGTCAGGAAAAACAGTAGAGCTGTGCAGTCCAGAGAGGTAACAAAAGCGAAAGGCAGGCGAGAGTTACATAACTGCCTTTTTACATAAATATTACATTGAGAGATATTTTGCTTTTCAGAAAGGAAAAAAGATTTGGAAAAAAAAAAAAGCTCAAACTAACGTCAGAGAATTCAATCCAACTTCACTCATTCCTCGTCCCTCTTTCACTTTGCAACATGTATCAAAGAGTTGAAGTGAGGTGTTTCTTTTTCTTTTTTCATTACGACTAAACAAATAACCAATTCAGCCTTAAACACTTCATAATAGATTGTCTTGTATTACCTGAAAAGTGCACCACATCATGGAAGCTGGAAAAAAGTCTTATTTTCAAGCATAAGCAAGCCTGCCTTGCTTGTCTGCAGCACGGGGCAATTAGAAATGACCATGGATGTTAAACGAGCTCGCCTCTGTACAGTCTGAGAAAAGGGAAAAAAACTCTGCAAGTCTCCCCATCTGTTATTTCCTTTTTTTTTTTTTTTTGGCTGTAGGAAAGCAAAATTATGCAAGAGCTTTTGAATGTAAAGGCTGTGTGTGCTTTTTCCCTTTTTGTCTCTGTGAACACGGTATGTGATATTGCGTAACTGAGCCCAGAGTGGGCGGCGAGCATTTACTATTGATTTACACTACTCCTCGTCTTGAATTCAGAGCTCCAGGAGAGAGTCACACGCAAAGCAGCGCCGGGAGGTGACAAGGATGCGGATTTAAGGGGTGTGCCATGGAGAGAGGGAGGCAAAGCATGTAAAAACAGAACTGTGCCTTTCCGAACCACACATGCTTTCCCCAACCTTTTCATTTTTATGCCCTTTGGTAGAAGAGTGGATGCTTAACAAAACCCACAAACTCTTCCGTCCAAAAGTAAGGTTCCCCTCCCACACACCTATGCCCAAATCCTATTAGAAACTTCAAAAAACTATCAATCAATGCCATTGTGACACTTCTTGTGCTAGGTTTAAAGATGCCTAACAAGCTCTTATTGACCATGAGGGTCATTATGGTTACAAAGAGAACTCTTTCTTTAGCAATACTATACATGAACTTTTAACAAATTCCTCCAGGACCTGCAAGCCTGTAGGAGCACAGAAGTCATAGACACTATGCACAGTATGCAATACAAAGCCTTGAATTTTTTGAGATGATTGGGTGACATGGAAATATGAGAATTAGAGACCAGAAACAAGGAAAATTTAACCTATTTTGTTCACTCATTAGGCCTGCCAAAATATCCATGTTCTCTCTTTTCCATAACCACACACCCAGAGTCATCAGTTTAGACAGACAGGCCTCTAGCTCATTAATGAGAATAATTTTGAGTCAATAGGGGAAATCCTCTCATCCCACAGGTTAATGCCCATCACATTCCTGAATCCTTTGCCTTGAAGGTGAGACACGGCTGTCCAAATTCTTCCTGCCCCCACTTGACACTAAGACCTACAAAGCAAGGAAATACCACCAGGCTGGCACAACACTGGACTTCTGGGCATCCATTTATTTATTCATATTGGGCTGGAGATTCTTCTAATAAAGTCAGTGGCATTCCAAAGCACATCAACATAGTTTCTAAAGGATGCTGAAAGGCTGAAAACTAAAAGTTTATTACAAGCCACAGCAGACACTGAGCCTAGTATCAGAAATGAAACTGAGTGTGGTGATTAAAAAAAAGTAAAAACCAACTATCAATGCTTTTAAAACTTCTTTTTCATTATCTGTAATGGAAGACACATATTCCCCATATTATTTTCTTCAAATTGTGTTAAATGGGCAACATGTTTTTCTTTACAGATCTGACATCAGACATTTTTACAGGTCCTAAAATAGCACAGTGAGCAAACAAAAACCTCCGAGTTATAGGAAAGGCAAACCCTATTTTAAGGAAATTACACAGATATGCAGTGTTTCTGACTATTCTGTTTATTTTTTTTTCTTTTCCCCAGATCCACATCTACTAACATTAACTATGGTACTACCAGCCAGCATGCAGTCAGGATCTCTGTCAGGATGTTATGAAAAGAAAACAGTCATTCACTGTCTTACACATGCTTATTCATTGTGTTTGCACATAACTGGAATTGCATTGAAATTACCCAGAAAAGTTTTACACCAAAAGTCATGTTCAGCCTAACTAGTCTGATTTGTCTTAAAATGAAACTGACCCTTAAAGGAAAAGAATAAGGTCTCCATTAAGAGGGACCTAGGCATGCAACCTTTATTAAGCACGCACTAATACAGATGGGGCCAACTCAAAACATGCTCAGGCATGTTGTCTTTGCTCACCAGGGAATGCTGGGGKAAAGAAATGAGACACAGCAGGCAAACTGTACTTCACTGTCATGTAGTCACTAGAAAYGATGCTCCACAATCAAGCTTTGAGTGGTGCTATGCAAGGTGAGTGTTTCATGAAGACCCAACCAGAGGACTAGCACATCAAACAATGGAAACCTGCACTCTTCTGAAAAGACTGCATGCAAAAAAGAATGTATTTTTCAGCACCATTTATACACTTAGTCTGGATGTTTAGTATGTCCTCATCTTTAGGGATGCAGCTTACAAGCTTAAAATGCTTTGTTCTTATAGGATGTTATATAAAAGAGATACAGAAAGAAACTAAAGAAATAACTGCTATGGGAAACCAAGCCCAGATATCAGCAACGGCAGCTCCAATGCTGCTGTGCTTGCTTTAGCATTGTCCAGAGCACACCTATTTTTAAGCACTTGGTTGCCTGTCAGATTATAAACAACTAGCTGTGGACTGTACATAGCAGGTTCAACCAGAGATCTGAATCACCTAAAAATACGAGGATACAAATTAGGGCGTYAATTTCTGATATATTTTGTACTTGGGGGACATCAAGTGAAGCTGATGAAAGTTTCAATTATAATCCACTTGCCTTCAATCAGTCAAAATTGTTGGAAACTTCACCATGTAAATTTGCTATTCTTAATGTTTACCTAATCTTAAATTTCACGAAAACTTGACTAAACAAAAGTTCATCTGTTTTGCACGTACAGAACGGGAAAAAAACATCCAGAGATTTAAGAGAAAGGGAAAAAAGAGAGAGCTTAAACTATCTATAGAAAAAAGCACTAACAACTGAAAATATGAATAGACTCATAGCTTATCAAGTCAATACTGGCTAGATTCATGTTTCAAGAAAAAGCTTTCTACTATGATGAAAATACTGAAGTTTTTAAAAGTCCACACAGCTACGAAATCCTGCCAAACCTTTTATGAAGACCATCTTGGATACACATTTAGGTCAGAAAATCCTAAAAACCCTACGTGTGTGCTAAAAWACCTGCTGTATTTGTATTTGACTGTATATTACATTCTTTAATGTCTCTGATAAATGTTCTCCGTACAAGAGAACATAACTACAAAGTAACATTATTTTTCACTTGTTAGACAGCTGGTTTGGATAGCTTTTTTGGTTTTTGATTAGCAAAACACATTAATAGCAGATGCCAATTGCATGTATCAAAGATTCTATAGCTCTGTGTTTGCAGAAAAACGATGTGACTTCTTATTAAAGACTATCATAAGGGAGAAACTAAGGTTATAAACAAGTTATTACTCCAGGATTTCATGATTTTGCATGTAAGCTTAATGTTTCTCAATACAGATTCTGTCTTTTTAATGACTGTAGGAGGAGATAAGCACAGTGCAAGGTTGCCATGGGCTTTTAATGGCAAAATGAATAATAAAAAAATATTAAAATTATAGAGACAAAACCCTAAATATACTAGAGATGCTTGCCAACTGTTCCTGCTAGTTAAAGAATCAATAAACCTTTGCAGACCTTGTGCAACATGACTTTACTTGCAATAAAAGTAATTCACAACAAGTATGCTTTTCTTGGCAATTTACTTTTACTTTTCTCCTACCGACTTCTCTTTCACATGAACCTTTTGKACTCCACTGTTTTGGAATGACCATGACACAGCAGAAGTTGCTAAACTTTCCCCACCCCTCAACTAACCTATTAAACATGTGTAATGGTGTTATTTCCTAATGGTTCCTACAGACTGACATATTTCCAAGATGGTTTTAGTCAAAATGAATGGCAGTAAAACTGGCAAAGGCTCAGAAAATAAAGTCCAAGGAGACTAGCAAAGAATTCAGTCAGAAAAAATGGTCTCTGGATATTTTTGCCATGTCTGCCAGAACCAAAAGAATAGAGGTTATGTCAGTGTTTCCATAATAAACATGAGTTTTCAAGATTACAACTCAGCTGCAAAGATCTGATCCAGACTGAAATCAACACATGCATGGTTTTAGATCAAGAGCAATGTTTTTCCTTAAGCATGTATTTCCCGTACTGCAAAAGCAATCTAATGTTATAATTTAATCTGGTAAGGAATTACTAATTTATCAGAATTAGGGAGAGAAAGCAGAAAACAAAATTCAGAATTCACAGTAAATGCTTTCTGGGATTGCATAACTTTTCTTCCAGATATTCCCTATGAGATTTTGAAAAGACCATATTTCTAAAGTAATTGTTGGATCAGTATAATCCCTGTCCAACAAACCTTAATATTTGTTTTGGTCCCTAAAAACAACATCTTGTTTTGAAGCAAGTGTGACTTTTATACTATGCAGCAGACTCAGGAAAAGACTAGGAGGGATTCAAAAGAATTTACTGGATAGGCCGGTTAATTTTTCAAGTACTGTAAYTTATTACACTAATTCACCTTATTCCTCTCAAACATCACTCTTGAAACTCACAGGTTTCGTCCTGAGGGAACTTGAATAACTCAAGGATATTCAGACAACGGGTAGATTGCACATGTGGGGCATCCCTGAAGTGCAGAGGGCACTGTGAGATGTGAGAGCTGTGCCCAGAGCCGAGAGCATCCTCCAGCCCAGAGGCGGGAGCTGCTGTGGCCGCAGCCACCACGAGCTGCAGCGCTTGAACAAAGTCTGCAGGTCCCTGTTTCACAAAACTTCATCACTAGCTCAGGGACAAGAGAAAGTGCCAACACCTCCTCTATCAGTTAGGGATTTCCCATAGCTTCCTGTTGTTCATATACATATGACTTCAAACTCCTCTTTGAGTTTAATTCCAGTATAGTAAAAACAGGCACCTTCACAGGATACTTCACGTGGCTCAAAGATAATTTCCAGGAAACACCTAGATTATAGGAAATTGAGGTGTAAACTGAATATGTTAAAATATACCTGAAAGACCTTATTTTCAGGTATCAGAATAAGAAAGCTGGGTAAAAAATGGCTTGCACCAAACCAAGTAATTAGCCCAGGAGCAAACCCCAGATGTTCTGAGCTGCCTTTTCTCTTTTTATCTGCAGAGGAAAATATTTTAGACTAGATATTTTAGGAAAACCTGCATTATATGAGCTAAATACCACAGCAAGCCTTTCACCACTTGACATTTTAATTTTCTGTCTTTGGTTCTGTTTTGTCATATTGAGTACGGCTGGTCTGAGTATGAATATAGACATGCTGGTGTTTGCCTTTCTTCTGCTTTGCTGGAAGTTCCTCAGAATACCAAAACTTGACAATACCCATCAGCTAATGGCATAYTTTCAACACAAATAAATTAAAACCAAGTTACTTGTTTGTAACACAACACRAGATATCAGTAACAGTATTTTCTACTGTTATCTCTTCGTTTTTCCTCAGGACTGTCAGAGCACTTTGTAAAAAGAGATACACACTTATTGAACACCCTGTCCTGTCATTAGTTCCAGTGGAATCATGAGACTGATTAACAAAACAATGTMTTATTCAACTGCCCAACTCTGTGTCATAATCACTATAAACTCTGTTCACAAACAGGAAAATAAGTACATAGATTTTAAACAACTTGTGCAAGATCTCACTCTAAGCAAGTGGTCAAGCTGGAAATAGAATGCCAAACTCTCAGCTGCCAGCCTCTTGATGTAAACACCTCAATACTACCTATACTGAAAATAAGGTAGAGGAAAAATAAAACTCAGCATTTACAAGTTTTGGCCATTTTACAGCAACCTTGATTTAGCTGAACATGCCTATCAAACTGCTACAGAATAAGAAAAAATTGACTTTTCAGGCCCCTCTGAATAGCTGTAAAGTTTTCTTTATCTCTAGTAAGGTTAAGACCTTTTTGACTTTAACTACCTATATGACAGCTATGGATTAGCCAAAGCTATATTTCTACAAGAGAGAGAAAGATGAGTGTTAAAACAGGCATCAGAGATCTACAAACAGAAGGCTAAGACATACATATATGCACACACACTCAACATTATTTCTGGAAGTAAATTTTGTCATGAACTTAAATGTTTTCCCCAATASTCTGCCACCCAATTTCATCTGGAGAGACTGTAGGACCTGAAGCAAAGAAGATCTGTTGTACAGCAGAAGCAGAAAGTTGATAAGCACAGTGTGTGAGGCTGATTGTAAAATAGAAACTAGAGGTTGCACTTTTTTGGACTGTTGGTTGAGATTTATTTTTAATATACTTTTCTTAAGGTAGAATTACAAATGTTATGCTTTGACTTCAGAAGAAACTACACAATCACTCGTATTAAGCAAATGATTAGAGAAAGTAAATCTGTCATAATTGCTGTTGGTATTGGAAAGAAGTTTTCTTACCTTTTAACTTCGTTTGCTGCGAGCCAACAGTGTCATCCCCTGAGTCATTTCAGTGTCAGCTACTCTTTTATTACACAGAACGCAAGTAATAGCGAAACTGTGCTGAGCTGCCTGCTTTCACTCTATATAGTGTCTATATTTATAGGCTTATGCTTCTATCTGAATCTATATTTATCTGCTTTATCTGCCTACAGTGCATCTGCTTCTCGTACACACAGACATATATACATACACATGTGTGCATGCACACAAATATACACACACACATAAACACACATACGGGCATACCCAGAATATGGGTGCTTACAGCAGGCTTCTGTTCCACAGCAAGATTTGTATAAATATAAACATATGCAGTGTACACAATGTAAATGAAGACATGCACAAAGAAAATCATCAGCTATTGCATGAATATGCCTTGCTGGCTTTGAGAAGGTTTATTATTCAGCAGGCTGCCTAGTCAAGAGGATTGTATACAATTAGTTTCCTTTACATTACTCTGCTGTTGTAGCTTTGCAAGCTGTAGCAATTTATGCTGTTATTTTGCTTGGAGTTTCTTCCATGTAAGTGTAGTTGGCACAGTTGCGAAATCACTGCCATCCTGTCAGTAGATAGATTCCCTGTTGGTACCACTAACAGTTTCCCTCAGGCTAGTCATTAAAAGGCAAGAGTTAGGCCACCCTATGCCAGTTCAGGAGAGCATTCCCTAGAGGGAAGGAAGAAGGTACAACCCTGGTTTCAGGTCAATCTGGCAATCTCAAGACCAAACATTCCCTAGGCCTTAAAAATAAACAACATTTTCCCAAATTACCAGAGAATAAATGGGGGTATTCACCTTCACATGAGGAGAAACCAGCATGCCATACTTCCCTGTATTACCAGACAGAGTTGCAGGTGTTCTGCCCTATTACTTAACCTGGAGCCGTGTCTTGCCTCAACCTTTCTTCTTGCAGGCAAGGCTTCTGCTAAGACTATGATAACTGCCAGGGGAGATGATGGAACTGAAGTATGTGACAGTAAAGATCTTTATGTTGCCCTAATGTGATAAAGCTTCCATCAGGCCAGTTATCTAAACAGATTACAGCATGTTTCTGCTAGAAAATTTTAACTCRGTACTTGATTCATTCACATCCTACCATCTCAAAGAGGTGTTGGAGAAGGAGGAGGAGTTTCTGTACCATAAGAACAAAGCCAGGCAACAAGTCACTGGGGATTTCTTTCTGTCCCCCTCACTGCAGAAGCTGTGTTTTGCCTTCCCAGTTGTCCACAAGGCAGTGAAAATGAACTCCCAATTTAATATACGACCTCTAGACTCTACTAGAAGGAGCAGGAATCTCTGAGCCAAAAACTACTGTGTATATAGGCTAAAGAAATAAGATACAAAGAATCCATTGGGTATCAAGGGCAGCTGAAGAAGACAGCCTTACCCATAATCTTTTTGAAATCCTGAAAATCTTCAAATAGGGCCATTTGGCACATCTTGGCATTTTACAGGAGTAAAAAACTCTATTCAATTATAAAAAACCAGTCTCCTCTGAAACTCAGGTAGTAAGTACATTAACTAGTAACTTAATGGATAAACAATTTATTATTAAAATGTATTTAAAAACCCCAAAGAAGTTCTGACACTCAAAATCAGGAAAAAAACCCAAACCCTTAAGACTTTTTATGTCAAGATCATGTTTGATAACTAAACCAGAAATACTACTACAAAGTCAAAGACTTTTGGATAATTCTTTCATTCATTTGATCACACTGAAGAACAGCTCCTGTAGTAATTTTATGCTTATCCGGTATTAAATGGTCCATTTGAAAGGGTTTTCAGAAAATCTACAGACAAGATGGTATTTAAACATAATACGTATACTTTTCACATAGACAGATTTTCTACATATCTTCACTTAATTTCTTTTTGACTTTTAGTCCTAATATTCCCATTTCTCAGTCACTACACTGAACTGCAGCTACTGAACAAAACTCTGTTCATGCTTTCATCACTGTTAAAGTTATCCTTAACTTAATGTTATCCCCGATGGTWGGCACAACCATTTCAAAATTCTAAAAAATACAATTCCAACCTCTGACTATTTTTTTAACTGCCCAGCTCAACTTACACAGTAACAGGGGATCCACTCTACTTGAAAAGTTTTGCCATTTTGCAATCTACAAATAAAATATCARTTTGAAAGAGGAAAGAAAAAGCCTTTTTGGTTAACTTCTGCATTATCTGAGCACCACCAATCTGGTAGGATCTATTTTGAAAATACTAGCATACCGCTAAAAATGACAGTTTGTAATGACTCTACATTTATGTTATCTTTAGCAGTGACCATTTAGCAACCAGTCCATTAATTTTTTTCTCAGCAGGGTATTCTACAGTTTCAGTGTGTTTAAGAGCATTTCTAAATTGAAAAACATTATTTAATTATTCACGTGGCAGCAGATTGATTACAGAATGTAGTTTCTCTTTGAGGGTGCCCTACAACGTACCTTTATACATATAAGAAAGTATTCAAGCTTTTCTTTGATGCACAAATGTACAAACTCCTACCTCATTTGTTCAGCATTCTTTGAAATTTTGTAGGTAGAACATAAAAGGAATCTGTTTAATGTGAACTCTCTCCTTTCTTATGACAAAGAGAATGAATATTACTGGAGTTCAAGAAATATACCCTTCTCTCTACATACATTGCACTGAAAAAATATAGGCTGGGACAAATRTCTAATACATTGCTTGAATGAACTTAACATCTGACATACATCTCTCCATCCTTAGGAATCCTTCTATTAGATTTGGTAACTGATATCTAGGACCTTAAACATGCTATATTATTACTTGGAGCAGCTTTAATGGTATGTTAAAATTTGAATCAGTTAAAATAACCCTTTACTTCCAAATAAATTAAGCCCTATCCTTCCCTCAAAAAAATATTTATGTCACTTTATGCTGATGCAACTCTGTGGGGTTATAACTCAATCTTACATTAGTATAACTATATACATACATGAAGTTGATCTAGTTTAATTACTTCAGTAAAAATATCAATCCTTTCAAATAGAGCAATTATATTAGTCTAAAATCTATGCACATCTTAGGCCTTTGTAGATGACTGAAACCTTCTCAGATAAAATGCTAGAGACCAGATGTCCACTCCGAAGTTCACAATTCCTGAATTACCTCAAAAAAGCTGAAACTGCCCAAAATGCRTCAGACTTAAAAGCAAATAAATTAGGTGGGTCACGCACTAATGTGTTGAATCAGAATTTCAGGGATCAACAATGAGCGTTTAAATCTTAGAAGAAAATATTTGTCCAATTTATCAACAGACAAACAGTAATGAGAAATTATAAAAGAGAATTCTTTCAGTGAGTTCAGTGAGACAAATTCAACGAGTGACATGGACACTGTAAACCAAGTGAGTCTGGTTAGCAGCTCTTCAGAGAACAGGCTGAGACCTCACCAGGAACGACTGATCAATGCTGCTTCCTAACAAACAGAGTCTTAAGCTGTAGATACAGAGCTACAACTTGGCACCATCCTCATCTCTTTATGCAGTAGAAGCTTTCTCGTGGCCAGCAACACTTAAAATATGGAAACAGGGTAAACAGTGTGCTCTCTGAAACACATCATTCCATAACTATCTGAACTATTTTACCCATAATGTAAGAAGAGACTAAAAGTGTCACTTACGAGAGTCAGTAACAGAAACAATGGGAATGCCTAGCTTAGCACAATGCAGAGTTTTTCTTTCTTTTTTCTCTTTTAAAGCTTTTTTAAAGCACCCTCTAGTAATACAGGTGACGTAAGAAGAAAATGCACTCTTGAAACTGTGATATCAACARATGAATTTTAAGACATTATAAAGAGACTTCCCAAATGGCAGCGTTTCAGGGCTTTAGACTGAGTTTGATGTATCTTTTCAGGATCTCCTAGTTCTCTATAACTCTTAAATACTCTGTGGTTCTCCAAACACAGAAAACAGCCTTATTCCTCCTTAGAAGCCAGCAGAAAAAAGTTCTTGAGAAACAGAGGAAAACAAAAAGAAAAGAAAAAATTGTTTAACTCTGTAGATCACCTTGACCAAAATAATGAATTACCTCAACAAATGCTGACAAAAACCTAAGGAACTGACTATCTTAATCCTACCACTCTTAAATTAAATTGATCATCCCAACTTTCCTGCAGAACTGTTGCACATTATTTGTCTCCTTACACAATGGAAGAAAAGTATCCTACTCCCTGTTTTAAGCACTGAAAAGCTACTGAGTAAGATTTTTGTGGATAATTGTCTCAGAAAGTTTTTTTGAAGGCTCAGGGGGAGCCTAAGCAAATACCTGATGTGGGGGAGTAAAGAAGACTGTGCTTTCCCATTGAAGTACAAGAGAATGGGCACAAGTGGAAATATAGGAAATTCCATTTAAACATGAAAAAAAATTGTTGTTGAGGGTACTCAAACACTGGAATTGCCACTCAGAGAAACTCAAACACTGGAATGGTTACTCAGAGAGACTGTGGAATCTCCATCCTTGGAGATACTCAAAAATTAACTCGATGTAGCACTGTGCAACGTGCTCTAGGTAAAGCTGCTTTGAGCTGGAGGATTAGACGAGACCTCAATGGTTCTGTGAAATCTTTTCAGATAGGAATTTAGGAGCTACACCAAGACATATTACAATATTTTCCTGTGTATGACTTGGTCCTGCTCAGAAATATGAAGCTTGACTCCAGGCTGTACAGGTTAACAGAGCAGATGGTAGAAGTATCAGTATGCTTTTATAGTACCTCCAGGAGCAGCAAAAGGCACATCCTTTGTCATGTATTTTGTTTATGGTAGCTGCTGAAGACTGATAGAGACTCAGGTCACCATAACCTATCCACTATCAGGTCTCCCTATCTCTGAATGACACCTTGCTTTAGAAATCAAATCTTCATTCTGCGTCTCAACAAAGCCTAAAGACTCTTTGATCCATCTGATGTAAGTATGCCCAAAGAAGAAGTAACAATTGTCTGTACACATTCAACCAGATGCATTTTTCTAAGCTAACAGATACTTCTGCAAATCCAACACGTGAATGAACAGCTCCCACCCGTGATTTACATCATTAAAACTAATATGCAAGCTCTTAGCTACCCTAAATTCAGTTTCCAAAAAGTATCATTATTTACAAGCCAAGATGAAACAGTGATATAATTCCTATAAGTCTTTCCATTATTTCTTTTTATTTGGTACAAATATGAACTAGAAGGAGACACAGTAATTGCAGCACAGAAAGAGATGAAGCAGTAATCATTCAATTGAAGTTTCAAAGCCAGAAAAATACAAGCAAATACCAACCACCATGACTAGAAAACCTAAATATGGAGAGCCACAATTGGATGTATATAGTGCTACCTATCTTCTTAAGAATTAAAACCAGTCAAAAATGCCAAAGGGATGAAAAGAAACTTAGCAAAGACCAGTTTCCTCTCTTACTCTTGATGTCCAGTCCTCTCATCTACTCAGAAATACGGGGAAAAGCAATAAATGGTAAATATAATAACAGAGGCAGAATCCTTTGGCCATTCTACCACTCTAAAAGATTTAATTATAAAAGACAGTGTTCTGAGGCATATCAATCTTTAAAAGCTTTTACTAGAGCACAGTGCTACTGAATTTTTGGCTGCTCAGGATTAAAATTAATTTACCTTCTTGTGATTTCTGTAAGTATCTACAAGTGAGAATTTTTTCAGATGTGATTGCTAAAAGATGTGATAACACTCTACAACAATCCACTAGAAGAAACGCTTGGACACCAGTGTAACTTCAAAAGAGTTTTTATTGTTACTGTCCAACTCTATTTCAGGAAGAATTTGCATTTGGACTGTCCATCATTTACTCTCCACTCAGAATGTATAGGTTTCTTACACAGCCAGTAGGTCTTACTTTTAAGCAGGCTGCTTCTGAAGGTTTAGAAAATTATTAATAAAGGCTTCAATAAATGCTTATTAGCTGTTATACAGGATTGAGTAGAAGAAGCCAATTGATGTTTATAATAACATATARATAGATCTGTGATGTGCTTACAAAACACATAATAGTTACTATCCATCTCAAAAATGTTCTTAGAATGCTGATAAATCATCTATAAACTTCTATGAATTGTTTATAAAGTGTGTCATCAATATAAGTGTAACTGGATAAACAATGCAAGAAAAAACTTGCAAGGAGGCTATTTACTGTAGCTCTAAACATACACAATACTTCATTGTGTGAAGACTTGAGTAACAGTCTTCTGCTTTGAGATGAATCCTTCTCAACCCTCAGCTGGTGATCCACATCTTATCTCCCCCTCCTGCATAGTATCTGCCGGTATCTCAAACATCCAGGAAAACTGAGCAAATTGCACCCACAGAGACGTATGGGCCACCAACTCCCAGAGCATCAGTAGGGAGACGTACCGCTTCAGATTTTCAAAACCCTGAAGAGAATTCCACCATAAGGAACACCAGGGAGTATATATGTAGGGGGAATATGTGAATCTCCTTAAGGAACTCAACTAGTGAACGGATTACTACTATGAACACCTGCAAGTGTTACCTATGTAAAAATTATAATAGTGACAGTATTTTTCCCTTTTACCCCGTGGAGTCATAAATCACACATTCTACTCTTAAATCAGTAAAAATCCTCTCGTGTCAGTCAAATGACCTCMCATTTCATTGAAAGTAGAATCTGTCCTGAATGTCAGATCACTGAGAACACAACGAAATGGAATTCTCTTGTAAGAAGGCAGTGCAGAATTTCATGGCACATAAATTAATCTGTTCTGATTGTGGTAAGGCTTTCACTTCATTGACACATGCTAAGTACCACAGACAACTATCAGTCCTTACTGTCTTTTTTTAAAAATAAATTTCCTGCTGACAAAAATGCTCATCCAAGAAGTTACACACTGTCAGTACGTTCGCAGGAGGGAAATAAACATACTAAGTATTACCTCTTGAAAAAATATAAAAACGAGGGTAGAATTGCTAACCATGGGATTTCACCAACATTAGCACTAGAGTTTAATCTTCAGGAAGGCCATTCCTCTTTCACATTTCTGCAGAAATCATAGCTGTGTTTTAACAGTAATATCATATATTGACTGTTTTCAGTAGAAAGCGTCAAGATTATCATGCTCTAAGCATTCTATGTTTGTAGTTCTGTGAAGCGAACAAGATTTTTATTATTTATCCCCTAATTCTTTTAGGCAGCCAAGTGAACCATAATGTCTGAGATTCAAGCCCAACATCCTGTCTACCACCACTGACTGAATCAGTATGCTTCCACAGGTTTTCCCAGAAGCACAACTACAAAGCAGTGTGATGGTTATGCTCAAGAAAATACAGATAACGTATTGGTTTGGGAAACATTGTCAGGTGAATACACTGCTCCACATCAGCTCTGATCGTGTCAGAGTAGCACATCAGAAACACATTATAGTTCTGATGGGAGGGTAAGTGAATACAGGAACATATTACATTGAGAACAGGAAAAATCTAAGGGCATCGTAGAAAATCTGGAGAGAGTGATTATATAGGCTCGGGGGGATACCAGCAATTATGAAAAGGACATTGCCAGCCACAACTGAAAAGCAAAGAACAAAGCCAACAATATGGTATTAATCACATGCTCTGTCCGCGTATGATGCCAAACTATTCAAAGCACAGAATGTTCTTTATTCACCTCACTTTAAATTGCTTGAATGAACCTAGCACTTATGAAAATGAGAGATTAAAAACATTGATATCAACCAACCTTTGGGCCAAATTCTACTTATCTTATTGATGCAAGTAGTTCCACTGATTTTAATGGATGTAATTACTATTGACTTCAACAGAGCTACTCACAGAGTCAAGAGAGCAGGATGTGGCTCACTGCATAACCAAGCTTCCCTTACCACTACGAATGGTGCCAACTCATCATTTCTGATGCAATGTCCCCACTTTTCTGGTAATTGATCCCTTGAGCAGAAACAACTCTACACACCAAGTTCTGTGATACTTTTTATGTGAGCACAGCAACAACCTGACTGAAAGAACAAATTTTACTTTTACAGAACCCCCTGACACCTAGAACTTCATAGCATGGTTTTATTGTTCATTTCTCCAATTTCTTATGAATGAAACATCTGTGTGGGGCTGGAATTACACTTCTATAAAGACTGCCTATTCTCTGATAATTATTGTATATTTGAAAAGGATAGTAAAAACCAAACTGATTTATAGTCAGCCTCTTGGGCACAGGAATAGATTGCTTCCAGTAGCAGGTTTCTAGCAGGAGACAGCCTTCTGAAGGAGATTAGACTTTTCACATTCTTCCTGCTTTCACACTTAAATGCAGAGACTCATTTATGACCACACCAAATTTCTTCTGCAGTATCCCTTAGGACCATGACAGAATGGAGGAGATTTGAGAGACAGAAAGATAGAATGCAACAAAAAATATGAGAAAAAAGAAGGGAAAACACAGTTTTTGATAGCTTAGGAGTGATGCTAAGGATGCCATCTCTTAGAGGCTCAGTCCTTGTGCTTCACTCATACTCCTTCAATGCCACAGACAGGAACTATTAAATGTGTAAGATGGCATGACGCACATGCAAAACACAGGAAGGCAGAAGCCTGGAACTCTTTTTTCAAAGATTTGGAGAGGCAGCAAACCAGTGTTTTATGGCAGTTAAACCCATTAGAATATACTACAAGCCAAGAATGCCTGTCTTCAATCCCAGCTTTCCACAATCCACTTCGTACAGCATATTCTAAATGGCTATTTACAGCAGGCACCAATTCTAGTGTCTTTCTTATTTCATTATAAAATTTAAGTTATCTCCATCAATCTTAAATTCCTTTGTGGGCAGCTGAGATAAGAACCAGTCTGAAGATGTTCTGCTGCACTAGTTCTTACTCATCTTGGTGAGAGGTTATTCATTGCCCTCTGAAATTCCTCACTGGCTCCTGAATGTAGTTACAGATTCAAAGATGACACAGATCTACATATTTAAGGACACAGAGTCCAGATACTTTAAGAAAAAAATGATCTTTTCTTGCAGGGCAAATCTCTGCATGTAGGACATTATGAAATTCTTCCTTTATAGAAATAATACAACTAGGGTTAGGTCCTGTTATGTGCACACTTTTTAAACGATTATTATCTCAAGCACACAGAATAATGGTTAATATTTCAGATTTTAAAATACAGTGGAGCCTCAATTATCGAAATTCAGTGAACCCAGACAAGGTTTTGCCCCTTGTCATTTATTAATTAAATGGTAAATTGCTTCTATTACTAATTATTTCCACAGATCCATGGGCATGCAGGGCATTTTGGTTACTGGTAAATGCGATTATCAAGCCCTATTCAGTGTTCTTCCCATGTTCTTTAGATAATTGAGATTCTGATGTACTCTGAAAACCATTTAAAGTATTTTTTACAATGTATTACTGGGAGGGCTTCCAGGTCTTGTAGATCCTCTCGGGTAGAGGCATCCCCAAGTTTGTGAGAGGCAGGAGTCTTGACAAGCCAAAAGGCAGGGAAATGTGTCAGCCAACACGTAACATAAAAGCAGAACTATTTTGTGAGCTCAGTCTGACAAATTTCTAATCCCAGAAGTGTATTAGTTTG
Organism: Amblyornis subalaris; assembly: GCA_018881555.1. NCBI lineage: Eukaryota > Metazoa > Chordata > Aves > Passeriformes > Ptilonorhynchidae > Amblyornis > Amblyornis subalaris. The sequence continues at coordinate 728,357 of JACAXG010000058.1, forward strand.
CATGAGTGACTGATTGTCTGAATAGGACGCTAGCAAGTCAGATATTACATTAAACTTGCTCTTTTTTGAGGCTGGTCTCTATTTAAGAGAAGTTTAGCTTAAGAAACCTTTAGATGTGAGGAGTCCTGCAAAGGAGAAATGTTTCTAACTAGAGCAAAGTTGAGCAGATTTAAAAATACTATCTGAGATTTTAGGCATAGAGGTACAGAACTATACACAGACCAGAAAAATCCATCAACTATGTGTGAAACCATGAGAACTCTGTAGCAAAAGAACATAAATTGATAAAATTCAGGTACCAAGTACAGCAAAGAACTGCCTCAATAGTCAAAACAAGTGTGCCATCACTCTGAGTAGAGTATCTTAAGCAGCCAGGACAAATGCATAAGCACTTCAATACAAAAACTAAGGACTAAGAGGAGTGCAACATCTATTTAAAAATAATAATAAAAAAGACATATAAGACAAGTTCAGCAGCTGGAGAAGATGTTGTATGTTGCAATACTAGGGTGCACTTCGTAATAATCAGAGCAGAATGCACAGGTGAGGGATTGTCGCTGTGAATTAAAATACATATAAATAAAAGGAATAAGTGAAAATCAGGAAGTACCAAAAATCTCCATGGGTTTTAATTCCAGGCCTAAAAAGAAAGAGAATGGTGTTAGAATCATACCATGCACCATCCTACTAAAATGCTAATAGTGACTGTGAAAAGCAAAATGAAAGACTTCAGAGGCAGAAAACCTATGAAAGGAGCAACTTTGTTTTAGTGCTAAGATCACTAAACCTACTTTAATATGTGCATATTAAAGAACCACTTTCTAATAATGAACATAATGCACGTAAATTCAGTTCTCTATAGGACCGAAAAAATAACAACAAAATCCACTACAGCAATATATAATTTCAGAAAGAAAACCCTATTTAAAATAAGGAACAGAGGAAAAAAGGAAATTAAAAAGCAGCAGCTAAGGGTAAAATGTTTTAAGATGCTACTGTTAGAAGATATGTTATCAGAGATTCATGTCTCTTACAAGTAACAGGAAAGTCTTACCTTGGAATATCTGCAATAATCCTGACCCCCAGTTGTCTGCCTCAATCATTCTGAGGAACATCTCAGCAGTTTGTCTGGCAGACACAGCAAATTACAGCCTGAGGTACTAAAGAGATCCCTAAACAGTTCTGATTTACCTGAATATGCTAGGTTGTAAACTGTCATAATTCRGTTGCCACTTTAGATGAAAATCCTTTGCAAGAGGGCAAAAATCTCCAGGAGAAATGCCTAATACGGTTCCTTTAAATGCAAGAACCTTGAAAGTTGTCCTGCAGTAATTCATTTCTACTTAGAACTCACAAAACAAATGTATAACCACATGCGAAAAAAAGGAAATAATAGGATTTTTAAAGCAAGCCAAGTGAAGGGATTTACTAGAAGTAAAAAGACACCATTCAAAAAGAGGAAGTAACATTGAAACACAGAACGCAGAAAAAAGTGTCTATTTTGTTGATTTTTTTGAAGGAAATGTTGAATAAGGAAGGCTCATGAAAATGTTGAGGAACAACTTTTTAAAGCCATAACCTTTCTAAACACGTTACATAAAATCTGTTTCTGCCAACAGATGAGGTGCAAAAGGAGTGTTCAAAGAATAAAAATCCCAAATCAATTCTTTTTTATTTGTGTTCACTGTGGAGTAGTTTAAAAAGGTTTGCAAGTGAAATCCCTTCTCTGGAAGGTTAAGTCTGAGAAAATGTGCAATGGAAAGAATAAATGGTTCTCATCTAACAGCTATAAAAGAAACTCAATCATGAAAGAGTTTAACTAATAACTCTTGCACAACAAAAGAACAGAAAGTGATTTAATGGCAACAGGCTTTAGGAAAACGCTTTAGGAAGATCCACATAGATCACTTGGTCTATAGTCGATGCCATAGACACTGGCAGAAATTAGAATAAATAATAACTGACACTTGAGTAGATAAAACAGGGAAGATACAACATGAATTTTTGCAGATGCAAATTTTAATTCCGAAATCAACAGAGTTCTCAGAAGGAGTCAATGGGCATATGTTGCTAAAAAAGAAAAATATGAAAACTCTCACCAAAGTAACTTTCTAAAAGAAAGTTATCATTACATAAGGAAAAAAAGACTAAATATTCATACAATAAAATAGGGTTTAATTTAGCTATTACTACACAGGAAAGACAGTATGGAATCCTTGTGGATATACCTATGAAAGACCCAGCTCAATCCTCAGCACAGATCATAAACGAGGAAAAAAACTCCTAAAAAAAGCCCTTGGGAATTATTAAGAAATAACTAGAAAATAAAACTAAAATCATAATAATATCCTTCTAATGAAGTCCATCATAGATTCACACACCGAACACTATATGTAGGTTTCAACTCTCAAGAAAAAAGAGGACATAAGCAGCCAGAAAGATGCAGAAAAGGGCACAAAGATGGAACAACTTCTATGCAAAGACAGATTAAAAAGAGTTGGGTTCTTTGCTCTGGAAAATAAATGATTGAGAAAAATATAAAGGAGCTTGATAAAATCATAACAAACAAGGACAAGGTGAACTGTTAATAATTGCTCCCTATTTCTCATTACATATTTCTAGAAAGCATCCAAAGAAGTTATCAAGCACYAGGTTTAAAGCAAACAAAAGGAAGTATGTTTTCCCACAGTCTGTAATTAAATTGTGGAATTCACCGGCACGGGATGCTTTCGATGCCAAAAGCAGAAATGGTTTCAAAAAGCAGTCAGACAAAATCAGAAAAGAAAGCTTAGGCTTTAACAGCCCTTTCTGTCAGGGCTATTAAACACARTGATGCAAAAGCAGAAAACACTACTGCACACTAAGAAATGGGAAGGTTCAGTGGCACATTTCTGAAGAGCAGAATGAACCAATCTGACGTGTATCAGACAGCAGCTAAGCTTCGACATAGCTAACACATAGATCACAGAGATTCTGGCTTCAAAATGAATTTATGGAGCACATGGATTATGGCTGCAACCGATGATTTACTATTGCACTGTCAACCTACTGGATGTTGATTAATATCCTTCCCCAGGTACAACCATAGTTAAAGTGTATGTTAAAGACAAATTGTTAAGAGGAAAACAGAAATGTTTGGAGAACAAGGTATTCTTTCAGTAGACTCGTGATATAGAGATACGGCATATTTTCCTAACTGGATGAGATTCTGATAGGTGATACTCATTTCTGAGATAAAAATCACCAACCTTATGTAGTTACCAGTGACGTTACCCCCTTTAGCTCTAATGGGTGTTCAACATTCACACCATGGAGTGATTTCTGTGGGAGCTGCACTTAGTCTATTGTGCATGTTRCACTCAAAAATGCCTTTTAAAACCAAGCAAAAACATTCAGGTCACAGAGSAAAGCACGCAAAAGTATGAAAATATAAAAATGAAGTCTGTCACAACAGCTGTAGTGTTACAATACAATCTTCCATGTTATGATTGTATATTTTGTGTTCTGTATAATGGATAGCATCCAGGGAATGAGACTAATTCAAATATTCTTTTTTTTATCCTCTCTGTTCAGTGTGTGGCCCCAAGCCTTGTTTACTGAGTGGCATCCAAGTCTTGCATGAAATAAGATGTTTTTTTGTTTCTGGATTTTCTGTGGTACTCATCAATATAGCATCTGAATATCTCAATAATCTTGGTGAATTAATCCTCACAATGTACCCTCAGATGTCTGGAATGATTTTAATTCCTCACTGATGAAAATTATGAAAGAAATTATGTGACTTTTTTTGTGGCCACACAGGGAGTCTTTATCAAAGACAGGAAGGAAATTTAGATCTGTTCATTCTAAGGGGTGCTGAGCATCTCCCAAGCTCATCTTACAGAAGGAGCACTCCGAGAATTCATGCTCTTCCATGATCTGCAGCTCCTCTGYAGCATAAACCTCCCCAGTGGGGGTGGGATACCATGGACAGGGACCTCCTTCCTACCACACCGTCTATCTTATTGTGTGAATTGGGAAAGTGTCTCAAAGGATTCATTGCTGCAAGATTTGCAAAGTCCTTGGAGACACTCAGATCATTGGCACAATGAAGAGCAAAGCTATGACATTGTGTTGTTATGATCTTATGCAGAAATTTCTCCTTYTGATTTGTATTCTCTAGGATTCTTGCCAGCATGAGGTATTTTAAATTGTATTTTTCTAAAAAGTCTCAAGCAGGGGCAGTGGTATGGATGTAAGAAATCAACAACTGACACATGGACTGTTTCTGTAATGTTAAAGATTGCAATTTATAGTTGTGGTGCAGTTTGTAACTAGGAATGACAACTATATGAAACACTCTTTATATACTGCACTTGTGCTCTAAGTGCATAAAAACACATTAAAAAATAGCCTTATGTTCTGCTACCTTAAGGGTCTGTCTCACACCTACCACATCCAAGAAACTGAGAATAAAGCTCAGGGTCTGTTCTTGTATTGTGTTTCCTATTGTGCCTACATATTGCAGCATTTGTGGTCTGTAAGATCACACACTGTAGGAACAACTTTCAGTTCTCTGTGACAATAGGGTGAGCTGAGGACAGACTGGCAATCTTTGGAGATGAATTTCCTGCCCTTTGTGGGTTTCAGTTAGACTCTTAGCATTATTTGAACTTTTGTGGTTTAATTTTCTTTGTTGTTGTTTTAATTCTAATGGCAGAAAACAGGAGACAAAACAACATCACTCTGGAGGCAGTGAATCTCAGGATCTGAAGAGTAAATGGCCATGTTTTCTCCTGGCATTTTAGGATACATCAGCAAACAGAGAAAGGACATACTAGATCTGTAAAATGGCAAAGGGATGTAGAGCTTCTTATTTTTTAGTAAAGATACCTAAAAGCCTTAGCATCTGTTGATGTTTACTGGTCTTATGAAGCAATTTCTTCCCATTGGCATACAATCACAACCACGGGCTCAGAAGCTGCCCACTACCATGGGGTAGAAGAAAGGCTGTCACATGAAAGCTGTCCTTTTCCCTTTACATGTTTGAAAGGGAATCACAAAATAACTCCATTGTAAAAATAAATGAGCCACTAAAACAAATGACAAATTACTTCTCCGAGAGGAAAAACTGTAGTCACTAACTACTGCCAGGAGTTTTCTCAAATTCCAGGGAACATCAGTATGAGAGAGTTTTATTTAGGTCCATCTTGACTAACGTATGTAGAAAAGAACATTTCTGATTCTTCATTCCCTCATTCTCTTGGGTGTCACAGCTTCCTAGCCTTTGCTTCTGTTCATAGTCGCCTCTCAACATGTATTTCAGGAAAAGAAAAATCTAAATAAAGATCACAGCCTGTTCCATTATGTGCCCTTCCTCTTCTTCTTCTCCTCCCTTCTTGCATTTGTGCAGTGTTGTGGCACCTATTAACTACCCATGTTTTCAGAATGACATTATACAAGGTGCAGGATGTACCACCRTGCCCTAAAAATATCAACAACTGCATTAGTCTCACAATAATTAATGGCAGGCATTATGCAAATGACAACTTTTTCACTGCAAAATAATGACATTTCTTCATTTTGAGCAGAGTTATGCAAAACAATGAATTGGGGATGATAAATCACACAGGAGAATTAAGAAAGCCATAACGTTCCTGCCCAGGCAGGCAGAAAGACAGACAGACCAACGATTTAGAACACATTGTTTGTTCTCAAACCGCTATTAAGAAATAAATAAAAGCATAGCCAGTYGGTCATTAGAACGTATGTATAATTTAGTTTCCCCCCTTTAGGCAACTGTGCATAAGGGAACGTTAAATTCTAGCAATCGAATTATTACAAGTCACAAGCAAATTTTTTTTTATTAACCTTAATAAGTCATTCACTCAGAGACTACAGTCATCAGGCAAATAARATATATCACATGTCATTCTCCTACACATTAGCTAATTTCTTATGCAAACATCACAATGTATAGCAATTACCACTGCTCAAAAAAGCCCCAAAGTCAGTTTCAATTTATTTTATTGCTTTTGTGCGGGGCCATTTCCTGTAGAGCTTTACTCTCTATCCCCATGTTTTAGGTGCAAAAAAACCTGAATCCAAGGAACAAGAAGCTACTTCTCTGAAATGCTGCTGCACTTTTTCCTCCTTATTGTGAATACTGTTGGAAAAAGATGTTGGTAAGAGCTCTCTGTGAGCTTCAAGAAGCTTCTCAAAGGTAAAAAGYTCACACTGACCAGTCATGAGTACCCTCCCTTTCCCATCCTTTTCTCCACTACATGCTTCCCACCTCCTGAAAGAGCTACCCCCRCCCAGCCATCCCAGTGCCTCCTGCAGGGAGCCGCCTGGTGCAGGACACTCTGTGAGCTCCCTGGAGCCACCATTCCCACACTGGTCCCTGAGGAGCAGSCTTCCCAGTGAGAGTGGGACTGGAGGGTAGCTTTGAACTCCCCCTACGTACAACACTCCTYCACTGTTCCTTACAGTGTCTCCTGATGGAGCGGAAGTATCTCTAAGCTTTTAATAGAGAGCACTCCTGGATCTCTCTTTTTAGTGATTCCTGCTGGGAGAGTCTGATGTACCAAAGAGTTACAGCGATTAAAGCTGGAGAGACCTGTGGTATTTAATCATTTAGCCCATCCTCCCACCTGAGCTGGGGTATTCCGTACACTATTTTTCCTGATGCTCCATCTAGTCTAACTTTAGAGAGTGCCAAATAACTGGGCTCCCACTTCTTCCCTGGGGAGGTTATTCCACAGTGGTACATCATGAGACTGGAAATTTCCCAAGGTATTTGCTGTAATTTTACTTCTTTATGCTTAGTTTTATTAAAAAGGCATTCGTTTTCAGACTCCCAATTCTGCCATGAGATTTCTGTTTCAGTAGAGACTGTAACTGCACCGGACTTCCTCACATCCAGAGCTCAGCATGACACTTAACAACACTGCCCTCTGAAAAATAAAGCTGGATTTGCAGCACCTAAATATTATCCAAAATCTGTTTTTAYTCTCCACAGTGACTTCTGACAAGAACTGGTAGGAAGAGGGACSAGGACAGGACCTTTACAGGCAATGCAGTATTACCTCCCTTCTAGCCACATCAGCCACTCCGCTCAGGAAGCACCGGTGGCCATTCCAAACATAAAGCAGAGCATCAGCAAGGATTACATATTCCCCACGAGGAGGTTAAATTGCAGAGCTCCTGTGAAGCATAGGGAGGGGGCTTGGAAAACTCACAATTCATGTGTCACAGTGAAGAGTCAATTCCAGCTTTATCTGAATCAATAGGAAGATCATCCACCACTTTTTCTTCTCCCCAAATGTTAGTATCCTTGTCTCCACCAAAGACAACTTAGTCATTGACACAGACATTTCGAGAGCCCAGTAAAGAGAAGAGTTGTGCTGGGAATAACTGGYGTCTTTGAAAACAAAGTGGTAACAGTTGACACCCCCCACGACCCCCCTAACTATCTATTTCAGGACTTTCAGGATTCAGTGTAATTCACCCCGCCTTGGAACACTGCAAAAAATTCTCCACCTCCAGCCTCTCATCCGGAAGTTAATAACATTTTGCAGCTCTCCTTAAATAAAATCCAGCCCATCCTGGATCAATAAGACTGATGCCTATTTCCCTAATGGCAGCCGATTGCCATTTGCTATTCAAATCAGACTAGATAAATTACAGTACATGCCAAGGAACAGGCCAGTGAATTAAGACAGGCCTCCTGAGGACCAGTGATATTATTAATCTTTTAAGACACTATCATATTTCTTCTTGACAGTGTGCGTAGACTCTCAGACATGCTGCACTCAGATTGAAATATCAGCTGCTGCAAAAAATCAATAGCGTTAGAAACACAATAATTTTCTGTCTGCAGGGCCCCCARTAAGCAACACTTGTGCTTCTCCTCCTTTCCACATCTATGCTCCAAATGCATTGTTTTAAAATCCAGGCCTCAATTCTGAATAGTCGTTGTGGTGGACAAAGTTCCTTTTGTTGTCATCCTTCGCCACAGAAGCCACAAGTGTGATTCTCGATAAGGTTGCGGTTCTCAGAGACAGCATAAGGTACTCAAGGGTCAGATACTCACCCAGTATATTTTACCCTTCTCCCCACACCCTCCTGCTCAGTCTCTTGCTCTCTCATTGAAGGCWTTATAAAGATACATGTTGCTAGAGCTCCTGCTATCTCTAAGAAAAATGAAAACGGGGACCTTGGATGTGAACTGACAAAGGGAGACYGTACATGAAAAGAAAGCAGAAAGCTTAAGGGATTTCTCTTCAGACTGGCAACAGATAGGGTCAATTCAAACAATTTTGATCTCTTTAGACCTGTGGATGAATTCAACAGAGGCTCTGATAGTCAAGTAAGCTGCCCCTGGTTTCTCAACYACTCTTTATACTGAAGGGAGAAAGAGTCTGCAACTGATAACTATTCCAAAAAGGGTATTTTATGATTTACAAGACCAGTGGGCTTAGGAAAAAATGTGTAGCTTGGGGGATTGGCAATGAGATGTTAAAATGAGGTTTCTCCTCACCCTTGACATGATACAGTTTAACTGCGTGAAAAAAAAAAATTATTACAAAACACCACAAAATCAAAAGTCTCCACACAATTCTAAGCATAAGATTATTCTGCATATAGCTGGGTAAAAAAAAATATACAGAAATGGACCAGAGTGGATAAATCACCTCCAGGCTGGCCAAGCAGCTCTTTGAGATTGCCAGATTTCTGGCATCCCAGGTCGACAGTGACCAGGAAGAGCTGATGAATGTCCCAGTAGGGTGAGAGGAGCAAAGCGATGAAATCATTCAAGTTACATCACAATTAGCAGTTGCCTTCTGCCCTTAAAGCATCGTTAGCAGTACTGGCAGGACTGGAGACCAAAAATATTAACCCTCCTTTGACTCTTGCAGAATCTTGAGGGCTTCAATTCAACCTCCATTTACAAAGTGGGGTAAGCATGGCCACAAGCCACAGAAACATAGCCCTGCCTTCTGATGAATGCCAAGGTGACCTGGCTGATGGGCACGGCAAGGCTGGCTGATGTCAGCAAGGTGCTTGTTAGCAAATGGCTGAGGAGTCACCCTGTGTGGTTCGGTGTATGCTTTACCTTCTCTACGTGGAGCAGAAGACTTGGYTCCTCTCCCTCCTTGGGATTCTCAGCACCCCTCTCTCTGGTGCACAAAGTGACATGCTTAGACAAAGAGAAGAGTGAACTGCCATCAGGCTTGCTGCTAGGGAAAGGGTAATTTTCATTAGGGCTGACCAGTGGATAAGAATTTTGCTTTCTTCATTGGGACAGAAATAACAGGTCTCAAGCATAATAAAAAAATAAGCTGGCCAAATACCTTCACATCTAAAACTCTTAAGTTTCCAATCTCTGTGTCACCAGAAGTGACCAGAAAGCTCTCTCCATCAAAGACTTTGTGCTAAAGAGAAAAGGGATATGATGAAGATACGATGAAGTGTTCTCATCAGGACCATGATGCAATTTTCCTGGAGCAAAGGAGGCCCAGGAGAGACCTTAATGCTCGCTATAACTACCTGAAAGGAGATTGGAGCAAGGTGGGCGGCAGCCTCTTCTCCCATGCAACTAGTGACACAACAAGAGGAAATGGCCTAAAGCTTGTGCCAGGGGAGGGTGAGGTTGGACATCAGGAAGAATTTCTTCACTTAAAGGGTGGCTAAGTATGGGAACAGGCTGCCCAGGGAAGTGGTGGAATCATCATCCCTGGAAATATTCAAGAAATGACTGAAGGTGGTACTCATTGCTATGGTCTAGTTGACATGGTGGTGTTTGGTCAAAGGTTGGGCTTGATGATCTTGGAGGTGTCTTCCAACATTAGTGATTCTATGATTCTATAATTYTCAATTAGAAAATTAGTTACTTCCCAGTAATTTTCACATCTGAGGAACAGACTTGAGATACACTCTTCCTCCTGATACTCCACAAGTTGGATTTGATTCATGCACTTGAATGGAACTGCTCCCAGTATATACAAGTCTCAATCTATTTCCAATAGATTTTCGTTATGCCGTGTGGGACCTAGGAATGTGTGGATAACACTTCGAAGTACTTGTGAGAATGTAATTTTGAGCCATGTGCGTCTGGAGTTTGGTCTAAACTGGGGCTAACATGAGTATTGTCACAAAACTGTGAGTGAGCAAGGAGTATGAGGGCTAAGGAATAAATACTGAAGGATCAGCACAGACAGTCTCATGGGTGATGAAGGATGGGATTTGAGCCTGCCACTTTTCCTCTCTGATCCTCAAATCACTCTTCTCTCTGCTTCTCCTCTTTCTCCTCTAGTCTCCTCCTATCTGTGCTACCTCCTCTAACTATGGATCATTGCTGCTTTGATTTTGCACAGCAAAAATMATTAATTCACACTGTACTAGGGCTAGCAGCAGCGTAGTTTTTCAGAAGACGCCGTGGTATCTAAGACAACGGGCCTACAAATATCACTAAGTGATAAAGAGAGGAGAAACTCATTTTTCCAGAGCAGGTAAGAGGCTAAAATAATCTATACAGCCATGAATATTTTGAGTTGGGTCTTCTGACAGGTTCCTGTGTCAGTCCAAAGAATGCAGTGGTAGTCTTAAGCTACCCCAAAACCTGTGCCACTTTTATGCAGAAAGCCCCAGAGGTGTAACTGGGCTGCAGTACAGCACCATGCCCACAAAACTCTCCACATCAAAGTATGTGAGAGCCATTACATTAAGAATGCCCCATCTTTGTTTTTGTAAGCACACCAAACACCTGAGTATGAACTGAGGTCTTTAGAAAGATGGGAACTTCACATCACTGTATATTGTAACAAGGTGTTTCCACACTAAACCTGTACTTCACCTCCATCTATCCTTTTCCTGTTAGAAACTAACACAATTTATTCTGATCAATATAGACTAATTTCTTCTTTTCTTTTTAGGTGCTTTTRTATGCTACCCTATGCCCTCCTTTATCCTCTGATTTGGAAAAGAAATAATTTCTGTAGGAACTGGCCATACAACTGTTGTTCAGGTTTCCTTGATACTTTCCCCTGGGAAGGAAGACACCAGTGCAGTGGACTGGTCTTAGCAAGGCCATGTAACTAGATGGAATCCTTCATGCTGAAAAATACCCTTGGAATTTAAAAGAAGCTGTGCACATCTTCCTTCTGACATTYCTGTTTCTAAAGGAAAGGATTAGATGGAGAGCAAAAGTACTGCACAAACGAAGTGTTAGGGCCATTGCTGCTGGTCACAGCTGGTTCAGAGGAGATTCTCTAGACACCCTCCTCCGGATAGATCCTGCTGGAACGGAATCTGCAGACTGTAATGTTTAAATACCATTCAGAAGTTCAAACAGTAGTGACAAACCCAGTTAGGTTTAAAGCCAGATTTCCATTGCAAAACACCCTGCATGCCATCCCTGCTGACAGGCAATGCTAGGCATCGCTGTCAGCTACAGGGTACAAAAGGAAGAGGAAGAAAGTAAATGTATTGCAAGTTTAAGGCACCGACACATACTGCTAACAACTGCTGTCTGATACTCTTCCTCACCCTTAGTCTCTGCCCCAAGACATTGCTCTGATTCTGCAGTACAGAGGAGAACTGGTCTCTGTACAGAAATCTACCCACAGGCTACAGCTCCAGGACACCCAGAGAGCATTCATCTTACCCCGTGCTTGGCCTCTTCATTTAGAGGTGTTGAACAAGCCCATTCTTTGAGGAGGAAGCAGCACAGGGATTACTGTCAAACTCCAGTTGGGATTCACGATAATCTACCAGCTCATTCTATAAAAACAAATGGATAGAGATGGAAACTGCAAGTGTTTTTAGGGAAGAGGAGCTGGGGGAAAGTGACAGTATGAGAACTCCATGATAGAAGGGTAGAATAGAGAAGGGTTGACTGACTATATCATGTAAGAAGAAAAAGAAAGATCTGCCTGGAAATGGTCAAAAGACATAGAAGATGTAAAGGAAAAAGCAGAGGAAATGGAATGATAAGAAAGTAATACGAGATAAATGAGGATTTTGAAGTGGTTGGGGGAAGAAAACCCAAGCAATGAAAAGATGTCAGCAAATCCAACCATACTTAACCCAACCACGGGTTGTGAGTGCCCTCCCTACAAGATGCAGCTAGATAAAAACTGTTTCATTTTCTAGCCATTATCATCTATGTCTAGCAATAACTTGAGAGCAAACCATTTTTGTGGGCTTTGTCAGCTGTTCTTTCCATACCACTACCACAACCTTCCTGGCATGGCCAGAAAAATATCCAAACAAAATATGTATTAAAAACTTTGGATCTCCTCACCTCTTGCTAATGATCCAGTTCTGCTGAGGTCAGAGGTGAGGGGAAGTCACTGATATTCATTCAGCTCTGTGAAATGAGCCTGGAAAAGGGAATGAACTTCTCCACAACAATACTCTCCATGGTACATTAAAAAGAAATTGCTGCTGACATTCCCTGGCTGCACCCTTAATAGAGGAGGTTGAGGGGAAGAAGGCCTGACATCAAGAGATCAGGAGCATCCTAAATTCTCCCTTTGCTTCCGTGGGAGTTGATGCAATGAGCTCCCACACAGCTGTGGGGGGTGAGCCATGCACCTGTGCAAGGCATGCTAAGTGACATGTTTCAGTAAGCCATGGCTTCTTCCCTCGTCTGAAGAAACATGCCCTCCAAATCTTGGCTAATATCTGCTAAGAGGGGTGGGAGGAAACATCTCCCACTGTGGCAGGCCTGCTGCCTCTCTCACATGAGTAGAAATATGATTTCTCACACTCACACGACTCCATCCTGCACTGGAACCTCCGGTGGAGGCACTCCCAGCTCAGTTCCAGGTTTTAATTATGAAGTGACAGTACTGATGGCTGGCTTTGCTTGAACCAGCATGTGTCACCGAAGCCGATGGGAAATATGTAAGAAAGAGACCCAGTTTAATTAGCCTGAATATTTTACAATGATTATTTTCTACAAGAAAACCATCCCACATCTTGATTTGTCACCTGTCAGGTTGCTGTTCTTATCCACCATGATCTCTCCTTGCCTCTTTGTGTCATAAAAAAACCAATGGTGAAAATGACAGACAGATGCAAACAAGATTTTGGTAATTACAGCCCTGTGGCTGGTGGTTGTTTGAACATCGTTTTATTTCTTCCAATCAAACAAGTCCTTGGACTTCACAGCCCTAGAGCTTCAGACAGGGGTGAAGCTGATTATATTATGACATTACAGTGCAGACTGGCAGATCAGACAAAGTGGATTTCACTCAGTAATTAAACTGCAGTATCTTTCGTCTAAAGTCCAGGACAGGATTAATCGAAAGGTAGCTCTTTATCATTGCGATTAGTGCTGGGATTTGAAGAGTGAGTCCACAGATTTCTGATTTGATAACTTGTCCTGGGTACCAGCTTATCGGAGACTGCACATCTGTCTGACTTGTAAAAATAGCATGAGGTCAAGATCTGTTTGCCAAGTTGCACCATTTCCTTTATTTTATTTTTAGTTGGAGGAAACTCAGATTGATTTAAATATTACAGTGTCCTTTGGCTTTCTGTGGTTGTACAAAGATTTCCTTTTAAGACCTGCTAACATTCAACTCTGCCCCCATCCTAAACTGCATTGTATCTAGAGGACAGACACACAATTTTCTCTCTACCTTTAACTTTATTCTTCAGGGTCCAAGAAAATCCACTTGATCTTGTGAAACTAAACAGTACAAATTTAAAAAAAAATAGCTTTATGGCTGCTCTAAAGTGGTCTAGCAAATGAAGTTTCAAGCTTTCAAGGCGCTCCTAAGATTTACTGGATGAAAACATAGTCTTAAGATTTTGTTTTTGTGTCAGCATTGTATAAAATCCCTAACATAAAATGCCAGCTAATGCTTTTTTTTCCTCCTAAAGTTTCCAAAAAGCTTTCAATGCTCCTGCTTCTCCTYACAACTTTAATAAACACAAAGCTGGGAAAACTTGCTCAGTACAGCCAGACAGTTTCCTTATGCTGCTGGCTGGGGAAGCAGCACTCCTGGCACCTGCCCTGATTTACTCACTAGAGGAGATTTTCTACAAGTGGAAGCAAGGCAGTGAAAAGTAAAGGATAGATCTTTTTATTTTTTTTCTGCAAGTAGTCACTATCTTTAAGAAACAGAAAAATCAAGGTAAGACAAAGAAAAACGCTACTTCTCCCTCCCATCAATAAAACACAGTCAGGAACTGACTTAAAATTCTGGAGATACTGTCTACCTAAAATCTGTTGCAGGCAATGCTGTTCTGGACTAAACTGCAAGGAGAATACCTGAGTAAGAATCCCAACAGCTTCCAAAAGTGTATGGAGAGTGGTTTGCATCTGCCTTGTCATACACATTTCTAGGTTCCTTTCAACAAGTTTTCAAGCCGTGGCAGTCACAAAAACTGATGTCCCACAGGCCTCTATTACTAGGTTCCAACTTTTCCCCAACAAAGACTGATAAAAAAAGAAATGTATTCGTGAAAACATCAATAAAAACTTTATTTGCAGCTGAATGAGGTTTTTGAAAGACAAGTACTTTTACTGAAAATTGAAAGAATTTTTTTTGTGGAAAACAGCTGAAAATCAAAAGTATTCTCTCTGGAAGTCAATTTTCAGCACAGTTTCTTTAAAATTTTTAGCCTTTTTTAAAAAAAAAGTCACGATTTATACTGTTTTGTTTCATCCACAGAATAGTCCAGTGCCTGACACATTCTGTGCAGTTCAGATGTAATTTAGAATTGCTTGGCCCATCTCTACAATAGGATAATTTCCACAATGTCCTTTGACATTTTGCCTATAGCAATGTCTCCTCTCATTTGTATGAATCTCTGATTAGATTACGAAGATCTAAAGCAGGGGCAATCTCTTAATTTCTACCAAAACGTTTATTAGAAACAGACCCTAATTCTGTTTGGGAACTGGGTAGTACTACAATCCAAATAACAAACTGAACAATTCCCTAGGCAAACAAAGTATTTTATTTGCACTTTTATTGTTATTCTTATTTTTGTAATGGAATTTACAGAGAAAAAAGCCAAATTATTCATAACCATTCATTTTAAGTCTTGAAAGCTATTTCACAGCTCTCAGAGTCACAGAAGACCCTCAGTATCATGCAGTCTGATTCCCACACAATAAAGAACTTACAATTCCACCCAGCAATTCCCTCAGCAATTCTAATGACTAGTGCCTGAATGGGCACATAACATTTACTAACAGTTAGTATCTTAATTTAAGGAATTAAACCAGCAGAATATCAAAAAATACCTTGGAAATTTGTTTCAGTAAGTACTTTCACCGCCCAAACACTCACAAGTGGGGAGAGAAAACAAAATCTAGCCAAGCGAGCAGGCAGAGGCACAGAAACATCACACAGATGAATGATGAATAGTGCATTTCTTGGTCAGCTAATAAAGACACAGATAAGTAATACCAGACAGAACAGTTTCAGTAATCTTTGTTTAAATGGCTAGCTAAATATGTAATAAAATCTCACTGCTGTACTTGTTCTTTGTAGAGGTGTGAAGGTGTGAATTTTATTCCTAGTCCTGCTGCTGATACTGTAGATACAGATTCAACTTGCATGGGGATTTCAAAGCTAGTATTCAGACCACTAAACTATTCCTCAGACCAAACCGAAAACAAAATGCAAATGAACTACTGCTGATCCTGAGCTCATGCGGTTTCCCTCCTGCCTTTCACAATTTTCCCCATTTTTCCTCTGAAAATTCTAAAGTTTTAAAAATATTATTAACCAATCAAATAAGCACCAGCCTTTATATTTATATTTTTTCATTTCTGAGTCTTTGTATTGTGCTTTGATCATAAATTCAGTATCTTCCCTCCAATCATGAGGACTAGAAACTTATTTTATAAACAAAAAMCAAAGAACTTGACATTATCTGTTTACTTCAAGAGTACAATCCTTAAGAAAAACATCAGATATTATGACACTTTCAGTAAAACTGCAACCACTGCCAGCAAAGTGAAACATTAATCTAGGTGTGCACATCCTTCTGGTTTTCACATCATGCGTAAACACTGAAATTCCACAAAAAGAGCCTTGTAGTTGAGAGTTGCTCCAGAGAAAAGCTGGATAGCATAACATATCCATGATTTCACAAAGTGGTCGATCAGCAAGTGCTTCCCACTAAACAGGAATGGACTCTTACATGCTAAATCCTGGCTTCGGTAAGAGAGTGGTAAATTTCATATTAATGTAAACCAGGGTAAGATTTGTCCCAGTGTAAATACAACCAGAATTAATGTTATGTTTTACAGAGTTCCTAAACAACTACAAATTTCTTCCACCTGGAAAAGGGGGAAATACATGTCTTGCAGCATGATGTTGCTGTTTGAAATTAAATCGCAGCTGAAAGCTTGTATAAATCCAGTTAGGAGAAGAAGAGAAATTCCCAGCCATCAACACCAAAAGTGACTGCATATGTTACCCAGACTCTGAGGATGCTGTCAACAACCAGTTCCTAAGCCATATGTTAGTCAGATGAACTAAACTGACCCATAAACCTAACCAGGAAGTTATCATGAGGGCTGGAACTGTGATGCACTGATTAAGGATCTGTTTTTCTCAGTCAAAAGAAATAACCATAACTACTCTCAATTGAGTCACTCACACTCATAACGTAGCTATCCTCAAAAGATATTTAACATCATGTATTAAGTATGTCAAGCATTCATTCCATTAATAACACTTTGCACTTCTATCCTGCTTTTTATGCCAGGAGACCAAAGCACTTTGTGATCATGAATTAATCAATGCTACAACCACCTGTGAACTGGAAATAGCTGGCTGGAGTCCACTCAATGACCCTGGATGGTAGCTGGAGATGTGATCCTCACTTTCCTATCTCCAATAACAAGTTTTAACCAGAAGACAAATCATTAAGTAACAACACCGAGTAACAGTGGCTTCCCCAAATTCACCAAGTACAGAGCACGATCAAAATAAAACTGTCAGAGTAAGAGATCATAAGCTTTGCTTTTGCTTAGGTAGAGCATACAAGAAACAGAAATATCAAAAACTAAAAAAAGAAAATGCACAGATTGCAACTTTCCAAATTAACACCAAGTTTGCCAGAATAACAATATCTTATTCCACTGCATGATCATTAGGCAGGTTTACATTCTTTCTCCCCCGTGCTATGCTAACAGGCAACAAATGAGACTGCCCATCGTGGAAGATTAAAAAATTGGAGAATAAAATAAATAAACTGACCTTGCTAATTTCTGAGTTTGGTTCTAGGATAAAGTTTCATGAAACTAAACCTATCAGTGCTGATGGTCAACAAAATACAGGTTTCTGGAAAAGGTTTAAACAAGACTGGCCATATTCAAAAGCTCCTTGGATTTCACCACCAAAGAAATCTGTTCTTTCAAGTCCCTCTAAACGGAGCTCATAATCCTGAAATACTTCACTAACTTTTGATTTGGTTTCTACTTAGGTAAAAAAAATGAAGTCAGTGGAGCTTTGCTGGAATAAGGTCTGAGAAGAGAGTTTGTAAAAGACATTACTCTTATTTTTATGGTAAAAAATGGCTGCAGAAAATATCCGTGCCTGAAATGGAAGAAGAAGGTTCAAACTTCACAGTGTTGCTTTTAATAAGGATTATGTCTTCAAAAAAGGACCCAACAGATCCGACTGATCACATCTGATTAGTTGATATATAACCTTATGTTCCAAGTTTAGAAAAAATAATGCCCATAGAGTAGGACAAGATCAACACACGCTATACACTATCTAGAATTATAATCCAACTCTTTAAAATGTGTGGTATGCACTTTGAGTAACTTCAGATAATACATATTTTTCCTTTGTACTTCAGATTTTACCAAACTGCAGATATTTAATACTTCTCTCTCATATCCGGAACAGATTTCAGTAATATGGACATAAATTGTTTTTCACTTTCGTTTGATATGTATTGCAATTAATGCAGAGGTTAAATAAAACAACTGAACTTCTGGTAAACTCTTCTATGATTAGTAGGCATGAACTCATGCCAGTCTGGGAACTCAAGTCATATTTACAACACTCAGCAAACGTATTGTGTATATATACAAAATATGTATATTATGTATCTATATAATTTTATACTGTGTCAGGTACCTGAACGGTTAAACTGTATGCTAATTATTCTTAAGTGCCCAGCACACAGTGCAAGTAGAAATCTTGTCCTACGGGCTCCCCTAAACTGCCAGAGGGTCACTGATGTAATCAAATCAGCATTAATAAAATCAACCAGTCTAGATCTCACCCCCTCCTTTATATTATACACCATTTTAACARACTTAGAAATTTCCTCTAATAACTGCTTTAGAAGGATTTTTCCTAAAATACTCTATGGTAGGATTATCATCGATACAGCATACACTAGATGTGGTTTCAAGTATGTAAAGTTTGGGGCTTAGGGCTCAAGGCATTTGCTTAAACATAGCTTTCAAGTGCCATCAGGAAAGCACTTTGGCTTAATCACATCTGGACATGGCTAGCAGATAGGACTTAGCACTTCTGAGGTAAATGTCTTTTGGGAAAAGCAGCTGAAGGCCAGGTGGTGTATCCTACAGCATCTCACGTGCTAACAAACACCCACGCTGGAGCCTGTACTGTACACACAGTGCATGTGTACCTTTCCAACTACTGACTGCTTTGAGACCTTCTTATCCTCAGCAAAACTGTAAAAAAGTCAGATTCCTTCTGTTTCTGGCCAAACATGAAATAAGACATTAATGAAAAACTCTACTCACAAAACTTCATTTTATGCCCTCCATGTCATGGTTGAGGAAATTCATACTCTGTCTCTGCAGATTAAACTGGCTGTAACGTATGCAAAATTTCCTCTGAACAAGGGAAAATTTGGAATTGTAACAGAGAACATCACTTTTAAGTTTTATAAATACACTGAGGTCAATCCTGACAGGAATTCACAAACAAAGTCCTGACTGAACAAATCATATTGGACTGCATTTCCCCTGACTCCTGAATTTTCCTTTCAAGATTATGAGATTAAATTTTCCAGACTACATCCAGAGTCTACACTAGTCTCTTATACCAGCCAACACATTTAACCCACTGATTTCAAATGTTTGCCCAGATGCTGCAGGAAGAAGGCATTATTTGCCCTAGTTCTTACCTTCTTTCTTCACACAGTGAAAGCTACCAGGAAGACAAGCTGTCATGAAGAGGCTTCTCTCAAAAATACCAGAAATACCTCCCTGTAAATCTCACAMAATGCATTGTCAAATTTCAAAATATGAATTTAAAAACACAGAGACTTATCCATATTTATTCAAGGTCTCACAGAGATGGTAAATACGATTAGACAGGGATTTAAAGATAAATAATATCATCTGATGTCTCATCTTCACTACTCTAAAATAAGAAGCCCAACGTTGGTAGAAGCATTCAAACTGCAGCCTATATTCTTGTGACTCTACAGTTTCTTTTTATTTCACCCATACTTACTTTTTTCACTGGCAGTGGTGGCACTTTTTGATGGCTGTATTTTCCCCAGAATGGCCATTAAGAACAAGGCTTTTGGTTTAGAGCACTGAAAGACTTGGTAGCAATGGGCACCCACAAAGGAGACATGGGTTTGGATGGAAAGCAACCTCGGGGACCTCGGCCAGTGGAGCACAGACATCCTGTAACCACACATTTATTGAAATGGGAGACTCCTCAAGCAGAGTGCTCCTGTTGAATTCTTGAGTGTTTTTCTTTCAGGGGCATTATAGTGTCTCTGAATTCAACAAGAAATCAAATTAGGACTCCTGGGTTCCATTTCTGGCCTGCCACTTACCCACGATAAGATATTGGGCAAATCATTTAACATAAATAAGCTTCAGTTTACAGAGCTGAAATACTGCACATGGGTGCAGTAAAGCTGATGAAAAGTACCATAATGGTATTATTAAAGTGCTTTCTCCCAGATTTTAGAATTCCTTATCAAAGGTTGTCTTAACCCTCCTTGCTGCATATTAAAGCTTACTCGCTTTCTTAAGAATCTCCCTTACAAAGGAAAAAAAATTTCGACTGTCTAAAGGTTTCCTTGCAGACATTTGCACAAGATTTTAGAATAAGGCTACATATGGTGCCAGTAGACAAAAACAATTTAAGAAATTATTGCCTCTAAGTCCCAACTAAGAGTAGCATAATATGCTAGGGTGTCTTAAYATGTTTTTATCTGACTTTAGCTTATAGTTCTGGGTATGTGTGAGAAAGGGCAGCTGTTTCCTCTCCATCATCTCACTCCCGTCCCAGAAGCCATTCCCTTCCACTTCRTTTGGTCTGTACTTGAGCTGTGTCAAGCAAGTACTGCTATGTGTAAGTTTTTCAAATCAATGAAATTAACTTAAATTCAGTCTTTTAATGCACAAATTAATGTTCACCAAAACCCTAGGGATCAGATACAGCAGATTAGAAGTACTAAGGGGAGTCAGGCTACATCAATTAATATTTAAGACCAACAATTTCATATACAGCCAAATTCAGGAATAGTGTAAGGTACCCATGCTGAAACATATCCACTCAGTGCTAATCTTTACACATTATGCATGTGGAAACTAAAAAGAGCTCATAAAATGTAAATGCAAACCATTTAAGGGCCTAATAAGTAGTTGCATCATTATAATTATGTACCAAGAGAAGTCCATCTTCTCATAACCTGCATAGTGCTCCCATTTTACACACAGGAACAGAAAAGGGAAGACTAACATTTTTAGGACAACTCCCTAATTTCAGTTATTAAGCTTGCAACATTATGCATAGAAGAATCTCAGATAACTTTTAAACTGCTTATAGTCTTCATACTTTATAATCTTATAACAGAAGTGATCCCTTATATGAGGGAGTATTTCAGATGCCTTTCCTTGTGACAGGCCGAATGACACCTCTAAGTGCCTAATATTCCCCAACTGACTGCAAAGGTACTCCAAATGAGGATGGAGATACCTGCACCACAGGTAGCTAAATGCCAGCGAGGATCCTTTGAGCCTGGCTTTCAGAAGCTCTGAGCATTTCTGGAATTTCATGAAACCCATAGAAGCTACAAGTGCTTAGCCCATACTTGAACCAAAGATGCATGAAAAGAAGCTTTCCAGAATTAATGCACAATAATTGGGAGATCAYGTTGTGAATTCATTAACAGTTTGTTAATTCAAAACATTAACATCATAAGCACAGGGTAGGGGCCTTACTGCTCCTGCAGGTTTATTTTTTTTAAAATGATGTCATCTCCCCAGCTACAAATAATACAATGCTCAGACTGGCCGTAAGGAAGTCTAATATAAGATACTCCTCTAGAGACAGCATCATCACTTTAACCAGGATCAGATCTTTGGTGCTACCAGGAAAACTTTCTGATTAGCTATTCTGCYGATAGCACACACTGTACCTGCTTTAGGGCAAGAGCATTCTTCAGCAAAGAGGACTGTCACCGAGGGCTTTCCCACAGCTTTTGGGAAAATCACGCRATTGTCTCTTTTTCTCTTCACTAGTATACTTTTTTCTCCTTTCCTTTTCAGTGAAAAAAGAAATCTGATCTTCACAGATGGAAAATTAAGTATTGCCAGGATGGTCAATATACCCAACAGCCATTCAAACTGGTCTGATAAATGAAAGCATTTAAATAGTTGCAACCAAAATAAGYGACAGAAGGTGGGAAAAGAAATGCATAATTATGCCAGCTACTAGGGTACTGTTTATGTTTTATCCTTTGGAGCATTACAAAGTACAGAACACAAACTACTACTAGCATTTTTGTATACTTTAATATCTGCACACTAAATCACAGGTATGTGTGATGTACAAAATTTAGAAAGAGTATAAATTACCTTAGCTTCTCCAAAAGATGTGCCAGCGCTGTCAGTTGGTCCTTCATACCCACTGCCAGGAAGATTGCTCACTAGTATAAAATGACCAATCCCAATCATGACATAATAGAATCACTTTAAGTAAACTCTATTCCTTACGTGATGTTTCCAAGTTTGCAGGTAGAAATACCAGAGACGAAGCAAACAAGATTACATAAATTAACAGAATAATCCTTCTTTTTCACACAGTCATCCTGACCTCCAAGGGCCCAAGTAGCAAAGAAAAGACAAAGTAGTATCGGAGGGAAGGTCTTCACAGCTGTCCTTTCTTTCCCCTTCACTAAGTGACTTTTCAGGGAYTTTCCTGCATGTTAAGCATCTTTTTTGCATTGCTTAATATTGTTATTAATAATTCATATTTTTGTCTTTCTCCTCTCACTCTGACAACTTTTATTTTTAATCAATGGGCATGTGTCAAATTGCTTTGTTATTTATTTATAATGTAAGCTGACAAAAGAATGGGATATGTGGTATAAAGATGAGACACTGTTTCTTTCCTACAGCTGATATCCTCAGTAATAACCATGTGTCTTGTTCTAATCAGTAGGGTCCAAAAAMCTAATTTTGCCACAAATAATGGAGGACGTATTTAGTAGATTTGTACAGCTGSATGTCTCTCCTCTGTCCCCATAGTCATGCACTGAAAGAAGAGTTGAAAATGTAGGTTTATTTGTATGCATGCACATTGTCTTTGAGAAAGGAAAGGAGTGCACAAAGGTGTTAATAACAATGTGCCAAACGCTGATGTGCTTATTCAGACAAATGTATTACTAAGATCAATGTTCTTTGTCCCCTAATATATCAACAATTCTCACAAGTTGTTTATGGCAGAAACCTTCCTACTGTTTTCAGCTCACAAAACCCAAACAGAATCAGCAACTCACCCAAGACTAGACAGGAATTCAGTGGCACAACGCCTGCTTCAGCCAGCAGCCCCCCTTGCCACACAGCACACGGGAAACCCCTTGTGGCAGAATGCATGGGGGAAATGCATCACGAGGCACCTTCCCCCATAAAGCTGGGAAAGCAATTAAACGCTTCCTCCCTGAACATGTGAAAAGCAAGCTGTTGATTACAATTGGCTTCCACGTTACATACTCAGGATTTGACTCTTACACCCCTTTCATGCACACATATTTTACCTTGACTGCTACTTGAGAACTCATCTGGTTACTCTCTGGATTTATTTTTGTCGAATAGTAAAAGCGTCTCTTAGTTTCAGCTGAATGGAATTCACTGCTGTGACTGTCTTGGTGTGTCCTGAGGCAGGAGGCAGCCCTGTCTGGACTGTGGGAATGGTTTGGTGGAGCTTGGGATCGTATTCCACAGCAATGTTTGCCTGCTAGACAGGATATTGCCATACAGGGTGTAATTATCATAAAATAAAATAAAGCACAGAGCCATAGGGGAAAAAAAAAATTGATTAGACACTTTATTTTTAAATAAAAAGGATACTGCGCCATGCGACTTCTATGTCAAAGAAGGACGTAGACTGAGGTTGTCTATTTAGACTCCTTCTTCCTGAAAAGCTCCTACTTCCTGTTTTCCTATAGTCACCACCACGCGTAAGGTGCTCAGCGGGGATGTCTTTGAACTTCTTATTTCAAAGCATACTGAGAGTGTTGGTGCAATAAAGTGAGATCCTGTTTCAAGCAAAATGTAATATCAGCAGATGCTGGGTTGAGCAGAGTTACCTGATGTAGCTCTGGAGGCCAACCAAGGAAGAGGACATAAAAAAATCTCAAAGCCTCCATATAGGCTGGCCAGTGCATTTGAGAAAGTACATCCAAGAAAGCAAGGTAGAGGATTAGGTTGAGCATTATGTTATTAGAACTATGGTCTGGGAGGGGGAAGAATTTACTTTGATTTTCAGAATAGACTGCCATAGTCTACACATACACATTTGCTTTTATTTTCAAGTTTGCTGGTGTTTCATTCTGTTTTAATTAATCCACAATGGAAGGGAGAATAAAAATTGAAGCATTTTCTTTGATGTTATCCTAGCCTTAATGCTTCCTTTCAATGCCTTCTTCACCACACACATCATGCTGAGAATAAGCAAGGCATTCAAAGTGAGGATCCTGATTTACAGCTCAGGGACAAAAGAATGCAAATGTCTATTTCTTATGAGTAAAGACCAGTTGGTAACCAGATCTCCTCCATCTTATGCCTTCTTTTGATGCAGTTATTAGAGAATCCAGACTCCAATACGGCCATAATGCAAGTGGTCAGTTCACATATTTGTCATGAACACCACCAGTAAATGAATTTCTCCTCTCTACAAACTAAGGGACCATTCAGATTTTGAATGCCAGAGGAAATTACGGCCATTTAATACACTCTGAACAACAGAAATACAGTAAAATCAGGATAACTCTCAGTTATCATAACTAACCCCACTGCATAATCGGGGATCAGGCACATACAGCATCTAGACAACTTCAGAACCGGAGAATGCTGCCCTGGAGAGTGTCGCCCTTATGCAGGGAGAGCAACTGAGCAGTCCAAAACTTGTGACACCACTGGGGAATTAGTCTGTGATTCTTGACCTTGGCAATCTAGTGCTTCCCTCATCAACTTTCCTCTCCCAGAAGAACCTCGCAGAATTAGCTTTTATTTCTTTTTGTGTTACCAGTTATCAGCAAGTAGAAAGAGAAGAGAGTTCTTGTCTTGTATTTCCAACAACTTTGTGGATTTTAAAAGGCCAGAGGAATATCCTCTGGGTGCACAGATGAGGTGGGCTGCAAGACAATTAAAAACCAAACAAATTTTAAATAAGGCTAGCATGCTGAAAAGCACCAACTCTCCCTGGATATGAAATAATGCCCATTTCCGTTGACTGTCTTTCCTTATCTGATCCAGGAACACAAAAGCAAAGGTGTGTATGAGTTATTCAGTTGTTGGTGGTTTTTTTGTTTGTTTGTTCAGGGTTTTGCTCATATGAACCTGGCTTTATTTGGGGGTGAGACTTTCACAATATGGAATTAAGGTTATATTTAGGTCTGTTTCACCTGAAGTGCATGGTAAACCACTCATTGACTTCCATGAATATAAAGTAATTGCTGACTCTTGAGAAGCTTACCATAAAAAAGGGGGCAAAATCACCCAAACAAATAGAAATCTAAAATAATCATTGAGTGTCAGTAGGTATCTGATGCTTGTGTGCTTCTGTCTCTTCTCCCCACAAATTTTTCATTTCCTACCTGCTGAATCTTTTACTTTTTCCTTGATTTATATTATGCTGGACTAACAGATATAGTTACATACTGAACTGATATAAAAGTGTAAATATCTAAGGGAGGAAAGGGATTGCTACAGATATTACAGTTACCTATTCAATACACACTGGAACACACATATCCATGTGACTACACAATCTGCCAGTAACATGTAGTGAATATAGTTCAATACATTGTTTGGTGTGCATTCATTCTAAAATCTACTAGAGAGTAAAAAAAAAGGGAGACTTGTCCTGGTAAAGAAGTGAGACTAGGTAGGATTACTGATTTAATGACTTGGATCTTGTGATGAGACAGTCAAAACAATTGGATCATCTGAGGTTACACAGTGCCTGAAAGTAAAAAATCAGCTTGAATGCTATGGACATCTGCGTGCTTCCAAGGACTATGGATCTTCTGATTTAAACAGAGAGGAAAAGGTCAGGGCATCTGTTTTTTTCTTCCTCAATTGCCACTTCATTTGCTGTGTGGCCTGCTACATTTCTGTGTCTCAATTTCCAAACCTTTAAATAGGAACTGTTAATTGTACACAACACCAACGCCTTGAGATGGTGTGGTGCATTTTGCTGGAGCTCTTTTGCCATGGACGGAAGAGGCTGGTGGTTTTCATGTAAAAGTGCTGATGTGAAACCAAGAGAAGTTTATCTTTTCATGTAGTCACTTTACAAAGTATTTACTTCTGCTCTACAAGCCTGCCTTACGCAGTATGTACATTTTGAAATTAAGTATACTAAGAGGTAAGTCTCCCGATTATATTTACACCATGAGCCAAATTTAATCCTGCCTTATACACTGGGTAGACACTTTGACCTTCAAGAGATGCCAATCAAGACAGAATTTATCTCAGAACCTTTCTCTGCCAAAGTTTTCCACAATCTTGCTCGTGTTTTACAGTAATACTTTCTTTTTTCCCTGTTCATTAACTATTAAAATAAAATATTCACATGACAGATTTTTGCCTCAGTTTTCCCACAGCAATCATATTTCCTCACCCAAGAGGATGTCAGGAAGCTTCATTAATTGTTTCTGAAACATTTACAACTTTTCATGGAAAAGGTAAAGGATCTGTCTCCTAAAGGAGAAAAATAATTTCCAAATGGATGAAGTATCTCAGCTCCCCTCTGAAGCACACATGTATTTTAATTCTTCACTCAGAGATAAAGAATTCAAGACACAGACATTACAATCAGTTTGCCAAGTTCATATGTATTATCCGAAGACCAGAACTTGTGTCTTTTTCCCCTCCAATTCCTCTTTAATCTCAAAACAGGGTTTCTTTGTTGAAGTACCTCTGCACAGGGTGACAGGCGAGAGGTTATCGGAATTAAGCAAGTCATCCCACAAGCAACAGCATCACTGAGGCTTGGTTTCCTTCAGATTTGGGTTCTCTTCCTCTGTGACACCCTGGCCATGACATCCTCAGTCTTCCCAGCTATGACTGCCCTCTCTCACTTCTTCCTCCCATGCTCTGTTGCTCTTCACCCCGGCCAACTCACAGCACCTCCAGCTCCCTCCTCCACACCGAGGGGCTGGCACCCAGCAAGTGCTCAGGAGGAGGAAGCACCAGACCAACCTGGGAAAGCTGACTGGCCCAGCTGGCAGGACGACCCTCACACTGGTCCCTGGAGTGCACACTGCAGCCTCCCTGGCAGGCAGGAGTAATTTCTGCCTCTGCCTCATTTCTGGGTTTAAAAAAAAAAATGAAGGAATTGGGTGTCTTTGCAGCCTCTCCACTTCTGCCAAGCTTGCTTTAAACTAGACAGTTTTAACCTAACAGAGGAGGAGGAGGGTGGTCTCCTAGAAATGAAGCATCTCCTCATATCAAAACTTAAGAGTGCAAACAACCCTGTCACCTTTACTTGTATTTTTCTGGATTCATGGATTGTTACAATGAGTTTTTACAGGCCACGATGGTTAGCCCATGTGAAATACAAAGCCCACTTAAAGTACAAAGAAATTACCAGCTGCCAGAAGCTCACTTGAGCCTATCTTACATGAGGTATTTTTAGAATTTCTTGTAAATCTGAATTAGATGAATAGAAATTTAAAAAAAAGCCCTGTAAGATTTCTAAACAAAAAAAATCTAATGTAAAAGCATCAGCAGTTGATGCAAATACAGAAACATGCTAAGAAAAAAAAAAACAAAAATAAAAAAAAGACTTGGAACTTCAAAACATATCACCAGTGATACACCATCAGAGATGGCCACCACCAATTTAAAGACTGTATTGTCCCTTTCAGAGGGTGAATTTACGTTCTTTCTTTCCACATATTAGAACTGAAGCTGTATTTTAACAGTAGGTGAAACTATTAATATAAAAATGATAAGTTGGGAATGAGCTCCACAGGTATGCACTGAAAGAGTTCTCTGCTGCAAACTAGAAAAATGGGTATTGAAGATGGAAGAGATTAGGGATACCTCAGGACTAGGGAAAGAAAAAAAACATGTCAGAAAGCTATGCCTTCAGGATAGGAAACCACTGGGAGTTTGGGGAGGATATTGAGCCACTGTTTGGTGGGAACTTGAATTAATGTACTAAGCCTCTGTAATGAGCAACTCCAGTGAACATATCCAGTCTGAGATTCACTGAAGGAATGATTAGCACTGAGTTACAGATCTGAAAGCAAGAGGGCATCATACAAATATTACTCTGCTCTTGTGCATAATACAGGCCCTAAAGCCCTGCCTTCTACATGCAAACCAGATGAGCCCCACGGGAAATAAAGATCTACCGGGTTGCACTTGTTCAGACTGAGACCTCCTCATGCGATTGCAGCCCTGCAGTCACCCAGCACAGCACAGCAGCACCTGGGCAGGGCAGTGCTTTGGCTTCCTCAGGACAGGACATCCATCGCCCCGGGCTGGGGAGGAGCCATGGCCCGCAGTACAACTGTGCTACCTGCCCGCATGTCCCAACATTCCAAGTCCTTGCAGCGCTCTGCTGCCGCGGGGCTGGTCCCATGCAGACTCCTTGCCTAACCTGGCTCACAACCCAAAGAATGTACGTTCCCTTAACCCCTCTGCAATGTGACCCTGATGCACAGCTCTCATGAGCTGGGCCTGAAAGCAAACAGTACATTTGGGGAGCCTTGGATTTATTTCAAAATAGATGAAGTCCTTTTCCAAAAGAAACAGGAACATTAAAGTCTTTGTAATGGAAACAGTGAGACATGGGTTTCAGACTGATCAAGCTGAAGCATTCTTCAAGGCAATCCTTTGTCACAAACAAGCAATATTTTCACTCCACGCCCCGCAGCAGACCCCTGTGATATATTTTATTTCCTTTGCAACTGGCATCAAATCATTTTCCAAAGTCAAATACATCTACCTTCCTTGCTTCTCTCTCTTGGGACTCTTTGAAGGAGAAGGAAAACATCAAGACTAGACTGTGTTGTGGGATTAAACATGTCAGGAGAGAAACAACAAGAGAAAACAATTATAGGCATGATACGTAATACAAAATACATTGGGAGAAGTGTGAGAAAAAGAAAAAGCATAGCCAAATCATTTGAGCTATAGCTGCAGAGAGCATAAATCCCCCTATAATTTGCCCACTCACCATCCCTTGGTTTTGGATTCTGCTGTACTCTGTTTCACCACTGTCTATCATTCACACACATAAAACCACTGCTGCTTTGAGCTACTCTGCTTGATCATAAAAAGCCTTTCTACCCCCAACACCTGTCCTCCTGCCAGCACATAAATCCCAGGTAAATCTGCCACGCAGTATCACCTCTTCACAACACTTGAGCTTCTGTGCCCCAGCACCTTTGATCCGTCTCACTTCAAACATCATTTTCTGAGGACTGACTCACACCACCACTTCCTTTATTTCTAAAAAGACAGGATAATCTGCCCTTTATAGAAACATCCATTTTGTCTGATTTCCATTCTTCTTGGAATTCCACGATGTCAGATCAATTTTATGTCACAGAAGGGTAGGTGAACTGGTGTGAGGGGGAAAGTCATCATGGAAAGAACAAATGTCTTCCTAAATGGACACCATCACTGCCTTACATCTATTTCAGACGTCATCAGAGTTTTGAATGGCAGCTGTCATGCTGTTTCTGACATTTCCCTACGTGGAGATGTTTGTGGCATTTCTCTGCATTTCCTGCATCATTTATACAATATGCTAAATACAATCCTAAATGCATCCATTCTTTTGCTCTCCTTCCAAACTCCTGCCCCAATAATCTGAAACCTTCATCACCGACCACCTTTCACACCCAGGGTTAAAGAAGCTCTCTGGAACTTCTGTGTGTTTGCATTTTCTACATCTCCACAGGGAAGGGATTGTACAGTAACCTGAGAGATGCCTTAAACATGCAGAAAAAAAGTAACACCTTTATAATGAAAAGGTGAGCCTTCTAGGGAGAGAGGTCACGTCCTAGCAGTGATGTGCAAAGAAATGCTAAAGCCTCATTACTACTCACTGCTACAGGGAGATTTCCTTCAACTCAGAACTGACAATTGTGTGGAACTGAAGGACCAGGACAACTAAGGCAATTTGCCTGAAAACAAGAACAGGTCAACAATCTTTGCTCTAACAGTATCACAAATATTCACAGTTGGCAACAGTATTCTTACAACTTAATTCTCCAGCAAGATCCCATCTTTTAAACAAAAGCAGAAAAAATCTTCCCATTACCTTCTTTTCTCCCAACTCCTCAAAAAATTTTCCATCCTATTCATCTTTTCGTTTTAACTTTTCAAAATGTGTTTTAGCTCTTATGACTTGTTTTTCCAATTTTCATAAACTTTGCTCCAACCTGATGACTAACGGAAAAATGTTTTTACGGAAAAATTGAGAGCATGATGCACCAGATTCCATAACTCTCAGAAAAACTTCTACATATGATTATTGATCTGTATTACTTTCTTACTCTTGTATTCATTAATTTTAAAATGTTATTATGGTTATGAATCTGTTTTCTAATTGGACTAAACACACTGAAACACTTTCCTCGCAATCTAGATTTTTAAAGACTTTAATATTTAATGCTTGGGCAAAAAGAGCCATGTTCATTATATTCCCTTTCCTCGTTTCTTGCTACTAGCTAAAATTCTGATTAGTTATCCTCCTGATTTCCTTCTTCTTTATTTTGCCCTGAAACAGAAGACCCTATTCTCCAGTACTCAAATTAGAAGGCTAGAAGTTAGTGTCTCTGTTTCTTCTACCTCTGGCAAGGCAAAAAACTAATTTTTGTTGACTTGTATAAATTAATTGCTCGTGCAAGGATAACTCTTCAGACCTCCAGAGAAAGGCTACACCACTTCATAGCCCTCTGTTATCCCAAGACCAAATGTGCTTAAGAGCACCTTCGACAACGAAGTGCTCCCGGTACTGATTCAGTAAGCAGACACCAGGGATTTTCAGTTGGATGGCTCAAGCTTAAGATCACAAAATTAGGGCCTAATGATGTTATTAATAATGAAGCATTGATATTCTCCGACCATTTTCATTCTGAATTAGGATTTATGGCAGTGTGAACAAACCCCAGTACAAATTATATCTGAAGTTATCAATAGCTGCAGGAGAACTGAAAAAGTGCAGACCTAGCTCCTTCACCACTGGAAGGCTGACTAGATACTTTGTCTACTCCACATTAAATGCGTAAGACAGCACAGATGTGACTAGAAATGGGTAATGGTGATGGTATGATTTTTCTTTCTCTGTTAACGACCTACATGTGTCGTTTTGCTTGAGGTATTCCAGCAATTTACTCTCTATATTTCAGAAACATGCGTTGAGTTTCTTCAGTATCTAGTGTTTCAACACTAGGATACACTTTTCCTTCCTTAGTTTTTCCCATACAGGGTTCACAATGATCTGTAGAAGGATACATTAGTTATTGCTCTGCTACTGTCCTGCTTTTGTGTGGGAAACAGACAGGAAAAGAGTTTTGCAAATTGTTCAGCTCATCAATGGCCATGATGGAATTCGGTGCAGGTCTCTACCTTCCAGCACTCTGCTTTAGCCGTGAAGCTTGCCTTGTTCTTAGCAAGGGATGGCTACTTCCAGCCTACAAACACTATCCCTGCATCACCTATCATAAACAAGATTAAAAATATACATGTATTTAGACTCTCAAAGTCCATATTTTTACTATTTCTCCTGTTTTTTTCTGGTTTGTCTGGGGAACAGGATTTTTTTTGCATTGCAGAATCTGAATAGGGAGCTGCACCTGTTAGCTCTGTGATACCTTAGGGCTCTCTAGTCAACCATCTGCTTTTCAAAATATATTTGTTATCTCTTGGGCAACCAAGAAGGCATAAAGTACGTTTTATCACCTTAATGCTGAAAGTCATCATTTACACTAAAAAATATACCATGCCAGGTAGAATTTCTACTAAGGAAAAAGGAAGAAAATTTCTGGTGGAAAGCAGGGAGAGGCAAGAAGAGGAGGCAAAAGAAGGGTGAAGGGGGGTGAACTGAGAGGACAGGAATAGGAATAAAACTCATTTGCTTCCAGCAAAAGTTCAACTTGATATGCTCTACTGGGACCCAGGGACTTCCTATTACATATTTCTATAACACGCCTCTATATATCTGCAGAAATAAAATGATAAGACTTGACTATCTAAACTGAAAAAAGCTTTTGTTGTTTTTTTTTTTTTTTTTTTTCCCAGACACTTTTAAGTGACTGCTGGTCTCGAGTTCGGGCTTGAAACACGTTTCAAAGGAATGAAGTATCATTGTACCACCCAAGGAACAGTCCCGGGCTTTGCCTGTTTTTTCCAGTAAGAGTAGACCAATAACTGATTCATACTTCCATTATATCACAATTGTGCTTTTATTTGGCACCCTCTCATCTCTTGCAAGTCACTTGCAGATGGTCTAGAAGCCACAGAACAAGCTGTACTTCCTTTCCATGTCAGCCATCCCCATCTTATGGAATCCTTCCAGTTTGCTGCACACAAGGTACAAGGGTACTTCTCCACAGATATCTCTTTTGACTTCAAAAAACCCCACTTTCTACAGGATTCTGTAGCTAGCCTTTCCATTAGCAGAAATAAAGAAATAATTTGCACTGCTTCCATCTCCCAGTGCTCGATTAGTTCACAGAACCCAACTCAGGAAAAGAAATGGAGGGATTTGGTGGGGTTGTTCACACTGAACAACAGGGGGTCCAAAGGAAATACTTCTGAGACTACTGTAATGTGATTCTATAAGTTGCTGTTATGCCATCACTTTGGGTTTTGCAGTCAATGCTGATCACCCTGTCTCAAATAGGGTAGAGGAGAAACAAAAAGGGTTCAGAGAGTAAAAGACCCATTAAAACCCTCAAGAGCTTTTCATATGTGAACTTTAGAAAGCTTCAAAATAACAGAGAAAACAAAAAAGGCTGAACGTAGTGGAAGTGATATAAACCTAACTGCACAGAGAAAGTAAAATAAAGCTGACCTCTCAAGAAAAGAGGGGACAGTCATTAAAACTAAAAGGCAGAATACTAAAACCAACAAAAGGATTTTTACTTTTCATCCACATGCTATATAATAAACTTGCAGTACTATGGACCCAAAACCCCAGATGGGCCAAGATTTTATCAGCTTAAAAAGGACTAATTATTGCAATAATAACAATAAAGACCTTTATAATAATAAATATAATTATAGAAATAGCATAATACTGAATAAACAGAATATCCACAATTACAGTAGTGGATCCACAAAGTACAGWAAACTATGAGGACTGAAAACTGTCCATGTTTAAAGACACAAGTAATTTTTAATTTTATACGTATTTATGAGAAGTTACCCCTGTGTGAAAAGATAAACCACCATTACTCTTTACGGGGAACTTGGCATTTTTTTCTGAAGGATCTGAGACTGGGTTCTGTGATGCTTTCTGTGAGGATTTCCAGAGGTGCATCTGCAATGTACATATGCACATCAACCAAGTGTTCAGCTTGGACACCCCTCCTGAACATGGCCAGTACAATCAAAATAAACCCCCTGTAAAATCAAAGGAACATGTTTGCTCTTCAGGAATTCATGCTATTTTCATTTACTTGTGAGAAGTGAGATTGTTTTAGCCATTACTTTTAATGCACATGATGAAGTGGGGAGAAGAAATGAAGGACAACATTCTGTAGGTTTGATAAGAAATGGCAATGTTACAGTTTTGTTATTTGATGATTAAGATGTGAGTAAGAGTCATATTTTAAGACAAAGTATTCTTAACCACCTATACATCTTCATGCCCTTTTTTAGTATTAGAAAATGAAGCTTGCATGTGGAATAAACAAAAGTAAATTCGTCTGTAAATTTGAGCCAGCTCCTGGAGAGTCAAATAAACCTCCTTTCTTATGGATTTCTGTTGGGAGCTTGGTGTCCGATGTGTAATTTGGGGTACAATTGCAAGGCAGTTGAAAGCTCTGTTAAAAGAGCTTTTCCCCTTTAAACAGCTGTCTACTTAAAAAAATGTGGAAGCTCAGGTATCTTGGAGACCTTAATCCATCAAACTTGGCCAAAAAGTGGTGAAATTTGGGAGCAAAAAAGAGTAGGAAACAGGTAGGCAAACTGCATACACGAGCAAACAGAGTGAGTTCCCACACATCTCATTTCCCTGGGGAGCCACACCTAGGGAAGCCCTGGGGATGCAGGCAGTCCCTAAGAGTCCCTTAGAAAAAGTTCCTTCCCTGCAGCATCTCACAAGCATTCCTCCAGTGAAATCAGCCTGGCAATGCAAGCGCATAGGGCCAATATGTTCCTGCCCTGCATTAAGCTGATGTGTAGTTTTTTAATTAGAGGCACCTCCATAAAAGCCAGAACCCACTTAAACTAAATAAAACTGGGCCATATACTTTCTCCCAGCTTGTTTGGTTTTCTTGTACATCGATACCTCTGTGCTGACAGAAAAGCACACACTGCAGCCTGCCTAAAAGACTGTCTTCACTTTCCCAACTTTCAGACGAAATATAGCTGTGAAACCAAAACACCAGCTCTATCGGAAGCAGAAGAAAGTAGCAGTCCTGTAAACGATGAACAATCTAAAGCTTTAAAAGAAATACATGCAGCAATACACACATTCTTACCTGCACAAAAGTCTGCACCGTCAGCCTTTGAGAGGTTTTTTTACATCTACTCTGTAACGATGCATTTTTTGAAAATGGTTCTAGTGCTCAGGAATGCCAAGAATTTAGGAAGAGAGCCACAGCTTAAGAGAGCAATTATTTGCCAGTAAATACTCAATTTGCTTGTCCTGTGATTTTTCTTCTCCTAACTCTCTCTCTCAATAATCCGTCTCTTGCTGCGTCATGAGCACAAGAAGTCTTTTCTTCATAACATAACACTTCAGTTTGCTATTTTGTTAGCATTAATTAAGAATTCCCTCTACTGGTCATTTTCTATACTCTTACAAATAGCACCTTGAGCCCCGGACATTAGAAGGCAGTGAGTCAGTGTGTGGGATTCAGCCACCATTTATAAACACCTTCAACCACATTCACCCCGTTTACAATATTCAGGACGTCTCAGCTGAATTACTGCTTTGTGTCCAGTTTGTATTCAGATGGGGGCCATATGTTCCTTCATGTATTAGAGCAGAGCTCATTAGCACTGCTCCAGTCACGCCACAGCAAACATTTTTTTTTCTATCTTGCCTCCATTTTAACCTGATTAAAAACATTTTCTCCAGGGTAGGTTTCTGGAAAAGAACTACTCAAATCCAAGGTACTGTTAAAACAGATATGTGTAATTTTAAAATTAGTTTTGAATTAAAATTTGCTGCAAAAGAACTCAGTTGTTACTTTGGATTAAACTACTTGCTAAAGGCACCTTCTAAAAACATGGAAAAGTCTTCACAAAAACTCTGTAGCAGTAACCACAAGGGCTAAATATTCAGTGAGCATACAGACCTAGAAAAAATCAGTATCTGAGCTCTCTCGTAAGGATTTAGGCACACGGCCTATTTTTAAAGAGGGTATGTATGTATGCATCTGTGCAAGCAGCATCATACAACCAGATTAACACCTTGCAATAATGGGGAGAGTGGGTGTAGTCAGAAATCTGGATGTGCAAATTGTATTTCCTAAGAAATTTTGTGTAGGCAAGTCCCATTCTGCTCAATCAACAGTAGGCAGAGAAATACTATATTTGGAAAAAATTCATAAAATACAGAAGGAGTGACTTGAATCACGCACATTAATTGCTAAATGAAAATCTAGGTTCTGAAATACAAAACAGGAACATCCATATTGGGAGCAGAAGAAAAAAATGACATACCTGGGATTGAACAGTCTGATAAAGAATCCCTTTAAATCCATTTTAGGATAGAAATGCATAATCTGTCTAAATCAGTTTGGGTCTGGCTACTTCTTACATGAGGGAGAGCAATTTTGGGCCCCAAACTGAAGATTAATG
Source organism: Amblyornis subalaris (assembly GCA_018881555.1). Taxonomy (NCBI): domain Eukaryota; kingdom Metazoa; phylum Chordata; class Aves; order Passeriformes; family Ptilonorhynchidae; genus Amblyornis; species Amblyornis subalaris. The sequence goes on from JACAXG010000058.1 coordinate 763,833, forward strand.
TCACATCATAAACATTGTGTTTAGAAGGACTGTGTGCATTTCATATGATGCTGTGATATTGTAGAAAACCATGGAATTCCCACAAATTCAAACCATAGTATGATAAAATGTGTTAACAATTCCTCACATACAAATAAGCATTTCAAAATACCACGTTCAGAGCACAAACTACATCAGAGGCATCAAACACCCCTAATAAAATGCATTTATGCATATCCTATATATCTACCACTAAAAAGCAGACAAGTTAGAAACATGCTTAAACCACTCAGTCATTTTTAGGATTATTGTACACATATATCCTACACTGCCATATGCCCAAACTGATTGTGAGTTCATGTTAAAAATTATTTAACTGTTCCCCTCAAATGCCTCAATCGAACAGCAGCAGAACAGCAGGACCCATAGGGTCCATTTTTCTAGGACAGTGACAATCTCCTCCACAAAAGACTGCACTCTCTAAAACCAAAATAGGATGGGGAAACAAACAGCATGTAAAAGGTGAAAACCCCACTTGGGGTGCATTGTTCCCTTCTTCCCTAAAACTGATTTTCCTTTGATAGCTCTAAAACCAGTGCACAAATAATATATCCCATGGCTAATACACCTACCTACACAAGTGCCTTGGAAACAGGAGAACTTCCAAGTGCCAGGGTAGGGCCCATCCTGGATGCTTTGAAGTAGCCAACAGAGTCAGCACACGTTTCAAGAAGACGGCAGTGGACCTGTTCCCCAAGGTTTATTTGAGAGGGGTAAGTCTTTGGAAATATACTGAACTTTAGCTAAAGAGAGTTACATACTAATCCTATATAAGATTAACTGTTTTCCCTTAGGCTTTGACTTAAAACTGACATAAACAAAGCATTTCAGAATTAAACCTGACTATTGTCTAGTTTATGTTATGTATAATTTAAGAAGAGGGCAGAAAAGAGTAGATGAGTCTTAGGAGGTACTTTCAGGATAGATTTTCAATATTTAGTTGAGACTCTGAAAATGAAACTTTAAATCAACTCTAAACAAAATTAAACGATATTAAAGAAAATTAAAATGGCAAGTATAATTCTGCTGTTAAGGTTTAGAAGTGAAAAATAAATACGAACGAAAATAAATTTAAATTTTATAAATAACTGTAAGCAAGCAGACTTTGTTGCAATATTTTGTAATAAATAATTATTTCTGAAAAAATTGATACGGGCTTCCCAATTTCTGTTGTCTTAAAATTACGTGCTTTCACATTAATATACTAATTTGCCTTTGCACAGCAGAGCTTTTGAAAGAAGAGCTGACACACTTAATAGGGACAATTGGGTTAAAAGGGAATTTCCTGGATAAAGTCAGAACATAACAAATTCTTACTTATCCAGTGTAGTTAATGTAAAATTATACTCTTCTCAACAGGGGCTGCATGGTGAAAGGGATATCTGCTTTGTTTAGGAGGTGCCCCCATTAACTGGATTTTTTTTTTTTTTTTTTTAATGCCCTAAGCAATCAGCCAGTAGAGCCAGACACTGTCCTCAGGTAACCCCACACAGCTGCCTGCAGCGCAGAACGCTGTCACTTCTGAGACTCCGCAGCCCGTGATGCGCTTCCTTCGCCCGGCCGCGCGGTGCCCCGGGGATGCCGGCGCGGCCGCTCCCGCTCCCGCTCGCCGCCCAGGGCCAAGCGCGCCCGCGGGGCTGAGCGCCCGCCGCGGCCTGGCACTCGCCCTCGGGCAGGGATCCCTCCCCGGGCAGGGATCCCTCCCCAGCCCGACCCACACGACACCGACGGCCTGGCCACTCCAGCGTTTCAGCCCGGCGTTCGTTTTCCCCTGCTCGCAGCACCTATTTGCTTTCACTTTCAAAGGTATTTTTATTACCCAAAGCTGGATGGGCGTTCTGCGGTGCTTTTCTAGCAAGGAAAATCCCTCTCAAAACAACTTAGTGCCTTTTTTTTTTTCTTCCTGTGTCACGAAGGCTCCCAGCACTACCATCTCCATCCCACCTCTGCACTGAATTAACTCTCGGCATTATCTATGCAATGTGTACCACAACTACACAGATGAGCATCTTTAGCTACTTAGAAATGAAGAAAGAACTCAAAAAAATAAACTTAAAGAAAGCATTGATTTTGAGGAAAAGAGAAAAGCAAATTAAGCCCACACGTAGGTCCGTTAACCTGGTAACATAAAGGATTCAACTGGCCCAGCACAGTTAAAATTTAGCTGCTCAATGATATATCTTTTTCCTGGTAAATTCCTACTGAAATCAACAGACAAGCTTCTGGATAGTAACACTGATACAAACCTGAGCTACTTCTACTAAAATCCCACAGATTTAGAAAGGTGTGATCATGCCCCAAACCTGACCCACGGCAGTGATGCCTTAAGGGGGACTGACAAGATGATTAGTAAGGAACAGCTTGCTATAGAAAGCTTTCCACTGGAAAGCTGTCTCCTGGCAGGCACCAAGGTCTACTCCAGCCGAGTGGGGAGATAAAGGCTATCACTATTTCCCATTAGCAGTGTTAGGAAGCTAAGAAGGTACGTAATGACATGTCTCTCAATCCAAGCACAGCACGTGAACTTATTTTTTATTTTGTTCTCTACACTGAAGAGATGTTTTCACTAAATAAGCCTTGTCATTTATTTAGTGAAAATTTATAATTTTTCATTATAATATAACGGATCTTATAACCAATTAACCAATTTTCTGTCCACATTCAACAATAGATTATTCCACAACATGGCAATATGATATAACTTAGGTCAGGCGTGGAGGCGTAGTTTGTACAGGCTGTTACTAAGTGACAAAGGAATTTAGGGCATCAGTGAAAAGGTTGCATTTGTTAACTGTTCGTTTCCAAACAGTGGTGGATCCAACGGAGTTGCACTTTGGCTGTTCTTTTGATGGGATTTCCTGCCTGCCTGTGCTGAAAGTTGCTGGAGAAGAGCTGGTCAGGTATTTTGGTGGAAGAATCATTCTGGAGAGATTTAACAAGCAGTCCAGGTGTTAAGTAGACATCACTGATGTAAAGTTCCAGCCTCTGCTATTTCACAAGTATTTTTTTGTTATTTTATACATCTCTCCTTAGCGTTCACACAGCACAGTTATTTCCAGCTCACACATAAAAACCCACTAGGAAAAAACCTGTAATACTTTATCCTATCAGTCTAATAATGCACAGCTTATGTGCCATTTAAATCAGAATTGCTTTCCCCCAGTGAATGGTGGATAAAATCGTTCTAGACTGCAGCAGATGGAACTGGAAACTTTGTCTTCCCGTTTGTATCTGGGGCGCATATGATCAGCCTATGTGAGCAAAGCTCCAGCAAAACATTTAAAAAGAAATGTACCAGGAACACTAGCATTTGCAGATAATATGTCACAGAAGCAGCACTACATTGCTGCTCTAAAACAACCACTTTTCACTCTGCAAAGGGTATCAAAACCTCCAAAGTAACGAGCCAGGCTGGGCAAGCTCACTCACTGCATCCTGCAAGGGCGAGAGGAGCACACAGAAGTCTCCTCTATGCCAACAGCCCTACGCAACAGGGAGGGAGATGTGAGGATTTCCCAAAGCAGCTGCTGACCAGGTGTGCTCAGGAAGGACTGGAGAGGTCTGCTGTGATTGCCTGGAAGCATGGATAATGTTCTGGGAGATCTTCAGGGCCACGTGCTGTCAGGAAAAGATGCCACTGGGAACCCGACCCACAYGCAGGTTTTCCCGTTCTCACCATCAGTTTCAGAGAGCAGGTTTATCTCCAAAGTACCTCTGTGGCAGGGAAATAGCATCCCCTTCCTTTTACAGCTGGGGACTGTAGGCACAAATATGTTATTGACTTTTCCAAGGTTACTGAGCCAGACAGGAGAAGCCGGATCTTGGTCTGGTCTGCTGATCAGAGCCTTAATAACACCAAGCAATCCTCCCTCCAGCTTCAAGGCCACAACGTCTGCGGTTTAGTATTTTCACAGAGGGCATAATCYGGGCACATGTAAGGATGTGCAAGACAGGAAAAAACCTCTTGTTTGATCTTCACAGGAAACCTTAGCCCTGAAGTAACCTTGAGGTAACAGAAATAATGAAAAACATGATTTTTACTTGCAAGTTTAACACACGAGGTTTGAAGGTCATCAGTGTTTTTGTCTCTGAAGTGAAAGCTGGTGTTTTTACACTGTACTTTCAGCACAGTGGTTTTAAATTATCTCTGTAAAGATGAATACAAACAGTTTGTTTACCAGGTTAGGAATTGAGGAAAAAAAAATAAAATAAAAATTGACAAGACTTAAAACTCTCCTTGGCTTAATTACCCTTAACATTTTATTCACTTAATTAAAGAAAAGAAAAAAAATCAGCTTGACTTTTTTAACAGCAAAGTCAAACCAACTGGAAAATTCACCTCCTACAAGAAATTCTGAAAGGGAAAACTCCAGATAGCAACATGTTAGTGAAATGCCTTCAGCTGCAGACAGAACTGTATTGTAATGAAATCTTGTATTTTGACTCCCACCCTCCAAAAGACAGGGAAAACCATTGGATTTGAATATTGGTTTAGATCAACTCCTTTCCCACAGGAAGGGCCACTGCATAGGATACAGAGATACAAAATTATATGCCAGTGAGTTTACTTTGCAGACTAGCTGCACACATAAAAACATAAAAGAAATTACAATAAGGTTAGAGAGTATGACTATTTCTTAAAAATTATTTTTTCCCTTCCCTAGTCATGTTGTTAAGTTATATAAGTCATCTCAAATTAATTTCAGAAACAGGGATTACAAGAGATCACTAGTATTTTTTTTCAAAATATACAAGAAGCAACAGCAATGCTGGAAATGGACTGGAGCTGCGAGGTCCTCATTCTGCATCTTCACAGCACTTTTCTGGGCCCCAGTGATCTTCTGCAACCACTGGGAAACAGTGATTTTAATATCTAGAGATCAAAGGGCAGAATCTGTTCTCTGAGGACATGAAGTCCTAATACAAGCTAAAACTAAATGCTCTTAAGTTGTTCACTGTAGGGAACTTGGAAAAGAGACTTTGTTTTGCACCATTTATGTGCTCTGAAATCAAATGAYTTTAGAAAAAACAGAAAAACATACACATAAGTTGAGAGAACTGTTCCAGACCTCATCCTAAATTGATATTATATACAAAAACAATAAAATGGACATAGATAGCTCTTGTATCAAGCTTCCAGTTTTATTTGGTTCTATTTAAACACATATTTTGCTGTGGCAAACTGCATTCTCTCCGGTCTCTTAGACAGTGAGTTTCATGCATTCTTGCATATATTTGAACTTTTGATCATTTTCCAAAAATTCACTGCTAGTATCCTAGGCAGCCATCACTGGGCAGTGATATGGGTCATTCTAGTTCAGAATTAAAAGGAGATGAGTGTGACTGATCCTTTTTCTTAAGGCCAAATCTTATAACAAATCATCTGGAGAGCTGCCAACAACTTCAATAAGACCAGAAATTGTCCCTACTGTTATCTAAAAAACTTCATGTGCCTTATGAGAAAATCAGGGTGCAAACTCTCCAGCCAGATTAGACTCGTTCTCCTACAGACTAGGAAAAGGATAATCAGACAAAAGAGCAAAGAGAGGGACAGCAGACTGTACTGATGCCTATATGCTATTGCTCATCAAATTCCAAAATAGATGGAGAAAAGCAGAGAAACATGAGCAGTGCTGTATCAGTTCTTTCTGAGCAGAAGTGGAAATACTACCATTTTTTTATTACAATTTAGAACAGGTTTTATTATCTAAATAATGTATATTATATGTAAATACAATATACAAATATAACACAGGGCTGCTCTTGTCTTAATCCTTTAGACTTTGCTCCGGGCAAAGAGTGAATGGAAGAAAATAAAGCTTGAATATAAACAACTTATGAAGTTCTTCTTTTTTTTTGTCAGAAAGTGACAGGACAAGGGGAAAAAACCATGCTTTTGTTCCCTTTTTTGAATTTCATGCTTTGGAAAGGTGTCAGTACATCTACACAAGTATGCATGTGCATGTATGTATGTCGGATTTACTAGAATGGCAAGGAAGAAAATGAGGTGATCTCAAAAGAAGCCAAGAATCTGGGACTTTGAATTCTCTGACTTCAATCGTGTTTCAAGGACTTGGAATGTGACAGATACTGGCATATTGTGTCTTGCTGCGAATGAGGGGTCGACTGAAGCTTTACAGTGTCTCTGTTCCTAAACAGGAATACGCACAGCTCGCGAGGCACATCTGAAGACTTGGGATGTGATGAGGCATTCTTGACCCCTCCCTTTCCAGTGTGCAGTGCTCACCCCAACGAATGCCTGGCCTTTTACTGACCCTTAAWTTCATAATAGGTTCATGTTGACAAAACACTTCAAAGTGAGATCAACACGGATAGGTAGCTTGTGCTGTGATACAGAAAAGAGTTTTCAAAAGCAGGGGAGCAGAGGAGAAGCAGTAGTGGCATACATGGGAGTTACATGTTCAGCTGTTTCCATATTGGGCTATCATCTTCAAGTACTGCATCATATTACTAAAGCATCTTTTTCCTTTTTTTTTTTTTCTCTAAAAGCCTACAAAACTTTGTTGGCTCTTTTTTTAGTTTTATTTTTGGTGGGGCTTTTTGTTGGTTTTGTTTTTTGAATTTTATTTTAACTTGTCCCATATTTCACTCAGTTCTATTAGGCAGCCACCTCTAAGCTGAAAGACAAAGGCAGATGGAAGGTGGAAAGAGTCTGAGAGGAGAAGCCAGAACTGAAGAATTTCAAGTTTGAGCTTCAGACCCCATAAACAGCTATTTTAGCAAAGTTACCTAGTCTCATTGCTCTTTAAATTTGAGGGCAAATACTTAAAGTGATAACTTAGCCACAGAATGTTTGTATTAAACAGGGGCCTCCTGCTCTCAAGTTTCTATAGTTTACAACAAAGAGTTTATTAAACACAACTCTCTGTCTGACATTCAAATCCATCTCTGCAACACACTCTCCTCTGGATTTGCGCCACCGAATGAAATGCTTTGGAAAAACAAAATAAACCAAAACCCTGCTGTGGAAACAGGACAAATCTAGTTTCACATCCCCTGCAGAGAGAGAAACAAGACGGAAGTAAAAAGCACCAAATGGAGCTCATAAAGCTTCACTCTGATCTCAGCCTCCACATTCTGGCAGAAAGCACTACCTAAGAGATGTGCTCTGCTTCAAGTGAGAACAGCCTCTGATTGCACCGTGAGCACAAAAATATATTGTCTGTGAACAATTACCCTGAACAAACTCTGAATAAGGGAAATCTGACTACAGAATAAGGGGAAATGTGGTGGGAGGCAGGCTAATTGTCCYCCTCCCTTGCCAAGACCTTATCTTGCACGGCAGCCATCTGTAGTAGCTGTGCCTGCRACTACAGTTTTGTGGGCTATGCTGAACCTCCGTTCCACAAACTGCACCACGCACCACAACGAGGTGCAATCATCTTGCCCATCAGACACCTTCCACCATGGAAGGGAAGTAATTTGAGCCCCGTAACAAAACCAGTTTCTCACTTAACATTCATTTTATCACTGGTAGTTGCTCATATTCCTTACAACATTCCATACAGCAGTGCACAAGCAGAAGGAAACTCATCCTAACCCACAGGTGCTACGGGGAGTCAATGGGGCTGGTGTTAAAATTCACTACCTCTTTCAGTATATCTGAAAATAAAAAGAATTTATTTGTTTGGAAGTCACTGCCCAAAATAGGAGCATATTCTGAACACTGTGAGCCCTACATGACAGAAGGAGAAGGATGCACACCTGAGTACAGTCTTTCACCATTCCCGGATCCTGGATATCTCTTTAATTACAATTTGAGGACAATCAGTAACTTAGAGAGAAAGTGTGTGTTGGGTCAGGACTCTGTTTTCAGGTTTTTGTTTTGTTTTCTACTTTTATACAGAATCCATGTGCACTTTGGTACATATATATGCAGAGAGTAAAGGAAAGAAAAAGCACACAGCTAGATACAGGGAGGCCACCTTGTGATCAACCAAGCTCTCATCTTGCTCATAAAACTACTCTGAAATTTAGGTAGGAAACAGCTTTTTCTGTACAAGAGCACAGCAGAATGCTCTGCCCAAATATGGGAGTTTCTGTAACACAATACATTGCTGACAGCTTTCTTGTGAACCCCCTATGATCCCATTTACTTCTGGAACTTTGAGTCGGCTTTATTAGTACAGAGGGCACTCTGCTTATATTCATCACTGGGCTTTTATGGCAAGAACATCTGTGAATCCCATGTCATATAATGGTCTCTGGTTTAGACTTTAGTCCTTTATTCCTTTAGAAATGCAATGTTCTGCTGCAGTTTCTTTTTTTTGTTGTTGTTAATTAATTCATTTGAGACTATTCCTTAAATTTTCACTTTAATGCATTTTTTGTGGGGGTATATTAGTCACTTCTAAAGTTTTGTACAACCCTGACTGATTTAAAGTCTTTGTTAATGTACATTCATGAATCTGTTTGCATTATRTATGCACATGTATGTACATGTGCATGTGTGTGCACGTATTAAAAAAAAAAAAACCCAACCACAAAACCTTTCCAACTGCATCTTCCTCCCTCCTTCCTTCTCCATTCTGAGCAGGTTCCTGCTATCAACTGCTGGAGTGTGCTCACTCTACACCTAGAGCTATAATTATTTTGCTTTAATTTTACAAAACCTTTTGTTCCATTCCCACGAGCCCACCTGATCCTTATATTACACTTGCTCTATTAAAACACTCATGCAGAACAAAGCACAGTTGTACTGATTCATAAGTAACTCACCCCCCACCCCCTCTTTTTCTTTCTACTAGGCTCATGCATCTTACCACAGTTTCATGACACTGTCCCTGATACCACTCCATGGTCCCATTTTTGCCTTTTTTTTCTTTCTTTTAAACCGTTATTTTTATGTGCTTAGGGTCCAATTACACCATTGTGTGCTGCTGTTTTGAATTGCTGTTGTTCTCAGTCATTTTATGTTATGCTCTTTGGCACGACCAATATAGTGCAGAGRGTGTTACGGAATTTATTTGTTGTAATCAGACTCTAGCATTCTTTTTTATTATTATTATTATTCTTCATAGAGTACAAGCACCAAGGCTAGCCCTACATGTTCTCAAGGCAAGGCAAAGACCATTTGTGGCCAGCCTCTGACACCAGGCTACCCTATCYGCAGAAGAAGGGCCCAGCAGCAGCTCAGATCAAGGTGATCACTATTACTCGGGCATGGCCTGCATGAACCACTGGACTTCACARCAGTAAAGACACCAACAACACTTGTAATAGGATCTTCACAGAGGCAGTGGTCATTTCAGAATTAAAACAAACCAAACCAACCACTCATAAATTATTACTGACAAATGGAAGGACAGAGTACAGCTCATCAGTAAAGGTGGGAATAATAGAAGGGCTGTTTCATCTACTTGTCCTGTACAACAGCTTTTTTGAGCTGAGACAGCCTTCATTTTCTGGCTTATAAAGCACTAAGCATTTTGTTAGAACTAAGGAACAGATAAATAATCATCAGCCAGAACAGTGAGGAGTAGGTGCATGTGAAGACAGTGCTAGCAAAGAGCAAATAAAGCCAAGCTCCTGGTAGACACCTTTTAAAGACAGGGAGCAGGACATCCTGCAGTGCCCTACTGAACACCAGAGRAGGTAGGCGAGTCCAGGGGAACAGACCAGGCAAAGGTGTGGGAGAAGGCAACGAGAGGAAGGAAAATGGGATGTGTGTATGTTTTTCTGGGTGACACGTGTAACAATGGTGAATACTAACAATTTCTAGCAATTAAAGAGAATAACAGGAAAAAAAGGGGAATGTGGCAAGGCACAGAACAAACACATCTGTACAGGGTACAACCGAAAGTTGCAATTTACCAAAGAATAACCATTCTGCACATTTTATGTAGCATGTCAAATCTATCAGATTTTTCTCTTATTAAATCATCATTCTACAGCAACAATCATTCTCTCAATCAATCCCCCGTGTTAACAACTCTTAGTAATGACTAACTTGGCAGGAACTGATGTTTACRTATATTTTAAAGTCCTGAGCACTGTTCTGTATTTTTTGGATGTTAAATTTCCTTTACATTTTGTCTCCTATTTTTTAACCTGTTTTTAAAGATTGGATGCATTCAATTGGAAAATAAAGTTTTGTGACACACACACTCAGATGATGTTAGCTCAGGAAATTGGCAGTGGGATAAGAACAAAACCATTCACCTCCTGATTGCTGATTCAAATCTAGCCCAAGTGAGATAGTCACAGAAGCTGTAAGCCTCCCATGGTGGTTTTGTGATTTGAGATTATTTTTTATGAAACTCAATGCACTTCAGGCCAAGAACCAGAATCGCAAATCCACTGCCTCAATGAGCATTAACTGGCATCACTGCACACAGTAACAGGGGAGATGCCAAAAACCAAACTGGTSCTGGGGACAGACTTCCCACCTTATCGTGGGAAACGATCATTAAAAAGCAGGTTATTTTGTTCCACACAAATGTGGAGCAAGGGAAATATGTATATATCTACCTACTGAACAGAAAAAAMCCCTGTAGTCACATCAGCTGGTTGCTGCAACATTTACCTGAAATGTSAACTGATTCTCCAACACTTCAGCAGTCCCAACCTTCCACAAAACCAAAAGATGTCTTATGTCGTGGCCCTATATCACTTGAGAGCTGAGAGACAGGGAGGGCAGGGGAAGAGGAGAGAATACAGCAAAGGTTTTCCACCATAACTCCTGAAGAGGAAGCAGCAAGCCCATGCAGTCCYTACACCTTAAAATCAAAAGAGCTTCAGAGCAACTGCAGGCTTTGATCATTATTTGGTCCATTTTTCCTGCCTAGATAAGAGAAACAAATGAGGCATTTAATTTTGCAGAAGACCAAACCTGAGGAGGGCTGTGTTGCACTTTTTATTTGGGATACGACTAATTAACAAATCTATTAGCAAAGCTATTTCACTAAACAAACATCCTATAGCGTACAACAAAATAGTGATGCTCAGGCATATTTCCCATGGCTCCTTCTTTTAGGGAGCATAAATCATTAAAATCATTTGGGAATTAGCTACTCCAGCTTCCTCCCTTAGATACATTCACTAACCTGAGAGAGGTAAAGATCTCAGGACTCAAGAGCAGATGTAAGTTTTTCCACTATCTGTGCTGAAGTGCAGCCAATGCAGATTCCACCTTCAGATCTGCACTCAGGTGCCTCTCTCATGTTTCATTTCAGATTTATGATCTTTATTGCTTAGAAACAGGAAAAATGCACAGATGATACACCATGTTTGCATGCAACTTGAAATTATTCTTCAGTGGCTAGCTTGGACATGCACTAGACTATTCAAAGGGAAGTGAGTTGAGAAATAGAGCTGCCTTTTAAATGGCCAAGTATTGTTAATTTCACAAGAGGAATTTTGGAAGTAAGTGGTTATTTTCAAAGTTTTCAGAGACATTACTGAAAGTATTCATGTATACAACAGGAAAAAGCTGGCAGGAAGATCCTCCATTTTCTCCCTCCTTTGCTCTTCATTAATTTTTTTCTTTTCTCTTTTKGACAAGAAGAAAAAGGAAGACACTGACAAATGAAAAACAAAAACTTATCGATTTGATGGTCCTTGTCTAAAATAAAATTTTTGAGAAGGAGTAGCCTTACAAATTGTACAGTATAGCTGTAAATACATACACATATAAATGCTTCTATTACAGCAAGTTCCAGTAAAACGTATAAAAATTCTAAATATACCTAAGTAGACAGACTAAGTACAGTTAAAAATTCAGCTGCTAAACTGGAAGAAGCAGACAAACAACAGTAAAATTATTAAGAATTTGGAAAAAAATCACATCATTTATAAGAATTTAAACTTAGGATGTGACACAGAGAATGTTGATATAATTTAGAGTCGTAAGGTTAATAACTCTGATTCACTGGCAGAGAATTCAAATAAACATGGCATCTTCCTAAACCTTTTAAATTGTTTCAAATATGTTTTAGGGAGGCTCCAGAATGAGCCAACTTGCCAAGAGAACCTGTATCTGAGTGAAAGCCAGTGTTCAGTACACGACTCAAAATCATAAATGACMAGATGCATTAGTCCAGCAGAGCAAGGAACCACTATTTCAGGGAACAGGTATGGCTTCACTGAAAATAAAAAGAAATAATTTTCAGAATGTGCAGTAGACAACTTCAGCTCTCATTTAACATGAGTTTTTATGGACACTGACCACACTTCAAAAAACCACTTGTGAACTTGCTCAGTGTATTCAGGAAGGCTGAAAGCACCAGGAATCAGAGAGAACTCAGATCTAAGTCTGATTCAATCTGCCTTGCCTATTGTGAGGAAAAAGGCAGCACTAGACAAGCTTAGATGCAGGAGCTGCACACAAGCCCACTGTGATGATGTGCCGTGCACTAGTGTGCTTTTCACATGGATTTGATGTGATTTTCACACTTTGATCAGTGAATCTGGACTCTTGGTATTCTTGGTCTCCGTGGAAGCTCAGATTCCTACTCAGTGCTGGTTTAACTTGATAAGTGACATGCTGGGCTTCAAGCACTGGCATTTAAGCAACGCCTTCAGTGGCAGCACGCAGGTTGGAACCAGACCATCACTTTGTACCAAGTGACCCACAAGCTGAGAGTGTTTACCGAGAGTCAGAGGACACAGACGTTTACTGTGACATTCCCATGACAACGTGTTCACCAGTATGGACGAGAACACAGCAGTGAATAAAACCTGTTCAGTTATTTTCTACAGGAGAAAGTCTCAGATGAAGAAAGAGTACCTCAAGTGAAGATGCCATCACTTATACATGCCAGATTTGGCCTTGACATGCAATGTGAACCTAGAGCTAGATTTGAATTTTACAATTAGCTTCACATGCTCCAATTAGTTTCTCAAGCTGCACAGAAAGCAGAGGAAGCTCAATAGTAAGACAATAGTGAGCTTTTGAAAAAACATTATAGGGAATAATTGTGCTCTGGAGAATTTATTTATTTACTAATGCAAACAGTACACACTGAGATAACATCTGGCAGTGTTTATTACAACGAAACCCAATCAATACTTCTGTCTACTAYAATATCTGTCCACAAAATAGTCATTCCTCCTGGCACCCACAAGAAATACTCAACTGTCTATTATAGCAGCCTTTGTCAGCAAAAGCAAAGGTCGACACCCTAATTCTTCTATTAGAAAGAATTAGATGTATGTAGACACAAGCATGATGGAGGAAAACTGGAGAGAGAGATGCAGCTCGTAGCATCACAAAAAACGTTAGAAATTAATAAAATCATAGAAATGAAATTTCAAACCTATGAAATGTTTTGGATTGGAAGTTACTCTCAGGATCATCTTGTTCCAACTCCCCTGCCATGGGCAGCGATACCTCCCACTAGAGCAGGTTGATCAAAGCTCCATCCAGCCTGTCCTTGAACACTTCCAGGGATGGGAGATCACAACTTCTCTAAACAACATTTCTACAGAATTTCAAAAAGCAACAGATCCCAGATCTTTTTTCTTGTACCTCAGTGGAGGGTCCTGGTCAGTGGCAAGTTGAATCTGAGTCAGCAGTGCCCTGGCGGCCAGGAGGGACATCCATGTCCCTGGCGGCATCAGGCACAGCATCGCCAACCGGGCAAGGGAGGGGATTGTCCTGCTCTGCTCTGCACTGGGGCGGCCTCACCTCGAGTCCTGGGGCAGTTTTGGGCACCACAGTGTAAGAAAGACATTAAACTGTTGGAGAGTGTCCAAAGGAGGGTAGCAAATATAGAGAAGGGCCTTGAGGGGAAGCAGTATGAGGAGTGGCTGAGGTTACTTGGTCTGTTCAGCCTGGAGGAGAGGAGACTGAAGGGAAACCTCACTGTGGTCTACAACTTCCTCATGAGGGGAAGAGGAGCAGCAGGTACTGATCTCTCTGGTGACCAGTGATAAGACCTGAGGAAATGGCCTGAAGTTGTGTCAGGGGAGATTTCAGTTGTATATTAGGAAAAGATTCTTCACCCAGAGGGTGGTTGGGCACTGGAACAGGCTCCCCAGGGAAGCGGTCACAGCACCAAGCCTGACAGAGCTCAAGAAGTGTTTGCACAACGCTCTCAGGCACATGGTGTGACTCTTAGGGTGTTCTGTGCAGGGCCAGGAGTTGGACTCGATGATCCTTGTGGGTCCCTTCCAACTCAGGACAGTCCAGGATTCTGTGATTGCTTTTGCTCGTGACCTACCAGGCCTTTTGTGGCATTTTAAAGCTACAAGTAAAGGGAGAAATTCTGACTTCTCATTTCCTTTTGAAGTCAGGATTCAAAAAGAAGTGATACTGAACCTTTCCACATAATTAAAAAGCCAAAAATAAATTTGTTTTGAAAGTTCTGTGGATTAGAATTTCCAAGTAAGCCCTTTCATTTTTTTCTATTTCTGTATTTGCATTATTGCACATCACTGTAGAAAAACTAGCAGTGTTTCGTGCAATGAAAAAAGTCACTAAGCATTAGCTTAGCAGTTACTGAACCTTCACCTTTCTTAAATCTAAGTGCCTCTTGCAGTCTAACAAACAGATTGACGTGCAGTAAGACCTGCATTACTACTTACACATCATGAAATTAAGCAAAAAATAACAAAACCACACAAAACAAAATCAATACTATTATTTTTCMTCCTTACATTTTTAATTGCTATAATTTTGCTTTTGTTGAAACACTCATTTCCAAAGAAAAATGATGTGTCTGATTAATGTGACTATACATAAAATAAATGAACATTTGCCCCTGTTTAATTTCACATTTTGCTGGCTCATTGTTCAAGGCATTTCTATTTGTACAGGACCTAGAGGTAAAATAAGACCTGATGTGCTACACCAAGTCCTGAGGCATGGGCTATGTTCAGAAGTTATTGTGGTGATATGTTACCTTTTTCCCATAAAAACTTCACTTTGACAAGATAATTGGGATTTTAGTTATGAACTGGGGAGAGCAGGGAGAAGAGGGGACACAATTTCTTTTCCTCTCTCCTGGTCTAGATCTACTGGGCAGAGGAGAGCACATTTTAATTTGGACTGGTACACTGAACAGCCACTATATGCCATTATATACCTTATACCTGTTCCTATAATTTGTGTTTGGTAAGTTTTGCACTAGGATTCCTTCTTTAGCTTCTTACTATTTCTTGCCCTCCGCACCATCAATATCTTACTATAACCTAAAAGTCCTAATGACATTAAGAATAAACTGGGGAGGAACTACAAAAATCATGCTATATTAGCAAAGTGGTGAAAGGAAACAAAAACTGACCTTCTACTGGAGAAAATCCTACTAAAGTAAATGGAGTCCCTACTTAAAGGGCAACAGTACCACCCATTGCTATCCATTTAGCCACATGAATTTGTGCTACACTTGCAAATACACRGAATATTTGACCCAGCTTTAAGTGAGAAGACTGAGATTTCAAATGTGCAGAACAGGCTCCATTATTTCTTTCTATATTTAAAGAAACACAGGACAAATACAGACTGGGTTCTGAAAGCTCTCAATACTGAGAAAGATCAGTGCACGAGTTTTCATTYGCATATCAGTGATGCAGAGGAATAAAAAAGCCAAACTGAGACAGTCTGGGACTTTTACACCTGGATTCACAGRGCAAGCAAGAGCCCAGCCCCAGTTCAGCAAAGGACCAGTTTGTCTGAAGTGCATATGAAATTTTCCAGTTCCTCATCAATTCCACAAACTAAAGAACTGTTTTGTAAGCTAGTATTAAAACTTSGCTAGATGAAATGGGAGAAGGGAATGATTTCTAACCAATATAGTCTTAGAACCTCTCACAAAAGAACTCCAAACCACCTGAAAATAGGAATAAATCCAAAAAAAATCTTCATTCAACCACTACTAGGAAAAAACATGCATGTGACAAATTTTATGTCACTTTGATATTAACACAGGATAAATCTAGTTGTTTAAAGAAAAAAAAAGGCTCTCTAAATAAAGCAGGATATATTTMTTTTCCCACTGTAAAACCTTTTCTCCTACATCAGTTAAGGAAAGTCCCGCACTTCCACCAGGACAGTAGACAGTGTCTACCCCTCGCCTGGGGTGGCACTGCCGGAGAGGGGGGAACAGATGAATACATGTAAATGCATCAGATATACCTTAACCCACCCCATGTAAAGAGCCAGTCCAAGTGCGTATGTTTGCAATGATTCCTGACTCCACTGAAAGGAATGTGGAAGAATCTCAGTGACTTTACTGGGGCCAGGATTTCCCTCTTTATCTGTAAAAGAAGTGATCAGAAAATGGCTGCACTTCATAAAGAAATGGTGTGCAGAGATCTGGCAGGGATCACAGGCAATAATTATGTTTGCATAACCTCTCTGGGCACTACAAAGAAAACCTGCTTTGTCACACCGCTTACCTGCAGCCCTGAATTTCACCCAGTTCCACAGCCCTAAGAAGCAGCAGAGGGGAGTTACAGGCAAAGTCCTGTCCCATTCCAACAGTGGGATGAAGTACTGGCAGCAGTAGAATCGAGACTTAATGTTTCATAACATGGATATTCGGGCTTCCTACCATGTCACCAAAGAAAAAGGAGGAGGAAAAGTGTATTACCCTTTCTAAACTTTCACCAGTGCAACCATGATTAATCACAACGCAGCTTTGAGAATTACTTCAGCATTACATAAGGAACTTCTGTTTTGCTATACGGTATATTTCTTTTACAAGAAACAGAAGCATAAGGAGCTTAAAGAATATCTACTGTGTGGTATATATACATTGCAAACATCATGACAGAGTTAGTGTATGAGATTTTAGAAATTAAATGCTTTTAAATGTAATTAAGTCATAATAAAGATAATCACATAGAAAGCTATGCCCCTGACAGTCTGACAATGTAGCGACATCAGAATTGTTTTCCACCATTGTAAGGCACAGGAAATCTATGCCTATCTCATGTTGATGAAAGGCAAATTCTACAGGTGGATAGAAAATGTATTTTAACAGCTGATAACTTCATAAAAATGTAAAATGTACCTAGGACATTTGGAATTCTCTAGGACATGAATGATTGCAGTAAGGAAAAAGATCTTAGTGGTAAGAAATCCTATCCATGGAAGAATCACCAAGTCTTTAGTCTCCAGAGCTTCCCTTTGGTTCCGTCTAGGTTGAATGCCACCCAACAAGATGCTTCCCTTTGCCCTTAATGCATCCCAAGTGCTGGATAAAGACCCTAACACTGGGGTTTGAATTCCACTTGGAGTTATGCCCCTAAATGTTATTGCATCCAGCTTTAGACCTGGTAGCAAAGTGTCCTTTCATCACCAATTTCCATATCTTTGCAACAGTCCAAGATTTACATATGAGAAACAAATGATGTTTTGAGCATCACAGAAGTTTAGGGACTATCTGAATGCAAGGGTTTTGTTCAAGACCACTCCAAAAACATATACATTAGAGGATTTTATACTTGTTATAGATTAAAATTGTAACTACTAGTTGTGATTACCTTCCTACATTAAGAATTCTCCTGAACTCTTGCCAAAGGACAGTTCCCTGGACAGAGCAGGAAAACATTTGAGGTGACTATGACCGGTATCCTGAGGAAACTAAATATTTGCCAGAGATCTAGAGTTGCACTAATATCTGAATGTTTTCTTCAGTGCAGTTCTAGAGCCTTGTGTATCAGCACATAGGCATGAGAACACCACAGCATAATAAAGACTGGTAAAGGGAACAAGAGTTTGTCATATTAGATGTCTTCATGAATGGCAAGCACGATCAGAGTAAGGGCAGACTTGGCTGTAAAAGGGCAGTATTTTCTAAGCCACACACACACACAAAAGCTGAGAAGTAGTAATATGCCAATTTGTAACACGGGAAGAAACCGCAAACAGGATCGTTTCTGGAGTGATGTTCACGTGGCCAAGAGGCACCAAGACAAATTAAATAGCACTGAAGCTCTGACAAAAGTAAAAAGAATAATCCTTTCCTTCCTGCAGGATTGAAGCAATCATGAGGAATCAAAACTGCTACTGTGCCATCCATGAGCATCAGTTCCTAGAGCAACCTTGCCTACTGACTCAGGGATTTTTCACTTCTAATCATGCCATATTTCCAGTCAAGTTGATAGACTAATTTATTTCTATACCTTCTTGGTCACCTGGTTTCTGGGTCCCTCAGCATCCTCTCTCTGCGTTCCTCAGGCTTTTGTGATGCCCTGACCACTGGGAATTCCTTCTGGTTGCTAACAGCATGCAGGCTAAAGCTGTCAGTAACACGCTAAATTCGCCCCAAAGGATGATCATTTTACAGTTGTTTGCTTCAGGAATCCATTATCACTTGTCCTRGAGAAGTGACAGCCGCTCAGACGTAAGAAGGTTAGTCGTGTATTAAAACAGGGCAACAGACATGACAAAACAGATTACCCTCCTCACTTGAAACCCTAATGAATGGAAAAAGAAACTGGAAAGAGAGGAGAGTTCATCTGACTCAGATTTTTCCATTGATGGTCTGGTTTTGCAAACCATACACATAGGAACTGTGCCGTTACACCCCACCTAAATGAACTGGGGTTGCATGATCATGACCTAAACTGGTTCGTATTCAGAGAGGGCATGCAGTGATCTGGTGCACAACTGCAATCACTGCTGTTGAGAAATATACACCTTATTTCTTGAAAAGGTTCTGCTGGTAAGAGTCACAGGATTCTCAATTACTCGTTGCAAATCTTGGAAGAAATGAGATAATACTCTTCCATTCTAYGAAAGACTTAAATTATTCAAAATTTCAATACAAACATTGCATGAACTAGTACGAAATTTCTAAGGAAACATGAAAAAACAAACAAACAAAAAAATCTGCCAGAGAAAGCAATGGGTTCAAAAAATTTGTTAATGCAGGTTCTGACTCAGAGATGCCTTCAGTTATTGCTGATACCAAAACATTTTGCAAAGTCAAAGACTTCTTTTTGATTATTATTTAAAAATAAACAAATAAAACAAATATTGTGATCTCTTTCATGCCAGTGGAAACTGTTGAAAACAACAGACCAGTTTTGACACAACAGATTAAAATCTCTTCTAATCTATTATCTAGATGCAGGGCCAATGGCAGGAAAGAGAGCAATAAGAACAAGATCCTCTATAGTAAAATGCAGAGTTGGACAAGTTACACTAACAAAGAAAACAAACCAGAAAATTTGGGTAACTTACATTCATCAGACTGCCCTACATCAGACTGGAATTTGAAATGATTCAGCGAGAGTCTCCTCAGGGACACTGATGTAAATATAGAATAACCACAATGCCTTTCTCTGGAGTCCCTCCCATTACACACTGGTTTAGCTGAAGAATTTAGCTAAAGAAATAAAGTTTGGATAGAACAAAATAAGAGTACCTTGGTAAGGGCCAAGTCTGTGCTGCCTGGCTTTTTTTGTTTTGTAATTTATCTAATGACATCTCTGGTCTAAGATAACCTACCTTGCTCAATAATATTTAATCTTTATTTTATCTTGAAGTAGACTAGCAAATGCTTTGATAAATGGAGTGAAAGATTTTCCACTTTCACCATAATATCATCAGGTGCTGAAACGCTGAAGTGTTTTACTACAACTTGCTACAGTAGTGATATGCAGGGAATCGATGCTTATATTCCCATGCCTTTTTAATATGAGYGAATCACAGCCCATACTCCTTTATATACTAAAACAACCACACATCAGAGAGCCATTTTCCTATCCTCATCTATTGTGGCTGCTATTCTGCAAAAACAAGAGCTGCCATCTATGAAAAAAGTCATGGTTCTACCTATTCRTACACTACAGCTGATGTCCTTAACATCCGGACCTACGACACACCAACAAAGCCCCATACCATCCCTCCACCTCCCCCGAAAAAATCAAATCTTAAAGATTTGTAAGAAAACAAAAAAACCCACAGGAGACTTAATCGAAAATAATTCCCAACTCCTTTTCTGTGCTAAGTTGTGAATGAGAATAATTAAAACCAACCTGAGAACTAAGAAAATTTTCAGGCTGGCCAACTGCATTTTGAGATTTGCAGTTTCATTAAGTGAAAACATCTTTCAAGGATGTTTGCATGAAAATTCAGAAAACAGAGACAATCATAAGAAAAGAGAGACAATTACAAAGCTCTTAATCTCCTGAGACATTTACCTTTTTGTAGCAGGCTTTACTCCAGCCTCATTACATATTTGCTCTGATCATCAATCCTATTTGCAACTTTCAACTGTCTCCATGTTCTTTTTCAGAGGAGTTTGTATCAGGCAATACCTGGAGTGTCTCCATTAAACCAAATTTTAAAAACCAGTAACTGAAACAAATCAGTATTTGTGCACTGACTGGAAAGAAACCCCTGCAGAGTCACCGCGCCTGAAAATCTGTCTTTCAGTGTCTATACCACTCCTTCCCCTATCCTTCTCTAAAAAAAGAATGGTCAAAGCAAAATGCTGGCAGCCCAATGAAATCCTTGAAGACACAGTGTGGTTTCAGTTATGAGAGGATGGAAAAATGAGAACCCTGGAGATCTTTTGGGAGCATTAGGCTTTATTAATCAGGAATGTATTAGCCACATACCAACACTCCCAAACGGTACACTGAATCAGATAAATGTCAGGGAGCAACAGAACCCATCCAGTTTGGTCTTCTGTCAAATGGGAAGTTCTAGCATACCCTAGAGGTGGTTTTCCAAGCCATTCCTTAAAAAAGAAACCTCCCCTGCTTCCATAGTACCTACAGATTGTGTATTCCAGCACTTTACAACCAATACAGTCAGAACATGATTCCTAATATGTAACTTGGTAATTTTCACTGCTTGTTGAACTGATTTCTTTAGGTCTTTCTCCCAGTGGACATGAAGAACAATTAATCACTGTGCTCTTGATTAGAACTTTTCACTCACTAGACTTTTTTTTTTATCATATTCTCCTTAACATGCAACAAAAGCAACACTTTTAGAAGTATATAATGCCAGGTAGGGCTCCTACATATCCTCTTGCCCCTGGGCCAGATAACAATCAACCAGTTTGTGCTTTCTCAACAATTTTAACTCTAGGACAATTTCTGCCTTGACAAACATTTTTGACCTCTCCACAATTCCACTGGGGTTCCACAGGTAGAAATCAGGGCAGAATTTATCCCCATGAGTTTCTGGATTAATGCCTTGGTATAGGAAGGGGAAAAGGCAAAATTAATTCTCTTTGTTAATGCTAACACTATTCCTCAGGGATAGTCAGCCCCAAGACATTGATCTTTGTTCAAAGCAAGCACACTTCCATACTCATTTCACATTTGCAGCACAGCTTCTACAAGCCAAGATCTGCATCAAAAGGAAAAAAAAGGCTTAAACTCATGAGAGTTTACATTTTGTCAAAGGAACAGGAACTGGGAATGGACTCAAAGCCCATCTTAGACCCGAAATTCTAGTTAAAACAGCAAGTTACAGGAGGGAAGCACAGGTCCCATATCCAGCAAGAATCGTGAGGATTCTTGCACTGGAAAGAACATGGTAGTGTAGCTCGTTTGTTGCTTCAAAACTCTTCCTTCATCTAAAAGTAGTGCTGTGATGGACGAAGCCCTTCCCAGCCCTGACATCCTGACGCTACACATGCAGCCTGCACTCTGGGATGCCAGCTCACTGTGTCACACTGGCTTGGGTTCTGCCTGTTCCTTTCCGTATGCCTGCAAGCTCAATTGAACTTATGAAA
Source organism: Amblyornis subalaris (assembly GCA_018881555.1). NCBI lineage: Eukaryota > Metazoa > Chordata > Aves > Passeriformes > Ptilonorhynchidae > Amblyornis > Amblyornis subalaris. The sequence continues at coordinate 785,537 of JACAXG010000058.1, forward strand.
ATTCAAACTGTCTTCTGTCTGTTTCATACATCATCAGCAAACAATCGCTAGACAAAATGAATTTGCTGTCTGTAATTTGGAGGTTACACAAATGCCTCTGCTGTATAATGCAAAAAAAAAGGGGGGAATAAAGTTTGGTATGCAAGGTTAACTCAGCATGTATAAAAGTAGCAAAGAAACAGAGAAAGAACATGAACAATAAAATACTCAAAAGTGGGGAGAGTGACATGAGAAATACTTCTGTAAATTGGACTTGGCCTTGCTACCTTTGAGTGATGGAATTGAACAAAGGCACAAGCAAGTTGTGAAAGATCACCCGCAGAAGTGGCTGTCTCTCCATCCCTCATGATTTGTCTACACAATATACTTATTAATAACAATGGTTACTATTTATCCTCTAAGAGCTTTGCAAACTCAAATTCAATAATGTTCACAGAGCGGTATCAGTTTGAACCAGATTCAAAGAGTGATCTGCTGAACAAGGCACAGTGAGGTTAAATGACTTGTCCAATGCCACTCATTGATCCAGCATCCATTAAGATTAGAAGACCATTGGATCTCTTGGTTAGTAATCAGATCACAAAGCTGTATAAGGCTGAAACCTCGACAAAACAACCTCTTTTTTAACAAATACAACATTTCCTATACTCCTTATTGCCCTCAGCCYATGGCAACATAACTAAAACCATTGCTTTGAAATCACATCTTTTTCTTCCACWCACAATACGCAGTCATTGTGTCATTCAAAAATCATGCAGACACTGAATGTGAGCAGAGGTAGCCACTCAGGCTTGACTTAATCCTATTTGGGGTTAGTAGCAAGCAGCAAAGTACTAAACCACATACCTAAATTTAAGTATTTGAATAGTCCCATTGACCTCAATGGGTCTACTTGCCTACCAAGCCACATAACTTCAGTGCAGAGAACCCAATAYAGCAAGAATCCAGCCCACAGACCTTTTCCATTAAGAGAATATCTGCCACATTTAGAAAGCTGAGTCTTCATGCAACTGCCTGACAGATGTTCAGGTGTTTTGTAGCTGTATTTTCTTCTAATGCCACGTACCAAGTCAAGCGTATTTTATATTAGCCAAAACTTTGGCTCATCTTATATTAATCAGTTGCTTTAGGGAGATCCCTACACTAAAGCAAGATTTCCACCCTTCAGTTAAAGAAATCAAATACAAACCTACCACGACATGGCTTGTCTTTTCTTTTTGCTGTTTTTGGGTTTATACAAGAAAGCCCTAGTGGCAAGTTCACCTTATTAAAGATCTTACAATTAGAAACCCTTGACTACAGCAAACACACAGGAAACAAAAGAAATCCTTAAAGTACACCTTCCTCTATAAAAAGGTGCCACTATTTTTATTGTGCCAAGTAACTAGTTACATGGACACAAGGTATAGCAAGAATCATATCCTCATCTTACAGGATATATGTGCTTATGGAAAAGTTTCCTCACCTTGTTCTTCTGTATTTCGGAGACAGATGTATGCCAAGGCTACAGAACTGAGGAGGAGCTAAAAGTTTAAAAGTTGGGGGTGTTGTGTTTGGATGTGGGTTTTTTTGTTTGGTGCGGKTTTTTTTTGTTTGTTTGTTTTCTTTTTTTGTTTTTGTTTTTGGTTTTTTTTGTGGTTTCTTTTGTTTGTTTGGGTTTTTTTTAAGCTATTAACACAAGAAACTCAAGGATTAAAAACATGGAACTTTACTTCATGGAATGGAAAAAACACCTAGGCAGAACAGACTTGGGAGTCATGATCCCACACTCCATTTCCCATTTTGACTACTGATAACACCTGGACTTTGAGAAAGCTTCTCAACATCTCTGTATGGATGCACTTGACACTCTTGGTTAAAAAAAAAACCAACAAAATTCCTATACATGAGTTTTACACTTGTGTATTCATTTCCCTTTCAATCTCTAGAGTCTCATATACCTAAAAAAAGCTCATCTCAGCCAGCACCAATTGCTACCTGTTATTTTGTCTTGGGCTATCCATGCAGAGCTTAGTGACCATCTGGATCCTAAGGATTCAAAGAACTTGCCTTAATTCACTCCTCACTCTGCTGCTGCATTTTGGAAGGAGAATTACTTCTGCTTTCCAACAAAAATTTTCCTGGTTGTTCACACTAAATTGCAAGACAAGTATGAAATTCGGTACTCACAGATTCAGAAGAGTTCCCCCATTTTTCCCTGAACACCTCCCTTTAAATTGCTGCGGACCCAGCAAATCCACGAGTGTTTTCAGCTTGGCTCACCAGAGTAATTGCAAGGTTAACCTCTKGTGGCCAAGGAAGCTGCTCATATTCAGCAATGATGAGCAGAAAATGTTAAATACCATTCACTGGCCACAGCCTGCAGTTAATACACAATATTTAAACAACACAATGGCATGGCCCTTGCCAGTAATGTAAAAACACAATGGAGTAGAGCCAGAATGGCACAATCTGCCTGTCTGAGTCATGCTTGGCACTATGTGCTGGAGGGGCAGGCATTTGCTGCCCACAGTGTAACTGTACCCTTCAGCTAGTTTACAATACAACATTAAAATATATTAAAAAAAAAAAGGGAGGGGAGGACGGGTAAAGGCATGATAAATCCCATCTAACAGTTAAAATATTTTAAAAGTACCACTTTGGAAGAAAGCTCTGGATTTCATTACAGACTGCACATTTTGATCTTAAACAAGAAAACAAACTGCCTTTGCTTTGTAATATTCCCCAGCTTTGTACTGTTCAACTGAAATCAGTCTTTTTCCTACTGTCTACAAGCTYCTGGATTTTTTTCACATATTATTTCATTGAATTAAGAGTATCTGAATCTACTATATTTTCCAGTCCTCTTTTGCATGCTTGTCATTCAGCCACTGAAGTTCCAAATCTTAATTATTAACCCAAATACATTCAATAAACAGATTCTAAATAAGGCTAGATCAGAGTGATGTACAATCTGACTTGCATTTATGGAATAACTATGCTCTTAGAAACAGAATCCTTTCTCGCTGAGAGACGTAGATGTTGATTTGACTGTTTTGTTGTGTCACAGCAGAGATGAATTAGGCATTTCTGCCTTCATCTACACCCTAAAGCAGCTGAAGTCCCCTGTGATGTCATCAGAAAGTTGTTTGTTTTTTCCTTGTATAAAGGAGAAGAATTTGTTACGACATCGTGAGAAGAGAATAAACTATATTTTGTGCTATAAGGAATCTTCTGCTACTTTCTGTTATCTCTGCACCAATGTGCAGAAATCCTCACTGACAAAGCGACAGGAACTGTAAGTCAACAAACAGAGATGCACAGTATTCCTAATAATATTCAAAACAAAGCAGGAAAGAATGATCTATTCAGTGGTCTGAAATTAAAGATCTGCAAGATGTAAGTTCCTTTTTAATTTTTAAATAAAACATCCTTTGAACTTCTAAATCCCATTCAAGGGGACTCTGACCTTTATCCAAGACCAGCTACTGTGCTAACACTTTGGATGCATATAGAGGAAAAATCTGGACAAAAGGTACCGGAAAAGCTTTTACTTACAGGAATGCAGTGTGGCTTAATCTTTTTGTTTTTAAGGTGCAGTGATTTCAGCATCTACAATGTAACTTCAGGCAGTCTGAAAAGAAACAGGTTAAAATCTCTTTCAGTTATAATTGGTATTTCAGATTTAATTAAAAATTAAACTTTCATAATGTTTCACCATCCAAAGCAATGCATTATCAGTCAAGCGTAGCCTTTTTTTTTGTTAAAAGAAGCTCTTCCCAGAGTAGTTTGCAATGAAAGAAAAAGGGAAAAAGGCAATTGAGAGTAGCAAAATATATTTCTTCAGCGAAAGACCTCTGAATAATTTGGAAAGAAGCCTTCTGCCACTTAATTTTAACAATCAACCTTATACTAATTAAAAAAAAAAAATCACAATTAAAGAAGACAGAAAAACACCATCACATACGAAAGACTGGGAGGAGAAAAATGTTAATTTCAGCAAAACAAGGACATTGCTAGGACCAGAACATACGCACCAAAAGGGAAAATATGGTTTTACATAATGCCAGCCAACAACATTTTTAAAAAATTCGTTCTACAGCATGTAGCACTGTCATACTGTTGCATGGAGGAGCAGAGAAAGACAAGTTCAGAAAGAGGAAAGCTGTTTTTAAAGTGTACAAGGCAAAAGGTCCCTTGCAACCTTTTGTTAAGGGATATGAAATAGCTCGTCTATAAAACTGCACGGTTTCTTATAATGTAAAATAAATGTCACATTACTGTGCAAAACAGATGATTAAGAAGTGGTAGCTGTAGACACAGCTTTTGAACAGATGCAAAAATTTTTTTTTTTCAAAATGCAGTTGGAATAGTTGGAATGACAATAAAACTCCAGGGGTTGTACCATAAATATGAGTTTAAATGTTAGACTGGAGTTTAAAACCTGTGGTTTTAATTATATCTAATTATAAAGGCTCCAAAACCAGGAGAAATGAGAAAAACAAAAAAATATTAATAATAAATTAAAACAATTTTGCAATAAGTTGTCAGGATATGGCCTCGTAATAACAAACCATACAGCAATATACACAGACACATACAATGTACCAATGACTCATTAAAGGAACAAATCAAAACTTCATTAAATTTTATTTTTAAAAGGTGACAGCAGAACTTGCCTAATTTACCCCATTCAAAGTCAAAGCTATTCTCCTCACCAGCAGCACACTCACAGAGACCGTCAAATAAATCCTGGATGCAAATCTAATACTGTTTTTAAATGTACCACAGGCTGGGAGCAATTCCTATGTGAAATTTTACTTTGYTCTCCCGTAAGTAAATATCCAATTCTTCAGACTTCAGTGTTATATGAGGCTTCTCAATCCATCCCCACAGACGTTTCAAATGAAAAGGACTGTATCAGACATTATACTGTCACAGAAACATGTTCATACACACATCAATACCACAAACAAAAATGAGCTCACAAACTTATTTGTAGGTTTATGTTTTCCACTCTGTCAAGATCAGAGGTTTTGAAGAGCAGGAGGCAAAGCAGAGAGCATGGAAGGGGACAGCACAGCAAGAATTAGAAACAATTCCTGAGCATTTGAATGAAAAAGAGCCCCCTGACAGAGGCACCAGGATGATGCCGCCCCAAGATAACCTTTATAGGCTTGGACGAAATTTTTCTTGAAGGAACCATATGAGAAACGTGTTCCACTTCCTTTAGACAACCTTATATCAAACAACTTTCCTTCTTTCTCCTGATTGATATCTAATAAGATAGACAAACAGTGGAGAAATCCAGGCAAAAAATTGGTGCGTCCATCAGAAGCAGGCAACAGCACAAACACAGGCAACAGCACATAAGTGATAACAGCTTCAGCCTCTCAACTTTCATTTCTTTCACTCCCTTTCCCCTTCCAAATTTACCCCTTTTCTAACATCTTCAGGACTGTATTGCTGGTTTGCTGGCAGRGAAGGAGAGGGGCATCAGCATTTAAAATCCAAAGCTATTTCTTCTAATGAATGCAATGAAAAACTGACCTCAACTGAGAAAACAAAGAGCATTCACTGAGGGTGAAATGTATCCCTGTGTAGAGAGCCAGCATAGAGACTGCACCACTGAAGCCCTATTCTGATGACCTAAATAGGAATAAATTGGTGCATGGACTTCACCACAGTGAATTTTATCCAAAATCCCCATTTTCTTGTAGAGAACAAGGAAACTCACGGCCTTCTCCCATCAAAGCACCAAGGCAGAGGACCTCCTTCCCATGCTCTTCAGTGTATCTTTCTAGTAGTTTTAACCTGAAGTCTTTCGTGCTTTGCCCACATTCTTCTGACCGGAAGGGGAAAGGAGGGAATGCAACACTTGGCATTACTCTCTAAGTTAGCACAAGGGCATAGTGCCTGCAGATAAAGTGGTCCCTCTCCTCAAAGCAGGCTTAATTAGCACACACCATAATACTTCCATGAAAAGAAATGGAGCCTTGGAAACACTCTCTGTAAGAGCCTGCCTTCCTGTGCACAGGTGAGGATGCTTAACACTTGTGAGGTAGGAGATCATGATTGCTGACTGAAAGGAGTGCCTTCATCCCCTCGTGGAAAGCAAGAGACATGGCTCAAGAACAGTCAATGAACTTCTGCTTGAGAGAAGCCCAAGAGCTAGAACTGCAAGAATGAGGAGTATGGCAGGTCAGGAATGAGGCACATGAGTAAAGCCTTAACAACAGAGCAAGTGTTACCTCTTAGTAAAGACTTTAAAAACAAATATCAGAAGGTAAAGACGTTTCAATTTGCTTTCTCATGATTCCTGCTTGCCAGAGGAAGAGAGCCTGAAAACTGAGAGGAAAGCTACCAACTGTACAACAACCAAAGTTCATTAACAATGTTCCATGTCATCCATGGGCCCCGACTCATGTTTATGGTCTAGTTCCCCACTTTCATAAGAATCACATTCATTCAATCTAAAAATTAAAGAAAAGAAGGAGTTGGGAAACGTTTCAGAAGATGTCAGCCTTCTGCAAACTCTTAGCAATAAGGAAGTTCCATATCTGTAATGCTTTGATTTTCATTGAATACCTTAAGTCAGTTGGAGCAGGTCAGTTAGGGTCATATATGGCTGGTTAGTTATGAGGAAAAGGAAGGCTAGGAGAGAATACAATATAACACTTATTGATATCTTTAGAATCTTATACATATAGAATTTGCAACATCAGTCAATTGATCTTTTAAAAGTTCACTTCTTGAACTGGAAATCAACGATGAAGCAACTGCCAAAATAACTACTCACAGAAGGTAAAATACTGATGTCCTTACTCAAGAAAAAACCCTCATTGATAATATTAAGGAAATGATCTTCAACTGCCAGTGAAAGGGGGAAGGGGAGGGCACTGGATGACAAATGGACACACAAACAAAAAACAAAAAACCAAGCCCATTACCTTCAAGACAATATTCAAGAATACTCATGGGCCAGACAAGAGACCTCAGTCCAACTTCAGAATCTAAATAATTACTTAGGATATGGCCCAGATTATTTTCTGGCATTTTAGGTTTGAAAACATAAGCAAGGCCATGGAGTAATTGCATCACAGAAACAAAAAAGGAAAGCCAATTGTACAGGCTCCTCATCTAACAACAAATATACAAAACTTTGAAATTGGAACCAGTGGAACACACTAGCACCACATTCTGTTTGGGTTCATTGGTAATGCAAAAGAACATATCTTACTAACATAAGCATTACACTACTGCTTTTTAAGGTCAATGCAGGTTTAGTTGGTACTAGTTCTCTATAAACAGTTTTACTTTTGTCACCTTTTTCTTGTCCTGAGTGGACAGAACAAAATAGAAAAAAAAAACAAAAAAGGAATGCCAGCGCTTGAAAAATCCTTACAAAAAGTTTGAATCGGAGCTCTCAGTACACTTTCAAAAATATGCAGGAATTTTGATAATTTCCAGTTCKGTCTTTGAATTCATAGCCATTTGTATTGTATAGCAGCATTGGTCTGGGCTTTTTCCTAACACTGTAGGGCTGTGGCTCAAACCAGAGTCACAGGGCTGCTGATGGGAGAAACCTGGGGTTTTTGTGATTTAGTAGAATGGGAGCAGAGGACAACCCACAGCATTGTGCTGGGATCAAGGGTTCCTCCCACTGCAGGAACGGACAACAGGAGATCGAAGGTTTCTTTGTCAAAATGGTAAATCTCCATCTGTTATTAGTTCACTGGAAAGATGAGTGCCCAGAGAGATTTTATCTTCCTTATGGCATTCATCTTTTGAGTTTCCTTTCCCAGTGAAGACCACATTGATTACAAATTTTAATTTCCAAGCCATGGCTGTTTCAGCAGGAAAAGCATTTTAATCAAGAAAAAGGTGTATTTTTGGCTACATTTCCACACCCCACATCTGCCAATAGTAAATGAACAATTTTTGTTCAAGTACGAAAAAACCTGCCTTTGGGTGAAGACTAACACTCCTTGAAATCTCAGTTTCAGAAAGTTAGAGACACTCAAATGAATAAAAGCTGCAATCCATAATCCATCCTAATGGTCACTTGGAAACAGGTATTGGATGCAATTTCCCCACAAGGGCCCTCAAACCTGTTAAACGTGTTGGATCCCTTAACAGCACAGTCCACCCCCCTCATTTATTCCTACTGCTAACAGAGTAAGCAACAAGCACTTGAGAAGCCCAGCTGTGAAAGCACATGAGAAGCTGAACTTCTCAACCCACAGAAGAGTTAGTCTCTATAACTGCACTTAAGATCTGACCTGGACTCCTGAAGTGCAGTTTAATGGGTAGTTCTGTTATAGTCAGGTGGGACCCAGCATCCCTCTAAATACCTCTTGAAGCTTTCCTCCTACGCAGGGGCGATGATGGTAATCAAGTTGGCTGCTGAAAACCACGATATTCCTTATTCCAACTGTTTTCTTGCACAAGCTGTCCCTAGATCCTGTTTATGTTCCCAAGGAACAGGAACAGTGACAGCATGCAGCTTTCACGAGGCCTTGCCCAAACAATTCTTTCTCTAAAGATACAGTTTTTTTGTGAAGCAGCTCTGAAGCTGATATTCACTGAGCATCTCTTGGAATACAGCTTGAAGACTTTACTCATGCCCTTTACAACCTATTGTAGCATATAAGCTTCTCCCACTTCTTTTCAAGGTTCATAATGCTTTGATCTTCACAGCCTCACTGCTCCTGCTGAATGGTATCATCTCCCATGGCTCATATTATCTTTAGTGCATAAAATGATAATACCTGTTAAGAAGCAGGCTCTATCATGTAATCACAGCAGAACCTTCACATTTATTCTGGTTTAACAGAGAAAGTTACATCAATAAATGTTTCATTGTGATGGGTATTTCAGTGCGGTGACAAACTGGGCGGATAAAGGAAACGTGGTGGATATAATTTGTTTGGATTTTAGCAAGGCCTTTGACACAGTACCACACAGGAAGCTCATAGAGGCACTAGAGAATTATGGTCTGGATACTATTACAATAAGGTGGATAAAAGCTGTCTGACAGATAGGAAGCAATGAGTTATTAATCAATGATACCAGAAAAGAATAGAAAGAAGAATCTACTCTGACGCTGAGCAATAGGTGCTAAGATTATTTTCACTACATAGATTCATTAAGGATGAGAAAAAGAATGTAAATATTGACAGCACCCGAAACTGATGATTAAGAAAAAAGAAATGTATCAAATGGGAAAGGTATCAAAATTGTAAGATCCAAATAATGGAGATGTGCATGAGCCAGAACAACGTGGTATTTAATATATCTTAAAATGTAAAAAATATCAAAAACCAAAACAGAATTTGGTTTTGAACTCAGAAATACAAGGTTTGCACTGTGTAGGCTTGACTTCATCATGTTACTATGCACTGGTATGGTCTAGTTATGAAACTGGCTCCCTTGCAAAGCAAACTAAAATAATAAATTTCAGACACTGTGGTAAAGGATGATCATCTGCCCCATTTTCTTAGAATAAGGATATTAGTTCTAATGATTAAACTTTTAAGGTTTAGAGTAATCATATATGACATCCTTCTTTGGAAACAAGGTCCTCCTTTAGTTGTAGTTCCCAAATTTCCTGGTAACTCATCTCCATCACCTATGAAATCCATAATCTGTGGTTTTGGAACCCTTAATCTTCTCCCATGATCTACAGTACTTCTTCTACCCTCACACAGCAGCCAAAGCCCATCTCCCTGACAAGCACCTCCTTCCCTCTGTCTTCACTGAGAATCTGCCTTGTTCACACCACAAAACTTCCATTTTCCCTTCTTTACTGCAGAGAGAGAAGGGACCAGGATGAAGGTGTGACACTCCTTTCACAGGAGAAAGAGACAATGAGGGAAATGGTATCAGCAGAGAGGCATGAATTTGTGGTTCTAATTGAGGCCAGAGAAGTGGAAAGAACAAGAGGTGGAAATATCCACTTCAGGTGTCCAGAGTGCAAGTGTGGCTTCTGTGGCCCTGACAGACTTTAGATGGACAGTAGGTCCCTCACTGTTATGCTACCCTAAGCAGATGCCTTATCTCTAAACGCCTACCAAGGACCTTCGGGGGAACTTGGGATTTTGACACGTAAGAAGGGACATGCTACCTTTCAAGAGTAAATAAACCTAATAAAAAACAAAGTCAGGACTACAGGCTATGTTTGGACTTCATATAAGCAGGTGCATCTCAAGCGGTATCAGGACTCTTCCAGATTACACATGGACAGATTTTATTCCACTGTGTGCAGAAGCACAAATCAATGCAGTCTTCTACTTTGGCATATTATTTATGCTTTGCCAGAAGGCCATTAACCTGAAGCCCCAAACCAGCTCCATCTTGCACAATGTCATGCACWAACCATGCCCAGAAGTTTCACATTATTTCAGTTTATGTAACTGCCATATTAAGCTCAAGGCCCAAGGAGGATACTGAACAATATCTTATTGTACAGGCTATTGAGATTCAATATTACAGGGACAATGCTACCAACCCCCTCCAATTTCATTCATCTCAGAAATCTTTGCAAATTCAATACCAGAGGACTTTGAGACCTTTGGACTCTACTGCAAATCTGCTGCTTAAACTTTTAATGTAACACTGATGCAAGCTCTCAAATATCTCCCAATAAAGTCCATATAAGTAATTCTTGTTTAATTAGACATCATCCTACAAGAAGTGAAATTCAGACCCAGCTGGAACTATATAAAAGTTCAGGGAAGTTCAATTCCTGCATTGTGATTTGGCAAAGCTCTATTGTAATTTTTTTTTTCCCCAGAAACAATGCAGAAAAAAAAGAAAGAATATATCAGCAATGATTTGAACTGATCACTGTGTCAGGACAGGAAACAATATTTGGAAGAAAAAAGGAGAAAACAATCTTCCATTTACTTTCAATATCAGTAAAAATAAGAAAAAGGTTTTTATACTGTCAGCCACATCCTGCAAAATCTAGGTAATAAAGCTACAGCATAATGACCAGATAAGTTTAAAATGGATTTTTAAAAAGAATGGCTACTATTTTCTGGAGACAAAGTGTATCTAAATACATTGCAGGACTGGATTCAGAGACCTCAGCATCCTGTTGGCCTGGTCCAATACAAATTATATTTGTAGTTATTCCAGGGACCTTGAGCTATGGACTATACACACTTAAATCTATGTAATATTTATGTCTGCTTCAAATACTTAAGATGAAGACTACACGGTATGAGCTCAGATTCGTGGGGCTTCTGCAATGATTGAATTGTTCAAAGTTCCAAGACTAAAATTCACTCTGGCTCCATTTGCACTACAAAAAACCAAAACAGCCCTAACATACAATAAAATGCAATTATTAGAAAAGTACGGTTGGGTAGTCAACCTGTTCCATAATCTATCTTTAAACAAACAGATGAGATCAAATGTATCCTCCTGGTGGTCAACCAAACTACAGAATTAAAACTGGTATATGATTTTTTAGCAGTAAAAAAAATTCTAACAAAATCCCGTGTACAGAAAAATATAAAACTAAGTTCCATCATGTTAACACTAACACTGGGCAAAGACTACAAGACCATATCCTAATTACATTCCAGGTAAAAAAGAAGTGAGGTTCAGATATGCAAGTGGTAACTAAATTTCTAATAAAAATAACAACTTCAATCTTTTTCAAGTCTTTTCCAAAATACCAGAAGTGATTAGAACACATTATGGACCAGTCACTTGCCAAGTTTCATGTTTGAAATCAAAGCTGTTTTAAAATTTCCTGAACAACAAAAAAAGCATTTTAAAACTGGTAACATTCAGTCATGGTGATATAAGCAAATACCAGCCAATCTGAATTTTGGAACATTCTTGATCTAATGCCTTTATGTTGCAGCTAAGCCCAGAAAAATATTTCAGGCCCAATTGCTGAGACAGTGAAAATAATATTCATAAATAAAAAAGGATCATTTACATATTAGATAACTAAACTTTTTATTTCTTCAATATACCTTGAAAGAATTAAAAGGACATATCCTGCAATGACTTTTGTTGTCATAACTGAGATGCATCTTCATTTACCACATTTACCAAAGATGAACCTGCTTGTAATTTGTATGGAAGATCTMAAACTCCTCTCCTTCCCTCCTCTGCACCTCCCCCAGAAAGAACTCAGCATTCTTCAAGTATTTTCTCTATAAACAACTATAAAAAGGAAGTGGGTCTATCACGGAGGAACTGCTTAGTTTCTTTGCATGTGCTGAGGAACTCTTTTTGAAATAATGCAGGCCAGCACCATCTCATGCCCTGCTGTCTGCTTCCCAACACTGCCTGTCCAACTAAACAGTACATAAGGAACAAGATTTGAACTTGTATCTTCTACAGTAAAGACACTTGCAAAATACATGAAGCCTGTGAGGATACATAACACCAACTGCTATTCCACTCTGTGGATACCTTTTCTAAGATTGTTGGCCATTTATTCTAATGTTTGCAAGCAAAAGAAGGAAATACGGTAAGAAGCTGAAATTAAGGGCAATAGTTTACAATAAAAAACAATATTCCAGGAGTCATATGTACCTATAAATTCTCATTATGCATCTGCGTGTACTAATAGAGACTATTACATAAAATAGCATATTATTTAATGTCAATTGAATGGAGGTTTGGTTTCAATTATATGTAGTCAACTGTCCCTATAATCAGTTGGTAACAGGGCTAAAATTTCCAAACATATTCAGCCTTTCCTCCTTGAATCTCAAAAGTCTTCAGAAACACGCTTGCTTTTCCATTGAGAGATACAGGGATGCCAACAACAGCTACATTATTCCCCCATCAGATCTGGAGATGCTGGAGCAGAACTTTGAAGTCCAGCTGCCAGATCTTCTGCTGTAGCCATCTGACACAAAACTCTCCCGCACGCATTCCTCTCTTTTAGCTGAAGTTTTTACTCTTTAACAATGCCCTACGACATGACTGTCTTTATATTTTCTAACTGACTGAGCCTCATATTTGGGCAAGAAAGAAACTTTCCATTTCCTGAGCTATAACTGAAACCAGCCTAGGGTTTTATGTAGTCAGCAATCTCTTTTCTGTCCTCACTGACTGCATTAAGAAAAAATAATCAGTACAGTAGGGCCCTGATATTCACAGTAAATGTGTACAGAATTATTTCCTAGCTCTGCAAGCTGCAGAAAATTCCACTGTGTTAAATAAGATGGTACCAAGGCCACTTAAACATATTAGCCTATTAAATCTGCATCCCCTTATTGTTCTTAAAATGCTAATGAAATGTTCCAGACCACTGTTTATTTGTAGGACTTCTGAAGAGTCATGCACTACCACAATTTCTCTTAAAGCAGCATGATAGTCCACAGACCATTGGTGAGACTCTTGCTGATGGTCTGCAGAAAAGCTCCTAAGTCACGTTGCTCTGGCTCACCTTATTTCCAGTTCCTAAACTTCATTTGAAAACAACTTCACCAGCACCACCCCACTCCTCCCAAACGAAAAACAACAATCCCCCGCAAAACCAGCTAAAAGCACATTCAAGATTTAACTTTGCACTGGAAGCAACCCCAGTTAGTTCCTGAATAGAAAACTACATAAACCAACCTGGAGGGGAGAGAAGCCTCACATCTATGAATAAGAGGAGGATTGTCTCTCATTTGCTAGGATGTCTCCCACAATAAGTTGTGTCCACATCAGGAAAAAATAAAGAACCCTATCTTTAAGTTCCCACAAGTATAGTTCCAACTAGGAACGGTTCTTAGCTTTGAGCTATCACTGTACTAAAAATAGAAATGTTCAGGAAACACATTACTCTTGAAAGTGATTTCACATACAATCTGTAAACATGTTGCCCTTTTAGGTAAAATGGTAATTGTTTGAAAGCCAGAAGCCAGAAATATTAAAGGGGAATGGGATCTTTAAAGACAGTTTGCAACCCAAAAAATTGAAATCTGTGCCTTTTTTTGTTTTCTGTAAAAAAGAGGCTGAAAGAACTAAGTAAAGTAGGGATAGGGGAGGAAGGAGAGTGAAAAGAAACTTCTGCACTTCTGCTTTGGACGTTTTTGTTTATACACACATATATATACACATATACAAAAGAAATGCAAGTGTTCTTTTCTTTTCATAACCTTTTGTGCCTCTCTGAGGGACATGATTTGTACCAATCCCAAATTTCGTCATGTTTTATGCAAATTTCATGTTTTCATTTTATCAGATATGGCTTAAAAAAGAAAACTTAAAATTCACACAGTTCAGGTTACAAGTACAGTGCTGTCATAGTTTCCTTTACTAATTTTTTTTTAAGAAATCCTTATTTTTGTTTTCTCTTACACCTTCCCTATGCAGTTTGAATGGTACAATACTATTTTATTGAAAGATATTGTGGACAGCTTCTGGTTTGGTGGATGCAGAACACTGGATGATTATACTTACTATCAAACTTGAAGACATTAAGAAACAGCATGATTTTTATTCTTCCAGGTGGTCAAAATACTGTTTGTTAAATTTTTTGATGAAAGTTCTTAAGCAATACTTGGAAAAACATGAGATTGTTAAGAACCACCTGTTTGAACATGCAGTGATAATAGCTAATAATGATTAAGAACTATTTGCTATATGTATTGTTAATGAATGCCAGTCTAGTGAAAGTTTGCTTTTAAGCTTTAAGCTGGCTTGACTTACCAGCCTTTCAAACACATTTGTTGTAACTGATGTCAACACCCAGCTTTTCTCTGTATGGCTCACATGTTGTATCACATGATCAAATAAGAAAAGAAGGGAGGGACTGGCTCTAGCATGCATTACAGACATGTGAAAGATATGAAAAAGCAGCCTTGATGCTTTACTTTTCACAAATTTGCCAGTGTATGATAAAAAAAACACCCAAGCAAGTAAACTTACGTAATCTGTTTCTCTTATGGCAAATTTCAGTTGTCAATAAGTCACTCAGTACATGAAGAGTTAACCAAACCTCTGCTGATTTTCAAGATATTACTTTATTAATGGTGAGGTAATGTTCAGCTAAACCTCTCAAACCTGCAAACGCTCTTAGGTCTCCTTTCTTCAAGCTGCACAGTCCATACCCAAGCTGTCCTTGAATCAGAAAAACATTTTCACCTGCATTATTCAAACAGCAGAACCTGCTCAAATCTTTCAGTATGAATCACTGTCAAGGCGAATGACAGCGTATCTTCAGAAAATATTGACAGCCTGTTTACCACTACCTTCTACCTCCTCAGTATTTGGCAATAAAGAACCCTGAGATCCTCAATCAGGAATCTGAAAATTACCCTCATCCCACACAGAGATCGATTCAATCAATCAGTATTTTCTTCCTGCATAAAGAGACAAGTGGTTTGCCAAAGGTCATAGAGCAAATCATCAGTTGAGCCTGGAATAACTAAGGATATCCTGTCTCTGGACACCAGCTTTTTCTCTTGGTTTCCTTAAGGCTAGAATCGTGCTGTCTGGATGCATCCTCTCACTAATACCCTTAATTTACCAGTTTCAACCAAATTTGCTAGAGGGTTATCACCCTGAATAAAAAGGCTGATTCCTATAAACTTCATAAAATAAATAAACTAAAAAATAACTCAAAAAAGCAAAGCAGRAGTAGAGAAAGACACTATTAATTTCCCTCAGACAGAACCAACAGCACAAGTTCATACCTTAAGCACCGCAGAACCAGATTTATAAACATCTCAAACCCCACGAAATACTTCAGTGAGACGTCACACCTCCTTAGTCAAGAAGTCAATCAACCATAACACTCATCCATAGAAAATCTAAATTCCAGTGCTCACTGAATAATTGTTTCTTGAAAATTATTGGAAGGGTATTCTTCTCCTCTACTATGACCRTCAGCAACCCTGATAAAAATGAACCCTAGGAGAAGCAGTCTTCTCATCAGCTTCTTGAGGTGGAACAAAGACTACGTATCACCAAGAAACATCATTACGCATAAAAAATATGCTATTAGAAGAATCTGCTAWTATTTCGGCTACCTAGTAGCTTTATCTACTAATGTCTTAAGATGTCCAGAACACCCTTCTGATTCCAAAGTAAGGGGAAAAGTTAATGTCTACATTATTTCTCTTCCTGCAACTTCAAACCAGTCTGCTTCTGGCTTCAGAAATCACATAACTGCGTTAATAGCACAAGGCACATTCAGATGTGACCACCACATGGGAAACATTAAATARAAGACCACAAGACTACATAAACAATCTTAAGTTGCTAAACAGCCATTCATTAGTACATCCTTCAACTGCTTGAGGTGGCAGAAGGATTCATCATAACCTGAAAGCATTAATGAATTGGTTAGCAATGGGCTGGATATGGACAAGTATCTTAATCAGCAAATAATTTTTCCCAAGGAAAAAGAAGCATAAAAGAGAGCTTCTCTTAGAAACATCACAGATGGTCACAAAAACCTAGGCTACAGCTCCTGCATCAAAGAGTAATTGCTGCTGAGCAGTGCAGCAGGAATGATGCAGCCACTGTAAGAGAATGGATAGGGGACAACACATCATGGCCTGCAAGACAGGAGGTGGCCCCAGGATTGAAATGCAGCCCTGGTAGCTACACATTTGGGGTGGGGGTCTCAAAGAGTGGAGTGAGAGTGAATCTCTACTGTCCCTTCCACATTTCATGAGATTTTTGCTTATTTCTGTATGAAAAATAGGGTATGTGAAGTAACAGTTTGACTTCTATGTTGTCTCTTTTAGGCATCATCAACCATTTCAGGGTGTTGTTATAAAAGACAACTCTAAAAATAATTTTTCTTCTCTGACAAGCAGTATGATTGCTCCATTAGCCAATACCATCACTTTTCCAGAAGCTGTCAGTAAAATGGCAACTGATACCTACATAGGAAATAACTGCAATACCTCAGGTCACACAGTGTGACAGTGATGTGTGAATGCTGACTACTGTGTACACCAAACTTCACTTTCCACTTGCCTATTTCCTTTCTTTTCCTTCCTAATCACATGACTCAAAGGATTGCCACGTAGCAACTGCCAACTTGCCAACGCATTTAGACCTTAATTAAACCTACACCCTTAAAGACCTGGAAACTAAAAAGAAATAACCAGTCCTTCTCAGGGATTCTGCCTTTTCCACTTGCACTCTGGAAGAGAACTGTGCGGACATCCCTTATGACCAAAGTACCTGCAGACAGTTTTCCTCTCTGCTTATTTCRTTACTGAGGCCAAAATTCTAGCACATAATCCCACAGTTCCTGTCCACACCCAATACTGCAGATCTTAAGCACTTGATCACAGCAAAAACTGGTGGCCCTTCCATGCATCCTTCATGCGTGGAAGTGGTGCACTTCTGGAAAGTGTAAGCACAAAACCAGCAATGTACTCCCACACTGGAAAACGCCCTTCATTACCTGAACAGTTTCTTTTTGACTTTCCTGAGTCAGAACACTACTACCTGTGGATTAACTCTTGACAACATCTTTTTTGGGGAGGCAGTGTTTCTGAAAAGCATCTTGCTGTGCTATAAATCTTAACAGGTGCACCACACAGGTAGCCATGACACATTGTCTTACTGTGATTTTTATTTCCCATAATTAAGCTCCATAATAATAATTTGGGTAGCACTGGTAAAAGAATGAAGAAAAAAATAATATAGTACCTCCTGCACTAGCAGGATAATGTAACTTAATCCTCAGGCCAAATGAAAAAAAAAATTCATCTGAATATCCCCACCCAGTACACAAGTTCTGTATTTTATCTGAGCGTGAAGTTGGTGGCTCAGGTCCCTCTGTTTTCATTTTCTCCTGTGCTCTACTTTACATCCCAAATGTGACTGCATTCAGCAGCACACATTAGTGATTTCCAAACCATCAGCTCATATTTAGTCCCTATTTTCAACTGCACACTAGAGACCTGCACCTATTCCACAAATAGAAAGAATCCAAATGCTTTCCCCTAGGCTCCTGCTTAGGATTTCATTATTAATTATATTTGAAGGTTATACAGTTAAAATACTAACTTTTTTATTTGAACATTTATATTAAGCTGCTGAGATTTCTAGCAGCTTAGCAGCATTATTTCTGTATAAGAAAATAAGCCTCTTAAATTCTGCACGCAGGCCTCTCGTCTAAAATGAAGATTTTACAAAGGCACTGAAAGGTAACACTGAGTTAATGATGCTTTTTAGACTGAGACCTCCAAGACTCATCACACAGAACTCTATCATTTATGCACTCCCTTGACCTCAAGCCCTTTCACCTGCTCTGCCAACAGTGTCCGAATTCAGATAAAGTTCAGCAAAAAGTTAGTTCCAGAAGATGCACCTCAGACTCATCACTAGTTACAATTCATTACATGGATTTACTTTTTTCAATGCAATAAGATGTTTAAATATTTGGCAGCAAATCCCAGAAGACTGTATTTAACTATTTTCTCCARAGATAATCAAGGTTAGGCACAAGAGTCATCCATCAGGAATGGTGGATATTATGGATAATGAAATTTTTTTGCAACGTGGACTTTGGCGGACAGACCAGATGACCTCAGCAAAAGGAGGTCGATGCCAACCAATTCCTATTTCACAACAACAAACTGAAACTCCCAAATTGTAGCTAGCTGGCCAAATTTTTATTTTAGATATATGCTAGACTAAATCCAGAACACTGACACTTGTACAAAAATCCAGGATTATTTCTGATTTATGACTATGTAAGAGAAGAGAATTTGTTTAACTGAGCCAATTTCATTTCTAGTCTTGTTCTTTAATCAATGGATATAAGCCAAGAATTAGATACTTGATGGGTCAAATGCTGAAAAAAATTTAAACAAAAYTGTATGTGCAAAGAATRGACACCTTTTTTTGAGATACATATTTTATATTTATTAGTGACAACAAGACAAGCACCATCTTTCCATATATATCAGAAACTACTGAATTTTAACCCACTGGTTTTGGTTTTTTTTTTTTTACCCTTTGCTTCTTGGTGCACCTCAAATAGACCTTTGCTCTTGGAACTTTTTGCCCATGCTTTTCATGCTGATGTACAAAAAGGTTCATGTTCCTAGGTCAACTTCAGATTTCAAAGCCGGACCTATCTACTTACAAATCTGTATAATCTCATGAAGAGTYACCACTATTCAATTCCTCTTTTTAAAGGATTCTTGCTGGTCTGCAGCACTGAAAGTACCTCAATGGCATTACTTTCAAGATGACAACATCATAAAAGATCCAACCACTTTGGAAAATGAATGCCCCTTCAAAGAAAGTGTTGATCCTCATACCGTGATAAACTAGAGTATACAATACAGCAAACCATGCTCTCTTCCCATGATCACAGCATGCCTTGTACCAGGTGACTGGGTCAAAGCAAAGGTTGCATCATTATAACTACCCAGCAGTTACTACTGTATTATAGTCTTGAAATTCATCTCTTGGAAAATAATACTGGAAGCATTAGATAAAATACACCTTATATACTTAGAGCTTGTTAAAATTAGCCAGACTTTATACAAATACTAATGACAACTAGTCAAATGGAAATATTCAATGTTTAAACCGCAAAGCATAGCAAAACAATAGTGCATTTAAATCCCATTTAAGTAAATGTACACAAAAGGCTTGACCAATTTTTCTCCATGTAAAAATAATAAGGAAGAGAACAGTTAAGTTAYAGAAAAATTTAAATAAAAGTCTTTCCAAATATAAGAAGTGCAAGAACACCAAAGGGCGCGAGGGTGCTCCTTCTAAGCAAGCCAGAATCCAACAACGTAACCTTTAATCAAAGGCACAAAATGGTGGGACTTGCCCTTGCTCTCTCTTGCCTTTTGAAAGGAGCCGTACACACCCCTTGTGTCTTTTAACACTGTCAGGAAGCTGCCTGAGGACAGCCTAAGTTTCAGCACAACTTGCAGAGCCTCCATCTCGTGTGCCAAGTTCCAGCCTGGAGTGAATTTTTAACAGTAGAGTTATAAACCCGTGAAAATGGGGGCTTACAGCTGAACTGCCAGCAAACCCTGCGCTGCGCGGCGCACACGGCGCCAATAATAGACAAAACTGCCCCATTTTATAGCAGGCGAAAAGGCTGGAATTCAGCTGTTATCAGGGATAATAATAAACTTCTGCTAGGGACTCGGTCTCTCAGCCTCAGATTTACATTCCCTCTGTCACTAAGAGTTTTTAAGTTAAACAATTTTACATGAAAATGCAGTACACAACATTTATATTACTGATGGCATTTGTTCCAACTGCTCTTGTGCTAAAACGCTGTGCAACTTTCCTCCTGCTCTCCACCTCCTCCTCCCTATCCTGAGACGCCACAACTGGGTGTTGAGCTCCTCACTCCTTCTACTCTTGGGCAGGGCTTCATAAAAAAAACAAAGCACCAACACAAAAAAACCCCACAGAAAACACAAAAAAAACCCAACCAAAAAAACCCCCTTCAGATTACCTCTTGCAGCACTCATCAAGCCACTTCAAGAAGGAGGGAAAGAAAAAAAAAACCAGCAGCAAAAAAGCTGTAGGTTCAAAGTTTCCTCCTGCTAAAGAGCTGAGGTCAGATATGGAAAAACTAGATTAAAAAAAAAAAGGAGGCTTGCTTCTCACGCAACAGACATGAAGGAAAAATACCCATCTGGTCTAGAGGATGCAAAAGATCTTAAAGAGTTGTCACCCAAAYGGCCCCAGTCCCCAGCACACAGAGATCAGGTAGGTATTCAGACAAGTTCTTATGCACAACTCTGCACTCCTTTGAAGTTTCCTTTTCTCCAGAAAACTATCCTTCACTCCCTTTAAGGAGCAGAATTACACCAGTGACCACCAAGTTTAAATTTATCTGCCCAACGTCTATATTTTACTTTTTAATCCATCTCTCAGGAACAGCTTTTAACGCATTTGGATTTTTTTTTTCTGTCATAAAATATTCTATTTATTTCCCAGCAGCTGGTGTCAAAAAAGTTGTTGTTTTCTTTAAATATTACTCTTAAATAAATAAAATCTGTTTTCATATCATGTAAAATTAGTTTTGCCTGCTGTGAGTTTGTGGCATTATGAAGTGATCATTCTTCCTATGAATTATTCAAAATTAGGATAAAAAAAGGAGAATAAAAAGATGACGGACAATAGCATGCCATTCAATTTGTACAAATGCTGCAGTCATACTAATAGTTCACTATGTGTAGCACGGACGAAACACTTTTTCTTTGTCAAATGTAGCCACTAACCTTAATTTAGTATTTCAGAGAGAGGTAGTGAAAGAGATTTATTTCGTTCCTGTGTTCCCCTGTGACTTATCTAGTGGGGCAAACAACAGACATGTCCTTTTTTGCCAGGAAGATATCAGTATTTTAGACAACAAGTTTTTGCTTGGCTTGCTTATCAGCTGTACCATGGCTCAACTGGTCCTTGATGGCCTTTCAGTATTTTTTTTTTTTTTTAATTTTATTTTAACCTATTCTTTGTTTAAACCTCTGGTTTGACAGTGTCTCTCTGTCTTTTACGAAAAACTATTAGAATTGTTAACATTTCCTCTGGAGTCTTCATATTACCCTGTCTTTCAGAACTGCTGTAACTGCACAGCTGTAATTATTCTCACTTTGAATTCTGACTGTCATATTTGGAAGGGGATGAAGGGTGGGATTTTAATAAATCATTCAGGCTCCCCAAGGCACATAGTATCTCACCAAATCTACTGTGAACTTTTAAGGGAGGGGCTTATGGACTGAATGTATAGATAAACTAAGAAATAAAATGCCATTTTCATCAAGAAGAATGAGAAAATAATAATAAATTCCTGGGTGAAAAAACCCAGTAAGTTAAAAAATACTATTTCAAATGTTTTATCACTAAGATCTTCCTTGTAAAGGCTTGAAAACAGAATGTTTTTATGAAGCTTCAGAATATGGCTACTGAGTAAAAYGAGTCTAGTGCTAAAAGGTTTGAGACTCATGAATTTAATCTATCATTACAACACAGAAATCACTTGAATTCCATTTCAAGTTCTACAAGCCATACACATACATTATGGCAAATAAAATATTTGTATCACAATAATGCCCAGAGTCAGATCAGAAAAAATAATCCCTTGCACCATGCAGAAAGAGAGAGTCCCTACGCGAAATAGTTTTAAAAAGGGCAACATTAACCTGCCACACTATGTTCTTTGAAAACACCAGCCGTCACTATGTCATCCTTTTGAGCAGGAAGAAATTTCAATGTTCAGAAAGAAAGTGAGAATTTTTTGAGGGAGAAGGAGACTGGGTGGGGTTTGTTTTCCAATAATCAGAGTGAATTTCCCTCAGAATACAATACAAATGGATTTAGATGAAAATCCTGGACCTGGACATTGAAATCCTGGACTGTTTTCTCTGACCAGTACCATAAAAAGTGGAGTGTTTCATGCAGCAGTGGTATGTYGATCACAAAGTCCTTCCACAATAAAGCGCAAACATGCCTGTTGTCAATTAAAAGCAAGATTACGATGAAGTGTCCCAAATTCCATTATCCCATAGCTACAAGCCATTACTCTTTTTTCCAATTTAATTTTTTTAAGTAGGTCATTCTGGTATACTCTAATTCTTTTTTTTTTTCTTTTTTTTTTTTGCCATCTATGCCAGACCAATTTTGGCCAAGGCTCCACACCCTCAAGACAAAATCCACATATTTATTTTATACAAAATTCAAATATTTTTATACATACGACTCTCGTTCACATCTTGGAAATTTCTATACACAAGACAGTCAAATGCAGTAGTCCACGAATCTTGCTTGCACAGCCTTGCAATATTTTTTCATTTGGAGATTAATGCAAATGGTAAATATTTCAAGCTTACTAGACAAAAAAGGGGTGTTTAAAGCACAAAGCATCTCAAGACCTACYAGGAAAGAAAATCATGTCTCAAGCTATCTGAAAGGAACACCCGTATGTTTACAGGAGCCATCATCCTCCTGCCTCCACACCAACACAGCTGCTTCACCGTCATCTCAGCAGTACCTACAACTCTGCGGTGTTTGGAGAATTTCCCCACTAGATTCCCCTTGTGAACTTTAGAAAATGAAAGAAAAGACCAGCTGAGGAAAACCAAGCTTTACTCTGAGCTTTAGTACAAACAAGAGAAGACTATGGGAGTACTGTGTCGATGCCCACAGAGAACATACACATGCTGTACGCAAGATAAAAGAAGATTTCAGATACAATTCTAATTTTTGTAAGAAATCCCACAAACGTTTTGATGGATTAAAATTCCAGTTAGGGACCTTCCCCACTGTCCACTCTGCCTATGGGGACTACTAGGACTTAGTAGTTCATTCTATCCACAGCCACACAGAGAAGTTACAGACGGCTTCTCCGTATTAAAGTAGTCAACTACATTATGGTAACCCTTAGCACCGACTTTTTCTTTGTTTTTTGCCTTCTTTAGTAAGACACACTCATTAGAAACACTGTAAGTGAGCAAAATGCACAAATCTACTGACATCAGTAAAGTTGCACTGATGTATGCTGACCGAAATTACTGATGAAGAACTAAAGGATAGGAAAGTAATTTATGGTAGTCAACACAGTTTTATGGAAAATAGGTCTTGTCAAACAAACTTGATTTCATTCATTGGTAAGTACATGTATTTTCTAAGCCAAAGAGCTTATACACTTACAGTTTTATAAGCGTTTGACTTAGGACTGCTACAGAACATTCCAGTTCCATCAATGAAAGCGTGTGTTGAACTGCTAACTAATGGATGATCCTCAGAATCTATTACCCTAAGGGGTCTTCAAACACAGGTGGGTTCAGGAAGATGCAGGTAAAATTAGTAATAACACCAAAACTACTCAGCATTTTGATCAATGACTCCTAAATTATAAAATCGCTGCTGATAAAAATTTCCAGGTGATGCAAAGACTAATAAAAGATCAGGATATCAACAGATGGGGAGAATCAGGTATTTGCAAAAATTCTGTACTTTCAAATCAAACTTTTTAGTATAGCATACCTTCAAGAAAAAGGAACACATGCTGTATCTACAGGACGGGACATGGGTGCAGGTGGGATGTGCTGCACCCTGGAAAACAGAGATTCTGGAAAGGATTTAGAGAGCACAACCAAGAAACAACTGAACTTGAACACGCAGCGCAATGTGGCAAAGATGGCCAAAGCAATCCCTGGAGGCATAAACAGGAGGTAGTGGGTAGGCTTGGGAAGGCATTTTTACTTTTCTCTATTGCATTGTTTTCTAAAGGGATCTTCAGTTGGGTGAAGAAAGGCATAACGAGAACCAAAGTCTGGAACGTGAAGCCAAGAATGAAAGAAAGAAAAGTCAAATCGAAGCAGAAACAAATCCCACATTTTTAAACAGCAAGGGAATTGACCAGTGGAACAAAACTATCAATGGAAGGGAGGAGCTTTAACCTCCTGATGGTTTCAAGATGGAGAAAATCTGTTTGTGTAAAACTGGGTTCAAAACAAGAATGACCTTTCTGACCTCAAACCATACAAAAAGAAATTTCTGGTATTATGTTTTATGTGACCTTCAGAATTAAAAAGAACATTCTTCCTCCTGAGTGACCATAACAAACAGTCCTCCCACAAAAGAAATATGTGTGTCCAGCAGAGAGGAACAGGTTTCACTGCTTCTGAAGATTTCTGGGAAGAATTCTGAAATSTGGGGACAGCCTGGAAAGACACTGYTCACATCTTCTGAAAAAAATGTGTTGCTTTGTTAGTTAGTTGAGTGATTGTATTTCACCAGAGTGTAGCTCAGTGGAGGGCCATCACTGAGAGCTCACATTCAAGCAACTCCAACAGCTGGCATGTTTGGAGGCCTCTTTGGGTCTGCTTCTGGATTCAACTTCACCTTGCGCTGGAGGCCAGGTCTGGTGCTACTTGGCGGAGTGCTAGTCACACAGCAAGTCAAAAAAATCATAGAATTACAGAAGTGAGTTGGAAGGGACCTTAAAGATCATGTAGTTACAACCCCCTTGCCATGGGGGTGTAATCTTCTACTAGACCAGGTTGCTCCAAGCCCCAGCCAGCCAGGCCTTGAACACTTCCAGGGATGGGGCATCCACAGCTTCTCTGGACAACGTGTTTCAGTGTCTCACCATCCTCACAGAAGAGTTTGTTCCTTATATCTAATCTAAACCTACCCTCTTTCAGTTTAAAGCCCTTATCCCTTGTCCTATCACTACATGCCCTTTTGTTGCCATAGGGGTTTTCTTTCAATTCTGACTCCTGAAATTCAAAGATCCTGAAATTTGCTTCAAGCTTCAGGTTCAAACATATATGAAACCACTCTGAAAACATTATGTTTTATCCTGTACTATATTTCCCACCACCCATGCTACTGAAAGTTCAAATATGTATCTAAGAATACTGCTACAGCTGGGAAAAAAAGAAAAGCATTAATAAGATTTTTTTATGGCCTCAAATAGCTAGAATTTCAAATTCTACCTGAAAGCTAGAGCTGTAGAAATAAACAACCCCCTAAATATCCTGCTGGGCACAGCATCAGAGCTGGCTTCAAGGGAACAGCACCACCTACTGAATCACTGTCAAGGGTCCCTCCAGTTATTCCCGGTGATTCCCTTGACCAAGTACTGACCAGCAACTCTAAAGAGGTCACACCCTAAGATGGCACAGCTGCAGGCACTGAAAGTGATGAGAGGTGTTTTCCATTCCAAACTCTAGCTTTGAATTTTCTTCTACCTGCTGTAAATGGTTCAGCTTATAAATGCAATAATTTTTTTGATGTCACTAAAACTATGTTTTAGTTACAGTTACAAGCAAATGTCACTCATCTACACACTCTACCTACTGCCTGAAAACAATATGATTTAAGGAGTATGTCAGCAGTAAGAAAAGACTCTTCCCACTGGATTAAAAATGTGCATTTTAAGAAAGGAAGCACTTTTAGAAAGAAGGAGAGGGAGTCTTCTGTTTCTGTAGTTTATTTTTCTGCTTAATGAAACAAGGTTTCCAGCTTCTACAATAGCAGCTGCAAAGGCACTTCATTAATCTCCTGAGTGCACTGCCTCTCCCTGCATACCTGTAGCTGCCCTGCTCGAGCCTCCTGAAAATTATCTGTTGGCATCACTTCAACATTCTTATGAAATCCAAAAAAAGTTTAAAAAAAGGCATAAAACTACATAAATTCTACAACTTTCAGAAAGAATGCGTTAACCAACGAGTTCATTGCCTGTACTTCTCCCATATTTTGAAGACATCCAGCAGCACTGAACTCCAACTTGCTCCCATTGAGAATAAATCAAAAGACTGTCTGTGGAAATCTACTCAAGTAAATGACAAACAGGGGGAGAAGTCATTACTGCAATCTCAACACAGACTGCGTCAAATGCCAGCTGCTTGTTCAGGCCAAAGCCTTCAGGGATGATTAAAAAAACACACAAAAATTTTCAGAAGTGCTCAAGTATGCTAGGAAAACAAATGGCATGGGAAGCAAAGACTACTTATGTCTCCTAACATCATCTAGATGATCTGAAAACCCCATGTGATGAGATTTGGCCCAAGGATTTACACAAACTCAGGTTTTCCCACCTTGTTCTGGAGTATTTCACTTGACTCACCTGTTGAAAATGGATGGATATACACACATTAACACCCTCTATTTTAAGAGGAAACAGCATCAGTGAGCCTTGGACCTCACCATCTTGTGTTTCTTGGTTTAAGAACTAAACACTACTTATGGAAGCACTTTACAGGGTTCTCAGATCTGTCATGGCAAAGCTACATGGAGGAAATAAAAAGCTGGCAACAGGGCAGTACTCACAGGTCTGATTGCTAATTACATTTGCTTCCTTATACTTGCACCTGCCATAATTACGATAAAGGGTGGAGTTTCAAGTAGTGTTGATAGGGAATTTTATGACAGAATTCAATCCGGAACATTGGAAGACACCACAGTTTTTATAGCACAGTATTTGTTAAAAACACAAAGATCTTTTGTGGCATCCATATCAAGGCTAACCTGCAGCTCAGGAATTTCCCTCACAGATGACCAAAATGGTCTATACTGTGCAAAGTTTAGTTGACTCCAAACACAGAGCTTCGTAGCGGCATGGAATGGAAAAAATCTTTGCTTACAATTAATTTCATATATGGGTTTTAAAAAAATAAAGTCATTATCCCACCAAATGAAAATTCTGGCTTGTGTTCCACCCAAGGTTTGGAGAACGAAAGGGAAATTAATATGTACGCTTGAGTCTATTCATGCAGTTACATTTTAACTCTGTAGTATAATCTCTTCTTCTTCTCAATATCACAATATTTTTCCTAACTAATCTCCAAGCTCGAGCTTCGCTTCTACATAAACCAGGACATACTATTTTCCACATGCATACTGTGTACACAGTAATACGAAAATCAAATTAAAACTACAGAAGTAGCCAAAATGGAGATAAGAGCGGGGAGATATTTGCTGCAGTATTTTTTCCCCACTGGTGGAGTGACTTCGATAATGAAGTCCCTTCATTCACTAAAAACATTGCTCTTCATCTCAATGTCCATTTGAACCATAAATTACTGGGAAAAGGCTCAGTAATACTTGTTAATGCAATAGAACAATAAATACCATTCTGCCACCAGAAGAACAAGCTAGTTAAACCCACTACTTTATTTTTTAATTGGCAGGAAAAAGCAGAACTGATTGAGGAGAAACTAGTCCCTCCCACCACCTACCCCACCCGTCCAAAAAAAAAGAAAAAAAAATAAAGGAAAAGAAAATAAGACATTAGAGAATAGGCAGTTGAGCAGAGGAATAAAATATCCCATGCATCAGGCAAAAGTCTGTAATATTATCTAGAACGACAGCACAGCCATTGTTAGTGCTGCCAAAGCACTGCATGTTCGCTATATCACCCCAGGTCCTCAGAGAATAATAAACTAAGCAGATTAGACAGAGACTGATGTCTCTGTGCTGCTTCCACCTCTGCCGACCACGGCGCTGCTCCGCACTYCAGAGCACAGGCGGGCAGGTAAACCCACGGAACGGATACTCCATGTTGGCGGGGGCGGGGGGCCGGGAGCTGCTGCCAACAACCAGGGCCTGTTTATTATTTAACAGTTGGTATTGCTACAGGCCTGGCACTGCAATAGAGCAATCTCTGTTTCAGCGAGAGGAAGCCTGATTACAAGAGCGCGGGAGCCAAATCATGTTTACCGTCATCGGCGAGAAACTCAGTGCCCCCAACAGGCACTTACAGCAGTGTCCGTCCATCCATCCATCCTCAGGCTGCCTCCCTGGTCCTCACGTGGGACAGGAAAGTAAGGTTTTCCACAGGATGATCCTCAAAACTGTAAGGTACTCCCTGTACTGGCACTGGCCAGCCCACGTCCTCCTCTCCATTTTTATGAGCCCATACGCAGCCTCAGCTCACTGCCTCAGGCACCTGATGTCACCCAGAGCTAAAATAAACTTCCATCTCTGGGCAGGGCAGGAGACAACAGTGCTCTTGTGCATATAGTCTACTTCATCTCCCAGCAAGTGTGCCATGGGGAAAGGACTGAAACAGGTTTCCCAGGGAGGCTGTGGATGCCCCAACCCTGGCAGTGTTCAAAGCCAGGTTGGATAAGGCCTTGAGCAACCTGGTCTAGGGGGAGGTGTCTCTGCCCATGGCAGGTGATGGACTCGGACCAGACAATCTTTAAGGTCCATTCCAACCCCTCAACATTCTATGATTCACAGAAAGACAGCACTGACAAGTAACTTGGCATTAGAAGTTTTCTTCGCTTGTGCTGGAAGTCATCCCTGTACACAAGAAAAATCTGGAACACCTCCCTACACACACATGAATTTCTGCTAATGCAATTTTAAAAATTTGTTTACAGGAATGCATGAAGACTCAGTCACACTCTATAGCAGAATTTGTGATGTATGGAATCCATTGAGTAAATGCAATTATCACGCACTATGAATAAATAATACAGGTCAACTCTCAACAATCTATTGCTGTCATAAAAAATGAAGATCAGACCATGTTGTGATATGAAGCCTTCAGTTTTAGCTTGTTTGTTGAAATGCTACCTCATTTTGGTAGCCACAAGAAGCTAATTGCATCCGATGGCTGCTTCTCAGTCTGCACAAAACAAGCTCAACACTAATCTGCTTCCTGACGAACAGGTGTTTCTCCAGTTTTGGTGGGGTGCAGTGCAAGGGTGGGCTGTTGGAAGACATGCAATCCCGTGAATCACCACTGCTGGTTTGCTACGTGACACCGAGACCTGGTGGAAAGTGACTTTTCTCACATCCCCCCTTCATGAAATGGGGAAAATGAAAAGCAATGCATGTAAAAACTAACAATTGACTCTTTAATATTGATGAAGAGCTTAGCAGCACTGACATGGTACGTGTGCTTAGAAACACAAAGTTTGATTTTATTCTGCATCACCACAACAGATCCTGACTGGTCTCATCAGCAGAGTGACAGCAAATGCAAAAGTCTGTGGAAACTAAGATTTAATTTTAAGTTGAGGTCACTCCCAAGTTGGGACGGCCAGGAGCATAGTAAAGCAGGATCCTTCAATGAGCTCGTTATGGTCTTACCAGGAGGAAAGCCCCGAGCATCACAAGGGATCCCACACCCCGGGAAAACTGGAGTCTGCCATAGCTTCTGGGCAGCACAGGAGAGCGTTACTCAGACAGGTGGTTAGAAGCACAAACCACCACCTGCTCCTGGATCTCTTCTCACTGTTTTCCTCAGCTGACTCTGGCCCTGGCTGCTTTCAGCTGGCCAACAGCAGCTGCCCCGTGCTGCTGGAGGGAGATGGCTGCAGGCTGCTCGCAGGAGACGTGGGAGCAGCAGCTGCACACCCCTTCCCTGCCGCCTCCTGCACAGCCCTCTCATCCCCTGAGATGGGGACCAGGCTGGGGCTTCTACTTAAATGGCCTAGTTTAGTCTAAACCCCTTGGCTGCAGCACACACGACCTGCACAAGCCACGGTCTGGCCTGCAAATAACAAACCCAAGACAGTAAGAAGTGGACCCTTCAAGGCCACCAGGAGCGACGGCTGTGCATGACTCCGAGGTGCAGGGGAGGGTGGGCAGAGCCCACCCAGCCATGGGACCTACACTATGGATGTGTATAGCAGACTTCAGTCCCCAGAGCTGCCAATTTGGCACTAACACATAATTTGTGCTACATAACCTTTCAAGAATTCAAACACAAATAATGTAATAATAGCAATTAGACCCTTTACTAAGCATAGCTGTATCAGACATGCAGTCCAGTCATTTCACAGAAGGGAAAAAGCACTTCACAAAGGAATCTGCACCTTCACAGGCACTAGAGGTGTGCAGGTATATGTAATAATTGCATTCCTTGTGTATTAATGTTTGCATATAAGAAATGCATGCTGAGCTAGCATAACACCTCCTTCCTCAAATAATAACTAAGTTTCATACTGTGCCTGAAGTGCTCTTTATATAGTACACAGAAATGGGTTATGTAAAGATTAGAGCTGTGAGAGTTGTTCACAACATAACTAAAAATCTAGCAAAAAAATCCAACTCTAACTTGGGTTTCCCCAACACAAAACTCAAGCCAGTTTTACAAAAAGGTCTGTGAATTTTTTGGTAGTTTTGACACTGAAATCATACCCATCTTATACCAATAAAGAGAAAGGAGAATAAAAAGAAAATAAGAAAAGGATAAAATGGCATGGAAAGAGGCTGGAAAAGAAAAAAATAAATAGGAGCAGTAAGGTTTCTTCCTTTCTTCCCGTGCTACTGCCCTTCTTTCCCATGGTGAAAAGGGGAAAAACAGGCCCCAGTTTTCAGTGACTGAATCTTGTTATACTGGAGCCATGGTGCAATGTGTGGAGTTCAGGGTGTTCTGATGTTTTGTATGTATGTGCATCGTTACTAGGAGATGACTAGATTTGGTAACAGGATAATATTCCACCATTGTGTGGTGTTTTCCCATCTGATGTTGCCTTTTCCCCAGTTTAAAAAAAAGAGAAACTAATAAAAAAGAAAATTAAAAAAGATACAATAATTGTTACTGCACACTCTAATGAATTATTGTGTTCAAGGTTCCTACAAAAAAAGTAATATTATACTCGGCTTATGTTTTAATTGATTTATTAATATTTTATCACAGGAATGTAATTTAAGCTCCTCATGATTTAGATCTCATAAACCTTTAGCATTTTGCAAATTCAAATTCCAATTTAAAGCCAGGGCGAGCAATTAACTTTTCTATCATCTTGTCAGGGGAGAAGGTTCGTGTTTAATTTGAGACAAAGTGACAGAAATATATATACACTGTATGTATTACCCCAATTTAATTTATGAGTCAGCACCATCCACCTTCCAAATGTAGATTTACTGGAAGGGGAGGAGGGAATGGGGGGAAGACCCCCTGCTATTGTGGCACTTGCTGCAATATCTGCCCCAAATTCACTATGAAATACTGTCCCTGGCTTATTGAGATACAGGGCTAGATTGATTACAGCTCTATTTTCAACCCTTTTGTTTTAATTTCCATTCACTCATCACTTTCTCATACAAAGTATGTTCTCTCAAATGTCAATTAGCATTTCCCAGCCAGCAATCATTGGGCAGTCAAAGCCACAGCAGGTACTCCCACTGCCTGTCCCAGTGGTGCTGCCTCCTGCCCCCAACAGTCCCCCTAAAAGGCAGATATCAGACAAAGAAACGATTGACACGAGTTAATACCTGTGGGGACAAATCCTGTAGTCCTCACTGCTGCACTGGTCACACTGAAGTCTGTGTGGTTCTCGTTTGATTAAGGAGGAAACGGAATAAAAAGTGGTGCTACTAAACTATCCTTGCAATTATTTCCCGCTCAAAAGGACATTCTAACCTCTTTATGTGTCATGAAGGAAATCTGCAGCCTAAATTTGCATGGGCAAAAATTTGCATGAACAAAATAAACAGTTGGTTAGCATTTGCATGTGCTGTTTTAATAAAGTAAGGGAAGGGCTATTTTATGGCTACCTGCCAGAAATTTCCCAGATCTGCCATCCCCACAACACAGCTCAGCATTGCACAGCAGTTAGCTCATGAGCTGAAAAGGTGACTGAGAAGATGGCCCACCTATTGCCTATTGGTCTTTGCTGTGTCCCTAAATACTTACATAAAGCAAGCTGTGCTTCAGCTTTCTGTGGGAACTTCACCATTACTGCCAGCAAGCCTGATAGTCCTATCATATCAGAGGGGATTGCTTCAGAGAGGAATTAGGGGCTCAATTCCAACACTTCTATACACAACCAAGCTGAACCTCAAGCATCCCAAAATCTTGATGCTGCAGACTCAGACCCAGACAGTCCAAGATACTGGAATAATCAGGTCTTGTCCTCATTTACAGAGCTGTTACACACACTGTATATGTAGATCCAGCTCTACATTCAAACCTACCCAAACAAAATTTTAAATTTCAGTGTTCAACAAGCATGTCAGATGGAGCCAAGTCAGAAATATTCTCGCTCCTCATGAAATGAAAATTTTGGCCTTCATCTTCAAAACGTTTGAAAATCAAAACTTCTTTGGAATAAACAAAAGATCTCCACCAGTTTAAATTAAATGAAATATTTTGTTTTACTAATTCCAACCCATTTCTCTGGAATTCTTAGGCATCTTTAGTATTATTTTCTTTCCTTAGAAATAGAAAAAAAATGCTTTTGTATAGAAAAATCATGATTCCTTTAAACAAACAAACAAACAAACGTATCTGTGTACATGTACGCAGATGAAAAGTTCATCCAAAGCTTTTCTCCAAAACTTCCTATGCAGTCTTATATCAGCTTACAGTCAAAATTTGCATAGCAGAAAACAGACTTGAGGTACAGTCATTATACAAAATCCAAGATGCAGAAGATCTGATATCCAGCCATATTTCACTCTCAATATACACTGGACTTAAAGCCAAGCTTGAAAATCTTATTTCATGCCTGATTCATTTATGAAGCTTCACTCTAATTCAAAGCCTTATCACTCTCTAAACTCAGGTAAAAAGAGCTCTGCTGTCATGCATATTTTTAGAGAAATTATAACAGGGTCTTGCAATTTCCTTTGTTTTGTGGTGTCTGCACTGCTGATAGACACCAGCCCACACTGGCATCACTGCTGAGGTGTCCTAATACTTGTCTGAAAAATACTATTAACTGCACATCACAGGCATTTGAAGTGCATGAGAAAACCATAAACTTAATTACACTGGAGTACTGGTGTGATCTCACATGAAATTTGAGCTTCTGTTATTAAAAATAGGGAGATTGCATTTACTTAATGCTTCTTACAGTAAACCAGTCAATTCTAAACTTTCAAGATTGTATAATCAGACAAAACAATACTGGGGGAGGGGGGGAGARGCTGTCTGTGGAATTTACTAGCACAAACACTTCACATGTCAAGCAGCAAAAATTTGTTTATTCTGCTAAAAAGAGTATTCCTTGAATTACTATTGTATATGAAATAGCATAGCTAGTCAGACTGCACTGAATAAAGACTTGGACTAGAAAAATTTGCAGAAAAGATTGGTTGCTTTACCGCACCCCCAAAATATCCCAACATGTTCTGCATTTCAATCAGCTTTTAAATTCTTAGATATATTCTTAATGCTCTGTAGCCATTACATCTCCTCATCATACTGGAAASACTGCCTCCCTTTTCCATGAGCTATCCACTCCTAGATCAAGAAGAATTTTGGTTTTGTCACTTTTCTTCTGTTATCCAAAACTCACCTGTCTGAGCCTAAAAAGTTTATCTGGGAAAAAAAAGAGGAACCCTTCCACTTCCAAAACCATGGCCATGAACAAGGTGGATTGTGCTTAAAACAAGGATCATGAATCCATTGGCACTTAGCAACACCCAGATTTTAGATACTGAGCTCGACAGATGCTCATTGGAATGAATCACATCCAGAGACACTGACATCCCTATGGGTACCCTTGCACTTGCAGGTCTCCATTTAGAGGTAGTGGTAATGGCAGGGGCGGAGGGGGGAGGAATTAAATAACCTACCCCATCATTCCCTAACCCTCAGAGTAGCAGAAGAGCTCTATTACACAATACCATTAAACCACCCCTTTGCTTGGAGAAAAGTAAAACCACCCCCCTTCATTTATCTTCCAGTGCCCACCAATCCTACTCCCACCTCTTCACTCTCTGGGACTTTGATAAGGGAATGTGTGTACAAAGCATTATGCTYTCCAGGAAGAGGCTTGCCAAGCATGCCTACCTCATAGAAATCCAGAAGTTTCCAGAAGTTAAAAMACTTTTCCAGGAGAAAAGTCTTAAATCTACTCATGACATGAACCTGCCATGGGAACACAACAGCTGGACTCCAAAGACAAGGATGTCGAATCT
The DNA here is from genome assembly GCA_018881555.1 of Amblyornis subalaris. Taxonomy (NCBI): domain Eukaryota; kingdom Metazoa; phylum Chordata; class Aves; order Passeriformes; family Ptilonorhynchidae; genus Amblyornis; species Amblyornis subalaris. Next base: position 819,827 of record JACAXG010000058.1, read on the forward strand.
TACTTCTGAACATCACAATTTGCATACTTAGATCAGAAAAAAAGTTTAATTTTTATATGTTTTATCATCAAAGATCTCTCCCAAGGGTAATGGCTCCAACAGGAGTGTCAAATCTTATAGTCTGTGTTGCCAGAGTTTTTATGCAGCAATGTTTGCTGTTCATGATGCATCATTTCAGACTTTCGAAACTGATTTTGACTTAGGAAAAAACCCCCTGTGTTCCCTATTTTCTGAGAATTAATGATGCCTCAGGTAGCATAWGGAAAAAAAAATTCAGATTAAACTGACTCACCCAACTTCACAGCTCCTTCTTCCAGCAAACAATGTGCAGTGACTCCAGTTGCAACACACAAAGTGAAATTGTCTACTGAGGAGTGCACTGCTGTAGTAGTATCCCACCTAGAACCAAGTTCCTCTGAGTTACAGTAATTTGAAAAGGGGAGAAGAACCTCTTGGATGGGCATAAATGGGGGAAGAAACAATCCCCTTCCAGTCTTCTTGAAAACTGGCATTCTGAAATGATGTTGCTGCAGTCTTTCAAATCAGTATAGTTTTGACTCAACACTCTCCCCCAACTACCAAATTACAAAAAAACCCAAAAGACAACTCAGAATGACACCTTAAGAGATTAAAAACAGAAGCAGCAGAATAACCTGAGAGGCAGGGCCACTCTTTGTGAAAGGGCACTCTTCAAAAAGTAGCTTCTGAAGCACACCTACACAATTCATACACTACTTTATTTAACGTTCCTTTTCATGTTTGCCCAGGTTCACGTCCAGGGTACAGCAACCGAAGGTGTTTCCACAGCAAACTTTCATGTCCGCTGCAATTTTCCCTTTCAAATTCAATACAGTAAAATGAAATGAAGCAAAATGAAACAATCTTTATATACCAGTTCAGCAAGCATTCCCTAGACCTCATTGTGCTGCATCTCTCATCAGCTCTCATTTACTCAGACAAGACAGAAAAGATTTGCAGTTCCTATTACATTTTCCCACCCTATTTCCCATTCTGTGTGTAAATTTTTTTCTTCAAATAATACTGATTGTGTCAACTGGAGGGAAAAAAAAGAGAAAGAGAGAAACAAGCACTCTTTGTATTCTCTCTGTAGTAATAAAATATGAAAAGAAGAATTCACAAGAAAACAGCTGAATTCCCAGTGCTTAGAAAACGGACCTGGCTACAGACAGACACATTCTACTTAGAGCAGCATCTCCCACTAAACTGTCAAAGTGTCAGGAAGAGTTGTGTGCACTTTTGTCAGTGAATAAATGTAGAACATAGTGCATTTCCTACCAAGTGAAAGTCAAAAACCTGGAAATCACAATGTCATAGGGAAAGGGGGAAAAAAAAGGAAAAAAAAGTCTTTCACATACCAGAAAAGTGACACAAGACCAGGGTAGGCTTTTACTACTGGTATTGACTTTATTTTTTTTTCTCTAAAGGAAATCAAACAGAAGGATTTAAAAGATAGAAATAGTGAAGAGTTAAAATGAGTAAGTGAATTGTAAGAGAAAGCAAAAATACTAGCTTGCTTTTTAACCCACCTAAAGATGTCTGATTTTACAAGCAAGTCAATCCAAGCACATTTTTTGCTTTAAGCACATGCATGCTCTCACCGTAATCTTGAGAATAAAAGCACCCTTTCGTTTTCTGCTATGTTCTGCCTCATATACTAAACAATTCCAGGTTCCAGTAAGTGAAGGAACTGATGTTAAAGAAAACAGTCTCTTACCAAAGAACCTCTATTTAACCTCATACCAGGCCCATCAGGTCTACTATGAGAAGACCGGTTCCCACCAAAACCAGCACGCGATCACGTAAAAACTAGAAAAGCACAGGGAAGTTGAATTAAGGCTGCTCTGTCAACTTTAATTCTAGTGTTTACAGGTTTGACTTCAGATAAGTGAAGTATTATTTCATTTTTTTCCCTTCTCATGTATTTAATTCCCCAAGTTTTCAAATAGCCAAGTGAAAGAGAGAATCTGCTACATACCAACAGATCAGTGCTTTGTGGCCATCAACAGTATGACAACCTGCAGGACCACCACAGAGACCTCTGCCCCTTGAGCTCATTAAGAAGCTGATAATCGYAGTAGGTCCTTCTTATTTTCATGAAACAGCTATTGTCAGGGTGGTGAGATGCACAAGCATATAGTAAAACAAAAAAGATACGTCCCTGCCATAAAGGTCATTCAGTTGATCTCATTCCTAAACCATGAAGACACAAGAACCCTTAGAAGATATTATCAGAATATTTTAGCATGGGCAAAACCAAGTGTTTTCCTCTAGTACCAGATTTGTAAACAGCCCACCTGAGGCAGAAGCAGCTCTCCCAAAACTTATGGTGAAAGCTACTAAAACTAATTTAAACTGGTTACATGTCAATAAAACTTACATGCAAATGAGAGTGGTTTCTGTGATGGTAACTGCAAGGCAATGAAACCTGTGTCTAATAAATGTAGATAAGGTGTATGAGAGAGCAGAAAGGAAAGTGCTAGGCAGGCTTTAAACTACTTGGAACATCAGAAATATGTAATTTTAACTTGCACAAACACAACAGAAGAATGGGTTCAAGGAAAATTCCACCTAATAGGAGAAATGATGATTGATTAAGCTGAACTCTTCCTACACACATCTTATGTTCAGGCAGCTATGCTCATTCATCTTAGAGGATGAAAGTGCCTGAATCCTTCCCAAAATCTTCTATTCAATCCCACTGCCCTGGGGATTAAGATGCTGGTAATAAGAATAAGTGAAAAAGGGAAGATTTTGTTCAAAGACATGGGAGAGAACTGTGAAAGAGGAACAGAGGGGCAGGACGGGTCTCTGCCACCAGGAATTTTGTCATCTGTAACAACTTCAGTCACTTCCCCCTGAGAGAAAACACACATCATCCTCATCACCACTGAACTAACTGAGAGTGCAATAGAGTTATTTCTTAATTAGATGAAAAGCTAAAGTAACTTGATTCCTACCAGACAAATCCTACATGGCTTTCCTCGTGGACCTGAAGGTCTTGCTTTACTAAAGTTCTTGCCACCACAGCCCTCTCTTTCACTGGGAGCACAAAGACAAATTCACTGCTTTGGAAGGAAGAAAAAAGAAACAAACCACCCACTATTCACCTGGCAGCATTCATAAGAGGCACTACCCCAACTGTACCCCCAAAACTGCACCGCTCCTGTAAATGCATACATTACAAACATACAACTATGGAATTTACAGTCAACAAACAGCAATACAACCAACCACCAGAGAATGTATAAACATTCGTAGGAGCAAAAATACTCAGCCTGGCTGCACCACACACAGTGTTTATTTATCTCCCTTGAAGAAGATCAATGGAAGAAGACAGTCGAAACAACTTTTTAAACAATGTGTCACTTTGTGTTAGTTTATGTCAGTGGGGCTTCTTCCACGTACTTGTGTCACAGTAAGATATGTATATGTTTAGATGGTTTCCTTGTTCCTTTACTGCAGTCATGGCAGCTGGGCATGAGAGAACAGAGAGGAGGGCTGCTAGTCTGATTGAGTTACTGATTTAACATTTAGAATTTTTGTAGCTCAAGAGAAAATTGCTGTGTATTTGTAACCTGAATGCAGGTCAGTACCTTTAAAAGGTCGGGCTGAACGTTTAAAATCTTATTGTTATTAATTCCCCACCAGCTCTCAGTTGTGTGAATGACAATGAGCAGACTCAGCTCCTACTGGGCTGAGTAGCAGTTAGCCTGCACCTCTGAACACAAGGTCCTCAAGGAAATGCATAAGGAGTTTTGAAGCAATGACTTTCTGCCATACAAGCAAATGAATTCTCTGTTCACTCAAGGTACACTTCTTAAAGTACAGGAGACACTGATTTCCTTTTTGGGCTTTCCTCATTTGTTCCTAACCYATTGGCTTAATGTCAAGGCAACCGAGTTTTCCCCATCCACTTATTTCATTCTTTAGGAATAGGCGCAAAGTGTTTTTGTGCCATCTTGCACTAATTTACACAATATCACAAGATTTGGTGATGCTTCTTAATAACACAACTCCCCACAGCACAGAGCACTTCTATAACCTATTTAGTCCACAGATATCCAAGCACTTTACAAACAATTCACTTCCCTCACAAATCACCTCCACTGCATTAGGTCCGTGTCATTATCCATACTTGGCCACCAAGAAAAACTAAAGCARAGCAAGGTAATGCAATTTAGCAGGGTTACAAAGAAAGCAGTAGGATTAGGAGCAGAATATGAGTTTTGCCTTTCTAGCTCCCCAATTCATCAGAAGGCCAGCCATTTGCRATGATGAAATTCAACACAAGTTACAATTATGTCTCAGGTAGATTTGTATTTCTAAGATGCAAATACTATGGTGTGGGGTTTATGCTATTGGCCTTTCAAGGGTCTTCTGACTCTAGAGAAGCTTTTAGATACTATGGGGAAATATCCATAGGAAAACAAAACCTTTTGAGTTTTCTTTGCTCCGGATTTGACTCCCACTTCAAAAGATGTGGATGCTCAGACAGAAAAGCAGTCAAAGTTTCGGGACATTGGTATCTGGTGTCTCCCCCTCTTGCTTAAGTTTATTTGCATCACATGCTCCCCTCCTCCAGGTCTAAGGCACTAGACTTGATTCTGGACCATTGGTTTGTCCACATTTCTAACCCAGAATGAATTTATAAAAATAGATAAGCATTTGAGACCACCTATTTGGTAGTAAACTTGTTTTAAGGATCAGTGTCTYGCGGAGTAGTCACAAAGTCAAGAAGGCAGTATTATTAATTTTCAGACTCTGGTTTAAGCCATATATTAGTGATGCTTTGCTTTACTTCCTACCTTAAATATACTTGAAAATTTGTCATGAATCCCCTTAAGTTAGTACCTTCAGTGCTTAATTTTTCAAGGAAAATTTCTCTTGCATTGTTGGTGCTGTAACCTTCTAGTACTGATGGCCTTATACGAAGCAGTCTTTTGTTTTAATGTCTTCAAAAATCTCTTAAGATCCTTTACCTTTTATGAGCAAGTAGCTTTCTGCTCTGGGAATGTAATCTCCATTACTAACTGAAAAAAGTAATGCTTATGTATCCCACACCAATACTGAAACATAATCAAATAAGGAATACTGGTTAGATATTAGACACTGAGCATAGTGAGAGAGACACACTGAATCTTCAGTAATTGTCAGGAGAATGTAGCTTACTGAAAACAGATCTTGTTTCACTGGAACACAAAATTTATAATTTAGTGCTAAAGGGGAAGAAGAAACACAGCCTAACATACATTCCACTGATAAGGCACCCTACATTCCTACAGCTTTTAAAGGCATTACACTGAAAGAAACACATTTTGTATGCGCATACAGTACCTCCAACCATAAAAACACATGAACGACTGCCATCCATGCCACATTACCAGTATCCTACTTACCACTGCTTAAAAGGTGACCCTGCTAGATGGATCAAACTATTTTAATTTGTGATTTTTCTAGTTATGCACCCCGACCTATTAAGTGGGCACACCTTGTACCCTTCCCATCAAAAGACTCCCCTGCAATACATTTRCCTAAATCAGTGCACTCAAACTCCTACAGAAATTATCCAACAGCATGAGCTGACTTGGAAAAAAAGTCTGCCTTGCTGTGAAAGAAGAATTACCCCACCAGAACTATCCCCCTCATGGCTTTCTCATTTTTTTTTTATTTACTTTTTAATGGAAGCAAAAACCCCTATCATCTCACCTACTCCTCTTTTAATAGGGAATGACTGCCGTGACTACCCCCATCTAGAACCACCATTCACTGCCAGCACCTCTGCTCTCCTCGTGTGCTTAGAGAATAACTGATTAGCACTTTGCATAATTAACCTGATTAGCACTGTGCATAATCAAACTGATTAGCACTTTGCATAATTAAAAAGAAATAATAATAATAACAATAATAAGCAGTAGGTAGTAGCAAAAGCTGCTAGTCCCAATGCCTGTTCGTTAGCTCTAGGATTAGTTTAGTGTGGCATATTTTATTTCTTAAAACTCTTTCTTTAAAGATGCACAGGCTCCTGAGAGGTACAGGTTTAAAAATTCTCATTTACTATCAAGATCACTAGTGAAAAAATTAGTTGTTCCACTATTACAACTTAGGATTTCTTGTGCCTCCCACTGCTGCAGCCAGAGACATTTAACASGGTGGATGTCTGATCTGATGGGCCAGTGGTCTGGTTACCATTTCTGTCTACAGTACTGCTTTTGGATTCATCATCACAGGATACAGAAGTCTCACATCTTTTAATGCATATATATGGTTGCAATATACTTCAAGAGCAGGAAAGCTGTATTATTGTTAATGTTGAGATGGATAAGGTAGGAAGATGTGTATCCTCCAAAGTATGTAGGCACTGAATTCTCTCCTGCCCCGTACAATTACTCCAGACCACAGGAAGCATRGGAAGGAACATGGAATTAATCAGACCCCTGCTCCTAAGCCTGCATCACTCTTCCCCCATTTGAGCATCACTCATGTCTATGTATTTTTTGCAACTTGATCAAGAATGTGAGAGACAGAAGGTACTAGCCTGTCCGATCACCAGTGTAAATCTCCCAATTAGGGTTTCAGGATTAACAACCACCTCCCAAAATCTGAAGAATGTGCATAACTACACCTAGCTAGATTGCAATGTGTAAACATCCATGTTAAATGCCTGCATCACTAATGACTCAGTTCTCCTGGACATTCAATGCCAGAAAGCTTAGAAGAGGGGTGCCCCAAGTGARTCAGTAAACCACTAACATTTTCTGCTTGCAAATGTGGCCTCATCCCTCCTAATCACCAGTACATCCACTGTTACTTCTCACTTTAATCCCATCTCTCTCTAGCATCCTTATACTATAGCTCAGATTTTCTTTGCATTCCCCACAATCTTCACCTTACATATTCTACCATGCCTTCAAGATTACCTGAAATATTCCTTGCCAACCCTCCACCATGTCCTTACAACGACCCTGCCTACATTTCCCACTGGGTAGCAGACACATTATGGGTTCTCTGCTGACTGCTCAGCCAGTGTGGTTGGGACACTGGGCAACTGGGAGTCAGCTTGTTCCATGTGACCAGTCTGACTGCTCTTTAGCTGTCCAGAAAGGAATGCAGTGTCCAGACTGCACATGCTGCTCAGATGCAGCACACTGCATGGACCTGAAATGTCTAGGATCACATGTCCTAGAACTGTGACAAAAATACTCCCACCCTGTTAGAGTTTCCCTTGYAAACTCTCATGAAATAAGCCAATGAGAAACTGAGGAGAGGAAAGGGGAATAAAAGATAATCTTATTGTAATTAGCTGGAAAGGAACTACCCATGCATAGAGGTCTCTCCATTACCCCAAGCTAAAGAAACGATATGAACAACGAAGGGTGCAGAGCTAGTTACTCACTTCACAAGTTGTTTAGTTTCAGAAAAAAAGTGTTGCTGTAGAGATTTCTCAAGTCCAAATGTTCCTGGGGAAGGTAGTTCCAGTAATTCTGGGAAGTAAGCCAATCCCTTGGCTTTATATGTAAATATTTAAACAACATTATTTTTATATACATGTATTTTATACACATATACATATATGTCTTTAGACTTCCAGACTGGCAAAACTGCAACAGAAAAAATAGGCAAGTTTATATACAGATATTGTCTTATCTGCCTGAAACCATGATAACTGACCATGAGAAATGAAATACAACAATGGCTTCAAGATAACTGAGCAACTGACCATTGATAATTGTCACCTTTGTATACTGCTCCACTCAAACAGAAGTGCTGAAAGAGCAGGAAAATTCAAAAGGAAGAGAGAAAAAAGTCTCAAATTTTATCTCCTTTTAAGTGGCAAGAAAATAAGGTTCATCTATTTTAAATCTTTCAGAGCCTAGATGGACGCGAGTGCTCCATCCACAGGTGTGGAATCTCCAGCTTTAGATGACACAAAGCTTCACATTCCTAGCTCAATGTTATTGCACCTGACAGTAAAGCTGCAACTTATGTTTAGAACGGTCACTGCTGCTTCAGGCTTAAATCAGGTCCATAGCTCAAAAGGGATAACTTGGCAAAAAATGCAAGTGAAAGAATAGAAATGTATCTAGCACTGAGACTTGGTGAATAAATACAATGGGAAAAAAAAAAAGCTTTAAGATTGTTGAGGAGGGGGTTGATAAAATGGAGGAAGATGATTTAGTGAGAAAAGGTATTCAGTCAGAGCATATGATGAATAAATAAATCCATGAAAATAAAATTTACCACGTGGATTCCACCTCTATCTACTCAGTAAGCAGAAAACACACCCCAGTACAAGGTACATGTGTGTAAATTCACAGCTAGATGATTTAAAGAAATAAAATACTTATGAATACAGTACTTACATGTCTGTATATAGCACAGGCAGTGAGCTTTAAGAACACAGAAGTGTACATACATAAAAAACCACATAGAAAATAGGACCAAGAGTAGGGCAAGCCTTTTAGAAAATATTTTAATGGCTTTATAAAAACCCTTCACCCAAAGTTTGAGGGGCTTTTGCAATCTTACATTTTTCTATTGCAAAATACACCTGCTTTCTTCTCTTTTTTTTTCCCCTAAACTAAATATTTCTTCCATCTAATGACTCTCTTTATTAGACAGCATCTAATTTGCATACATTTACATACAATTTAACTGCTAGCTTGTGAGAACAAAGAAATGGCTCTGTATTGCACTGAAGGACAATACTCAGAAAGGAAGGTATAAAAACCAGCTAGCTCGGTGGCTGTATATTCTCTTTGTTTCAGAAATACTAGGAGTTTTAAACACACTACTTAAAGGGTGAAAAAGATTATTTCATCAAACAATGAAAAAAGATACAGTGCAGCTTCCTTTTAACGCATTCTCTCTCTGGCCTGGTTAATGGGATTTAAGGGTCCAATATTTCTTTGCTTTCTTCTGTTTCTTTTATTAGAACTGATGGATTTAATTCTGTCACATATTTTACTTCATATTTTATTCCTATAACAATCTATGCTGAAGTTCAGCTTCAATGCTAATTCAATACTATCTTCCTTTCCTTGCAGTCAGCCTGGAATACAACTGAACGATCTCTGATGGGCACGAAGTACTCTGCCCTCAATGCCCAGTGCTAATGGATTTTAGAGAGAGTCTGCCAGAGTTTTACCTCGTGGCAACAAGTCTAGAGATAATGAAAACTTACCATGTAGCTGACTGGGAATCAACAGGAAGGGAAGCAGGGCTGAGCTCCGCTTGTGAGAACAGGGAGGGACTGTGGTCAGAGTAAATGCAGGATGTAAAGGATGCGTCAAGCCCTCTAGTTCCCTTAGGAGAGAGAGAAAAAAAAAACAACAGAGGAGAAAATTATCTTTAAGACCTTGCATGAAGCAAAAACCTTTAGAAATAGTTGCCAGGAACTCCAATACATGCCCTACCAAAAGCATGATACAATCAGCAAAGGGTTTTTCTCCAAAGGCTTTGCAGACAGAGTACCAATTGCTCAGGACAGCTACAAATCTAATCCATGTAAACTTAACATAAAAACCTTGCAGGAAAAAAAGGCATTTTGGGCTGCATGCTGCAGATTCCCACATTGTGCGAAAGTTAGGGATACAGAGCAGTCTTCCATTTGTCACTGCCCGCCCAGCAGAGCTCCTAGCTTCACTTCTGAACTCTCCCCTTCCCAACATCAAACTCAAAGACCTGTGTTCAGTGATGCAGAATAAGCATTAACACTCAGTGGTGTAGGAATGGGTGAAAGACGACCCAGTCACTCTGGTGGCATGTTCTAAGGGCCTGTCCTACAGAGACGTTACAAGCTAAACCTTTTCTGGTGTAAACAGCCCAATTACAATGGAAGGGAGCAGGACTATTCTTGGTAAAAAGCACTAGGCCAAGTTAGCCTGCACACAAAGCAGGTGTAGAATCCAGGACCCAGCAGCCATCTGCTCCATTCACTTTGCCCCAGCCAGCCACGTGGCCTGTGGCACACTGGCTTTATACAATCAGCAGAAGGCCAAGTGTTAATTCCATGGGCATTCTCACACCAGCATGAGTGGCACAGTAACACTGTGACTGACGGTACAGGATCCACATCCACATTCTTGTACACASAAGAAACTTGTGCTGATACTGCCCTGATGTGACTCACTGGCACTCAAAACACATTATAGATTATTTTCAGATGCAAATTTTGATTTAAAGCTGGCTGAAATGTTAATGAAGTTTTAGCTCTTTTTCAAAGGGGAAAATTTCCTACTGCTTACAAAAATGTTTTCTTTTTTTCCCCCCCTGCCTGATCTGCTTCTAGTGACATACAGCAACCAAACCTCATAAAAGAAATTAATCAAGCCTTCATATCATTTTCCCTTTTCAGGGGTGGAAAGGTTAAGGTGTGTGATCTTCAGTGTTTCTGATGCGTACCAAAGTGACGTCTTAGAAAACAGTGGAGGAAGGAAATTCCAAAGCCACAGTTCCTCTGATTATCATATCCTATGCTCACAGCTCTATCTTGCTGAAACCACTGGGTTATCATTTCCAGAACCTTACAAGTGTGGCTGTATTATGATGTAAGCCGATTTTAATTGGCGCTGTCACAATCCCACCCTTCCCTCACCTCCTTTCTCTCCTTGTCACACGTCCCCAAGTCCATCCTTGAGCCAGGACTAGATAAGTGCCTGGTTCAGGGAGCTTTCAGCTGAATGAAGGTTTCTTTCCCATCTGTTTTCAGCCACATCAAACCCTTGTCAGAGYTTAGCATCCAGGCAGGAAACTCGGGGGTTAGAGCTAAGGAGGCAGCAGAACTGTTCAAGTGGAGGAACAGCAACAGAGCAGTGTCAACATTGATCAGTTTAAGCTGCTGTGGACCTACATCTTGTGATGTCTAGGGCTGCTTTGGTGTGACATGGAAAAAAGGCTCTTACCACACAGCTGGAAGCCAACCCAATCATGGTTTTACAGGTAAAAAAGATCCCACCTCACATGCTAACCTAAAATAAACTGGTGGGCTATGCAGATCATACAGAACAGATGCAGTCTGCTTCTTATGAAAAATAGCTTGAGATAATGGTGCACTGCTACAATCTGCACCAGGGGCATTTTCCAAGTGGCAGGTTGAATTAGCCTCAAGTGACATGCATTACAGTAACACTTCCCTGAGGCAGTAAGGCAAGGTCYCACATTCAAAAGGAAAGAATTGAGCTTTCTTGCCAAAGGCAAATGATAAAGCATGTGATTAAGAACCACTGTTACCAGAACATTGTGAAGCTCCTGAAAAATATTTCAAGAACTTCAGAAAATACACCTGGAAATAAAGAGCAGGAATTTTCTTTTACATCGCTACAGTTACTATACTACACATCTTTTTTGCTGCTTTCCAGAGCACAAGCATCAATTCTGTCCTGACTAGAAACCAAGCTTCTAACCCTCAGTAGTTCTGAAGCCACTCTGTCCCAAGAGTAGTGCAGGATGTGCATCTGGATTTCAGCTGAATACAGAAGACACTGCAGGTCAAGTATCTTCCTTTAGCTTCTCTGCTCTAGGGAATTGGAACATTTTAAACCCTACAAGAGAGAGCCTTTGGCAGTAAGGAATCACCTGACACCACTATCTACAGTATCTTCAGGAGAAGGAAGAGCTTCACTAGCCAGCTAGCACCCACAGGTGATTCACCGTCTTTGGAAATTACGGCAACTGAGAAAAGGAATCAGTGCAGACACCTGATCTTCATCTATTTTCACCAGCTCAACAACCAATACCCACCTTTTCAGTACTGTAGTTAGAATCTGTATTGCCAAGTTACAACCAGACCAGGTKTAAGAATCGGTGACTTTTCTTTGTTCAACAATAACAATGCTTTCCAGCACATGTGAGTCTGARGCAATGGCATCCACACAACTACTTGTTTTTATTCCAGTCTTCTATACACTCTCAAGATGGCTACAGTTATTCTATCAACCACGGGCAGCTGCAGAGGTTGTTACACAAACCTATACATATTCCAGTTATGTGACTGCACTACAAGAGGCTCAGCTGGTTTCCCCAACAGTAGACTCCCATTTTCCTTCAACTGCCTTTAAGATACAGCAGTTACCMTTACAAGCCACTTGTGCATGTATTCTTCCTGTGGTGTCACTGAATACATTTCTCTATAAAATAACTGTCCATTGGAAAACATGCATACTTGAATATCTACATGATAGCATTCCACATTACAACAGGTGCCTACATGAGTTTTGACTGTCTTTAAAACAATGACGGGAATCTAGAATTTTAAATTATGCCAGTATTTGAATACTTTCTATTCAAGTGCTCTTGATCAGTTTAAAAGTGTACTACTGTAACATCAGCATCAAATTTTATCTTCTCTTTAACAATTCTTCTTGGAACTTAAAGTAGGTTACACAAATTGTCCATCAGATTTTTCCCTTTCCTTTCTTTTGTTGTTATATACTCCATTGAAACTGAGAGATGAAAATGTAAAAKCTGGTTTAAGAAGAAGAAAACTCAGTGGAAAGGAACTCTTATTGTATCTAATTAAGTTTTGGCATTTATCAAGTTCCACTTTTTGTACATATGGGTGGGATTATCCAATGGAACAAGGGTGTGATTCTCTCTCCACTCAAATCATGGTGAAAAATTCCAAATTGARTCCATAAGTAGCATATTCAGTCCAGTTTCAAGTGTTTTTGAAAATCCTCCCCCTTCCCAACCTGCCCAGAAAGTGGGCATAAATAAATAAACTTCCATCACCTTGTGTCCTGGGAGCAACATCCACGAGCTGCAGTTTGTGCAGCTCTGTCAAGTTAAAGATGCTGAGAACTTCCTTTTAAATACAAACAATATTTCTGAAGTTAGCAAGTTCTTTCCAACATCCACTTTGATTTGATAAATTATATTAAATACAATTTGCCTCAGCAGCATTCTAAAGCATGGCAGCTAGAGCAGGAGTAGGTCAATTTTACACAGAGTGTTCAATCTCCCCAGTTGTGTGTACAGCCTAGATTATGTATGCAGGCCCACACTTCCCCAGATAACAAAATTACCCAGCTTGCACTCCAAGCCAGTCAGAAACTGTGGAGTTGCAGATAGCAAAGTCAAGCCCAAGCCAATCAGTCCTGCTAAGCAGCTGCTATCTCAGTTGCTTATTAGTTCATCACTACACTGGCCATGACCAAAGGCTTCAGACGGGCTTACAGTATGCACAGAACAAAATTGTCTCTGCGTTCAAATACCACAGAAACACAACCACGAACGAATACTATCAATGGGTGGAGGTAGGAGAGAAATCTCTTTTAAATTTACTCAAAACATTATTTTTTGAACACTGAAGAGAAAATCCTTACTCTTGAATACTGTATAATAACAGAACCATGCTGTTTTGCTGGCAGAATGCTAAGTTTCATTTTCAGCAGAAAAAAAAAATTGTATAATAATTTTTCCTGATTTAGATGGGGTTTAGGTCAACCTTAGCTACATACAAATGAATGTTTTGTTCAAATTACAGGGTAATTTTAATTAGGACACCCTGCTAGACATCCTGTTGTTCTATTTAATGGACTTTCTCAATTAGGAGAAGAAACACCTCCCCACCCGCCTGTGACTTGAAGTAAAAATTATGCTGAATAAATATACAAAGACAAAAATTATTATTCTGTATTAGATCTTTTTATTTCTGTTAATCTTTATTTGGCAACTGCTGTATCAAAAGGGCAGAGTTCAGAATCCCACACCCATTAAACACCTGTTTAAAAACCACTTGAAGCACTGGAACCAGCCAAATATGTCCCAATTAAGCAGAAACGTTGGCACTGCTGTCTCGGGTAAGGAACACCCATTGCCATTTGCTCTCATTAGGTTAAACGGGTTTCTTGGGACATAGCTGAATTCCTGATTATGTGCATTGCAAATGGATGGAGAACACCAGAACAATAAAATTTAATTCAGCATAGCCTTCTGTCCAGTTGTCGAGCATGGAATTTTGGGAAAAGCACAAACTGAAGCTTTGGGAAGTGGACAAGAGTTACATGTACCACATGAGACAACTCACACTTCTTTCAAGAAACTGCCTGGTCAATGTAATAGAAAGAACTGGGGTGGGGTTTCTTCTTGAAAACACTCTGAGATTTAGAGTCCATCTCATTTTTGTCAGCATCTTCTCCTCTGTACTTTGCATTAGTTTGATTCCCTTACACAGTTTTATTTGTTAGTTGTAAGTACAATACAGCATCTTTTTATATTCACTTTAGTGGTTAATTGGACCCCGATTTCTTTATTTTGTATGTTTATGATTCAGTGATGGAATGCAAAGCCCAGACAATAAAAGCTTTGTTTGTAGATCAGACACAGCACTGCAAGTTTTCCAAATATTTTTGTCGACTTATTTAAAGGCTCTTCTAGAGAGACCAACTGCATGGCAAACAGAAGAATCTTGCCTGTCACTCATTTAACCTCTTGACCCCTGTCAAGGATGTGGACATGCTTGCCAGTTAGTGACAAGTCAAGTGGTCTTTTACCAAATACCCAACAATACATTTCAGAGTGGTGCCACCAGAAAGCCACTAGACAGAATCAGAGCAGAGTGGTTAAAAAGTGATTAAAAAGTATGTTTGAAATGGTTCTAATATCCATGCTCAATCCTCTATAATCCCACTTCATTATCAATTTATTAACTTCCTTTGTTGTCCTTTCTGTCACCCTCCTGTGCTAGTCACTAATATACCTTAGTTTGAAAAGTGCTCTGCTCCATGAGCACAAAAAGCTAGCATGCTTCACATAAAATTGATCAGTTATCTGTATCCAAGTAAGAGATGCACAGTCTTTGAACTGATACCTTCAAATTAAATGTATAAAAAGGATGGTTCAGTACAACAAACACCACTTAATTCACAACTCATAGTCAGGATGTTAGCAGACTGAAAAGAACATCTATATATTTTTCTGTTCACTTATGCCAGATAGACTTCTTAAAAACATAAATCCTCTTGGTTTTCTACTACCTCTTGTACTTAGTGTAGAATTCACAATTATTTAGTGCCTGCACTTCTAAAGTAAACTTTAGTACATGAAAAAAAAAAAGCATTCTAGAAATAAAATATATCAGCAAGCAGTTGCTGCTGACCCAAAACTATATTTATTTTCAAGACAACCGTAAGAGTGGCAGATGCTTTCTTGTTCTGGCTGGCTACAAAGGGCACCAAGAAATCCTAAGATAGACACCTGCACATTTACTCTGTGCTTCTTTCCCCCCACACACCCCCCCAAATATTTTTGCATACAAACAACATTTTTTGATTTGCTATTGCTGTTTATTTAGATATCCTTGGGTGCCATATTCATTGTGGTCTCAAGAACAGTTTCCCTTCCATAACCCTACTGATCTCATCAAGGATGTTGGGTACTCAAAATATCTGAAAAAGATAAAATATTCCATATTTACTCTCCATTATTTAATTCACAAAAGGTGTTGTTTATGGTGAAAACGCTTTAAAATAGTATCTCTAAAAATTGAGAGCCACAATCCTTGGCCATTTCTTAATTTAAGCCTTAGTAGCTTCCTCTCTTAGAATTGCTGGCTGACATTTTTTTCAGTAGATGATATCTGTAGCTGCAACACTTCCAGGCTACAAAGAGCAGCAAAAGCTATCATTACAAATGGATGTTTTTATTGGTAGACATTTTGAGACTAACCAAAAGGGAGTAGAAAAGCAGGAGTGTGGGTGGAAAGAAAACAAAATAAGTCTGCCAACAAACAAAACACTAGAAATCACAATAGGACAAGAGAAAAATCAAGCGGTGACATCACCTTACTGGATTAATAAAAACAATTCTGTCTTGATTGGAATTCCACTTGTCTTTTTTCCTTCGTAGTTCCATTAGACAACTATTACAATGTTTAGCTACATCACTTTCTCATATACCCTGATAAACTACCATGTATTACTTGTATCTAAGCACACAATGCAACTTAAAAGGTAAAAGCAGGAGTATTCTGTACTGCAAAAGCAAATAAATAAAGGGAAGCACCTCCTTTATACTGAAAAAAAGCAAGCAACCAAACCCAATTAATTCTATACATTTCAACTGGCATTTCACTTCCACTGAATTGAAATTGTATTTTGAACTCCAGAGAAGTTGCCTTCAGTAAAACCCTTCAAATGCTTAAACCCAACAAAACACAGAGATATGGATTAGCATGTATGCTGGAGAAGAGATGGAATATTCCATGGGAGGAGAGACTTTGCCTACATCCCAAATACCTACAGACAAATCAAAACCTTTTACAATGTGATATAAATGCGAGATGTAGGTTAGAAAGAGAGAAAGAAAGAAAGAAACTTTCTTTCAGTTTTCTTGCTTCATAACCTGGAGCACTTTGTGGAACTGACTTTTAATTGCCCAAACCAGCAATTTTTAAAGCTTTTGCAGGAGGCAAGTAAGTCCCCATACATGAACTGAGGACAAGACCATCTCAGCCCTAGAAGTATGTGGTAATACCCAATGAAGAGAGAAAGACAGAGGGGCTGAGACAGAAAGAGAGAGAGAGAGAGGCCTACCCAAAAATTTAAATCCAAAGGAAAAAATAATCGTAATTACTTTTGTTCCAGTAAATACACTCTTCCTCAAAATCAGGATCCCACAGTGGAGCATGTCTTTCAAGACAAAGTCAAAATCCACGGTCCATGAAATAAAAACTCAGGTAATTAAAAAAAAAAAAAGAGCAAGAAATGAGGTGCAGGGCTAATACCAAAGATGAAAACAGCTGGAATTAAAAATCCAGATACATCCTTTGTCTCTGGGGCAGGGAGGAATAAAATAAAAGGGAGGCACATAAACTTTATGCACAAACTAAGGGGAAGTCAGTGGAGGAATATATTAAAAAAATTAATGTTGCAATATGCCATCTTGTAATATTACATTTAAAACCACACCACTGTGTATTGTTACTGTATTTGGCCAAGTACACTACTGTGTTTAATTTGAACTTTGATTACAATAAATCACACGATACAGAGAGGCAACCAAGTGACTCCCAGTCCCTTCTGAAATCTTACCATATTAAAACTTTGACTGTAGTAGGAACACAGTAACCAAAATCTATGTATACTACACCAGAGGAAGGGAGCAGAAGTGTTGAGCAGAACCTCCCGGGTCATTTGTTACACACGCACAGTAACTCTGTCCTGCCAGCGTGAGACTGTTAGAGCAGCAGATAAATTTGGTGCTGCCCGCATCCGACACAGCAATCCATGGGCTGCCCAATTTTCTAAGGAGGGCACAGACGCTCTGCACACCTGAGCACGATTAAGCCTTACTGCTTATGAAGGAGAGAGTCAGTGTTGGCAGTGCACTGGCTTGAAGGGGAGGGAGGCAGTTGGAGGGGAAGCACAAACCTGTTTCTGCTCACTACCAACAACATTATTGCAGGCACCAGTAATGAGGTGGCTGGGCTAGGAGGGGAAAGGGATATAGGAGCTGGAGCGCTTTATCAGCTCCAAGACCAATGCTGGTTTTGGCACTATTTTCACTCTAGTGAGTTACAAACAACAAAAAAACCCAACCAAGCAGGTGCTAGCAATCTGAGAGACCACATGCCAGCTACAGCTGCTTCAAACCGATTCAATTACATCTGCCTGAATAGTCCCAGGACATTGAATCCACCGAAGGGAACCACAGGTTGAAGGGAGACCCAGTACTTTGGGATCTTAACACTCCATTAAATTGAAGTGGAAGCCCTCCCAGCTGAAATTGGAGGAGGGTATTCAGACAGGATCTGAACCATATGATCACTCTCAGACTAGGATAAGATGGAAGACAGCATATGCATGACACTGGGATACACAGTAAAAGCCCAGTGGAAATAATGCCTCAAAATTTTCCCAAAGCAGTCCGACAGCACTGCCTTGTTTCCCAAAACACTGGGTGCAGTACATTTGCTTGAACATGCTCTTGGGATTGGGACTTCACTCCAAACCTTGTTTGTACAAAAAGGGGCCAAGCAGCTGGGAAATTCTGGAGTGTAGTGTGTCCTCATTAGCTTCCATCTGCCATCAGAACTCAGCTCATGGCAAGTTTGGCTAAGTCCTGGTGTTCTCAGGTCCAAATCTGGGTCAGTTTTAATTACACTATACAGAATTCAGTGTGCAGTTTTTAAATCCTTATTATACAGCGCAGAAGAACGGGCAGCTCTCCAACTAATCAATTTTTTAAAAGTACATATATAAAAATTTTAAACCAGGCTAGACAGACAGTGGGTGGAAGAGAAAAAAAATGTATAAGCGAGTACAGGGGTTAGTTAAGAGAACTGTTAGCAAAAGTGGGTCACCAGCAAGTTCTGCTTTAAAACTTCAAAGGAAGGGGAAAAAGGAAAAAAACTCTTCATTTTTTAAGACACTGAAACTGATATGCAAGATGTATACAATTCATGCCGCCTTTAGAATCAGCATCAGTTACACACAATAATACCGCAGCCAGAATTTTATGATGGGGAAGATAGATTGTCTTGTGGCTACGGGACCGTATCAGGTACTGGCTGACCCATTCCCATATCTTTTAACCGTGTTAGTGCCAGGCTTGGGAAAGTCCTCTTCCCCCAAGGGCAAAGCCTTTAGCCACAGGTACAGAACAGGTGTGGTGGTTAGAAGTTCAGTTGGATTCTTGAAGGTGACAGGGAACTGCAGGATGTTAGTCTAAATCCTTACCTAATTAATGTGTTTTGGACTACTTTAACTGCTATTTATTTCCTCTTTTTCTATGCCATCAAATAGCCATCAGCCAGGTCAGGACTTGAAAAGAGTTTTGCTTGCCAGGTTGCTGGCAAACAAAATGATAGAGGCACAGATAGCTGCATGTTTTTCACTGAACAGACACTTGGGATAGGATAGCACGCCAAATCTTATCTATGTAAATTGGGCTAAAATCTACTCTCAAAGTCAACAACCAGAATCTGCCCTGCTTAGAGTCTTTGTCAGATGCAAGGGAGCAAGTAGAAGTCTTCAGTGACAGCTACCGACATAAAGGTATCTCAGAAATGGAGAGGGATGATCAAGGAGCAGAGTAAATAGCAATGAAATGATAGATGCTTGTTAGATGAGCATAATATTCTGCCATCTCCTACACAAAAACTACACCTTCAGAGATTTCCAAGTTTGTTTTAACCATTTCTACGAAAAGCACCTGTTAAAAAAAGACTTCCCTTCATGCACCTTATTAGCATTGCCATAGTTTTCACTTCACAACTACAACACAGCAGAAACATGACACAATCCTGCACTCTCCCTTGTACTTCTTCACTTGGTGGCTAATCCATACATCTCTAGCTGCTAGATGAACCTAGCACATTCTGACACAGTATGAACTGCACTACTACCTATTTCAAGATCACCAAAAGCTACAAGGCTGGAGTAACCACTCAATGCCCTTTATCTGAAAGGAAGCTTTTTCTTAAAGGTAACCCCCCTCTCCCAGATGTGACCCCCCCATATATGAAAATCCATACATTCAACATACTACACAACAATCCAAGCAGAAATTTAAAACAAACAAAACAAAAAACCCACCTCCAGAATCTTAACATGAGAGTATTACAATCTTAAGTACCACCAGCTTCTCTAGTACCTAGTTCTTAAATGCAGAAGGTTTTTTTTACCCATACCACCTGATTGGTCTCAAGTTCTATCCCCACCTGGGCCCAGTCGTATTAATTAGGACAATTAGCTTCACTGTCTCCAAACAATTGTCAATTTAGTTGAGCTTGGATTAAAAAAAGCAAGGTGAAGCCACAAGCAGACGGGGCAGGGTAATCTTCAACTACGGGAGAAGAAAATTACCCCATGCAAATCTGCTTTCTGAGGGTCTAGTTTCTTAGCAGAACTTTTTGCTATGAAGTTTCAATGCAGATCAGTAACAGAACAAAAGGGTGCAGTGATAACACAGCAAACCCTATAGCCCAGATAGTATCATTGTAACAGAATGACTCCATTCTTGTAACAGAAGTGACATTTCAGTGCCCAGATGTGGACTATGCTCTCTTTTAAAGTACTGTTACTGAAGTTAGGCATGTTTGATGGACTATTTGAAGACATGACCCACCAGAGACGAGGCAGAATAGCCAAGCTGTAAATTATACACAGAGAAGAGTGGAGTAACAATGCTACCTAGTGCTGCACATCCTCTGAAACACTGACAAGGAAACTCAATGATGAAATAGCGTGGCTACTTAGGAAGCCCAGGATTAGAGGACTGTGTAGTTCAGAAGGAAAGTTCAACTCCTAATTAATTTTTTAGTTTTTATCATGTATGGATGTAGCTTTATTAGATAATTTTACATTCCTCTCCTTTGGCCTCTCTTTCTTTTCCTCTTCCTCCATTTGACATGCATTACAATAAACCAAGCCAAAGGGTAAAAGATGGCTACCATTGTATCCAAGTGCTAAGGTGGACTTTTTCTGGGCTCTGAGTAAACTTAAGGACCACAAATATGACAACAAATGTCACTCACTACATACTGCAATGGTGGAACTACAGAGTAGAAGGAACACTATCCTTTCAAGTGTCTTTACGTATCAGCGTGTGGACATGTGGAAGATGCAGTGTGGAAAACAAGCTCTCCCCCACCCCGCTCCCAAAATAAAACCCCCCACCACTAGCAACAACAAAACCCAACAAGATGAAAGACTACAGGTGAAAGGTTCTGCCCATGCTCACAACCCTAGAGAGATTTCTTTCTTTCCTTTCGTCCTTCTGATATGGTGTTTGGATGTGACCCAAGATAAAATCACGGTGACCCTTCTGTCTTCAGCTTATAATGCAGCCATTTCCAAGTTGTCTGTTGTCACACCGACTTGTTCAAGGTGTATCTGCTACTCCCAGATTCTAACCAGGGAGCCTATGGAAGAGGAGATTGACTGCTATTTCCTGAACAATCCACGCTGCTCTTGCATAACAAGGCTCCCACAGAAGCACATCTTCTTTCTACAATTCTACTCACGAGGAAGCAGTGACAGATGTGTCACGGCATATGAATGCAGATATAATCTATAGCAACAAAGCAAGGATGCCATTCTGAGATAAGGGACATTTTATTTTGAAGACTGTTAGCACCCGGGGATGTTGAAAACATATGAGTAATTTACAGAATGAATTAAACCATGGTGGTCACAAGTTAGAAATTAAAGAGAGAGTCTTGTCAGACTCCTATCTCCACTAAAATTCCATGCTACATGTATTCATCTTACTGTACCTACATGTAGCAACTTGCATAACCCTCTTTTTGGGGTCTGTCCTTTCCACTGCATTAGCTGGAATACCTGAGACAATAGTATGATACATAAACAGAGTAAGTCTCTCAACTTTATCGTACTTGGCTGCAAGAGTTTTAAGTCATACCCTTAACATTTGAATGCCATTTTTTTTCTATTGCACTTTATTTTTGAGTGGGTGTTTTTGGCACTATACAGTCTATGTAAAATGAAGCAGTACATAAGAAAATGCAACACCTATTCTCATGTGTTTCATAAACATCCAGCCCCTGACTTGGGTGTGCTGTGCAGCACAGTTGTTATTGCCAGCTAAAAACATGTTCTAAACTAACAGAGTAAGTCCTACAGATCTCATTTTAAAAAAAAAAAAGTTAAAAACAGTGCAGCCATACTAAGAGGAATTTGCCAATTTACCTGCAGAGAAGGAGGAAACCTGTAATTTTCTCACTGCAGTGATGAGATGGTATCAAGAACAGTGCTAAACAAGGCCAACTAAAGGGATCACAAATACTTTCCTAAAGAATAATACTCTTGTATATTGTTCTTGAATAAAAACTGAGAGTCCCCACTAAAGTGACGTCAACTTGCAAGTTTTATGGTCCTGCCTGCAAGACAGCAGACAGCAAAAACAGCACACAGACCTACACACATATCTCAGTTTATTTCTTTCTATGATTTGATAGCCCAGCTAACATCAGATGATGAGTTCAGAAAGCCCTTTATTGCGAGACAGATTACAACCCAAGTTTAAGACAGAAAAGGAAATGACAACAGAAAAACACACGGACAACCACGGAAAGAAAGTTTACAACATAACTGCTTTTGTATAGCAATATGAGACAAACACCAATTATCACAATTTTCTAGATGAGGAAACAAAAAGCTCTGATCACAAAATAAATCAAGGGACTCATGCTGAATGTACATGATTATGTCATACTCTGGTTTCTATTAATTTTATCACATTTACCCTCAGTACCCGACAACTAGTGCTTTCTACATTCAGATAAAGAAGACAACAATAGATAAGCACTGAAGCATGCATTTGGAGCACAGTCCAAATGAAACCTTACCATGTCCACATCACATCCCTTTGCAGACCAGACAGACAGGCTCAAGAGCATGTCCCTGACTCTAGACAGGGCAGGGATTCACTGTATTAGTGGGCAGAGCAAATGAGAAGTCTTGCTGCCTTGCACTAAGTCTTTCCAGTTGCTGGCAAACCACTGGCCAGGCATTTTCTGAGCAAGTGGTTATATATGTTATACACATACATACATAAATACCTATATATATATATATTTGTTATATTATCTTTGYATTAAATGGCCCTTGACAGGCTTTTTTTTTCATGAGTGTATCTAATTTGCTTAGTAGGCAGACTTCTCTCTGCTTTTTCTTCATCTTGGGTTAATGACTTCCATTGTCAATATTAGCATTGTGTGTCTAAAGAAGATTTTCTGGAGCTGCAGAAAAGAGATGAGTCTATAGATCACTCCTTCTTGGCTAAAACAGCATAGAGTGTAAACAGATCTCAAGACAATGGCAGATCTGTTCCTATCTCATGATGTAGATTTCAACGGAGTGTAAGGATACTGTGGTTTGTTTAACTAGATTTATCACATACTAACTCCTTTTACAAGAGCAGAGATGCTTTGTTGAGCCAAGAGGCATAAACTGAGTAGATATGAAGATGAAATGGTCTGAATTTGCCAGTCAAGCAGTGTGACTGCATCTGCTGCTTGGATGCTGCCTAAATAGGCCAAGATCAAGGTTGTAAAGATTGATTTGATCCTGATCCCTCAAAGTAAACAAGACCCAGAAATCAAAGCTCATAATAAAATTTAAAATTATCCCATTTAGTCATCTTGTATTTCTCCAATGCAATGCACATACAATGTATGTATGTGTCTGCGTGCACACTTACACACACTTTCACTCTCAAATCCATCTTATCCCCTGCATTTCTATGATCCACCATTGCAAATATACACTAAAAGAACATAATCGCTAGAGGAAAACAGCACCCATTGGAGCAGAGAACCTATGTGCTACCGTTCCCCTTTTCTAACCAGAAAACACTGATTCACATCTCCTTGCCTCACCTCCCTGCCCCTTTACCAATGAGGAACTCACCTTACATCCCTATAACGCTTTCCTTGGCCAAGTCTGCAACCCCAGGCAACCCAGCCTCGACTGCAGGCAGCAAAGGCGGCGAGCTCAGCTCGGAGTTTGACATGCTTGGTGCATGTCACATAACACGAGCAACCTGCTAACGAGCTGCTATGTGCTCTCTCAAAGTCACAGCTGCCAGCAACAATTGAGCAAGTGCAGCCTCGCTTTTCAGGATTCCTGCCTGTTGCCCAGGAACCACACAAAGCACTGGAGATTTTAAACAGGTGCAAACAGTGCTTTTCTCCCATGCCTTGTCCTCCAGCACGTCAGACTGCACAGCTTCTGCAACAGCAACAGAAGAAGAGCCAGAAAGCAGGAAATGAACTTCCAAAATACGATCAGAGTTCCTACTGACAATGCAACACTTGATGACATTAGAAAAACAGCTTGTGCACAGCACTATAAGCAAATACAGGAAGGCTTGGTCAAGCTCGCTTTCAGGAAACCTGCTTTTCCCAGAAATATGCCACTGTGTTATAATTCTGGGTTACGCATTTTTCTAAATTTGTCGGTATTTCTCACCTGCTAAATATTTTGTTAATGTAAGAGATAAGGTTTCCGAACACGCAGTGATTCAGAACACGTAATGAGCACCAAAAATAAATGAAAAGGGTGTATTTTAAAGCTTACTTTTATAACAGTTTGATAGCTGCACAGGGATTTTTAATGCACAAAACTGTCTTTCAAATAAGTGTCTTAAAAAGCATAATACAAATCACGCACATTATCTAATTGTGTGTATGTACAGAATTTCTACATGTACCATCTGTTTACAGCTCTTTGCTTAACATTATAACCTTGTACATACACAGGTCGGTGCATAGGTGGTACCGTAGGTAAACACAAATTGTGTCTCCTGAACTGAAAATCTGTGAGTCAACTTTCAACAGGCTCGTTAGAAAAGACTGCACTAACTCCAGAATGGTTTGTTTTGTCAATATTGCCTACGCTGTGTTAAGGTCATCAGCACGAGTTTGTTATTAGCCATGTTCCCACACTGGTAATCAGGCAAATTCCTGTTAATTTCAGGCAGAATCTTGCCTGAATTGGAAGGGAGCAGGAACTGGTTAAGGCCATTAACCAGATGGCCATTGAGATCTGGCATTCTGATGTTGTGATCAACTGCTCATCTGGTGTCTACCTGCTACTTACAAGCCCAGGCACAGGTCAAGGCTCTTCTGCTGTTCCTTCAGAAATGTAATGTTACAATGCTGACATGCATGCTAAGGGCTTCTGTCTAAAATGAAACAGCTCAGATAGGTTTTACCTTCCCTTTTGGTTCCAGCTTTTCAATTGGACACGAGGCTGAAGAGGCTAAAGGGTTCTCTTGTACAGACGCCAACAAAAACAAAGGTAAACTTGGAATTTTCATTAACTGTAAATTACAAGAGCAAACAGAAATAAGGATTGATGTGAGCAACAGGGAATGCTAAAGCTTCACCAAATGTAATGTGTAATGCTTCAACCCAAACATATTTTGGGATGACTGCCAAGAAGATGGGTATAAATGTGGGAGGCTTAGTAGAGTACAGTTTGAGCTAAAATGTGTAAAGTTTTCACTTGTGCTAAGGAAACATTCGTAGCTAGGTAAAAACAAGGCCTTATGAAAAATCCAATTTTACATCTAATCTAAATTTCCCTGGGCAAAGCAACTGCTCTCTTCCTAAACTGATCCCTGAGATAGCTGGTGGTAGCATATAATTATTGTGGATAGTGTTGCCATGGGCTAGGCACTAGTTGAATATTGTAAATTCTAGAGGTGTCTTATCCAGCATTATGTGGTTTGATGTACTCATCTAAACCTGGATTAGAATTAGTCACCATGATGCTTTTGTTATTTGGTGCTCCAATGACATCTGTACAACCAAGAGACAGAAGTGCCGGCTCTGTTTAACAAGTTTTCTTGTGCTATCTTAGCTTACTCTGTTATCTGTTAGCTCTTTTGACCCAGAATCTCCTAGTAGTGAAGGACAAAATATCCCTAACCATCAGAGTTTCTCCAGTGAAGAATACTTACAGTGTCCTACATGTTGTTGGGGCTGTACAGGAAAGTGCATTAAATGACATAAATAATCTCGATTTGCTGCTAAAAATCCCAAGCAGAAAAAGTCCTACATGGTTCAGTTTTGGTTATCTACTGCCAGGGCTGTGCCTTAACAGTAAGAGCAGGAGGTTATTCTAGCTCAACCAGAAGACTAGTTAATGAACTAGGACCTAAGTTTACTTTCAGTGAGATAAACAATTAATACTTCTAGTAAAGGCAAGAGGCTAAAGAGTAAAAGGCTATAAATTCTACAAAAATTTTCAACACAGGCTCATTTCTTAGCTTTTCTAAAGATACTATTTCTTGAGTTTATAGACCAATTATTTCAGGGGAAAGAAAAGTAAGTAAAGCTTCCTACCTATTTTTTCTGAATAGACTTCAGAGAGCATACACAGTAATGAAGGTCCAAGAAGGCATTTTACTGGCTACCACTTCAGTTTTATTCATGAGATTGGTTCCAAACTCTTGAGACAGTAACAGAAGTTACTTCATACTATGTTAAGTGCAGGGTATATCCTTCCCTCTCCGTGCCGGAGATGATGCAGCATCTGCAGCTGACAGATACTGACAAGCTTTGGATCCCCCTTTACGCATCTCCAGTTCCACAGATGTGGAACTAAGAATTTTCTATTGAAGCACAGTACAGGAATCATACTGACAATACTCAATGCATCCCAACACTTGGTAAATAAACATGACCCTCTGGTAAAGGGATGGTGACAACAGGAACTAATCCCATCTAAAAGAGAAATATCTCAAGAGATACCACCTATTCATTCCATTGCTCTACACACAGATCTATTCATCTGGGAGGGCCAAAGGTACAAGTAACCCTAAGAATACATGCACATAATGCTACTTGTCACCAGATGTGATAACGCAGCCTCCACTGGTAGCGGAAACTGTCTTTCCATTCACTGGAGAATGCCTTCCTTAAGGCTAACATTGGCATGAGAATGATGAGACCATTTAGGAAGGACTCGAAAGTAAATCCAGCTCAGATTTGTTGCCAATGTCTTAGTAGCAGGCAAAGACATTTCTTAGGTTGTCCAAGAACAGAAAGCACAGAAGTGTGCAACAGAGTTTAATGACAACAGTGACTCAAGAAAGTCTCTTTAAACTCTAAGTAAGGATCCTTGACATTGTAGAACAGGCCAGGATTCACTATTTTGGCAACAGCTGTAGGGTGAAGTTATGCTCTCTGTAAATTGAAACTTTCCTTCAAATTACATCAAGTGTGTGCACCTCAGCAAAGCTTTGAGGAGTCTGAAAGAAGAATATATCCTTTTCTGCAGTAACTTCTTAAAATAAGAAACTGGATTAACCACAGTCTTCACTGGTGCCAGCCAGACCACAAAGTGTACCATGAACACTGTGCTTGTAAGGTAAAAGCTATTGTAATTTTAAAAGAATATCAATTATACATCTTGCTCCAGAAGAACTATAACCTGACTTCAGATTTCTTATAAACTATGCCTTCTTGCAATTGTATATAATACCAGAATAAGAAACATTAGATTACTTTCTAGGAGATATTTACAAAACTCTGGGATATTCTAAGCAGACACAAGCTAATATTATTATTCTGAATAGCAGTACAAGCTGCCCTCCATCCACAGCACCATGCAGGCTGTCATTTTTGCAGTTAGGATGCATTTTGCAGTGAGACTTAACTGTTCTTTCAAGTGCACTGTACTGTTAGTTGTTGTCACAATTATTTATAACCAGGGACATCTATCTCCTACTAACCTTCTGTTCTGGTCCAATATACAGGAAATAGTACTTGAAGCATTAAAGTACATTTATAAGAATTCAAACTCAATATTTCTTAGCTAGATTCTGCCCTCTGGTTTTGACTCTAATTCCAGGCAAGTCAAAGATGGCATTCAGTCTTCCACTACGTTGCAGGGTTTGTGTGCATGAAAATTTAATTTTGATAAAAGGTCAGGATAGAAGATGAAGATGTTCAGCTAAAGAAAAGGGTTTTTAAAGAAACTTGTAAACAGCAGGCCACTAGTCGGGTTTCTTTTTAAAATGTGTCATAAAGGTACTGTAGCATTCTTTAACACAGAGAAGCAACAGAATAGTGCATGAAACACTCAATGCCAAGAAATAATCCATCCCTATTTCAGCCATGAATTATCCTACAACCTTGAGAAAATTACTTAACTGTTTTGTGTTTCAGTTTCCCAATCTATCAAATGGGGACAATGATACTTTGTAAAACCATTCTAAGGTTCTTTAGAAAATGTATTATTATTTGGGAACTTGT
This sequence comes from Amblyornis subalaris, assembly GCA_018881555.1. Taxonomy (NCBI): domain Eukaryota; kingdom Metazoa; phylum Chordata; class Aves; order Passeriformes; family Ptilonorhynchidae; genus Amblyornis; species Amblyornis subalaris. Next base: position 847,575 of record JACAXG010000058.1, read on the forward strand.
AAAGTACATGCAATTTCTAAAAAACCTCATTGAAAATGTAAGAATAAATACTGCTTTAAACATTTGTTGCAATATTTTCATAGAACTCATACCTTTCTTATAAGTACTTCACAATATTCTCAAGTGTTTATATGTACTATTTAAGTGAATCCACTACTATTATCAGCATATAGGATTTGAAGATACTACATTCTTTAAGTTTAAACTTGTAACTGTGGGTTGAAACACAAATATTTTCAAGGACCTGAGTAAGAGATGGACTGGATCCTGTATCTTTTTCCTGAGACAGGCAACAGTCCTCCAGCTGAGGTAGCACTGGATTCTTTGAAACACACAATAATCAGCAAACTAAAAGAAAAAGAGGTTAACATTGTGTCCTGCATCCCCAGCACTCTTTTCAGCACCTTTATGATACAGATGCCACAGAAGACTCACTCTTACTTTGAAGTGCAGGAAAATAAATCATGGTAAAAGACTGAGTGTCATTCAAAGCATCCTTTGAAACTTCCTAAAAAACTGCATCTGAGCTTTCTATTTGGAGGTGTTTTAATGATTAGTTTATTTTTCTGCACTTTTAGAGCACAGAAGAGCAAATTCGTTATATGTTTGAAACTCAACAAACTTTGCAGGCTTTAGATATTCAAATACGTCTACTTCTGAAAGTTTATCCTGCTTAAATATATACTTGTAGGGTGGAATCCAAAGTAGCAGGACATAATCCTGTAGGTCCAATTCCAAGTCATCAATCAGTTAGTTACATATTTTATTTCAGAAGATAAGTGTTTCCTCAACTTTGTATTACAGGAATGGATCATAGAGTTTCTCAAATAACCTACATTACAGACGGTAGCAAGCATGGAAACGGCCAGGCCTGAAAGATTATATTCTCTGGACATTGTTAACAATCAAAAACAAGATATCAGAACTGGGGATGGCTCACAAGTTTAGAGACAGCACTCATTATAAACCAAATGCTACAACAGTTATATCACTGAGGGAGAAAGAAGTTGGGGAGATTCTACATACATTTCATCTTTAGTAAGTATTTCTTTCACTAACTTTGTAATACAGAGAAGAGAATTTCTATCCATCAAGTTATTCAATCATATTTACAGCAGATAAAAATTTACAAGCATTACATTAGGTACAGTCACCTTATCTCCAAGTGAAAAAATTACATATATAGTTGAATACAAAGGCAGCAAACTGGATTTTCTTATTCTTATCAAGATTAACGTAACACTTGAATGTAAATAGGACAGCTAGATGAGAATTACAACAGACATGAAATTCTCCCCATTTTTAGGTGTGATTAAGAAAGCAACACCAGAAATATGGGCAAAAAGGAATAAATAGGATCATCCAAATTAAAATCATGTTAAAAAAAATATGTGGCCCAGCATCTGCAGTATACCTGTGAAGAGAGATTGCCATCTAGAAGAACAGGAGTGAGGTGGGATCTCTCAGATATTTGAGAGCACAGAGCGTGGAATAGAGTGCAAGAGCACGACTGTGCACACGCTGTGTTAGAGCTTCAAATATCTCCAGCTCAAGTGACTAATGTGAATGTGCAAAGAGACAACCACTTCAAGCAGAACTTTTTACTGATTAAGTCACTACCATAAATCTCAATATGTTCCCTGCCATATTGGCAGCCTGTCCCGCTTTTCCTTTTAACTGTGGGCCAGATCCTCAGCTGGTATAAGTTGGCATCGCATTTTGTTGCCTTCAGTGGAGCTAAGCCAATTGATGCCATCTGAGCATCTGATATTATATTTCTGTAGCAGTTAAAAAATGATACAGTGGCATTAATTACTAAATAGTCATGTCTCATAACCTCATGGCAGGGGTGGAAAAACTTCTCATTTATAGTCACCAGTCAACATACAGAGTGGAAGGGTCAATTGGTCATTCCATGCTCAGTTTGATGGCTGTAGAGCTACTAGTCATTCCAAACACAGGAGAAACCATTTTTCATTTTCCTATGTGATTTAAATACTTAAAATTTGTTAACTCACAGGCATGTAGTAGCTACTCTATGTCCTTAAAGCACCATAATCTATTGCATCAAAAATGTAATGGATCTGACATGCAGAAGAACAGGCAACTGGAGCAGACAAAAATTCATCTAAGAGAGAAGCCAGAGTCCCACTGCCAATAGCAGAGGCTAAGGGAAACAGGGGCAAGTACATTTTCATCTGTAAGCATTCTGCTCCAGACTAACAGCACTCAGAGATGCACACACAGAAAGTCTCCAGCTTTGATAATAGAGAAGGTAGTCAGGTTTTTTTTGGTTCAGCAAAGGGAGAAATGAAGCACAGGACTAATTATGGACAACTGCACTTAGTTTGGACTATCTCTTACAATGACCTGACGCCCATAGTTTATACTTTTGCGTAAAAGGCCCATATGTTCCATTTCAATGCAGAAGGAAATAATCTTAACAGAAAATTGTACTATCCAAATAAAATCATTCTTCTCCAATGAAATAACATTTCCCACTTTCTACCCAACACAAAAAAAGTGTAAGTTGGGACTCCAAAGAACAAGGGCGGGCTTAGACATGTGGACACCCAGTAGAAGTAATGATCACTTGCATCAACATGTCAGATGYAGCAAAATGTTCATTAACTCACGTAGATTATTGAGGGTTATTGTCAGTGTATTTGAGGGAGGGGTAAATGGGGGCACTGAATCTATCTTGGCCTGCCTTCATTTGCATTCCTTGCCCTTCCCAGTATTTCCTCTCATATATAATCACCTCCTTGGCTCCTAAGTTATTTTATTTTAAGCACTTCATACCCCCTGGATGCTCAACACTGAGATCTTACTGAACACTAAACAAGCGGATTGCCATCTTTGTCTTTAAATGGGTAAAATAAAAGTACTAACCTATCAGACAAAAAACTACTTATTCTCCACCTACTCATTAAAATTTGCATGTTAGAGCAGCATGCACATTCCTAACAAGCTCAAACATGGGGGATTGGAAGTGAGCAGATTCATTCTACAAGTAAATGTAAAATAAATGGCCTTATGTTGGCTGAAGCATATGTTCCAAAATACAGATAGTTTGCTATGCATATAACATAACTACCTGATAACAAGCAAAAGCAAGACATTGGAAGATAAACCCGAGATTGACTTCAACAGGCATTGTACTTGTGTAAGGACAGACAATGAAATTCAGGGCTTTAGCCACAAAACAGCAGAGCTACTGAAAAACAGGAAACAAAGAAAGAATGAAAACAGATAGAAGGATGCATTAGAGAAGACAACATATGGGGGAAGGATAAGAGTAAACAGGAAAATGAATAGGAAATAGAAGAAGCAAGAAAATGCGGGTTTCAAAACACACTAGTATTTAACATGTCAAAAGACAAGTAACTGAATCTACTCATATGTACCAGGAAAATGCCAAGATGCTGGTGAAGTGTCCTCACAGCCACACACTTTTGCTGTTAGGGTCCGATACGAGGACAAGGACTGAAGCTCTACTACTGTAATTCTAGAGAGCATTCCACTAGGAACAACTTCAGATGGAGAAATCATGGACTTTCTCTCAGACCTGAGTGTATCTGAACGCTGCATATAAGATCCACACTGCAAAAAGGTTTGAAACCTATTACACACCCAGTAGAAAATGGAAGAGTATTTTAAACAGACACATTCTGCCTAACTCAAATGAATTTAAACCAGYTGATTAAGAATATGACTTAATATGAAAAGTATAATCTATCTTTCAAAGCTTGGCCTCCTATTTTTATATTATATTTGGCAGAAATATGTCCACATTTAGTCATTTTGTCTTAAGTCAGTCATGGGATCCCACTGTCCTGATATTGATGAGAATGAAAATTATAATCTTCAAATACTTCATTTAACTATTATTTAAGAAATATTATCAGTCACATGAGACACTCCCTTCACAAAAGCATGCTCATAAAAATAAATGCCTTAATTTTTTTAAAAAATGGATTTTCTGTGTCTAAATTTTATAACAATCGATAAGTGTGTTCAGTCATCCTTACCACAGGGGAAGAAAGTAAGTAGGAATTTCTGCCTGACAGAAATCCTGCAAGTGACAAAGATCCTAATTTTGACTTCAGTGGAAATTTTGCCTCAGTATGAATTCACAAGATTTGGCCTATGCTTTGCAGAGATGACTGGGATTCAAGTTTATTATTACTTATATAATAATTTTTCTAGAATCTCAAGAGCACTCTTAGAAGAACCGGAGAGAATAAGTTTGACAAGAGATCAAAGAGATCCATTACTCTTGTGTCCAGTGGACATATAGTGTCCATTGGACACCAGCTGGCTGGGCAGAAGATGGGAATTAACACAGTTTAGTTTTAGAATGCTAACATACAAAATAGAATAATTTCTTGCCTCCCCAAAAACATGGTTGGAGTTTATATTTCCATTTCTTATGTAATGGAGCTTTCCTAATATTTGTTGTTTAACAAAAATACTTGTTTTCAGTGTTTCCCTAGGAAGCTGATAGACCCAATTTCAATTTCCAATCAGAAAAAGCATGCAGCTGTTACTAACAAGCCAAATGCTGGAATGCTTGTCTGGGATTTAGGCTGCCCACTGTTACAGACACAATGTGATTAAGACTCCCCATGACATTTAGCTGGTAAGTCTGGAGAAGCCTGGCCAGGCACCTTGATCATAAACAGAAACATACAGGCTATGCAGTCTCATAACATCCATGTCTCAAGTCTATTTCTCTGTTTCCTATACATTGACTCTTCTTTCTTCCCTTTGAAAACACGTGGAAGAGAACCAGCAAAAAAAGTTGCAAGCCCGTAACAGAGTTGTTCTCAATCTCTCTGAAGAAGCAGAAAGAACAAATAGCTCCCCAGAGTGAATCCCACGTGAAAGCTCCTTCCTGCAGTTGTGTACTCCTAAACAAGAGAAGGGATGCAAACATTTTTTATGCTGGAACAAACTAGCCTCTAAATTTGTACTTACTCCAGTACATTGTTCTTACTTTAACCTGTGATTTTGCTAGCTAGCAATAATATTGGACTGTTGCTCAGAGGACATCTCTTTGCTTTGCTAACTATCCGTTATGATGTGTACGTCACTGCAGAATTTAGCCATGTAAATTTTGAAAGTAATTTCCAGCTCTGAAACAATTTTGAAATACTTCTTCAAATTCTATGCTGTCAAAACTGAGTGAAACTGCAGAAAACACATGAAGATAACATCTATAAACACTGCAGCTGGCTACACAAAAAGCTGCAAAGAATAAAGGTTACCAGGGCAGGAAAACACTGTTAATTACTAAACATTGTTTCTTAAAGCATAATACCCATACCTGGGAACTACACATTCCTACCTGTACATCACATCAATATTATAGGGGGAAATCTCCCTAGAAGAAAAGAGGAACCAAAAAGAGAAATGAAACAAATGAACAAACAAACAAGGTACTCACTAGGTAGTATCTTTCTGGAGATGTTCAATTAAAAAATTTCACTTTTCTCTCTCCTTTCAGCAAAATATGATACTATGAGCATTACAAATATTAAATTCCTTTTCATAAAAACTTAAAGGCTAGTACTCAGTAGAAGCCAATAAAAACTTTGTGTTAAAATATCCACATAATGAGAATACCACTGTGAAGGTAAACTTCCACCTTGCACATTAAATACTCGCATACTCAAGCTTCTCCTATGCCTGTGGCTTGGGTAATGCTCTGCTCAGGAAGCTCAGGATAAGTCTGTCCTTGGACTATTCTGGTGTGAGCTAGCTCAGCAGAAGGGACTTTTATTCTGATATGGCTCAACCAAAAGAATACTCCGGACAGATACACATGGAGAACCGAAAGTACCCCACAAACAACAATCATATCATCATTATGCATTCAAATTTAAAGTATTTACAGGATTAAGCAGTAACAGCACTGACACGATAACACATAGCATGGCCTCGTCCTGCAAGCCTCTCATCTGAATAATCCTAAGTGTGTGCAGTCCCTTGCAGCAATTTTTAAGTGCAGAAAACTATGAAATTTGGGAGGAAATAGATCAAAAAGCTGAAGCAGAGAGCAGCGATGTGACTCACTTAAAATTCTACAGAAAACAAATAGAAATTCATAAATTAAACTGATTCTGACTTTTAATCTTGTCTGTGGGACACAGATCTCTCCCATGAGAATAAGTATAACAAAGCAAAAGCAACCCCTCCCTCGTCATTTTATTATATTTCTATAATTGTCTCAATATACCAGATCAATTGCATTCAAAAATGCAGCTATTAAACCATAAGGAGACCATCTTTGGAGCCTTTGTTTGTCAATTGCATCAAACAACAATTCTTCTGCAGACAAGAAATCAGACTGTATTTTTACAATAATTGCAAGTCATTTCTAGGAGAAAGAGGTAGCAACAATACCCAAGGAAATAAAATAACACACTTTTGTGCTTTCCCATCAAACCCAATAGTGGTGTGGGTTTAAATCAGTCAGAGGCAGCTACGCATGAGAGATTGCACTCTGCAGGCTCTATCAGTCAGAAGTCAAGGATACACGTCCATGATTTATCATACTTTTCATGGTAATTAGCTGGAGTGCCATTTTGCTTCCAGTAGCATCACTCAACTTTCTTTTTTTAATTTGGTCTTTTTTTCTGCAAATGAATTTACATATTTCTCAGTCTCTCATCCCCTACTATGTTTTATTTATGAATATAGGCCTTGCTGATGGTAACTTTAATGGGAAGAAGGTAGTAATTAGTGTACCTATCTGCTAAGTTAATCCCTTTCCCACAATGTCTGCAGAGAAGTTTAAGGTAAGTAAGAGTTTACAGTCAATATTAGGTTTAATTATGCTTAATGAGGGGAACTATCTCTGTTTCCTAACTGCACCTAGGTGTGTAGCTCCTATATGAGTTTTTTTCCCAGCCTCATTCTGCACTGTTAATAGTGCCACTGTGCAGGGTACATGTGGTGCTTTAATCCGTAAAACTTCTCCAGGAGAGCCAAGCGAGTGAGGCACCTGTTTCAATACAGGTTCAGAGGGAGCAGAATGGCCTTAAAACAATGACAGCTTTGTGTAAGGAGAAAGTTTTACTGTCTCATATTTAGAGTGTGTGGCGCACTAGAGAAAAGAAGATGAAACCCAAAAAACCCCCACAGACATTCCCCAAAGCCCTCCTCTTAATAAAATAAAATAAAATAAAATAAAATAAAGCATTTTTTCCTGGTTTTCCAGGATCATCCACAGGAATATTTCCTGTAGGAGTTACCATGATCTTTTAGCTCATTGAAAGCTGTGCTAACAATTAATACCCTGAAGTTACACAAAGGGATGAAGACTTCTTGTCTTACTCGTATTTCACAAGCAGATATCTTACACAACTAAAAAGATTCTAGAGGCAACTGAAGATGACACCAACGTTGTCTTAGAACTCTATACTAGCAAAAGGTCAAAAGCAAAGCCTCAGACTGAAACCCAGTTCTACTTCAACCGCTCTGTTTTTAGCATCTGTGCAATGTTGTTACTTCAGTCAGAGTCTTCCTAATAGGAAGATCTAAATCTGAGTTTACTTCATTACTTTTTGCCATAACATTTTCCTTTGTGATTTCATGTATTATCCCCGTAAGAAATTCATGCAATGGGAATTTTTTTTATACATATTTATAACTACCTATGAAAAATGTACCTTCCTAAATCTCTGATTCTCTAGGATGCATGGATTTAGGGGTTTTTGTGTGTTGTGCACGAGGGACCAAGTTTGCAGGAGATGTACTGAAAAACAAAGCTGTTTGATTTCCAGTAAGAAATGGAAGTGGAACACAAAGAGAAATTGTTCTGTAAATGGAGAGGTTAGTTCACTTGATTTTTTTCAAAGCAGTAAGAAGCGAGTTCTGCATTTCATTCATATCAGAGAAATGTGACATTACCTCAAACATAGCTTAGGGGTTTTATTTTTTCGGKGTTTTTTTTTGCCCTAGTGAGCACTCTGCATGAGTCCACACGTTCCCTCCCTATTTTTGCCATTGGCAAGACTTCAAGAAAAAAAACTGGTTAGAAAATTGATCAAAAAGGCTGGAAAAACTTCTGCTAAATCATGCCTTTTTTTTTTTTTTTTTAAATACCCATTTTACAATTACTTGACTGTCAAAATAGAAGTAAGTAAACTAAAGTAAGATTTCATTTAAAGGCTAAACTCTGTAATTCTGCAAGCTATATCCAGATCAACTGTACATAGCTTTGACGGTACAGGTTTCAAAATCTAAGCTAAAGGCTTATATGTATTATTCCTACAATATGCCAACCTAACACTAACACCCATATTACTGGATGCTAAGGAAAAGGGTTCTAAAAGTGAAGTTTGATTTTTTAACTGATAGTTTTCCCTCTCACCACCATGTTCCAAAAAATGTGATCTGAACATGTAAATACAAGTTTACTTTAACTACTATGTAAAAATGCTAATAGCTGCACAAAAAGAAAGGATACGTGTTTTCAAAGTGACAATATATTCTTCCTTTTGCCATTTAAGACATCAATATTCAGATAAACATGGATTTCATTATAAAATGGAAATTATTTACAGGCACATATATTCTTCAGAAAATTGGTGAGGTTTTGTATCCAAGAAGAGAGCAGAAGAGGTCACACCACTTCTTGAATACAAAGTCCAGCATCTAGCTTAATTTAATGACTTAAACCACTACAGAATGACTCTGAGGATCTGAAAAATTTAAACAGCTCATAATTTCAAGGATAGATTATGGAAAGCCTAACTGGCGAATGAAAACAGCACTTAATACAACTGGTCAACACCAGGAGAGGGCATATTCAAGTTACTTCTCACCTGCTGCTGCCTTTCAGTTAGTGACATAAACAAAATTTGGGTAACTGAACATTAATCTATTTTACTGAAGCACAGCCCTAGAGTTAGAGATGACAGGATCACCTGCAGGCAACTGATGTTCAGTGCACATACACAAGTAACTGTCTCCTCAAAAATCCACAGGCAGATCTCCCTGAGAGAGATGGATGTGGGCATTTCACAAAAATCTGTGCAGCTCCCCTCCCCAGACAACTGCTTGGAAAAAAAAGTTGCACACTTTTCTGAAGAGCCTGGGAGGAAGGTGGGCTTGCTTATTTGGATCRGTCTGGATAATAACTAGGTTTTTCACATTGCAATGTTGCCTCCACACATCTCTCTGCTCCAATTCACCAATTACAATGAAGAATAGTGGGAGGATGAAAATTTTTAAAACTAATGGCAAAATAATCAAAGAAAAGCTGTTTCTCAAATGTAAAAACTTTGCTGAGGTAAAAATATTTTTTTCCAAGATCTAGAGAGGTTCAGTTATCCCCAAATGAACTGAATCTCTGCTGCAGTATAATGCCTTGGCAAAGAGAAAGACACGTGCTCTTGATGACCTCTGAAATAATGATAAGAGTCTCTACTCTTGGTGGAGGAAATCACCTGAGAGTGATTCAGCCTGGTGGCCCCTGGAAGCTCAAGGAGGCTGAAAGCTTGTATTGAAATAGTGCATCTCATGTTTATAGCCCAGCCAAGCAGGTAGGATTGGAACATTGTGTTTTAGTCACATAACAATCAAACTGTTAAAATATAATTTACAAGAGAACACTTAGACACAGACACTGAGATCTTGGGGCAATCCCATCTCATTAAAAAAAACCCCAAACATCTAAATGTGCCTATAAACACTATTGTAAAGATATTTTAATTCAAAGGAAGGAAAAAGTTTCAGATCAAAGTTCTGCAGCAAATGACCACAATTCAGATCTATAAAAACTTACGTAATTAAAGTGCTCTGAGTGACTAAGTAGCACCATTTCTTGCCTCTTTTTTTTTCTCAATATTCTCAATATTGATTTCTTGCCAGAAAAAAATACAAGTTTTCAGTTGCTTGTCTCTCAGAAGAGCCTCTGCCTACTTTCATGAATTCTCTCTGCCATCCTTAAGATAAGCCTTTGGAACACATAGAGACTTGTATAATCCCCCAAGTCCTATTAATATCAGTAAGAATGATACAAGTTTGATTCCAAAGAACCAAAGGGAATGACCAAAATGGCCCTGAAGCTGTTTTTCAGAGTCAAAATGGTCTACCTCATCTTCTTGGCACTCAAATGTGCTGCTGCCACAGAAGTGGTCCAGCTCCCACTGCTGCTGACTCCTTGCTGTCTCTCCTTTTGTTGTCTGCTATTTCATTTGCGGTACAGAAGGAACAGGGGGGTGGGTCTTTTAATGACCCACACTGCTGCTAACACTGAGTTATGCAGTAACACTACTCTGCTAATCATATTATTATCATACTGCATAACTGAAGGTTGGCTTTGACTGGAAGGTTTCCAGAATGAACAAAGCACATGGAAGGTGTTCAGCAGCATCACCACAATGTCACCATACAGATGCCTGATTCAGCTCTAACAAGAAAACAGATGTCCATTTATACAAGGAGGGGACAAGGGGAGAAGGACGGAGATACTAAGACAAAGAGGGAGAGAGAAAGAAATAGAGCAAGAGAAGAGAAATAAAGGGAAGGAAAGAAGGAGAGAAGGAGTGAGAGAGAAGGGGGAAAAGGATTTCTCTGTACTACCCAGTGAAAGATGGGTCTCTTGAACTTTGCAGGACACAAAAATATTTGAAGTTAAAATCTTGAACCACCAGATGGAGGATTTAACCCTCCCTTTTACAACTAATTCCCTGTCAACTCAAGTTCTACTTTTATGGAAGACCAGGGAAGTCAAGTATCTTTTGGATTTTAAGAAGACAACAGAATAGAAATCTGATCAGAAGAAGAAGAAGAAGGAAAAAAATTCACCATCCTGAGCTATCCACTGAAGAAAATTAACTTTTCCAAAATAAACACCAGAGATATTAAAGATCAGTACTTTAATCTGTCTGGACACCTGAATTTGACCTCTGGGCAGCGAAATTGCTGTTTATTCTTTCCAATGAACGTAAACTGAGTCACTGGCAGAGAACAAAGAATTTAAAATCAAATTATGTTCCATGTAGCAAAAGTGGCAAGTGTCACCTGTGCCACACCCTCCAGATACTACCACATGATCTGCAGTTCAGATGAAGAAGAAAATGGAGAATAACTGAAGGTTTCTTCTTGGCTTCAACCCTGGCATACATCTGAGCAAAAAACATCGTGGTTAAATATCTTGTTCCAAATCCCAAAAAACTTCCCTGACATATACTCCTTGCCCCATGCTTTTTCACTCTCAGTGAACAGGGACAATTACCTTTTTCAAAGAGGAGGTATCACGTCATGGCCCCTGGCAAAACAACATGAATCACAGGCCACATGATTCAAACATGCTCTAAGAAACAGAATTTTACCATCCTGACACTCCACACTTCAAGCACTGAATGAGGAAACCTGTTGTGCCAGTGTGTTGATTTAAGAGGCAAATACTTTCACATTCATTATTAAAATAAGCAAAGGAGGGAGGGTAAAACATTACCACTGCAACTTTTAACTTTTATATAGAAAAACAAGGCACACTGGCCTGACATTGTTAGCTTTACTAGAATATCTGCTGGACAACACAAGAGAAGTACATGCAGGTAAACATAAACACACATGCACATGCAATCCTGAACTTTGTGTTGGCAGGCAGACTGTGGCAACCCATGTCCCCTGGGCAGAAATCAACTACGAAGGAACAGGAAAAAGTCAGTATAATGGTTAACCAGCCCAGTGGGCTATTATTCATCACAAGTAGAGGAACAGTAGTGCAGGCTGCAATGCTGGTCACCTCTCCCTCTGGAATGCTGCTGGATGCCTGGAATAAAGTTCAGCACTGAAAAAAACAGCAAATGTGATGTCAACATAAGAAAGAAGCTGAACTTCCCCTCCTGGAGTTGCAAGTAAGGAGGACTTCTGCATGGAAACAGAGATTTCCTGTGGAGCTTGATGTTGAAAGAATATGACAGAATTCAATAGCACCATTTATCAAATATGAATGCATAGGTTTTGGTAAGATGAATAAGGTTATTGGTATCAGATCTAGGCAATCATTCCCTATAGAGCAGAAAGCAATCAATTCTTGTGGCAACTGGCCAAGTATCAATGTTGGCAGCTGCAACCATGGCACCAGGACTGCAACACAGATGAGGAAAGTGCAACCATTCAGGTGAAAAGACTAAACCATGAGTATTCTTATAGACAAGTAGGGAACAATCAAAGTCATCACAGCTGATCCCCCTCCTTTGATGCTTTTACCCTGCAGTCTCCTCCAAGCTCCAGAAATTCTTCCAAAATACTTTCAAATCTTTCAAATTCTTTTAGGGCAGTGCATTAAAAGTCAACATATCACAACATCCACTGTATTTCTTCCAGTGCTACCTCAGTAAGCATTTTGCAGAGAGGCAATACACTACTGCCTGGACTTCAGCTTGAAAAGACAAATTCCATCTGTATTTTTTCTACCTTTCAATGATTTAACTTCATCATCCATGGCACAAAAGACAATCAAAAATTCAGGTTTATTTTTTATTTTCCAACAAAAGCATTGGCTTCTTATTTAAGAAGACCTTGAAATAAATTATTTAGCAAAAACAAACAAAAAAAAGCAAATTCTTTCTTTCAATAAACTCCCTTTCCCTCTGAAAGGGTTTGCTCTGTGTGTGGATTATTCATTTACTTTAATTATTTTGAAGTGCCTCTGTTTGAGTGGGTAGGAGTTAAGTATCCACAACACCTAAGTAGGTCCTGGAATTAGTGGCTGTAAACAAAATGTTCTGCAGTGGCCTAAATCTGCACAAAGCAGTAACCCTTGAGTATTTTGGCTTTTTCACAAAGAGTACTTCGGGGGACCCTGAAAAATATGGGACCCAGCTCCATGAGAATGTATTATGGTACTTAGATTGTATGGATAAGTCATATCTACCTAATCAGGAACTTCACTTTTTACCCTTTGTTGAATGTTTTCAGTCCTGATAGCTTTCTGGTTATTTAGGTACACACACTAAAAACGACAAGAAGGAGAAAACAAGCCAAAAAAGTCCTAGGAAAACTTCAGATGGAAGCGTTTCATTTGGACATACTTATGTGCACACATCCACAGAGAGAAGAGGAGGAACTGAATCTGGGGAAAATACACAGGATTATCACTTTATAGTCAGTGGGCACTGACTTGAACAAGGTTTCCAAAAACTAACACATCCAACATGTAAATCCCAAGCTGCATTTTCAGTGACACCCTTTCTCTCCTGTATACTCAAAACCAAAACCCCAGCAGCTAACCATCCACAGTTTTGAGGAATTTCAGTTCTCAATCTCATGGAAAAGCTAACATCCAAACATTCCACTGCTTCCACAGGCTTCTCCTCCACATTCTGACCTAAGGAGACAAATGCAATGAAACTAAAACCAAAGACAGAGGAAGCAGCTGAAATGAAGAGTTTGTGCTACCCTTTCCTTCAGAGATATGGAAGATATGATGTAGCCACCTGGAAAAACAGAAGATATCCTCTCTGGTACATGTCATTTCATAAGTCTCCCCATTTCCAAACTGCATTCCTGTGCTTTGCATACAGTTCCATATAGGTTTATAGCTCCTCTGCACAGCTGCCTGTAGTTACCTCCAGTATTTACAGGTAAGCCTGCAACCTTGTTCCTCCATGGAGGCAAACAAGAGAGGAAGGAAAATAGTAAGAAGGAAAGTAGGAGACAATTCTGCATTTACTCCTCTGTAGTTGGTACCTATATCTTAGGAATAGGTGCTTTAAAATACAGGTTGTTGTTGAAGTTTGATTTAAAAATCTCCGTCAGTTTTGACATTCAGGTGAAGGAATTGCTGCTGGCTCCAGAATAATTTGCATATCTTATCACTAAATATAATGTCTGAGGTGTGCACCAATCTGATGAAATTATAAACAAGAGTCCACACAAGTTCACATGCCTTCCTGTTTGATTTCTGTCCTGTACACTCTTCTATAATAAATTATATGATCATCTCATTCTAGCTGGAGGTTTAACTGTGCATGTAAAAAGGAAAATGATAGTAGCCTATTCTTTGCCACACTTTACAGCTGAGAACCTGACAAAAATGTGATTTTTGGGAACAAGCAGAAAGCTTATTTTGTTACCATCTACCTCCTCTTTAATTGCTACAAAATTAGTGGAAAATTCCATGTATTTGTGTATTTTTAAAAATAATTTCCCACCCTGAAAGTAAATAAATAAATGAAACTACACCTCTTTTGCTACAAAGACAAATATACATGCCTAACTTTATGTCCTGCAATTAATCTCATGTATTTCAACAGGATTACTCATAATGCTGAAAGTGAAATACATGCGTAAATCTTTGCAGAATCACGGCCACAGTTATATGGCACAATTAAATGCCTAGGTCTAAATGTGTCTACAGAAAGATCAGAAAAAAAACCCTTTAGGCATAACAAGTCACAAAATCTACTGGAGGGAGAGACTATGGGAGAAATAGCATTGAAGGTGTTGCCTTCCCTTGGGGAATTCACCTGTCACCAAATCCTTTCATTAATTTATCTTCTTCCTCTGCCAGTTACCACCCTCACTTACCATTCTGTTCTCTATCATCAAATGTCACTCTCCCTTTCCACACTTCCTCTGCTGCTGTGTGAGGAAGGAGACAGGAGATGCATCTTACTCATTCTTTTGTGCAGTGAAGTAGGATGAGAGCACAGTCTGGCCTGTACATTAAGTAGCATAGCAATAAAGAGCTCATGTGCTAATTAACAGATCTGGGTGCACAACTTTGCTCCTTAGYCTGTTGCTGAACTGGTCACATGCCAATGTCTCACTGAAAATTGTCCAGTAAACGCTATGGACAATCCTTAACCTATTACTGGAGTTCATTACAAGAAGCTGCTGATCAAAATGTAAAAAATTGGGATACCTAAACTGCCCAGCCCTGTCTCCTGAGGAGTCGCTCACCATCTGCTTTCTTCTGCAAATACTCATGAATGGCACATTAGAAGTTACTGTCGGTACATGATCAAGTTTTTGACTAAAATCCATGGCTTACACAAAAACTTCTGCTTGTAAATCAACTCAGTTAGAAAAACTCCCTAAAATGCCAGGAAAACAAAGTCAATCCCTTAAAAGTTCAAATGACTATTTGTCACAAACATTTCACCTCTACTAATGAACTGCAAAAATGAATGATAGAAAATGCAAAACTGTATTATGTTTAGCAGTTAACATTTTAATAAGGAGGAGATTAGCAATTTTTAATACCTCCAGTGCTTTGTTATATACAGTAGCACAATAACTGAATATTTTAATTGCTAATTATTTAGACCTCATTCAGTTCTCACTCAGGCAAAACTCCCATTGAGGGACTCTTGCCTGAGAAAAGAGCTACAGGATTTGTTTTACTGTAATTTGAAAAAACTTTATATATCATAAAAACTATCAAGTTATAGTGAGACAAAAATCATTAAATCCTTAGCAATATTAAATCCTACTGAAAGTCCCACTGACTCTCAACGCCAATGTTTTCATATTAAGTAAAATAGATAATTGCAGTTTACCAGTTGTAACTTACCTGTATAATTTATACCCAGATATGCTGGTGGCTCTTAAAGAGGTCTAATAATATTTTGAATCTTCTTACCATATCCCTGCTTTTCTCCTGTGGGAAATCTCGGTTCAGATGTGATAAGGARACAGCATTTCCAAACAATTATGATATCAACACCTTCAGACACACAAACATTAGCGTTCGGTTTTACCTTTTGACTTCGGACTCCAAAAGGGTTAAGAGCAGCTCTCAACACTTCTTTCTTATGCTGCTGTAAAGAAAAGAAATGCTTATGTTTAGGGATTTGCACACAAAAAAACCCTTGAGTTTTCATAACAGTGAAATAGCTCGTGTTCAGTGGGAGAAGTGGGTGGAATGCTGTATACATATAAACATACAGCTATCTGAAGGAAGACAAAACAAAGTCCTACACATTCACATGCAGTGCACAGGTGACAAATAAATAAACTAAATGTACTAGTATTTCAAATGTCATGGTATACCCATGCTTCAGAGAGAAAAGTTAGGCAGCTGGATACAAAATAATTAGGGAGCGATTTCTAAGACTTCATGCTTAAAAAAAGTGAATTTCATTCTTTCCACTAAGTGTAATTTCATTCCTCTGAAGGATAAAAACAAATGGGTGCCACAACCAAAGTTTTGCTACTTCTGTTTGTCACTCAAATGCATTTTGGAAAAAGTTAGAGGTAAGTTCTCTAACAGGTCAAGAGTCTGAAGAGTTTTTTGGTTTTTTTTAAATGAAAAATGTGTATAACGTTTTCACATTTTATGTGAAATATGCTTTAATGACTAAAATGTTCCAAAAAACCTCTCCACAGGCTGCACAGAAAAAACAAAGAACTAAAAGCAGACTTAGTACCATATAGTGTTAATCACTAAAATGTTCAGAATTGGCTGCCACACAGCTGAGGAAAGAGTAAGCATTTTGAAGAAAATACCAAAAGTAGGAGTAGGGCACTCTCCTTCACCAATCCAGAATATCGTTTATGGACCTGATTGTCATAGTTCCCAAATCCTGTTATGAGGTTCACTTAGATTACAGTGCTCAAATCCATCCCAGTCAGGCCTCTTGCTTCCTCACAGGAGCAGTGAGATCCCTTTGTTCCCCTCAGGTTTTGGCTTTCCAGTGCCCTAAGGTAATGCCAGCCTGAGTATGGCAGGACTGACTAAGGCTACTGGTATTCTTTAATAATATTTTAAAAATACATTTTTATCTAGAAATACAATTTTAGATAAATCATTAAAAGCATCTAAAATTATTAAATTATTTATCTATTATAAAAATAATTGTTATATTTTGCTTGTGTGGGGTTTTCATAGCTAGCCATGAAGACATTTTAACTACTGGGATTGCAGGTAAGAACAGATTACTTATCAGAAATGAACTGATCTTTGGAGGACCTTTACTTATTTAGAAAGCAAGCACACAAAGTGTTGCTTTCTCAAATAAAGAAGATAAAACACCAGGAGGTTTTCAGGCTCAGTGTTTCCAAGCCTGACTTCCCACCAGCTCCTGGCTACTACAGGGATGCTTCTGTTTCTTTCTCCGAGACATGATCACAATTTCTTTTCAGATCTCGTCATTTTCCTCTTGCTTCCTGGGTGCTTTCTATCTCTGATCATCACAGTCAAACGATGCCTCAGCAGCATTTGCAGAAATATCCCCTGGGCAATCCCCCAGCCTATGTGGGTCGGTCCTGAGCGTACTCAGCATAGTCTGTGGGATGGCAGCTTCCACTGTTTTTAGGGAAAAGGTTTATTTTGCTTGATCTAAGGCTGTGTAACAAATGCTTCAGCTTTCCTAAGGTCTGCAGCTGCCTGAATAGAGAGACTCGCTGGACAGCAGCTGTTAGCACTTTCCAACATTACACAAGGATGGTCTGGAACACTCTGTCAGTTCTGCACAGACAATGAATAAAGCAGAACAGAAGGCCTAAATATTGAGTAGTGAGGATCGGATTTTGACCTTTAAATGCTGCTGGATGTATTGCACGAGGATATGTTTGATTTAAGCGATACTATTGGGTACAAAACTGTACTGTTTGCCTAATGTCTACCTCATCTACCAGCTGAACCCCTCTGCACTTGCTGGCACACCACGTGCTGCAGCGAGAGATGGCTCTGCTGAGTGAGCCCAGTAGGACAGGGTGGCACTGGGGAGCTTGGAAGAGCTGAAAAGCATGGAAAGAGCACGGAAAAATCTGATCACAAGGCGAAAGCGAAAATCTTCTATTTTGAAACCCACTGATCAGTCAGACCTTCAGCAGTGTTTAGACTCCTCAAGCTCCGCAAAGGATTAAATTCAAGTCAAAAGTCTCAGTTTCTCTTCTCTGGCCTACTGGCATTTGAAATTTTGTACAACTAGACATGATATACACAGCTACCCTCTTGTCAGCTGTGATTTTTGCCAGAAAGTGCTGTACAAGACTCTGTATAACTGTTACAGTTACTTTATTTTCTCAATCATTAATTGATCCTTTCTAAACATTTGAATGCCTGAGTTTAATTAGTGGCAACATTTCTGCCAGTTTTTAAAACTATTTTTATACATGATTTAAATTAATCAAGCCTTATACTTGAGATGGTAATTTGTTGGACCAAGACAGCTACTTCCAGGCCATTCACTTTGTTTTCAGTTCCAGCCTTCATGTTTAAACTCAATGGTTTAACTTAGATCAACAGCTTATTGATGATTCACACTATATCATAGTAAGTAATACCCTCGAAATCTGATGCATCTGTATTACATCAATGGAGTGAAAAACTCTGCACACAACTCAGGAAACCATTTTGTTTTTTTCACTTTCACATGGACGTTAACTCCATGCACTAAACAGAGGTGAATACTTCACAGCATAGGCTCACTATAGGCTTACTGGGCTCAAAGTTGTGAGTCTCAGTCCTCAGAGAGGCTTGAGGTAGATCATGGTAATTCCCTACAAAAATGTTCTTTCAAGGATGAGGTAAATGAGGTACAGTTATTAACTCTGATTTTTAAATATCTAACCAGAATGAGATCTACCACAAAACTAAGAAATACAGGCATGGATAACCTCAATATTAAATTAAAAATGACTCTTCCCCTATGCTAATCGCTCATAAAGTAACAAGAGCACCCTGTACTGCTGTTCAAATGCAAACAAGAAAGAACTATACACACTTGTTCATTTCCTTATGTTGATGCCTTATATGCTGCATGGCCTTTTGACATTTGCTACTAATGAAAAACACATTATTCAGTGACCTATCATCAGATCAAGTGAAACTGAGATAGATACAYTCCATTCAAGAAAATATAAAGAATGTGTCAATTTTATTTACGTTTTCTCTCAAGGTTATGGAACTTTTGGGGAGGGGGGAATATTGTAGGATGGTAACTCTTCTCTTTTTAAGATCCTACATTTAAGAACAAAATTCAAAGAGTAAGATAAATTATATTAGCATCACTCCAGTTCAATTCCTTCCAAACACAGCCATCATACATACAAACTAAACTCTGGTAGCAAGTGAATGAAAGGAATCACTGTTTATTAATGCTAAGAATATAGGAGCCAAAAGGATCTCAGACATGATTCACTGTGAGAGTACCTGTAAATCTCTTGGTCTCTTTTGAGATTCAACCTTTCACTGAACTGACAACCACAGGCCAGTTCTTACTGACTGTAGTAAGGTTTTTTGTGATATGGACTTTGGTCCACTGAGACCAAAGACCAGAGTTGAGAACTCTTTAACTTGTTTCAAGAATCAAGCTTGCCTGTCTAGGGGAAGAAAAAAGGAATAAATCAAGTGATAGCGTTAAATTCTATGATAAAGAAATGTCCAAAGAACTTCTGAAGACACCTGCCCAAAGCAGACCACTGACCAGGTCAGCAAGTATAAGATAGTGACCTGGATATCAGTTGGCTTTTTTGTAGGAAAGGAAGCTTCATACAGGTACGGAAAAAGTTTAAAGAAGCAACCATGCTACACTTCCATTCTTGATACATGAAAAAGTCTCTCAGAAAACAATTTAGGTTCCCTGTGCACTTCTAAATTCTATTTGAAAAATACTACCTGCCCATATTTATTTCCATGGAAGACTTGGATTAACTGTCTAGGCTCAGGACAAAATGATCTTTGAAGGCAACAGTCACATGATGGAGAAGGGGGAGCATCTGTAGCACTGTGTGCCAGGTTCATATGCCTTAACTTCATGTACCAAAACTTCAGTTAACAGAAATCATCACCTGGAACATGAGAAGTAAATGGCATATTTAATATCAGAGGTAGTAGCAATGAGCCTGTGTTATTTCTTCAGAAGGAAATACCAGCGCAGTGAATTCAAACATGCCATGGTAACAGATGAAGACTTCAACTGTCAACAAAATCAGGCTATTAATTTCCACGTAAACAGTCTTTTTAAATCTTTGATTTTTAATATACAGTCCAAAGATCATTCTCACATTTCAGCAGCTTTTGTCTTTTAATGCCGATTGCTTCAACTGTGCTTTGTCTTCCCTTTGGAAAAGGTGAGTGAAAATATCAAACGATATCTTATTCTGCCAAGACCAAAGGAACAGTTCAAACATTCAAAAATATGAGACAGGGGCTTTACTTATGGTAGGAAGGGAATGTGATTAGCAGTGGGGTGGAGGGCAGGGGAAGCAGGGGGAGCCAAACACGAATCCAAACCTCTTCTCATTTTCTGTTTCAATCTATGCTCAAGTCTAGACTATGTAAAACAGCAACCAAAAATTACTGGATAGAAAACACAGAATTATTTTGCTTCTTATCACATTCTTTTCTCAAGTGACAGATACAGAGATTCAAGAGGAGCCTGGGAAACTATTGGCCTGTTCATTACCACTGAAAGGAGAGGCGCCCAGACTGCCACAGGATGCAAGCTCTCAATGGATGGTTCTAAATGTGTCTGGGAGAGTAACTCATGCTGCTGTGGGCTCTCTGTACCTCCTCAAAAGACAAGGATTTCAGACTTTACATCCGTCAGCTTACAACATCTCCCCAGATCGTAACTCACTCAAACAACAAGAACACAGAAACATGATGCGTCTGTTACCTGATCTTTTCCTTCAAATTTCTGTGCTATTTCTGAAATGGAACAAGGCTGAAACTTTCCTTTGCCTGAGATGAACCAAATGTCACCTCATAACAAAGAGAGACTTCTCTGTCTCCGGTCACCGGCAACACAAAGTAGGAATCAAAGGTGCTGCTTTTGTCTGAAAAATCATTATCACCTTTAAAATTTAATTCCCTTAAAGCACTAGAGATTAGTCTAGAGGAATGCAGAAGGGAAGTGAGAGATGACAATTCTCCATTCTCTCCAGAGACTATGTGTCCCTACAGATTTTGTTTCCTATGCAATATTTAACTCCTTGATGCCTTTTCTCTCATGATCTCTTCCTTGGCAGAAACTTCTACAAATTTAAAAATCAGAGCATGAGCCAAGTAAATAAAAATAAATAAATAAAGTTCAATGCCTATAAAAAGTACACAGACTAACCTGCTTAATTATTAACAAGTAAACATAACAAATTCTGAATTATTTACTTAATCTTTTTCAGCTACAAACCTCAGACTTTTAGAGCATGAAATACATGCTTTATTTTAGGACACAAACCAGGTATTTTATAAGGCTGTGGACTTTTTTTTTGGAGGTGAGGTTGTTTTGAAGAATACACATTTCTTATTAACCCCAAAATACTTTCCTCTCACCAAAGCATGCTGGAATTTTAAATACAGAAATAAGAGTTTTAGTACAAACCCCTTGTATTCACGTGTTTGCTAGTGAATAGGATGGCTGTTTCTGAATTGCGGCTAAGCAAAAATAAGATTCCTGTGAGGCATATGCACCTTCCCCTGTTTCTGTACATCTGCTAGGAAGATGCTACATTCAGAGGGAGAACCTGGTAAAAGTTCCAGACAGAAATTCTACAACCAAGGATAACATAGCCCCAGGTACAACCACATTTTCTTTACTGCATAAGGCTACCCTGCTGAAGCAAACCTTATCTGTGCTGCAAACAAAACATCATTGCCACCAGTCCCTGAGGTTCCAGTGAGATCGCTGTTCTAGGCCTGACCTCCAGCTGGGTCCATCTTTATGTTCTCCCTCCGACACATCGTTCTGCCTAATGCAATGCTGATGTGACACAGCCTTCCCAGGTGATATGCTGAAAATGAGGGAAGTTCCTTGCTGGATAAAACATTTGTTTACATTGTGACATACAAGTGACATTTCTTTACCTGCTGAAGTTGGCACATAGCTCTGAAGTTGCCAGCATTCAGTAGTGTAAAAACTATGCCATCTCCTCCTCAGTAACCTCAGGCCATCATACAGTCACAACTTTTTTTCTGAATGATAATATCATCAGCATCACCATGGAAGAAACGTGGTTGTGAACGTCAGACAAATTTTCTCTAACTAGCATTTCATAGAAATGATTCTGTAATATTGCTTTGGAAGCCCTGGATTAATGAAGACATATCAAAGAATCACAGAATATGCTGAGTTGGAAGGGACCCACAAGGATCATTGAGTCCAACTCCTGGCCCTGCACAGGACACCCCAAGAGTCACACCATGTGCCTGAGAGCATTTCCCAAATGCTTCTTGAACTCTGTCAAGCTTGGTTCTGTGACCACTTCCCCGGGGAGCCCATTCCAGCGCCAATTCACATACTAATACTCTCTCAGCATTGATACTAGTCAATACTAATCATTACTAATATTCCCTCATCATTGCTACAAATGTGTACAGTATGACATCTGATAACATTTATTAATCTACTCTTAATTGCTATAATGCTCAAACATAATTTGGTTTTTTTCCTGGTCTTAAGAATTTTGTCAGCATTTATGTACTATATATTTTTTTGCCTACCAAAGCTTTCCAAAGGTGCAATTCAGGAGATGAGACAGTTAATCACAGAGTTGGCTTAGTCTCTAATTTAGGTGGCCTACTTATGTTAGCAACATTTTATTAGCACATTATGCTGTATATTTAATATTTAGTACACTGTGTGAAAATGGTTTACTGTGTACTGCTCACATAAATGACTTACAAATTCTGTTTGACACATAGAGAAGAGTGTATAAGTAATACATGTATTTCTAAGTATACCTAATGCTACAGAAAATAAGGATAAGCAGAAGACATGTAGAGAAAACACTAAAATGTATCTTTGATGGACATAAAGGTTAGCTTACAAATACTTCAGTAGACAAAAGATGCAGCATTAGGGATATATGCACAATGCCCATCCCTTCTTTAACTTTTTATTTCAAATCTTCCTCTGGAAGCCTCAGCTGAAGGAAAAGGACTTTAATTCAAAATTGCTGAAGTCTCACAATGGAAACAATTGCAACAAAACATACAGCAAATCCTCCCAAAACCTTTTGTATTTTACTAGACCCAAAAGACTAAGCAGGATCTTTCTTTGAGTTTAGGAGTGCTTTCAGGACATTTTTCAAGAGGCAGATAAGTTAGCTATGTCCTCATGAATTATGCAGCCTTTCCAGTGTGTACTTACACAATGCTAGCTGGAAGCCCCTGGGAAGGATGCCCAGTGCATATGAGCAGCAGGTGGTACCAAAGGAGAATCGCTCAGCCAAAGCAGATCCAAGTTTTCCTTGTTGAGCTGGACAGCAGCTCTGAACACAGATGCCACTTATCTGGCTATAGCTATAGCCATTTTGGTTATACTGGTGTTCAGAAATTACCACTGGAAAGGAGATTTTCCCTTCAGTCCTCAGCTATGAGGAAAAGCATACTGGTTTTCATGCTCCTCCTATTTACAAAGTGAATCAAAGCTACAGCAGCAGGGATTTGTAAGGGCCAGATAAGGGAAAATCACAGAATCCTTTAGCCTGACATGAATCAGCCCTATGTGAAAACACCCATAAGAGTCCTGTTACAATTCTTACACTTGCTTTTGATCTCTAACGAGTGAAGCTAGTGAATCTGATAAATTCACATTTATCAGAAATACGTTTTTCTGGTATCAATGGGCAGGTGAATGTAACAGTGTGAGGGAAGGATGATAACCTCCCAAGACAAGTGGTCTCCAGTTGACTCTGAAGCTCTCAATACCCCAGTTAAGAAAGAAAAGGTCATCAAAAGGCAAGAAAACTTGTTTGTAATCAGTTTTAGCTTTTTGTATTTCTTCTGCTGTGTAATTTGTCAATATATCTATCAATCCTTTCATAATGAGGTAGCTAAGACAGATGCTAAGACTTCAGTAAATACCAAATTTCTATTCTGCAAAAATAGATGATCACAGCAAAAGCATTTTTTTTTCTGCTGGTGAAGTATTTTCAGTATTATTACAAAGGACTCTTACTGTTTATTACAATCCCTGACAAAATATCAGTTCCAAAGCTTTTCTCACTATCCTCAGTTGATGTTTGTCAAGTGACATTCAAAACATTTTTATCTTTAAAAACAAAAACAAAACAAAATTGAGTCTATTTCACATTCTTTTTATTCTTGTACTTTACTGAATTTTTCAATATTATTCCAATACATGTATAACACTTACATGGCATACCTAAAATGCCTCACAATAGAAAAATTTAGTTCACATTTCCTCTAGGAAAAAAACCACAAAACAAAACAATCTACAAAACCTCTTAGAAAATGTATCTTTCCCTAGCTATATTCAGTGGGGAACATTAAAAATTCAATATTTGCCACTTTGCAATGACTTCTGGACACAAAACAGTTCCTTCATGCTGCAATAGGTTCCTCTAGTCTAAACATAAAGGGAATTAGAACAAAAGTACACCCTTGAAACACTACTAAATATGACACCCACAAAAGACCTTCGATCCTGACATCACTCTTCCCCTTATTTTTTCCAGTCATTCCTATTATTCATTACAGCTAGAGTATTTATTTTTTATTATGATTAACGTACAAAAAACCAGTACATAGAAACCAAGTAACAAGAATGGGTCTAATTAAAAATTGATAATATTACAAGAATAACTATTATATTAATCAATATGAAGACTGAGATATTCAGATCAGTAGAACATTTTTAGTTCTAACATTCATTCCGCTTTAAGGACATGAGGACAGTTGATTTAGTAAAAGCCTTAGCTGAGATAACATCAGTATACAGTATTTGGATTAAAATCATGTTGGGAGCTATATTGCAAGCTAGCAGATATCTCCATTACAAGAATGCATCATATCTTATAGGATAAATATAAAGTTTGTACAGATTAAGATCTGAACAAACAACCCAAAAGGGTCTCTACTCTTTTGGCTGAAAATTCACCAGCAAAACTGATCCAGTTGTGGATCAAACTTACCTGTGTTGTAATCTTACCAAAATCAATGAGATTCAAGGATGAATTTAACTCACTGCTTATGACAGAGAAGAGTTTTTAAATTAAGAGAGCTTTAGTACAAATACTTTCCACAGTAAAATCTGTTTCTTGAAGTGATACCCCTAAAAACATGTGGTCCACTAGATTATTTGTAATAGAACATACATACATAACTTTTACATATATTTTTCTCAAACTTGCACTTCTTTCATTTAATACAGGTCAATGGATTATGCAGGGTTTTGTCCTGTTATGTTAAAGGAGACTAATCGAAGTTTCTGAAACATGTCATACAATCCAAAACTATGTTTCCAAGTAATAAATTATTTATATTGCAGGAGTTTTGCGATTACAGTGAGATTGATGTATTAGGCCCTGGAGTGACACAGACTGGAAGACAGTGGTCACTAGAAAAAACTTTTCAGACAAGCCAGCCAAAGGGTGAAAGAGCAGGAACTACTTTTTCAGATGACTTGAGACACACGAATTGGAGTTATTCAGGAAATTTGTAATTGAGTACAGTGTTGAACTTTTATCTCAGGTTACACTCCACTGCTTTAACAATAAAACCTTCCTTCCTCTCTATTAATTATATAAAGCAAAAAATCCCAGTATTAYATTTACCCCATTAACTTAGCAATTCCAAGCATCGTGCTATTTCACATTTGCATAACTCAAGCATCAAGAATCTCGAAGCACTTTTAAGCAAAGCCAAATAGAACTAGGTTATCCTCACTTTGCAAGTAGTGAAATATAAACATAGAGGCATTAAGGGTAAAGTCATCTCACCTGACTTTGGCCATTTAAAAGACACTGTTGCCTAGGCTGCTCCTTTCCCCACTGGAACAAGGTGAGCATCATGAGAGAACAATTCCTTCTCTTCTCAGACTCCTGCCCAAGTCAATCACCAAGGAACTGTCACCCTTTCTTCTGCCTATTCCTTCCACCTAGGCTAAATGCTGAGACTAAATGCCTCACATTTAGATGAGTGAGCTATATATTCCTTTTCTATCACAAAGTACTCCTGTTCCCTATTCTCTTCCCTCTTTCCTATGAGGCAAAAAAACCAGTGATGGGCCAAGGTCTGTATGTGCTGACCAGGGAGCACAGACACGTGGAAAGTTAGGTGTACACTGCTAGACCTGTGAGTGCACTGACAAATGACACAAAC
Source organism: Amblyornis subalaris (assembly GCA_018881555.1). NCBI lineage: Eukaryota > Metazoa > Chordata > Aves > Passeriformes > Ptilonorhynchidae > Amblyornis > Amblyornis subalaris. Next base: position 873,619 of record JACAXG010000058.1, read on the forward strand.
ACAACTCACTGCTTCTTACTGTCCGGGTATTCCARCATTTCCAGAGCTACGGGCAGGCCAAACAAATGGGCATAAGTCACTAGGTCTAGCTGAGATTCGTGCTGCTCTTAGCCCTGAGTGCAAATGCAGAAGGAATATTCACAATGCTGTCACAACATAAATAATGCTAATAAATAAAACTCACATCAAAATCAGATTTTTTTTTTTCCAAGAAAGGTGATAAAAGTGTGCTATCAGACTTTGATCACAAGTCCTACTATTCAGAAAAGGAAATAACTCTAAATCTCAGTGAAAATGGATCTGTCGGTGGCTGAAATAACTTTTAAAAACCAGAAATGATTATATAGTTTTCTCTGTGAACTCAAAGATCGAATTTAGGGATCCAAAAATGTTTGACTGTTCTATTGCAGATCTGCACGCATCACAAAAATCTGGCAGTACACTGCATGATAGGACCTTGAAGCTCTGAAGTAACTGTGAAGTGGCATTTCAAATAGCTCTCCCAAAATGAAAACTGGTTAACACAAAATTAAAGTGATGCCTCCTCCAACATTAAAACAGACAGTGGGAATGAAAAATACGTTGTCTTGCCTCTCCCACAAAAGAATGACTTTGACTAACAGCTTCCATTCTATGCATAGAAAGTTAAGTAATGTATTTCAGTGTTTTTGCCAAATAAAGCCTGGGAAGGAGTTCTCTAAAGAAATCACAGGATACCAATGGAGTCGCACGAAAAAATACCAGCACTTTCACTCAATCACTTTCAGGTTCTAATGGGAATGAGAATCAGACTTTCCAAAGTCAAGCTGCTTCTCTTTCTTCAGTTACTGGCAAAAAGCACCCATCAGGTACATGGAAAAGCACTGAAGTCTTGCTTTCAAACAAAACACTGTTATGTGGTGAATGGGCCTGAATCCTACACGCTCATCCCTGGAGCAGTTCCCAGTGAGCTGGTGCTAGGAACACCAGGATCACGCTCCTGCTTCTCTGCCTCAGCAGATCACCGTGTTTAAAAGGAAAGCAATGCGCTAACAGCAATGGTTATCTCTTATCAGCACAGAAGAATCGGCACTTAATGCAGCAGCTAAAGATCAACTCTCACTGTCTCACGGCTGAGGGGAGAGAAGGGAGAGGGATGCTAAGGAGCTGGGCAGATCCTGCCACTGGGAAGCACAACAGCAGCCGATCAGCTCACTTATCAAAGAGCAGAAGGATCTTCCAGGGCAATAGTAGTGGAATGGCCTTTCCTAGGAATAAATTTGCATCACAGACCTTACCACTTTCTTCCATATATGCAAAATTTATTTATTTGACCTGCCCATTGCAAACAGAGCTGTGCTCAACAAAAAGTACCTATTGAAAAACCACAGTGCCTTTGACTCCTTCTCCAGGTAACAGGATGAGAAAACAAGTGGAAAAGCTCTCAGTGATGATATGAGTATACCCATATGCTAATAATGCTAACAATTCCTCCTGCAGGTAATAACCTGTCAATAACACTTTTGGACAATTTTTTGAGGGCATGAAAGTAATCTTAATACTTCGCAGAGTAATATCTTCATATCCATCTACTATTGTTAACTTTCCAAACCAGAGGAACCAACATTATGCATAGGAATTAGACTGATTTTTAATGTTTATTTTTATGGGGAGGAAGAAGAATATCTTAACTCTGAACTTTCCACTTTTGTTAATGATTAGAAAGTTGATTAAATATTAACTTTATTAAATTAATAATTTATATGACACACCTAAAATTTACCTACAACACATACTAGCCAAATCTGTTTGTTGTTTTGGGGGCAGGTGGATGGAGTCGATGAAGTATTCAGAAAAAACAAAACAGTTTCCAACAGAAGGATATAGACCATCTTCTATTTCTCTGAGAATAATATCTATTATTTAGCGTGAAGCAAATATGTTCAGAGGCTAAATGGTCTCTTTCAAATGACAGAGATATTTTTGTCCTCTTTTTGTTTAGTACAACATGCCTCTGAAATACCAAAATAGCTTTTATTTAAAAGGCAATCTTTATTAGGTAATTTTTAAAATGGGAATTACAATATGTACCAGCAAAAATTGCTTGGCTGTTTACTTACTGATTCTTTACAGAGGCCAATTATTTTGCCAATGGGCAAGATGAAATCTGTTACAAAAAATAAATGGGACTTGTACTTTAAATCCCATTCATAGCAGAGAGTTATTTTGTTTTTAGGTCTGGTCACCTAAAAAAAAAGGGACAATAAGTTGAAGGCTGTATCATACTGCAAAATTAATAACTGGCACCCTAAACACTTTCCATCACAAATCTCACTGGCAGGATTTCTACTTTACAAGTGAGCAAGAGCTATCAGACAAACAAGTCGGGGTGAGATTAAGAACAGAAGAAAATAAAAGGCTTCCTAATTTCCGATCTTGTGCTTAGATGATTAAGTTTCTGTTTCTAACCCAGAGACATTACATCATCTCATTTTTTAGAGAAAAAAAATCCTGCCTTTTTAACATCTCTCTTGCATATCCACCTTTGCATCTGTATCTATGTAATCCACTATCATGACTAAAATAATCCACCAAATAGGTATCATGGCCATTCAAATCTGAGAGTGAGTGTTAAATTTCAGTCCTTACAATATTAAGTTTACCTGTGTGAGCCCCTTAAAACATTGGGTATTTCTGTTCAGCAGAGTCCCTACAGGGCACACACTTGAACAACCCTCCATGTGACACCACAGGCAGCTCTTCCCAGTTACGTAGAGCCCTATCCATCAGAAAAAGTCAAGAGTTAACAGCAGGATGCTGTAGAGAAAAAGCTAAACTTATGAACATGTTCAGATTGCCACTGCCCAGAAATCTGAGTAATGTTCCAGATATGTTATGTTAATCTGTTACACAAGATTGTCTGTAATGCGGTTATTTTTTTAAAGAGTACTTGAGGGTGGTGTTGGGGGTTGGATAAAGGCATGTGGCCAAAGTTATTAGAAAATTTAAGAGGATTATTTTAATTATTACTGGACTATTAACCCTCTGCATGGTCCTATTTAACAAGTTTCATTGTGTTTATGACTCATATGATCTATAACCATTGTACTTTAAATTACTGTTGATCGCTGAGCATTTCGGAATACAAACAGGTATGATTAGATGTGCAAAGCTCATTTGAATGCAGTTTTATGCATGGACTGGATTTCTATCCACTAAAAAACAGCCCTTAATAATAAGATATCAAGGAAAACACAGCGAGAAATTATATTTTCTGAATGTGATCTGTGCATTCTAGATACACCTCATAATGAACGTGACCAAATACTGAACACGAACTGAAGAACAAACCCTTTGTGTTGATGCAAAATTTGAGTGGCAGGAAAAAAACATTACAGAAGATAAGGGTTTTCATTCACAATGCAATGTAAATTAAAAAACCATGGATACAAAAGAGTAGAAACAAGAAAGGTAATATAACAAACTTACATTTCACCCTTCATCTTTACAAGGATCAAAAGAGGGGCATACATCTTCATTCTAGTCGAATGGCCACTATAATAATAAATTACAGTAGCTCATACAAGAAATAAAATATGAAGGACTCAGTTATGTTTTAAATTGAAGGAATGCAAACTATAAGAAAAAAAAGAAATGAAACAAACTGTAAAGTCTATGAGGTTTTGGGTTTTTTTTAAATGAGGGGCAAAATATACATGCAAATAAGGTATATCTCTATTTATGTGATCACTTTGCCTTTGACTTCACCGGGAACAACATGAAGCTTGGAGACTTTCCTTACCAAGCCTGTTTTCACTCTAAATAGGTCTTGACGGTGTTGTAGCTGCAAAGCCAAAAAAAAAATGAGGCCAAATTTTATGTGGTCATGCTAGTGTGGTGGAAAAGCTTTTGTGAGGATTTGATGCTGTAACTGCATTTGTACATCTGGCCCACCACAGACCTTCAAAGACTTAGACATCTATAGATACTTAGACGGATTATTAAATGGCCTGTTAGTAAAAGAGGTGGATTCAGGACACTGACACATTTGAAATTGGTATCTGCAACTGGACTCCAACATTTCATTTGGATACTTAAAGCATTAATGTTATTGTATCCTGAGGACCTATATTAACAAGTTTGACGTAACAGATGGAAGCCTTTTAAAAAAAATGTAAACAGCTGATGTGAGAGCCAGCACGTTCTATAGACAGAACTTACAGTGAAATATAGCACTCTACTGTTTATTCCAAACACATCACAGCATTGTAAGTAGACCACTTTATAAAGTGAAAAAATACAGTTAAATGTAAAAGGAACACACATCAACAACAGAACATTCTCCTGCAAATACTCTGCTTCTGATCTATCAAAAAAAAAAATCAAGAAAATTACTGTCCTCTATAAGCCAGAGCAGATAATTTGAACGAAACCTCACTGAGTCTTCTTGCAGGGCTACTTATTGTGCATTCTCGACATCACCACAGTTCCGAATTTTGCTAATTTAAATATTATGCTCATTTTAATATTATCTATTACACTAGACCTTACTGACTGTAATGTGAGTAGCTCTCCAAACATATACTTGCAAACCTGATCCTCAACAAAAATAAACAAACTACTTCATAAATAAGAGAAGCATAAGAAAGCAGTGGGTTTTTTGCGGAAACGGGGTTTTAACTATTTTTCTTGAATTACCCTCTCTGGTCTTTAAATTGCGTGATTGCTCTTGCACATCTATTTTAAGGACATATTAATAATATAAATTATTACAAATACAGGACCATCTAGCTTCTGCACTTTTCACATTGTACATTTGCTTTTGCACAATGAAATTCATAACAATGGCCACATCTGACTGCTGTTGCTTCTTGCATGATTTCTGTGATGCACTAATACAAGACACTGAAAGTTCAGTGCTCTGGAATGATAAATCCAGTTACTGTAACGTTTACTGCAGGAAATTACCTATTGGACAACCCTGCCCAGAATCCTCAGTCAGAAATGGGACAAATTTCTGTTTGTGGAGAGAAACAGCCAGCCTAGAGCATCATTAGCAGCAGTGCTTGAAAACTGTCCTCTGTTACAAAGGACGAAGGATGGAAAACTGCAGCTCCTACAAGAATGAAATATGCAACAGATTCCCAGACCTGTATGTGAACATGGGTTGGAAGTTTTTTCCCATGGAAAATAAGAAAATCAAATTGTTTAAGGCAGCACTCCCAAGTAATGGATAGTATTATCTTAATAACTTGGTTAAATAAGTAAACAACAAGGAAAAAAGATCCATGATCACAACAGCCATGTGAAAGCAGCACAGAGCTGCAGGATGAGGACTGCTTAGAAGTAGCACTAATGCTCTGAGGTCAGAGTCCAACTTGCATACCCTTTTATTCAGATGCTCGTCTCTTTCTGTGAGTCCACAACACGCTTTTATAATACGGCCAGTATGCATCAGAAAAGAAATACCGACATTTATTAGGCTTATGACAGTGTAAACACCATTAGAAGTGGTTCTGGTATGACAACTCTCACTTTGCACTTCTCCGTTTCTAACTTCCTTCGTCAATGCTCACTCTCATCCACTTAGCACTTCCATTTATTGTCTCAAGGCCAGATTTTCATTACTCTCTGTTCATCTCCAGCTCTCTTTGCAGCTTTGTATGACAAGCAAACTGACTCCCCTGCTGTCATTTGGGATACTTTAACTGGGCAAAGTCCACATTCAGTAACTTTAAATATTTCTTGAGTATCTATTCACTCTGTGGTTTAGTGATCTCCAGACTTTAGTTTACATTCTTTAAAATTTGATTTCTGCCCGAAGTCCAGTACTTTTACAATATAACCTTTATATAAAACAAATGTTCCAGTACATGCAGAAGATTAAAGGAATGAAGGAGGTACTCGGCTGTCCTTTAATTTTACATGTGTTTAATGTTATCTTGGAGAAATGTACCTATTTTCATTCTGAATCTAATCTACAAGCTATGCTGGATGATTGTGCAAAGAGTCAGCATGTGAGCTGCTTAAAGAAATAAAATGGAGCCAGGAACAAGTACAGGATGTACAGTGGCAAAATGCACTGGATAATGTTTGCTTACTCTCTTGGTACCTTTGACTTTATTTATCATATCCAGAGGTTTGGAATCCAGAGGCAATCAGGCTGGTGGATTTTGTCTGGCCTCTTACACACAGAAAGCAGCTAGACATTTCCGATCTGGGTTCAGCTACCCAACTCTTCTTCTAGTCTTGGGAATGGAGATGAAAGCAGGCTGTTTCAATTAGCCTGGCTATAGAGACGATCTGGAGCTGTGAATTAATTGATTTGAAGACCAAGAGGGACAGCTCCTGCATAATAGAGGCCATGGAATTTCACTCTGTAATTACAGTTAAGTTCAGCTCCAAATCCAATAGAAATCAAAGGTGACCATATAAGGCCCATCTCTAATCAAAAGTGGCTCTTTTCCCTAACCACTAAGTGCAAAATATTCCATGTTTCTTTCTATTTCAAAAAGCCATTTGGGTCTAAAATGAACCTGTGTGAAAAATCTTAATTCCTGCATGGACAGGAACAAATTTTCCACTGCTGTATGAAAGGACTAGAACAATGAAAGTATTGGGAAGGGAAGTGGCGGGGGGGGGAGGAAAGCTCTGCCTTTTTGGCAGTACTCACAGAACATTAGTTAGGGTAGGTGGAGTCCTGCTGGGTCTAACCAACTGCTCAGATCCCCTGTAACATTTTACTGGCCCCCAGCTTTACACAGTACATCTCAGAACATGGTGAAAAAGCTCATGTATACATATATTTTAAAAGACACAAAACTCTAGAGCGCGTATCCAAAGCAGATCAATTGCCTTTGCAATATTCTCAAAACAAAATGTTCCACCAGCAGATCTGATAAGAAGAGCCAAAAAATGGAAAACACTTGCTACCAATTTATTGCAGTCACCCATAAACTATTACTAGAACATTATGTATTGGGGTTCAAGCCAGAAAGCTATTAAAGCGGACTGCACTAGAGTCTTTCCACTATGCTACGGAGGCATTAATAAGTCTTTAGAGAATTGTGTTTATGTTGAAAGAATAATCTTATAATCAAATTTTCACACACACAAAAAATGCAGCTCTTTCTAGAATTACTGTGTGCCTTTGCTCTCTCCCCGACATTGGCTGGTGTCTCCACAAATACCATCATTTTCTATGTTTCTGTCTGGCCCAAACCCTGACGTACATACTTTGTGTTCCAAGCTGGACAAATTTCAAGATAAATGGTGCTAATTGACAGTGTTAATGGGCGCAGGATGTACCACATCCTTTCCCCTGTTGTCTCTGTCTAAGTGTCTTTCCCAATGCTCACAGTCATTCTTTGCACAAGACAAAAAAGAGTTAAAAGACAACACTTCTACTTAGACACAAATAATAAACCTCCAGTGGTATTCTGTGGGGCTGTGTTTCCATCCTGTTACAGGAAAACCTTTAAAAAATTAGAAAACTCCTTTCCCATTTCAGAGATAACACCAATACCCAGCAAGATCATTATTAACCCAACGATTTACTGTTTTTCTACCTCAAGAATTGATGTTTTCCTTTGAAAAGGTGTATGCTTTCTTTTCAGCTACTTTCCTCTGATAGCACACAGGTGCAAACCATATAACAGAGCCAGCCAGGTGGAATTAAGGCAGCTTCTATATCCCTGAAAGCTCCTTAAAACAGTACAACTTGAGTTTAAAGGTACTAGGCCATCACTCCAGGTAAGACTTAAGATTCTACTCGAATTAAGTAAGAAAAATACCTAAAATTCCAAGAAGGAAAACCAAGTACCTTATATGAATTTATTCATATTATCTTAAGCAACTAGTTTAGTTAAGAGCTGAGAACCGTGGCATCACCATGACCATCAGATGACCACTTCACCTAATATTCCCACTTGGAGTCCTAGAGAGAGGGCAGGCCAGGGGAATAGTATTATATTATGGCAGGTTTACAACAACACAACACCTTTCCTGATTTGCCTCTTCAATTCCTGGAATATCCTTTAGGTTCGAGAGATGACTGGGAAACCACTCCTGGCTACCAACTGGCCTGTAGGCTGCTCTCCCTGGGAATGAAAAGTTAAATTTCCTTGTAAACAGGGAGAATACTTGGCAATAGAAAATCATTGTAATGGCTGTAGATACTAATTTTGCTATTTTCTCAACTTGTTGAATAAATGTCCTTAAATTGGATCAGASGGAGCTGATATGTTTGACAGCAAATAGTTTAATTTCAAAAAATATTAAGAGCTCGCAGGTCTCTCTGATGTCAATGGAAATTGTAGAAACTTAGTATCATTCTTTGACTGGGGCCTTTAGTATAAGAAGAAAAAACATGAATTGTGGGACAAATGTATCCCTTAAGTAACTTCACTTGATCCCACGTGTTTTTTATCTCTTGATTAATGACTGTGGGATATATTGCTTGCTCAGGCAGCACATTTATGTGTGGAGCTTTTCTGCTTGCTGGTGTAATTAGTTACATTTCAATCAAACTTACAACAAAAATAATAAGGAATCATTTCTATCTGCACTAATGCACAGGACGCCAGAGAGTGATTTTGCAGTAGATAAAGAGACCACATCCACAACTAAACCTCTCTAGAGTTTGCCTCTTTGCAGCAGGACTCAAGCTCTGCTGCCATCATGCAGCTCGAGAGGTCCTTTCTGATTCTTCAAAGAATACAGAGACATGTGCCAGCACAACAACGTGCCAGAGAGCCATTTTAGGTGAAACCCTTAGCATAATGCTTAAAAACCCTCACTATGCCAGGAAGAGGAATGAAAACACTTAATCACAAAAATCAACACCTCAGAAAGGCTTGGAAAGCGCTCAGGTCTCGAGAGGAGATTTCTTTTAGGACCTCTGCAGCAACTGAGTTACTGCACCTTCTGCTCCAGCTCCATTAGTCCATAGCTTGCAAAAAGTTGTCCACTGCTTCACTGAAAGGTTTACATTAAGACAGAACTCCGGTGCCCAGGAGAAATGTCCTAGATGTTTTCTATGCTTAAAAGGCAAGATGTGCCTAATATGATTTTTCTGTAAAGAGCAACTGCAGTATGGTATTAATAAAAAATAAACTATGTTAACTTATGTTAAATCTTTCTCTCTTCTCCAAAAATACACAGCTGAAAAAACTCTACCCCAGCAGTACTAATGCACAAGCAAGTCCTCTCCATCTGCCAAATATGTAGGTCATTTCAACGAGTGACAGAGACAAAGAGGCCTGATTTTAATTCATGAAATATTCCTGCTAATAGCAAAGTTATTGAGACATCTGTTAAAAGCCTGACCTGTTATAATGGGGGGATATMTAAAATGACTGAAATTTCTATTTAAATTAATGCTACAGTATTTTATTGGGCATTTTAAAGAGGTATTGCTATTAACAAAAACATTATATAAATTAGAAACAGGCCTACAATAATCCTCCAGATAAAATCTGGTCCTGTTTTCTAATACTACAGTATGAGCTTTTATTTGTGCGTGCACTACGTGTATATATTACAGTATAGCAAATATGTAAAAAAAAATATTAAATTCTTAAGAGCCATGGCAGCCCAGTTTAAAGTTTGGCAGGGAACAGTTGGCAGACATTAGAAAAAAAGAAAAAAGAAAAAAAAAGTAAGTATGTTCCATGGCCTGTATATAATTGAACATTCTTCAAATTCCTGTAATGGAAATGTCAATACCATGGAAATCCTTGAAATGCGGACACAGACAGATAAATGTGACTGGAGCCAAACACCTCCACCCAGAATGAATAGCAGACCTTCAGACAAAGAAAATCTACATAATAATAAACTACCCACTCAATAACACTAACTAAATTAAGTTTTTGCCTTTGAGGTAGTGGTGAGGTGAGCAGAAGAGGAAGACGGGTGAGGAAAGCTGTCCAAGGACTGCCCTGCAGAGGCAAGACTCACACAGGATCTCCCTCCATCAGCACCCAGGGAAAGAGAGCTGAGCACCAGGAAGGACCCTGACACTGCACGTAGGACTGGGCCCTGGGTCATGATGAACACAACAGCTCTTCTGCTGTTGGATTCAAAAAACCAGGACCAACGATGGGCTTTCTTGTCTTCATGTTAGGTGACGTGCAGGAGGATGTACCACACAGCGGGTGAGTACCTCATTCCTGGAGGCTCAACCAGGAGCTCTTTGCTCTGAACGCTCTTCCTCCTGCTGGCTCACTCCCAAAAGCCAATGTTAGAAAGGAGAGATTAGATTTTCGCAGGCCACAGATATATGAGTTAGAATGAGGGGCACAGGTCCCAGGTGTTCATCACAATTCCTGAGAAAACACTCAGGAGAGCATCTCCATCCCAAACCAAAGTGAACATGCATCAGCCTTTCTTCTCTTTCTTGCCCACATTCTGGTCTCCTCGCAAGATGCTCCATGCCCACACAGGCAGATGTTGTAGGGCTTTCTGCAGTTCTGCCCTTGTTATGGAGGCCTTGCGGACTAGTGAAATACTGAAGTATAGAGCAAAAAAGTATGTAAATAACCAGATATAACATAGGAACAAATCCTCAAAAAGCTGGTAAAAGATTCTGAATCATGTTACAGGATGAAATACAGCTCTGAAAGTTCACCAGCAGACCATTTATATGTGTTTTAGATTTAATTCCACATTTCCCTTTTCTGAATCTAAAAAATGCTGATGGCATATCAACATAGTTTCATTAAAAATGCCACTTTGTTTCCAAGAGAGAAAATGCAAAGGTGTAACTTTTTACGGAAGTGTGGGTCAGCCAACATAAATCCAAAACCTATGAAAAAAAAATACTAGCATGCGCAGAAAATACAAAGTCTAATATATGCTCCTTCACTATTACAAGATATTGTGCATCCCCCCACAACATCCACTTAAGTCATAGCATAAAGCCACTTGATGTCCCACTCATGTGAAATCTATTCCTTTTTTATGAAATTAGCTAGACAGAGGTCTGCTTTTAACGTTTCTCCTGAGATGCTCTATGAGTGTTCAGTTTTACAAGCATGTCTTTATTTTTTTTCCTACTTGATCAATATTTTACCCCTTTTCTTATTGCTTTTTCCTTCTTCTACAGCTGTGTGAGACATCAATGTATGGTGTAAAATACATAAAGCAAGGAGGCAAACTCTAATGAAGGTCTACCACACATACAAAACATACAGATTCTTTTCTTCAGCACTCAGCTATAAAAGCACTACACAGACCTAAAAACAGCAAGAGGGAAAAGTGATGATTCTAAGCTGCCGGTCTTGCCTTGGCAATGAAATGTTCAGTCTTGACCACTGCCTAAACTCTAAATACTTCTCTGTGCAATTCTAGAACTTCTTAATTGTATTTTTTAATGGATTATGAGCACACCTTAACAAAGCAAATTACCAGCAAACAGTGCCTAGATGGGTTATATTCTGCTTTGGTAAGATCAAGGGATATTTTTGTATTCTTTCATTCCTCTGTCTAAATTCATGCTCTTCCGGCACAGACAGTGGCTTCAAGAAAAAAATCTTAAAATCCCGACTTAACTAGCATCAAATAAGTGTCACTGAAGAAGCCTAACTGTGCCTTTGCTTGCAGTATTATGAATTTGGCATTATGAAGATAAAATGGAGTAAGAATCAAATCTGTTCAGAAGCATGTAAATGTCCATCATTACTCAGCAATACTTGCAACCTCATTCAGGATCTTACTTGACAGACTTTTCTCTTAGAAGACCATCACTGCAAACAAACAAAAAGTCCAATCCTACCGTGTACTTCAGGGTAGGACAGAAGGACAGTGGATGTACACTACAGAAATTGAACTTTGGGTAAAATTCCCTGTAAGAGAACTGCACTGCCACCTTCTCAGTCCAAAGAATGCTAACAAGCACAATGACACTTTTGAAGTAGATTATTAACATCATTGAAAACCTCTAGTAAAAAAACGCTTTCAGCTTGAAAAAAAACCCACAATTCTCTGCAGGTATTTGTACTTAATATGGTTGAAAGTTGCAGAATTGAAAGATGCTAGTGGAAGAAACCATTATCCAATTTTCAGTGCACGTACACTTCACAGCTTGTGTAATAAAAAGATTCACAGCTTGCCCATGAAGTCAGGAGGTCCCAGCCCTGTGAGCAGGTCTGTCTCCTCACACCCTGCACTCAGCTGAATTCATTGCAGTTCTCTACAGATTCCCTTCAAGAAATTCCTGTAAGCTCAAGGGCTTAGTTATTTTCTCTCTCATCTAGTAGGTCCTTCTAACTTAGTGTTGGAGGAAACAGATGTCCTTATTCACTACAATTTTGCTTTTTAAAGAACATTGACTATGCTCCTCATGGGCACCATAGTAGAAGCTGTGATTCTCAATCTTGTTTTAAAATACAGTCATTTTATGAAACTTTTTTTGCTTTAATGCTGAAAGCATTGCTTCAGCATTTTCTAGACCAGAGCAGAATTCTCCCCTTGTTCTAAGAGACTTTGCTGTCTTACTTAAAAAAGAGGACTTGTACGTGGTTGGTCCCCATCTCAAGTAAAGTGACTCGATCAAGGCAGCTGAGCATTCTTGTGTGTTTGTGTGGGTTCCTTTTTTTCTTTTTTTTTAGGAATGCTATAAAACCCAGGGAATAATTAATAAGATCTGGCAAAACACTGAAAAAAACCCAACCCGAAAAAACCCGACTGAAACCAAATTCAATCTCCACTAATGCAATACTACCATATATAATCAATAAATACCAGTTTCTCTGAGGTGATCACATTTTCTAAGTGTATTTGCACACAGTTGTTTGCAAGTCCTTTTTCTGGCAACCAAGCTTCACTGGAAAGTTGAGGAAATCTTAAGGAAAGTAAGTACTATTTTCTTTCAAACAGCAAAGGGACTCTAATGGAAGACAAAGGTACAAAGAGACCTTCAGATGTCCCAGGAGACCCCACACTTGGCCCAGTTTTCTCCAGTAACACAGGGAGATTGCAATAGAGGGAACATGACAGGAGTTGGCGGACAGCCATAACAAAACATGACYGGAACTTTTAGGCATCTCAGAAGCACCACAAAGGTTTATACTGGGACCAATGGTTCTAAAGCTAATTCAGGAGGTCTCACTTCTCCAATGACAACTGGAACAAGTTGCAGAGCCAACCTGTCACCAACTTATGATGACTGTGAAAGTGGACTTCCACCAGATCTAATTCTTTCCATGTACACTCATTTCAGAGGGATATAGCGGAACAAACCAAGAGATCAGGTTTTCTGATTTAGTCTTTAAACAATACYGTTGAAATCCCAATTCCTTTATGGCTTCTTGAAAATAAAAGCCTTGGGATGCAAAGGGAAGGTGGAGAAAATCAACCACTTACACTTCGCGTTCCTGTTTTGTCTTGCACCTTGAAGGATAATGACAACAAGGGGATCAGGCGCCTCCAGTCATCCGCATCCTGCTGTGACTTTTCCACCCACAGCTGGTGAAATCTTCCTGATTTCCAGTATTTTTATTTCATAAAAGATAGCAGGAAGACAAGTTTCAGCTTCCCCTCTTCTTTCACAGACATAAGGTGCTTCCAAAACAATGCCTGACCATATCCTGAACTTGCCCTCTAGGTGTCACCTGGGCAGGAAATTACTGTTCTCAGTCTCGGTCTGTTCTCTTTTATAGTAAGTTCATGGTGTATTTTCACTCAAGAAGGTGTATGCTTGAAAGGGATTCTGTAAAGGTACCAAACAGACTTGTGAAGTTCAAATCTTTGTGGAGATTAGAACTTTTCTGAAGTTCCACTACACAAACAGGTTGTGTTTTAACATATAAACACAGAAACCTGACTTCAAAACAGACCAGACTTAAGATGTTTTTTCTTCCCTAGGAGTGAGAGGACTGTATAAAAGATTTCCTAAGTGGCTGTGATAGATCTCTCCACAATGGCTTGGCACATGTTGTATGCACTAATAGTTTGTCATAAAAGGATGATCAATGCTCCTGAGCACCAGCCACAGGCTGTGGAGCATCAGGTTCACCCAGAGGCTCTGCACAAATGCTGTTACTTTTGGCACGCTGCAACCTCACCATGCTTCAATTCATCATCTAAGAAATGAAAATAATAGCTCTGCCTCTCCGTCAGCGTTGCACAACCAACCATGTTAAAGTTCTGTTAGTTAATATGAGGATAAGAGGAGCATCATTCCCTGTTACTGAAGAAGGAACAATTATTTGTTTTCAGCCTAGCTGGTAGCGCTTTCCATGCTGAAAGCTAAAGGTGGTTTAGGATTAAATTTATGGCTTATTGGACAAAAGCTACAGGATACATGCACAGAAGCTACCTTCTCATCTGTGCCTCTCTCCCTCACTTTTAGAGAACTGCAGTGAAGGGAATACTATTAGTTTCAGTGCTGCAAAAGTTGTGAGACCTTTGAATATCATGCTAGTCATAAAATAAGCATTTAAACAGTTTCTGAAAGTAGAAAAGGCTTTTAGGGAATGGAATGCAAAGAGAAAACACAGAATGCTGGAGGGCAGTATGGAGAAAAACAGATTGAAAAGATTTAACTGGAAATATTTCTAAATTTATTTTCTTATTTGTATTTTGAGCTCTAATATTCAACCAAAACCTTCCAGAAGTTTCAAGTAGTACTTGAAGACCTCTGGAATACAGCCTGTCAGCCTGAATTCAAAGCTTTTGTCCTTTCCACTTGTTTTCCAACACCATTACTATCCCATATACCTTAAAAAAACTCCACCTAATCCATCAAGTGGGGTTTAATTTACACAGAAAAAAAATTATATATTTCTCTGGACATCAGACATTCCTATTTCCAAACTCTAGACCAAAATTTGAAGTTAGACCTTAATGTGGGCTTAATGTAGACTTAAAGCTGGCTGGCTTTGGTTAAAACCAAGTACAATGAAATGTAARAAACAAGAAAGTTACATGAGAGAAACCACTGGGGGTTGGATTCTGTTGGATTTTTGTTCATGTTTATTAAACATTTCCCAAGAAAGAAAACATTTTTACCACTGAACGACTTCCCCGGGAACCCACTAAAGAACATTCCAACTAGTCCAACAAACAGCAATATGTCAAAGAGGAAAGAAAGCAACTATGTTCACAGGATCAATTAAATTCTCTTTTCTCTTTCCCAGGAAAGACAGAAAGTAGCCCAAATGCATATAAACAGAAGGGATGCATATGGGCCAGCATAGAAACCTCACACTTTGATTCAGACTTACCAAGCAGATTCTCAGCAGGCATAAATCATCACAGACAATGGAGGCAGGCTGACAGTGAATATATGATTATTAGGCCATATACTTTGTCCTGACTAATGTTGGAAGCACCGGGTCTACAGAGGAAAGTAGAGCTTCCATCAGCCAACAAACTCACCAGCACAGTATACCCTTTGCAGCAATCAGAGAGGTCCTCAAGTCTACATTTAACTTCAGTTGAGAGTCCCCAAATGGTAACAAAGTGCCTCAATACTATCAAAATTAATGTAGTCACAGGCATATTTCAAGTTCATGAGAGATGCTGCTGTTCTTCCTTCTCAATAAAAGAACACACCCACAAACTATGCATGGCAGAACCAATTCTCAAATCACACGTGGCATAGAAAAGAACTACTACTTCACTTCAACAGCATCTTTAGTGCAATCATCCCAGCCTACCTCATTCTTATTCGGGTTGTCTTTTTTGCCTTAGGCAGTTGGGTCCTTGTCACACAAGGTCTCTAGAGAGACACAAAACAGTTTTAAACCTGAGAGCAATCCAAACTCCTAAGCTGCCACGGCAGAGCCTCGCTCATATCCCCACCGCCCAGAGCTCAATGTCTCTACACCACACTTGTCTTGGACAGAACTCCTTGAGAAAGTGCAAAGTGGAGCCACAGGGAAAGCTGACACATGAATTGCATAGGTGATCAAGAGTCAGCTGCTCAAACTCACCTCCTGGTCCTCGTTCATTCAGCAGAACAAGCCAACCACAGCACACAATTTTCAAACTTTGACTGAAGTTACTTTGGCACCTAGAACTCATTTTCAAAAGTGGCTTTGGGTATTTCTGATCCCAAGATGAATCGAGATTGAAAAAAAACTGCAGAAGGCATTATTTCCTAACGGATGATCCACTCCTGAAAGTGGATTGTAAGAACTTCAGGCATGATTGAATCTACTATTGAAATACTGAGCTGACATTTGAAAAAGACAAAATAAATGTGTACAAATGGAGAACAATTCTAGAGTAAAGCTTTTGTGAGAGAACATTTAAGGAGGYTGAAGGTGTTTTTCATACAGGATAGGCAGATATAAGTGAATAAGAACCAATGAGAAAACCCTTTCAAATGCAAACATCAACTACTTTGCATATAATTTTGTTCTTCTGGGACTACTGAAAAAACCTCTGTTTACTAAAGCAATAACAGTACTGAGCTTTCCATCTCAACTGACCAATGCCATGCCATCCTCAACTTATCTCTCACACAGAAACCCGTTCCCAGTAAAGAACTACTACAAAAATACTGTATTGAGTACTGTGCTTGTAAAATCCTGAGGGTGCCAGCAAACTCAAAGATTGAGAAAGCTGTGATCAACGCTGGCAAAGCAAGTTGGAAGACAAAGTTCAGCTCCTGTCCCAAATACAACTCTGCAGGAAAAAAAATATTAACTAACCACAAGGAGAAGTTTCAAGTCTTTTCATCTGGAGTCATATTCTGTATTTAATTCTGGTTTATGCAATGCCTTCTTCCCTCCACACCCCAATTTCAAATTTATTTTTTTTACCCTGGAAAATGGAGTTTAAGTATAGTTATCTGTTATTCTTGCTGATCAATACCATCTGTGGCAAAAGACTAGGGAGTTATACTGGACAGATTAGACACTGAAAAGCTTTTAAAATTACCAGGAAATCAAGTGCAACATACAGTTCTGTTGACTGGTCTGGATTAACATCCAAAATTGGCTGATAGAAAGATGTGAGAATCTTTCCAAAAAGTTAAAACCTGTAGCTAATAAAAGTAGCTTTAATATGAAAAATTGGGTTTTCTCCCTTTAAATCACAACCCATAGAGGCACTGAAGTAAATCCCTTAATCTGTTTTTAAGTAGCTATTTTATCCCGACTTCCTCTGTGGTTTATACCCTCAAAGCATCTACACCACAACTCAAGAACAGCCTAGGCAAGGAGCTTCAAGTTCTCTTCTTCAAAAAGCATATAAAATAAAATAAAATAAAATAAAATAAAATAAAATAAAATAAAATAAAATAAAATAAAACAAAATAAAACTCACAAAAACCACCCCCAAAACCAAGCACTAAACCCCCAAGCCCAAAACAAAATAAACCCCCCAAAAAATCTCAACAACAAAAAAAACACAAAACCACAAGAACCACTAACCTGAGTTTGGCCTTCCTGATCCTTTAACCCCTTGTCCAAGACCATCCATCGAAAAGAAACATTCAYGACTCCTAGAACCACACTATATATTCACTGAGGCGTGCAAATGATTAAAACACTGTAYAGATCATGAATCTCTTTTCACTCTTGTAACCAATTCATGGACAAGAAAAGCAGAACAGCAATTTTAAGGCCTCAAGTTTGTATCCATGGGCAAGTTTTCTGCTTTCTTCACCACAGTATTCAGTAGAGCACTGGGCAGATCCAAGGAGATCTGTCACGATTCAGTGCATGGCAGTCAAATTAACTCACTCGGGATTCTAGCAAGCCAAGGGCGTATTGAGATGCAGACCCAGAAATCTACATCTCTTAATCTCTTGCTGAAACCAAACAGCTGATGAAAAACCTTAGTAAAAAATTTCAGAAGAAAGATTCAGTAATAAATTTTAAAGATAGTAATAAGTTTTAAACAATGATGTTGTTTCTCAGGGAAAACCACAAAAGTGTACTTCAGATGTTGGACTATGCCTTTCTCAAACAACGATAATTCCACAATGTCATAAATYTATGCCTTACTCACTAAACAATAGCATAAAAGGTGCTGGATTACGAGGTGAAAGTGGTCGCTTAGGCAGTCTTCAATGTAATGGTGACACATAAACTCCGCCAGGAAGGCAGGTGTCCTTATCTACACCCTACAGATRGGGAATTCCAGGCAGAACAGTTGGGAAACACATCTCAGACCACAGGGGAAGTCCTATCAGTACCAAGGCAAGTAGACCCTTGCTCTCAGACTCACATTCGCATCTTGCCTCTCAAATTGCATACTAGACCAGCCTCCACCTGATAACAAAGGTCACTCCTAACTTTCAGGTTTTATGAAGAATAAAACTGTAGATGTTGACAGCATTTACCCTGTGATGTCGATTGATCCCACTAGCTCAGCAAAGGAAACAGCAGTGTAACACTGAAGGTTAGAGACTGAAGTGTAGGCTCACCAAATTTTAAGGAACATGCCAGAGGCAGATGGTTATATAGTTATGAAAGGAGAGCATTGTAAACTAAAACCATATTCTACAATCTCYTTCCTTGTTTAGACATATGCACCCTGACTATTTACTAAACACATCTCACATCTTTACATTTCATCATCTGCATCAGCTCTGAAATATTTTGTGTTTGTTTTTGCTTAAATAAAAATAAACAGGACTCTTCACACCTGGTGCTCACATTTAAAGTCACAACACAGATAAAGAACCACTCATGAACTGGGAAAGGGACACTTGATATTTGAATTACGGGTTCCCATAACATTTCATTCCTTTGGTTAATGCATTTCTTTGAACTCCTCTGTCCTAAGTGCAAGGATATATGAGCATATCAACACTTTCATGACAGCCCAAATCACCCACTTTCCATTGCAGCAGATTGACATGTCATGGAGAGTGTGATTAGGAGGTCATCAGAGTACACAAAGCACCAGATTAAAGCTCAAAACCAAGACATATTTGCTTCTTGGGTTATTAAAAAAAGATCAGCAAAGGCAAAAATGCCCTGTTGTAATTGAAAAATATGAGGCTTAATATATTGTTGAAAACCCTTCTGTGCAAGGCTGTTTGGGATTTTTTTAAGCCAACAGTATGTTATCTTTTGATAGTGAAAATATGCATTTATTATAATGTGGYTTCTACTTAGGCTGGCATCAGGTTGACAGGCCAGCACCACTTGTTGCTGCACTAAAGTCTTAAAACAGAAAGAAAGGGGGGGTAAAGGGACGGGAGGGAGGAGGTGGGGGATGTAAGCAGGAGGATGAATATGTGTTCCTAAGTCTGAGATCTTTTTGATTCTGCCTGTAGATCACACTGTTGATTATGTTACAAAACAGAAGATAATTCTTTGGATCTCCGTATTTCTCTCAACTCTAGCCCACTAGGATCCAACGCCTGCGTTTTTAATACAGGAATCTGAGTGTGCCAGTTTGCTATCCTTTCAGAGAAAATCTATCAGAAAGAAGGGAAGCAGGCAAGCTATCATCATATCCCACTGATGTCCAGGAAATGCCAGCCTAGCAGCTGTCACAACAAAGGAACTTCAAAGTCACAGCAAAAAAACTAACAATTGCCCTTACTAACACTGTATCATTAATGAAAAACTTTGTAAGAATCAGAATCAGCTTAAGAAGGAAAAGGAATAATAAAAAAAAAAAAAAAGGGTAGGCAGAGAGGTATTTGGTTGTTGATTTTTTTCCCTCCTTTTTGAAGGAGAAATCCAAACGCCCACATTCTCCATAACGTCCTTGATTAAATTCTTCAAGAAAGTTATCATTCATGCCACCTCTAACCTTATGTCTTCTTATTGAAAATTTTCAAGGGAAAATGCTTCCATCACGTCCTTGGTGCAAGAACTGAAGGATGTGCCTTTCTCATGAGCTCAGAAAATCTTAAAACCCCTTGTCTCCTTGGAGGAAGTAAACAGATGTCTGCCAAACACTTAGGTTTACATAACATTTCTTCCCCTTTATTTATTGAAAAAAAAAAAGTCATTTTAGAATGCACTTCATATTTTGAGAACACTGAATGCTTTCTTTCCTTTTTATAGTATTTTTGGCAAAGTATGTTGTTGATTATTTAAAGATAATCTCTATTCTAAATTGCATCTGACTCACATAACCTCCATACTTTAGAAACCACAATAAAAGTGCCATATATTAGCTATAAATGAATGGGGAGTGAGTCAGTGAATAGTTAAGGACAGTCCACGGAAACGCATGAACTGCATACTAAGTTTTTTGAAAAATATTCTATTTAATTTTTAGAATTAACAGTATAGATTATCTGGAACAAAGAAAACACCTTTTTTTTTTTAATCCCAGATGCAATGTGTTTTATTTTCCTTATGYGTCTTTGTCTACTGTACAAAGAGACCTGCAGTGAAGTGACAGAAACAGTGGTGTTTTCAGAGAAAAAATAGTCACAACTTGTACATACTAAAAGATTTCTGTAATTATGGGTGGTTTTTTAAGTCTTTCACTGGAAATACCTCATTTTTAGGCCTTTGCAAGGCCATCTTACAATATCAGCTTACAGAAATTACTTTGGGGAAATCGCATGTTTTTCTCTAGCTACTGAGTTCAAGAGTGCTTAAGTTCAGTGCTTTGAGTATTAAAAGAGAAGAGAAAAAAAAGCTGATACTTCTACTTGCCAAGGCCTGCATTCTCAGCAATGTCTTAATATTGAATACATGAAGAAGTTCATTAAATACTAACTGAAGTTTTCCATGCATCATCATGTTTGCAGATCCACACTGGGGAGTCATGCCCCTTCTGCATGCATCCCAGATCCAGTAAGCATGGTATAAATAACTACATAAAAATCCTAAGTAGGGGACATGAGACAAACAGAATTCTTACAGCACTGGATTATGGCTATAAAGAGAGCCATAATAACTCCCATTCTATCAAACCCATAGCTACTGTCTGAAAAACAAGTTTTTTCAAGATCAAAATCTGACAGAGGTAAAACATTTACTACAGATGAACCTCAGACAAAGGTTCTCCATTCCAACTTAAAAGCAACAAAAGCTGACTGGATCATAGCCTGAGCATGAACTCCAAACGTGACGTGGAAACATATCCAGGATAGGGCCTTAGCTATCCTGACAGACATCATTCACTTCCAGAAAAAAACATTAACCACATAGGTGCTGAGCATGCTGGAGCACAAAGCTAGGGAAAAACAACAAAAAAAATCCCCCATGGTAAGTAACGAAATGCGCAGTGGACCTAAGTGTACTAAAACCAAAGGCATGCAGTATTCTTTCCCACTGCCTTTCTTGAGTTAGGCTGCACTAAGCGTTTGGATGGAGAACGCAGGTCGAGTTCCAACAAAATTATCCAGCGATATCTTAGCTATTCCCCGGAACGGAGAAGTAGGCACGCATGGAGCCCCCCAAAATAACAGAAGACAACAATATTGATTAGTCATTAATCTCACACTGAAACATGGGGACTGAAGAGAACAGACTCTTGAAGCCAGTACTCTGCAGTCATAAATTAAGGTCATGCAGAGCTCTGGGGATAGACCACGTGTTGACCCCAAAGCCCGTGTTGGTGGAATTCCACCTTTTTTCCACCCCTGCTCATCTGTCACTACCAYACAGGGCAAGTTCAGGGTTCAAAAGACAGTCCACCCATCTATACCTTTGGCWCACAGCAATATTAAGCAATCCTCTCAGTTAAATGACAGCTTGGGACAGCAGCTCTTTGAGCTGAGTAACTAAATAAAGAACCCCTGGGCAGGCTACTAGTAACAAATCTAAAATCTGCAGCTGTTTTCTAAACATGACAAAATAAGTATTTCCTCAAATGAGAGTGGTGTGGGAGATCCTAAACCCCTTCCCCCTTAATCCTCATAGGAAAAAAAAGTGTTCACCCACACAGCTACTGCAAATCTTTTCACCTCTTCTCCGATGGAGATGTACCCTCCCCTGATATCTCTGCCAATAAAACCAGGAGGAGCGATACTTAATGAGCTATAAAAATACAACTGGATTCCTTTTTGTATCGTTTGCTGGTTTTATTTTTGGACTGTTTACCCACTGAGGTGACATGATCTGTAGCAACACAGCATAACCCCAAAACCCAGCATCCCTCTCGGCAACACTTGCTCTGGTGCATCCAGGCTGAAGCTAAACAACGGCTGATGGTGCAGAAGAGGATCATCCACACTYGGAAAATGAAACAACTGACAGAGAAATAAAGCAATTCTTATTCTTGAGGTTTTAGATTGTAGCTGGCCACATGTTCCAGATACCTAAGGATGGAAAGGCTCTTCCCAAGAATCTGACTGAGGCAGACAGCCCAGCATTTTCAATAGGGGAGGTAACAGTTCTAGTGAGCCTAAGGAAAACAGCAACTCTTTTTATCATGTAACTTTTAAGAAGACATTTTTCAATAGCAGAAGGACTAAATAGGTCACAGCAAAACCTCGCGTGCTGTCAGCAAAGACTGCAGTGGTTTCGCTGAACTAATCTCTTCTGTAATCAAAAATGGCCCATCCCTTCAGCCTTCCCCCGACAGCCTTCCTCTGTGGCCTCTGTCTTACCAAATAGTCTTGTTTTGCCCAGGCAGGTACTTTTAAAAGAACAAGGTGCTTTTATGAAATCAAAATCCCCATGCTAGCAAACTGAATGACATTTCAAAACACATCTGGCTCACCGGGTGCAATTTCCCCCTCTGCTTCCAGCAGTTTAAAGATAGTGTAGAATTACCAAAGTTGGGTGTGCTCCCAGCTTTGTATCTGGAGTACTGTAAAGAATGGCATTTGGTTTGCTTTCTCCTGTACATACCAGCGAAGCAGGACCTCCTTATATTGAGCCACTTCACAACTGAAATATTACAGTAACCTAAGCTTAAGGGCCTATCCCCAGATATTTGCTCAGAGTTGTCCAGTGAATTCAAAGCCACAAATACAAACCCATTCTATACACAGAAAACCCATTAACGCAGCTATTGCTTCCCAGTGAGCTACAGTACGCATGCAACACTGGGTACTGCTCTGAAGTTGGAAGCAAGCACTATTTATACTGCAACAGAGAGCAAGTTTGGTCTTAACAGGAGGGATGCCAGCTTCCCAAGCTGGCATGCATGATGGCTTTGCACACAGGAAAATAAAAATGAGGAACAGAGGGCAGAGGGGGGAGCAAGAACTGTAGTCCTCACTCCTTCTGTCTGTATCTATTACGAGTGCAAAACCAGCTGTAAACAGTAAAGATGTCCCTATTAAGCAAAAATATCATCCCAATTATACAGTGGTCATGACAGTTTAATAATTTTAGACTTAAATTAGTCCACTACAATTCACTAGAACCTCCTAACTAAACCAAACATACAGTCTAAATCTGCAGCCTTTATCAGAATGAATAAGTACGTGTTGATGACTCTTAAGATGTGGGGGAAAAGTCTACRAAAAAACAATTTTTAATGTGATTGCACCAACTTACAGAGATGAAAGAAGAGGATAAAAGGAAAAAGAAAACACCTAACGTGTCATGTTAATCCTCTGCCAGGATATTCCAAAATGCTATTCTTCRTTACATTTCCTTGAGTCTTCTGCATATATTCTGTTAGTGACAGCTTGATTCTGCCTACGCTTATCAAATGGATGGGTGCATGTACAGCCATATGATGGAAAAGGGCTTCTCCACGAAAACAGCAGCTGAGGGCAGTTTGCTGCCACCACAACGAACCCTCCATGCTGCGGCTCATCCTGCTGGAAAGCCCATCTTGGGACACAGGTGAACCCATGTGCCCAGAGTCCAACAGCCACTGCTGAAGCATCACTTGGTCTCAGCAGCTCTCAGAAATGGGTGGCACCGGACCGGAGAGCTTTTGTGTGCACTCGTGTGTGATCTCTGGGCTGTGTGAAACTGTAGGCTTTTTACCATCTTCCTGCAGAATACATTCCATGACTTCAGCTCATGCAAGTCTCAGGAAGTTTTTATGATTCACRCTGAAATTTTTCCTTGCTGAGTTTTACCCCTTTGAACATCTTAAAATAATTCCTTTTTTGTCTTAATATTTTACACCCTTCAAATACTTGTAGATTGTTATCATATGTCTTAGTCATCATTTAGTCCAAACTGTACATATTAAAATCTTGTAATCTTTGCTCATATTTCAATCTCTTCAGCCTCTTAACTTCTGTTGCTCTTCTCTGAATTCTCCACTAAATTCTTGACAACTTTTTGGCAACAGAGTGGCCAGAATAATAGTGTCACGGACACCTTACGGCTGTACAGAGATGAAGAGGGAAACTTGTGCAACACCAAAATGACATTAGCTGTTCCCCAAAAAACAACAAATATGTCTAATCTGTTGTTTAGGATCACTTATTTTTAGTGCCTGCATCAGGAAATACTCTGAAATACAAGTACAAATATTCACCTAAAAATACTAACTCGAAGACAAGAGTTTAGTATACTCAAACCTGTGTTTAATTAGTCTTCATGTCACCTGTGAGGAAGGTGACATGGACAGCATTCACCTGCAATACAGGAGAGCAAATGGCRGAAGAGAATTCTCAAAAGACCCATAGAAAAGGGGCCAAACAGAAACAAAGATTCTGAACAGTTTTTCACTGCCAACCAAATTAAGGAGCAAGTTACAATCAAAGAGGTAAGGAGATAAAGCAACATTTTAAAAAGGAAATATTTTAAAATAGATAAAACTCTTCAAAACTGGAAAATTCTAACATACAAAATCTCTACAAAATAAGACAAAGCATGGTAGCTTTCTGTGTTGTATATTTGGACTGTAGAAATATTCGTCAGGTAAATCTGACCCGGTATGGAACTGAGATGCATATGATCTAACTATTATCTTCCTAAAAGTTAGATATCTAGCTGAAGCCACCATAATCATCTCCAGAGAGCCATTAATCCCATCCTAAAACTGTAATATATTTAGGATGAATAGCTCTCTAGAGGTATTTCTCCTCCCCTCCACTGATAACAGAGGGAGACTAAACAGCTGTCTTGARTGCATTTTCCTTGAAGATGACTAAAGTTAAGTAACCTGTACTCAAACATCATTGACAGCAGCTGGTCTCTAAAGGAATTAAGGTAAGCAATCAGATTGCGCAGGCACTTTAAATATTGTCTTCTCTGGAACTTTCCAATTATTTGGTACTTCTATTCCGATATCCTCCCAACTTTCCAACTACTAAACCAAGAACTACTGAATATCTGCTTGCATGGAAGATTTCCTTCCATGCAAGTCTCTGAACATTGGTTCAGGACGACAGAAACCTGTCATTGCCTTTAGAGGTAGGCTTCAAATGCTCTCAAGTGGCTATTACCTAACTAAAGTTGGGGAAGGAGCATTCAGCCTTCATCTGGTTCACAACAGGCCGAAACAGAAAATGAGCATGAACAAAGTTACTCAATAGAGAAGACTCACACAAAGCTGGGACAGAAACTGGGCAAAAAAGAAGACAATTATAGGAAACCATATGGTTGCAATGGCACTGATCCGCAAAACTTCCAAAAATGCTACCAAGAAAAGAAAATCATGTCTGAGGAAAGGCAAGAGAAGAACAGAGAGTCTATTAAGACATAGCTGACATGAGAAAACACAAACCCTTGCCACAAGGAACTTGCAAGCTAAGAGGAAGAAATAATTTTTAAAAAGGAGTGATTAAATGCAAAATGGGAACCAGAAACATAAGAAAAGAAATATAAAGTATTGATACTGTAAACCACTTTTAAGGCAGTAAATTCAGATCACAACGGAATTAGGTGGCTTTTAAGTGAGGTCAGGATACTCTCCAGAACATTCCAATTCAGGGAGGCAGCACAGGAAGGTACAACACAGAGACCATAAGGAACCAAAAAACCCCAACAAAAAYCCACCTGAAGGACACCAAGGCTCAAAAGTGACCACAATTTTCTAGAAGCAAGGCTGAAGGAAYCTGTGTTCCTCATAGTCCTCACAGCAGAGGCAGGGATCAAGCAAGGACACAAAGTATTCATCACACATGGATACAACTGGCACCACTGAGGAGAGATTTTACTTACTTGGTCATGGGAAATGCTGTTAAAGACAAGAGGACATTCACCTCACAGAAAAGGAGGAAGATGCCTGAGCACTAATTTGCTAACCTACTGAAAGGTCTTTTAACAAGGACTAAAATGCGGGGGTGAGGGGGAAAATCTAATGGCTAAGTATGAACAACAGTTTATAATAAATATAAATATAAATATAAATATAAATATAAATATAAATATAAATATAAATATAAATATAAATATAAATATAAATATGGTAACATAGTAATAATAAAAGCACAAGCTATCCTAAGAAAGAAGAAAGAGAATAGTAGGGTTTTATCATCACTAAAGTATGAGTTCTTTTCTGCTACCAAGACAGGAAAAAAATCCTGAAGAAAACAGGATATCAGAATACATACATATAAAAATTACACAAACATGTAGAGACAAAATCATAATGGTTCAAAGCACAAAGCACAAAATTAACACAGAATGTCCAGAATAGCAAGAAACCATTCTATTAGCACATTTAGGTAGATGAGGGAAAATGTGGCTCTGTTAATCAATGTAGAGGAGGTTCAACTGACAGATGATGTGAGTAGGCTGAAGTGCTTAACACCTTTCTTGTACCACCATTCATTCAAAATTTCAAGTGGAGAGACATGGATAATTCACTTAATACTCACGAGGAGGGGTATGGTCTTACTCCAGAAGAAATGGCAAACAAATTAGAAAGTACTGAGCTAAGTTAAATATTTTTCAAGTCGTTTGTATACGAGTTCATGCTGGTCTCCTTAMAGAATTGTCTGAAGCAGACTTTGAGACTTTGTAGAAGGCAAGAARAGACTCAAAGAATAAATCCAGTACCTACCATGAAAAGAGAGGGGGAAAAAAAAAACAAACAAAACCAATGGGGGAATTCCAGACCACAGGATTTAAGATTAATTCCCAGAAAAACTAGTGAACAATGAATCAAACCAGCTTTTAAGCACCTAYGTATAAAAGATGAGTAGCACTCAACACTGATTTAAGAAAAAATCATGCCAAAACAGCCTAATTTCCTTCTCAACAGGAAAAGAAACCTTGTAGAGAGCAAATGTCATGTACCTTGACTTCATTTTGGCCTTTGACATCTTATATATTTTTATATGCAAGCTAGGAACAAAACAAGCATATCCATAGTATTACACAGATGCAAATCTATGTTGTATAAGGGAATTCTACAGTAATTATCAAAATACAAGAATGCATCAACTGGGTTTCTGCCCTGAGTTTTGTTCTATTTGACTTTTTTATTAATAATCTAGATGATGGAATAGAAAACATTTTAATTAAACATGCAGACAAATCAACCTAGGAGGGCACTGAGTGGCTGAATAAAATTCAAAATTACCTTGTCAAATAAAAGAAATCTCAAGAGGCACTGGATGAGATTCAGCAGGACTACAGGTAATGTACCTGGGCAGAAATTATTAATGACACAAATACAAGATGGTGATAGCTGAGCAGGCATCAGTTTTTCAGAAAAGGATCTAGAGTTACTGTGAATTATAAGCTTGATAAAAGTTAGCAATATTTGACATACAAGGAGTCAAACATCTTTTTAAGGTTTGTAAAAAGAGACATGTAGCTCCAAGGACACAGGATGTAATCTTTCAGCTCTATTCAATTTGGGGAAGTTTCAGGACATAAGCAGACAACTTATGGGTAGCGTTTTTAAAGCAGATGTGAAGCACATGAGGAATATCCACAAAGAAAAGTATGTTAGAGACTAACAGAAAGTCTTTAGAATAGAATTGAGGACCTGCTAGACCTTTCCACTAGCCTGATGCCAGCAACAAGTCACACCAAACTAGTAGAAGGGAAGTAAAAAAAAATGTGGTCACCTGTTCACTATCAGGGGAAAAAAAAAAGAATAAAAGGTACAAAACACCTTGAAAGCAGCAGCAAAGACAGAGTACTGGRAATCAATTGCACTAGGGCACAGTATTTTGGTGTTTCACAAAAAATTGGTGAATTTGTTAAAAACACATTCAACAAGACTGTGCTACTGTATTAAGCGAGCAGAATATCTAATCASTGGGCCTCAACTCCATTTAGTTTCAATGTTTACAAACTTTACCAAAAGCAATGAAGTTTCTTGGTACCAATACATTGGCAATGACATCTCCCAGTCCTGTGACGAACCCCTAGTGTGCACAGGTGGAGACATGTCTGTACTGTTCCTTCTTTCCCTTCAAAACRGAGCTCTCCACCCCATCACCTTCCCAGCCTTCTGATGCAGATTCTGCTTAAATTAGTTACACTAATCACTGTCCATGCCCTTCTGTCATGGCTAATCCCATGGCACTTGTCCCTGCTTCATTCCCTCCCTGCCTTCCTCACCCTCAAAACCAGGGTCCAGCTCCATCCTCTTACCCCTATCCCACTCTCTGCTCACTTCCCCATGATCTCTGCCCCATGTTGCCTTGGGTCTCCTCCCTGTCTAGACRAGAGGGTGCAGATCTTGACAGGGTCAGTGTTTTGGCAGCAGCTGCCGGGGTGGAGCAGGCTGGGTTACCACCACCAACAGAGCCAAGTCACCACCTGCCACATTACTCGCCTTAAGCACTTTTCAGATGTTCCGGGCAAATACCTGAGAAAGAATGTTTATCATGTGGTCAGATAAGAACCTCCACGCAGGCATGGCTGGGAGCTTCTGGCTGTTTGAGTGGCTCAAGTACCTCAATGGATCGCTCCAGTCTGTAGCAAATATCATAAAACAAGASTGCAGCGAAATTATTTCCCAAGTCAGACTTCATAGCTTTTTGCCTGCCTGGAAAACAGGCACCTCAGCTGTCCCAATGTATAAGACTTCACACAGCCACTCGTGTTACCTGGGCTGTCACTCCAGACAAAATGCCTGCTGGCAGATCTCCCTGAGCTCAGGACTTCACTTGGAGGCAGATACTGCTAAGCACCATGGTGTCTGATTCCCAGGATCACACACAGAAGACACAGCTGGCCATCAGGGTGGTCTGATGCATCTCAACTACGGAGACTCACAGCAGAAGAGATGCTGCTGTGCTGCCGTTGCCAACATGTGGATTGCACAGCATGGCTGAGAAGTGTAATGCAGAGAGTGACCCAGTGAGCACGTCCCAAACCTCACAGTGCCCCGCACATTCTGAAAGGCCTTCACATGAAGGAATGTAAAGGCTTTTCCCGTCAATTGAAGTCCACCTGCTCGACAGGCAGCTAAAAAATAACAACCATATCTTAAATATAGGGAAATACATACTATCTATTGCCTCAGGAAACACGCAGGGAAGTTTGCTATTCTTTTTGGGTAACTAATGCAGACATAGGTAAAAAGGCCCACTTGTACTAATGTGGTGGCAAAACAGTTTGGAAAATGAGAACAAGATTAAGTTTTAATATTTTTCATTGAAGCGTTACCCAAACTCATTATTCAAAGACTTCTTATACATTCAGACTCTTTCCAAATGCACTACGAGTAAACACAGGCATAAGTGTAGGAGTAAGCACCCATATAAAGTATTTTGTGTACTTCTGTGATGACTGCAGCTAACCCTGAAGCCACTGAAATTCTGCTAATGACAAGACACACATGTCCACAAGATAACAAAACTGAGCTACCAGGAAGCAAATCCACGCCATAGTGATTCATGTTTCTGATTCACCAGTTGCTCAGTGCTGTCTGCTTCTACATTACTCGAAACCTCAAATATCCAAACAGCTTTCCCAACATCCACATATAAATCTTCAGACAAATTAAGCCATTTCCTTTCACGTGTGAATCAACCTGTAGATTGCATAGTATCTGGTGAAAAGTAACAGTGAGACGAAGAGCTTATTAAAAATAAACAAACAGAAACATCTCTTTCATATGGTAGTATGAATATCCATTACTAAGTCAAACAGGACTCAAACTGATTGAAAACCTACATTGTTCAAAGACTTGGCCAATTTTCCCGTGACAGAGATAGGTAGGAACTTCCTCCATGGCTAGTTTTTTTCCACACTCGTTCATGAGGCAGCTTTCCTTATCTACCTCAAAAGTGTTTGGCACTTTCAGAAGCTGAGATGACCAAAGCATACAAACAACTTGATTTCTTTAACAGTTCCTGCCTTCCTACAGATATCCATACTTTTTACTTTCATGTAAATATCACACCCTGCAATTACACAACTTTTTAAAACAACATTTTTGGCAGAAATGTCACACCATTTATCTGGAATTTCTAAGGTCCCTAGACCTAAGAGCCTTCTAGCCAAATATTATCTAAAATTGGTCTTCTAAATGCATATGCTACTCGAAGTTCCCTGCATCCAGCAGCTTCAGCAGGTGCTTCTGGGCATTAAGCACATCAGAAAAAAAGCGGCTACTTATTTAGAAACACAAACACGGAATTGGGCAAGTAAGATGAGATAATTAGTTCTTTCTAAGCTTAAGTCTTGACAGTTTTAGGATGTATGTTTTCTGTCTCCAGATCCTATGAAAAAAACTCAGAGCAGTTAGTACACTTGAACAAACACCCCCTCTTTGATGCTAGCAGGGGACTATCTCCAATGAAGCTTTCAAGTTGATTACTTACTTTCTCTACTGGCCTGACAGAATGAGAGCCACAGATATTTTCAAATTCAGTCCTTATGCAGAGGGTTTTCACTGTGCAAATCCAATGTTGTTTAGCACGGAGATCTTATCAACTAACTCACAATTATTCATTAATTATGAAATTTATGAATTAACAGTGTTTTAACCTTAAATGTGTACTTAGGAACAAAGTCAAATTAAACAACTATAATACAAGTAAGGCTGGCGAATGTACTCTAAAAGACTCTTCAGAGCACAATCTCAACATACAATTATAAGCTCCTATTTTCACACTGTACATAGACCTCTTTAAGAGAAAATTAGTTTCTCCCAAGGTAGCTTGTCATTACTATGCTCCCACCATATTCTGTTCTGCCACCACAACCAAACAAACCCACCTCAAAACCCCTTCCTCATCTTTGAACTACACTGGAGCAGACAAATGTAAGTCAAGCAGAAAACAGAACTTGTGAATGCACTTGCTTTTCTTGTAATAATTCTAGAATTCACTGCAAATACACATTGCTATACACACATAAGTATCGCTTTGCTATGCTTTATATTTGAATTTTGTATGTACAAACTGACTGTAACAGAAAGCCGTCTTCAGTATCTGTGGACCCTTCAACAACTGCACAGGAAAACAACGGTGTCCAAGGAGAGGGAGGGGAATCAGTACTACTCTGTCAACAACTGTGCAATAGTTGGCATTATGATATTTCCCTCAAAGCAGACAAGCTATTGAAATTTGTTTTGTTTTGGATCCCCAGTACAGAATTAATTGCTTGGGACAGTTTATCTGTCTCTTAAGCCAAGCCTGCATGGGGACATTGAGAATGTTAAGGCAAATCAACTAAAGGTTTGACACCAATATGCACACATTTAATTGTCTTGAAGCTGTGAGTAGGTGCTCTAATTCAACAGCAAAGCTCCCTGTAGCTCCTTATTCAGTTAAGCTACATTGGTCTAAGACTAATTTACTCCTGAATTAAAGCAGTCCCCCAAGGACTCAGCACAACTCATTTTTGCATACTAACTTCATGCACTTAGCCAATTTGCCTCAGCTCTTCCCGAGTTTCCCAAGCCTTACGGAGTTTTCAGCCTATAGCTGAAGGGAGCTTGGCTACTTCATCTCCAATGCTGGGAACATCAAACTGAGTGTTTTCCTCAACATTTTCCTTCTAGAATACAGGAAAAAAAAAAACTAAAGAGAAATTCCTCACATTGTTTAGCTGCTTCCTGCTCCAAGGTGAAAATTCAGTCAATTTTGGTGACTAGTTTCAATCTTCAACTTTGTGGAAGCCAGTCTTGGGAACTGGCATGTTAACATACAGGAAACAACTAGAAACAGGCAATGAAAAAAATGCAAGATACTAATCCCAAAGTGGGATTTGAAATGCCACATCATCTTTTTTAGAGGCTTCAAATCGTGTCAAAGCCATAATCTACTGACACTGGTTTTGTTCATCAGGATTTAGAAATGGCAATCGTATCACCATGTTCTACTGTTTCTGATCCCAACCACTTGATGTGGTACCTCAGCACTCTCTCAAAGTGGATCACATCCCATTAATTCACTACTAATTCAATTCAATACTAGTCCTAAACTGATATTTTTTCCAAATATTCTAATAAAATTACCAACAGAAAGGATTGATTATTTTTAAAGCAAATTAGTCACTTCCTTACTCTGAGAGCTCAGACTACCGTTTTATTTAAGTCAAAATGTRAAGCACTTCTCAAACTATAAGGACTTAGGAGAAGTAAAGATGTCCTTCTTCCATCCAGGGTCTTTAAAATTTATCTGGATGCAGGCAGTAGTTGGGAATACTTTGTTTTAGCCTTACTGCATGGATGTGCAGGTTTCAGTGATGCTTTGAGTGTACCCACACAGACACACTTGTGCACACACTCGTGCAGACAACATCCCAAGGGAACTCATAAACTTAAGTACATTGACTGAGCTATCAGAATGATAAGTTAGCATYGGAGGCCCTACTCTACAGCAGCTAGCTGAAAGGAGTGTTTAGAGGAATAAACAAATATACATAATGCCTGCCATTTCCTTTCCCCAAAATAAATTCATTCATTATAAACGAACTGTCACATCATCATCTTTAGAGACTTCAAATCGTGTCAAAGCTGTATTTACTGACACTGGGTTTTGTTCAGCACAATTTGGAAACTGCAGTCTTATCACCATGCTCTAACATTTCTCATCACAACCACTCTCATGATACCTCAGCAGTTTCTGGAAATGAACCATATTCCATGGGTTCAATCATAGATCTAACGCTTTAAAACACCACTCACGTCAGGCACCACTAGAATAAAGTGGGTAGTAGGCAACATGGGATGCACTGGAACATGGACTTTTCAAATTTGCATTTTCAATTCTAGATGTTTTAAAAACTAAGTATCTAACCTCTCAGTGTCAATTTAAAAAAAATAATCCCAATCCCAAAGGCATTAATAACAAAAATAAGTATGCAAATGGAAGTGAAGCCCTCTGGACAATATTTTCATTGATTTGCTGGAGAGAAGGACCCCTAGTGTCCAGCTGGATTTTAGCCAGCCTGGGGTCTGGTGACTACACAGCATCCAGGACGAAAAAACATTTTAGCTTGTAAAATATTTCCTGCAAACACTTTCCCATCCCTCTTATTTGGAAACCGACTGATGAAAAGAAAAAAATACATAAATACAGCTCTGCTTTCCTAAACTAATTATTTCAAAATRTAATCAAGGTATCATGTGATCACCTGGACTCTGAGGATTCATCATTACTGATGAACAGGAATGTGCCTTGGCACAATAGTTTCAGTGGTTGATTATGCATTGCAGACACCTATAGATAAACATCTCTATTTGTAAAAAATGAGCACTGCCTCTGAGAGCAGTTGCTGATGAGGCTTTAAAAGCAGCATCAAAAAAATGTAATGCTAGAAGGATGAGGCTGCCCAGCCCTGTCATATAGTAGCTCTGCTTTCTAAGAGGGAAAAAAAAAAAATGTGCACGATTCCTTATGATCAGGGTTTTACCCATTTATTTGGATAATCATTCAAATGGCTAAACAGACCTCTAATTTGAAAATAAAAACCGATTGATGCAATCACAAACAAGTTCTGAAATTGTGATTTATAAAAAAGAGGGGAAATCTTGTTCTAAGCCAAAACACACACACAGTTACCTTTTTCTAATCAGAGCATTCATTTCTCCTCATTATGATCTCACAAGCACATTAAAATCTTATTAACATTAATTACTTCTGAGCGTCTATGCATGAGCAGCGACAGGCTTGCGTGCGCGCGTGTGTGTGTATGTGTGTGTGTCTCTGGATCATATCTACATTTATATACCTTGCTGCACTTTGCTTATAAAACATGTGAAAATATTGCTGCTAACACCAATTAGCTAATTTCACACACACAGATAGTAAGCTGCTGTCTCGCTGCACAGCTTATTATAGACCAGCAGACAGATGGACAGACAAACAGACGCAAAAAGCAWCACGGCTCCTCCTAAACGCAAGATCTAAAATGCCTGGCACCCCCAGGAGTGCGAGTTTCATCCTCGTAAGTCTGAGGGAACAAAATGACAAAAATAATAAAAAAATAATAATAAAAAAAAATACAAGACAGCCAAATATCCCATTTTCTACACAGATGGGTTCAATGATGAAGTGATAGAGACAAAGAAAAAACTGGCAGGCAGACAAGCAGCAGGCGCACAGAGAGATAGACAGAGACAGATAAACAAAGCAACAGAGAACGAGATGAAAGCATATTCATACATGTGAATTTGAGCTAAGCAATAGTAACTTCAGCCTACCAAGAAGGTAAGGAAAGAAATGGCAGAGGCAAGAGTCACCATAAAACTGACTTCACAAGCAAAACCCTGACACTTTGCAAAACTATTTATGGATTCTATTCTCACTGAGCACACTAAATACAGTGGTGCTGCTGGTGACACTCAGCTCCACCACAAACTCCAGAACAAACACAGGAATCTAGGCTATGGAACTGCATGTTTCTCTTTTTCTTCGCCCTTTGTTTCCATCTAATTTAGATTCACCTCTATCCTACTTCTAAATCCCATCCTCCTGAATCCTTCTCTCCACCAGGGGTTAAGATATAAACAACGTATCAGCATCACTCCTCACGCCAAAGCCCTGTTTCTCCATCACTGGGGAATCAGCCTCTCAGCTGGGTCCTTTGCAGAACCCAGGTGGACACTTGCTCATCATTTTCCTCTTTACCCAAATACCCATCTCCGCTCATCTTCTGCAACTCTGAAAACTCAACTGGAATTAAAACTATCATTGMCATCAGTAGGATACAGGGTTTAGAAGAGTCAAAATTTGCCTTTCAGCCCTACTACCCTTTGTTTCACCCGTGTATTCTTCCACTGGTGACATGATCAGGCAAAACACTATAAGGAGGGAAATGATTAAGGCTAAGGAAGATGGCTTCCTTATTGGGAAATTTTTTGAAATGAACACATCTTAATTTCTCATGGTAACACCTTTGCATTTTCTGCTCACTTCTCTCAGATGAAGAGAAGGTAAATGTGGCAATAATTACTGTGTTATCCCCAGCCTTTTCTACCTAAAGAGTTTGGAGCATTTCACAAACTGTTCATGAAGCTTCAAGGCATGCAGAAGGTTCTCCCATCACTCTAGTTTATACTGCTAAGGAACAGAAGAGCAAAGGTGAAGTACTCAGATCAGTACAAAAGTCTACAGCAGACCCAAAACATCTTCTTATTTAAATTTGTCACGTCATCTCTTCTTACACATGCCCTATACAAGGTCATGAAAAACTGTACCTGAAAGAAAAAAAAATAAATTCAGTCTGAAGACTGTACTCAGGATCCTTGATTTGTACTTATCTCACTCATGACCTTCTCCTAATGCTGCTTATCCAGAAGGACCTACTTCCCTACAAACCCTGCACAGCTGCTGAGAAAATTACCATGAATTCAGTAAAGCAAGTTTGGGATATGTCGGGTATACTTCAAACATCCAAATCAGTTACGGTGCATTCTCAGTAAATCCAGTGATTCCAGGAAGCTTTGGAGCTCTTGAGCATGGGCATTATTACAGTTGTACTTCGCGCAAGTGGTGAGCTTGGTGCACCTTGACCGAATTCTGCCCGGCTCAGTTTGACTGAGCACACACAGCAGATCTGATTACACTGCAGAGCAGGAACCACGGCATATGGCCCCTTCTGCCACAAGGAGCGGGTACCTGACCTGCTGAGGCAGAAAATAAGTAAGCAAATTGAACACCACTCCATTTGCTCAGCTAACTGTGCTTCTTTTGTTAAGGTTAAATATACAGGCGCCGTGAGTAAGGATACAGAAAAGTAAAAGCTTTATAAAATAAGCAAAAGAGCAATAAAGATTTAAAGCTTTACAGTTTTATGCATATGATAAAGTAGGCTTTTTCCTGTGTATTTCCTAAAAAACAGAGTATAGACCATTAAAGTGTCTCTCCAATCATACAGAATTACTTCCTCTGAGAGGAAGCAAGATTCTCGCTAACAAGGCAAGGAGCCTCAACAATTTTGGTTAACAAAGGTTCACCCAGAAGCTCAGCTCACTTGCTCAGGCTTCCCAGAAAGCTTGGAGAAATCCGTGGCCTGTCATTCTTCCAGATTCCAAACTCTCTGCTGTGTTCCCACCTCACTGATCTTCAGGCACATGGAAACTGAGGAAAACAGGACAGCCAAGGAGAATTTCCAGCTGATCAGTGATCCCCACCAAAAACCAGGCAAGGGCCAAATACATGAGTTCAATAAAATCGTTAAGAAGTAAGTATCCACTAGATTTGCCGACTTAATGCCTACAAAGCTGTTGACTCCTTAACCCATCTTTCCCCCAAACCCATATAGATTACATAATGGTTCGTGGCACCCAGAAGAAAAAATGGTGTGTCCTATAAGGCACTGCTTTGGAGTTTTTGAAGGCTACATACACTATCCTAATTAAATACAGCAAAAGTTGTACCTCAGGAAGTTAAAAAACAAATCCAGAAACTGATTTATTAAAGTAAATGCATAATACTGAAGATGCTTAATGACAGAAAAGAGTTGTCAGTTTTTATTACCACAGCATGTAGACGCAACTGTGCAACAGGGAACCTTTGCAGAAGATCTCTGTGTCTGAATTTTGCATGTAAAGTGGACACAAGTATCCCAAACAACAAGAGGACTCAAATACAATTGACCTGAGGATGTCTCAAAGGACAGTGCTTATCAGCAGAATGAATCTCAGAGACCATTCAATCTAAAAACCAGGTCATATATATGTGAAAGGGGAAAAGAGGAAAAACCTCTACTTAGGGGAGGTAGAAGAGGGAAAGACATTTACTGCCTTTCCTGTACAAAGAAGCTTGACTTGCCTTTCTCAGGTGGGAATTAGCCCAGRAAACCTGGTCTCCATCTACTGTATTCATCTACTTTGTGAACCTTACTGTATTGTGTCTGCCAAAAGTTACAGCAGGCTGAGACAGTATGAGAGTACTTAAGAGGTGCACTTGGCATCCAGACCAGCCTCGAGATCCAAACCCCTTTGTGTCCTTTCAGAGATTAATAAGACAAGGTTTTACTGACTCCATCCTGGCTCTTACAAGCTTCTTGGGGATTATTGAAATTGGAAATCACATATGAAAAAGCTGGTTCATCCAGTTTTTAGGAGGGACATTCATCCCATCTGCCCTTTGACCCTTGAAATGTGAGACATGCCTGAGGAGTGTTCTTTGTTATAGTCTCACAAATATATCCAGTGAGGGTGAGTCCATATGCCTCTGATAAAGGCAAAACCTTATTGTGCCTTCCAGCCTTTTCTTTTGTAAACATACTACACTAGATGAATTTGGCTCTCAAGGAAGAAAGTATTAATTGTGCTGGCTAATAAAACTTTCTGTTGCTGTCCTTCCAATCTGGTCCTCTAAGCATCAACAGACATCAAAACTGGCTCTTGGGAAGCAAAAAAACATTAGAGAGCGGTACAAACCCAAAACTTGTTTGCAAGTTTTCAAGAACTGAGATTTCAAGAAACAAGAAGTTAAATGCAGCTATTCCKTGTACAGTTTTCAGGTTGAATATACAAGCAGCTCAGTTCTTCCCATTGTTCATTGTCTGACAGATCCCTCAGCAGCAACACACCTATGCTCTGCCCAGATCCAGCACTTGCAGGCTCCCACCATTGCCTGCATAGACTTTGTCCCCACTGCCAAGTTTAAACACACCAGTAASAATCTTCTTTAAATGCCTGTGTCCAAAGAACCCTTAGRGGCTATTTTCTTCTCTCCACATTGYAGTTCTTACATGTTAATAGCTGTTGCACACAGAGTAGACATACATACAAGAAGCTCAGAACGTGATTATTTGAAGGTATGTTTGTCTTTATACGTGATAGGGAGTTCCAGTCTTCTCTTGATGACTCTTTAATGGATCGAGCAACACCCCCGTGTATTTCAGCCAGGTATGACCTTACCCTATGATTATGACTCAGGTGACAGACTGGTCCGGTTTTTGAACATCTACATCTTGGACAAAGCTAACACTTGAGCTCATTGCGATATATCCAGCTGAGAGAAATTCAGCCATGGGAAAATGAAAAAACTGAAGTTACATTAACCGAGCTAAGAGACTAACTATAAATAACAAGCAAACAAAACACCAGAAAGTTTTTTCTTAAAAAATTCTGCTATTAAAGACTTTGTTGACATGTTGGTAGATTAAATGTATTTGGCCTCAGTTTCCAGTTACTACCTCCCAGTAGTACCAGTAGTACTACTACCCCCAGTAGGGTCTTTGCATCTCATTTTGAAAGTAGAAATAAGTCTTTAATGGCAAAGAAGTTGCATATGTGTCACAATACCACAATGGTGAAAAAAAACAACAAAAAAAAGAAGCCTAACAGTCTTTAATACAGCCAAGAATCATCTGAGCTTCCTTTGTCCATGGAACATGGTCTTTACTTTTCCAACTCACATCTGCATGTATAATACACTGAGGAAGGAAGAAAGAAAGGCCTCACTTCCTTCTTCTCTCCGTGCCTCGATTGTTTCTGATTAAAAAATGGATATAATAATGTTGATTCAGCTACTGAAATTAGGCAAAACTAAATTAACTACTTTCATTAAACACTGTAAGATATTTGAATAAGTTTCTTCAGAAATGTAAAGTGCTATTTATTCATATCAGCAGCTATCTATGGCTAAACTGTCCTAGAACCATTTGTGAGCATTCCCTTCTCCTGCTGAACTCAGCTGATAACTGTTCTCTGTTTTGAAGTACGTGTCACTCCTTTATCTAAAAAGCCTGGGAAAGACTTAGGCAGAACTGGCACTTCTCTTTTTTGGTTAATGAGAACAAAGTAAACCAAAACAACAAAATCAACAAAAAAGAAATCACACAGGGTGTCAGGATTAAACCTTCACAGATGAGAAAAAAAAAGGCATCTTTTTGGATGCTAAATTCTTTGCAGCTTTTGCCTGAGCATTATGAGAATAATCACCATCACCTCGTAAAAGCAAGCCTTTTCATCAACTCCATAAGCTGAGATTTCAAGGAGAGATCTGGGAAGAATCTTATTAATACACCTATGTATGCTGCCACAAGGGAGACAGTATCTAACACAGCAAAAATGAGGTCAAATTCAGCAGCTCTGTCCTAAAGAAAACTGTCTCCTGGTCACAAATCACTTGTGGAGCACCATGCATCATCTTTACTGCTTCAGACATATGCCAGCWGCAGCCAGTAGGGAGAAATACAAAGCTAAATTCAGCTCTTGGTTCAAGGTTGGTTCTTCTAAATTTCATGGAATTGGTCCACTTTTATAGAACTGTAACATGGGGCAAAATATGACCCATAAACATTTTAACAGAGACAGAGACATTCAGATATTTCACATGGAACTTCTTATCCCAAGAGCACAGTCCTCTGAAGATGATTATTGCATGATGATTATTTCAGCTCAACTGCTCATAAGGAAAAAGGAAAGGGCTTTCGCTTTGTCCCACCCCTCTCTGGTCCTACTCATACAGAATCCTGCTGCTAAAATTTTCTCCCTCTCTTGCTAGTGGGACCAAGTTAGCCCCTCTTTTTGCATGGAGTTCAGACTTTTTGTCCTCATTTTCTTTGAACAGCTCTGCCCCCTGCCTGCGTCTCAGCTTTTATTTCTTCTAGCTGCTCACATTCTTCACAAACCTCCTTCCTAAATGCTCCATTTGTATCCTTCTACCACACTGAAGCCAATGTTCCATAGTAACATTACTCCAGATTCTAATAACTCTTTAAAAAACAGCCTGCAGTCTACTAAACTGTGTTCCTGCACAACCAGACTTCACCAGGAAACTCCAGAAAAGTTCATTTTAGCTCACTTCCTTTTTGTCTTCAACTTTTTTTTTCTGCAAAAGATGTGGAATGAAAATTAAATGAATTTTAGTAGCAGAATAAATAATCACAGGGCTGGATATGGATATGATCTAGAGAAGAGGGCTCTCACCTTACCATAGAGACAGTTTTAACTGAGCTAGCTCAGTTATTAATAGGAATTTGGTCAAGACAACCTAGGGCTGAATGCTGTGAAAGTATATGGCTCAAAACATAGGCAAAATTCACCTCAGATCCAACATAATACAGCCCGCATGATCAGGACAAAATAGTTTTACTGTCATCCAAACTACCTAAGTAAATGCTAGCTCTTAACCTCCATGTGGTAAAAATTTCTCAAAAACAAAACAAAGCAAAGCAAAACTCCAACCAAACCCCAAACCCCAAGACTTCAGGTGTCAGTTCTAGTCTGACATGCCAGAGAAAGACCACAAGTATTCAAAAATKTCATGGGGAGGCTAAAGGAAAGCCATTAGAGTAAAGAAAGAAGTTGCAATGCACTTCAGGGTGATAACAAGGCACAAACTCAAGAGAGAAGCATAAAACTCGTCAGTACAGCTGTAACTAATGCCCTCCTAACTGCTTTCAGAAACTGATAAACATCATTATCTCTATCCTGAATACAGGTAACTGAGACACTGAGAAATGAAGTGACTGGTTGAAAACAACACAGAAAACTAGAAACAAACTACGAATCCTGCTTCCCTAATGCGCAGCTTATCCTCACCAGTACCTTGCATACAGTAGTGACTGCACTGCAATCTGATTAAAATTTCTAATACTGCACCATGACTTCATGCTGACAAAAATATTTAAGATCCTTGTACACACATGG
This sequence comes from Amblyornis subalaris, assembly GCA_018881555.1. Lineage (NCBI taxonomy): Eukaryota > Metazoa > Chordata > Aves > Passeriformes > Ptilonorhynchidae > Amblyornis > Amblyornis subalaris. The sequence goes on from JACAXG010000058.1 coordinate 914,365, forward strand.
GGGGGGAAGTTTGTCTACAAAAGTATTAAGAAAGGCTTGAAATGGGATCCAGTCCCCTGTAAAAAGGAACTCGGAGAGTAGCAGAAAAAGCAAGTTAATTCCAGAATCCAGAAATGCCCAACACCAAGGAAAAATAACTGAGCTTTCTCTCGTCCAGCACAAAGTTCTGCATAGCTGACTGTACTGCAAAAGCACAACTGGCTTTTAATCTCATTCAGGAGCAGCTGCTTTCACAGCAGTGAAATGTTTCAGGACGAGCCTGACTGACTTACTGGATAAATGATTTGAGGTTGGTATAGCTCAGAAGGAACTAGCTCATTTAGAGTATGTCACCATCTTAAAAACACTTTTTCTATCCAATTGGAGCAAGCTTTGAAGCTTTCAAAACTTGGCTGTGGCTTGGAGAGGAAAATAGRGCAGCATTTTCATGAAATGCTGGAAATTACAAAACAGGGCTTGGACTTCAAACGGTCCGCCAGGACAGGCTGGGCCTTCGCCGGGAACTCACGTCGCTTCTAATCACTTGTATGAGTTTAGCACCAGCTAAAGGTGCCAGATTGGTAGCCCCAGGCGCTGTATTCTCTATTTATCCCCAAAGCAGGTATAGCAGGATGGCAGGCTAGCACAGAGATGCCAAGCCCTGCTACAATTCCTCCCATCTAGGGACCTGGTGAGATGAGGGTGATGAGGTCTCAGTGCTGTCTCTGCTGTGACTGCCCACACGGCAGCCAGTACCCTGCACTGTCTTTCAGAAGGATGGACCCCTAAACTGCAGGGCCTGTGAAAGGGAAGTAATRGAGAATCAGTCTACAAGTATCCTCCGAGACTTTGAGGCAGAAGAAACAGGGATTCTTTTCTTTGCATTACATTCTAGACGTCTCAAAATGAATGAATACTTGAGAGAGCGACGAGGCCAGAGAGAGTCGACGTACAGAGTACAAATGAGATTTATACATGGCTTGAGTCACTCCAGACAATTAGCTACCCACCAGGCTGTTTGGTTTATTGTCCCTACCGGATAAAGATTTAATAAGCAGTCACCTAGATGAGAAACATGAGACTTGCAGAAAGGAAACTTTTCATTACTCTACATGGAAAACTTGAGCCCAGTCCTGCAACAGCTCTGCACAGCTGATTCCCACTGATGTGTCAACGGCTGCAAGATGAGGCTCTTTATCATGATAGTCCACATAGGTGGAAAATACAGGAAACACAGGACAATCTTTTATTGTATAATTATTATGTCAGAAATCTTCCACACATTCCAAATATTCTATGGAAATTAATACAGCTTTCTTCAGTTTTTCCTCTCCAGTGCTCAATCTCATCCAGGACTTAGACATTTTTTCGTAGTATGAAAGTGCAAAATGCTGGATTTTAAAAACTTATCTACTGGGGAAATATGCTGTGTAGGGAACATATTAAACAATTCAGTCTATGTTTGGAAAAGAAATACAGATTCATCACAACGAGGAAGGATGTTCAAGAGTATCCTGAAAAAACAGTCGGTATTCAAGCCAAAGGACAGGATGAAGTGGGCACAACAGTACAAAGCTGACAAGCAGATTTAACTGACAGTGACAGAAAGAATTGGAAGCTGCCAAAGCCTAAGCTACATTAGGGCTTCTTCAGATACTACATGCACTAAAATTGAAACTAAAAGCATCAATGAGAACATTTGATAAAACTCCTTCAGATGGGAAAAATCCTAGAAGCAGCCGCAGCAAAGCTGAAAACACAAACTTTGGGAAATGACAGAGAAAGGAATGCCTATCAAACGTAAGACTGGGGAAAAAAAGGCTGAATTACAGGACTGAACATTTCATGACCTCTCAGCAGTCATGCCTGCTATCCAAGGCTTTAATACACTTCATCAGTAGACTTCTTTTGCTGTTACTACCGCTCGTTGCAAGAGAGCTCAAAGCCATTCATTTAGGCACAATTTTTGTCAGGCAGTGTCCCAGAGGGTGTGGCCCGGTCTCCTGGGAATAGCATTTGTTAGTTTTAGAGAACCAGCAGAGGGAGCACATCAGCAATTAAACATGGTTTTCTTGTGTTTGTGCCTAAACAATGAGATTTTTTGGTTGGGTTTTTGTTGTTGTTTTGTTTTTATTCTCARCATTCCTCTGTCACTAATGCCTGTGACTCACTAAGCTATATCAGATTGCTGGGCATTTAGGAGCCAAAGCCATGGAGAATAACAGGCTCCACATCCACCCCACATAAAACAACAGTGGACATAAGCTTTTACCTAGTAGTCTTTCTTCACTCTCTCCCCATGTCAACCTCCACCCTACCCATTCCTGACATCCTGCCCATGAAATCTTGTAGTGCCACATGACGATTGCTCTCAAATTCCTGCACTGTGACCACTAACTTTCTAGTCAGAAAGAAAGGCATGTGGATCTCCAGGGAGGAAAGAGAAATCAATAATTAACTTTCAGTCAGCTGAAAGGACAACTCTGAAGTCCACAAGACAACTTTCCCAGCCCTATTTTTGTTCCTCGAGGGACTGATCACACAGCTATTGATGATTTTAGAGGATATTAGAAAGCTTATCTTTTAGCCAAGAGAGGGAAAAAAGGAAAATCAGTAATTCCCATGCTGTATTTACCTCAGAATCAAATGATAAACTATAGTTGCGTGCATTTTTAGCTCTACCACAATCCCAAGATAAATTCACTATGAAAGTGTAACATTAAGAGGTCATCTACAGGTGTAATTTACAGATTGGCACCACGTTTGTCCTGCAAAGGATTTCCCGCAGGTGCTCTGCAGAGGGTTGGAAGCATTGCCTATTCAGGTTTCCTTTCTTCTCTGCTGTAGTTACCAATCAGTTTTAATATAGACTTTTGTAACCGCTGGTTGGATAGTAGCTCAAAGACTCTGGAAGACCCTATGGGTTCTGATTCACCCTTTGTACCGTCAGTTACACTTGCGCAAACTGGACATAAAATGTTACCTACTGATCTGTGTCCACCCACTTCAAAAAAGCACAAGGAAAGAATTACGACATGAGCTATCGAAGAATGAAGTCCTACGGACGCTGCCAGTGTTTGAATTAGGCAGGACTAGTTTGTGTTAGAGTCCCTATCTGCCATAAAAGATCTTGAGGAAGAGTACCTGAGAACAACAAGTACAGCACAGGCTGCAGATCTGCCCTCCATGGGGCTGGCAGGGCAGGTTGTGGCTGATGGGATGAAGCCATTCTTGGCATGAAAGGATTTCAGCCTTTGTTCTGGCATAGTCCATGGCCTTTCCTCCCAGAGTGCCACCTAGTGCCAACTCAGTCAGCAGCCTGCCTTTCTGCGAGGTGAACATCTGCCCCACAAAACAGGCTGGGACCCTCCACACTCATTCCACCAAAGCCAACACCCAGCTCTCACAGGAACAGTATTTTTTTCTTTAAAGACAGCTTTGTCCCATTAGCCCGATTGACCACTCCTGTATTTTACCTACTTCAAGGTACACAGTCTTCTCTGCATGAGGTAGAAGCGGAACTTCTTTCTTCTTGCAGACCTCCGAGATGTGTAGCTACCTGCCCTGCGGCACTGGCAGCCCYGGCTGCCCCAGCAGCTATGAAAGAGGAGGTGGTGCACGTCCCTGTGCCTCTGGTGACCATTTTACAAGACCGATCTGCAAACAGAGCTCCCGCCAGTGCTGGGCGGTCAAAGCGCCGTCATAGCACACGATGGTGCTGGAGGATTAAGTATAAAAATCTAAGAAAACATGAAAGACATAAGCAGTAATCATTCTGAAATGCCAGTTTCCTATTAGAGGAGAATTGGATCAGTGCTGTTAGAACTAAATATTAACTTTTATGATAAATACTAACCAAGAATATAGTCAACACTATCAAAGGAAAAACCACCTGGACAAAAGCCTTTGCCTTTATTCACTCTTCACGGAAAGTCTATTAAATCTGTGAAAATCTCCTCAAGTTAAAATGGTACAGATCTTACAAAAGTATCTCAAAATTTGGTGATTGGTCAAACACTACTTTTCACCAAGAGAAACCTGGATTATTGGCATAAACAGATTATTAAAAATCCAAGTTATTTTTCACAGTTGATACTGTTTGTTTACTTCCTGAAATCTTCCTGGACCAAACTAACAAGAACAGTGAAGTCTGTTTCGCTTTGATTTGCCATCACTTTCTCTCTGCACCACCAGTTCAGAGGGAACAAGTTATTCTTTAAAAGTAATTATTTCCAGTGCATTGTTTCATTAAAAAAAAAAGACGTTTATAAAGGATTTGGATTTTCTGAAAGTTTTGCTAAAAAAAAAAAATCTAAGTAACTTGAAGTTAAATTTCAGTCTTTAAATTTCCATTAACATTTATGAATCTCTTTCAGTAGAAGCTCTTTACCATACAGATCGCAGTTTCAGAAAGTCCTATAAAAACAGACTGGAGTGAAACCAACTGAAATCTATAAGGCCACAGCATGCCATCAATTTCTAAACAGAACTTCTATTCAAATTATTCTGCTTAAAACCTCATATGGTCTGCAGAAATGAACAAGGTTTTCTTGAAATGATTTAAATAACAATTTATCTAAGACTGTAATCGCTCTTGTATGGGATTTGTAAGTCATCCCACAGAACTCTCTAGCAGGGGACACTATTCCCTATTTACATCAAAGTTTTATATAAATAATATTACATTTTTTTTAATATTCTGCAGCTGTTTTCCCTTATGAATAAGCTGAGCCTATGAAGAAAATGTGAAAATAGGAAAACTGTGAGTAATATTTATAATAATGATATATTCAAGTCAGGAAATTGCTACAACTGCCTTTATCAAAATAAACAAGATTGATATTTTTTCCTCCTTTAAGAGAAAAGCAAAATCCTACTCTATTAAAAATAATTTGACTTGGTATTTGTTTGGTATTCGGATTTAAGTGTCTTATATCCCATTTTTGGTCCCGTTAAAAGAAAAAAAGAAACCACACCACAAAAACATACACACAAAAAACCCAACAGCATTGCTTTTCGTCTCACAGGAGTGAGAGCGGCACATACACACGCCATTCAGCCCAAAATTGCTCTAGCTACAGGGCATGGCAAGGCATGAAATAACTGCTCCAGAGCACTTCCTCATGTGGGTGTGTTAGATAACTGTCTGCTCCAACACTAAAATAAAGCACAGTCTGACCCAATGAGCAGCGCCAGCCCTGCCCCGCACAGCTGCCYGGGCTGCGGGCAGGGGCACCCGGAGCACCCCGCGCTGCCCCGCTCCAACACATCCAGGCATACCCCCCTGGCCAGCAGGTTTGGCACTCCCCGAGTTCCAGCTACATCCCCATAAGCAGGATTTAAGTTTACTTAGGCATACTTTACCCTTTGCTGCTCTATCCAGATTGCAAACGGACTTTGTGCTATTGAAAGGGCTAAGATCTTTTTTTTTTTGGCTAGAATATAGTTGGGCTTCAAAGAAAATTTCACCCTCCTAGTGAAAAAGGGTTTACTATTAGAAAAAATCTTACTGGATAAAGAAAAATGTTTCTCCTACTGTGACCCTCTTTCTCTGCTTGAATTCTCCTTGCCTGGAGTTTTCCTAAAATCAAGTGGTATCTTGTAGTCATTCTTAAAGTTTTTCAAAAATGTTAAGATGAGTCTGGGCTGCTGCTAAATGTGCATGCAAGAATCCTGAGGACAGGTCCATGTGCTTTCCTACAAAAAAACCTGGGCTGTTGAGGAACATACACCTGCACTGGTCCAGGAGAAAACAACAGGTGCCTGAAAACCCCCCACCCATCCCACAAGGAGAACGGTCACAAACACTCCTGCTGCCTCACTCCAGGCTGACCACCATCCAGAGGCACCAGCAACTCCACCTTTAAGATCTCTGTATTTTTGGCATAACTTCAGCATCCCCTCTACGACCAATCTGAGTTTCAAAGCTTGAGATTCAAACTTTAGGAGAGGATGAAATACCTTGCGACAGTTAACAGGCCCTTTGGAGCAATAAACACATTTAAAGTCTATCAACAAAATATTAATTTAGAAGTTTGAATAAAAAGAAGGAATAAAAAAAAATACTAAACAAAGAATGTCATTCCCCAGCTAAGAGACGAGCCACCAATTTTTGGCATACTGATATATAAAACCTTGAAAAGTTTCACTCATGTTCTGGAAAAGCTGCTAATAAAATGGAGCAAGTAGTTTCTGTAGTTGTAGTGCCAGTGAATAGATCTGTTGCTTTGGATTTCAATTAACTTAGTTTGTTCAGCGAGGAGGCACTTSTGTAGAAATGGGGACTCGTAAGTTAAAGCACAGCTAAAAAACCCCCCAAACAACAGCAAAAAAACCTGTTGGCAGCAAAAGTTCTTTCTGGCTGCAAAATAATGGATTTTTAAGAATCATTTCAAAGGATTTGAAGGTTTTGGAGAATCTCCTAGGCAGTCTCAGGTGGGTTAGGAATATTGCATTATGGACTTCTTTGTGCTAAAAGGAAGGCCTAATGCATGTTTTTAAGAAGTCCGCCTCTTGCTATTAAATAAATAATTTTCTATTAAAAAAGGTGATTGTTACTGTTCAGAGATCTCCACTGATCAGCGTCCATTTTATATAATTACTTACGATTCTCCAGAACATTTTATGTAACTCACTTCCACTATCCCTTTTCTTTTTCCTTTTTTTTTTTTTTTTTGTTACCAGCAGAGTAGCAGTTTTACTCTCCAACAGAAATGACAAGAGCTCAGATAAAAAGACCATTTCAAATGGATCAGTTTAAGCAGTCTTTAGAACCCATGATAAATCTGGGCTCCAAAAACTCGACAATGCTAAATGGGCTATGAAATGCATCACAAATCCCTCCCCAGAAAAAAAAAAAAGAAGGAAAAAAAAAAAGAAAAAATAAATCAATTCAGAGAGAAGCTTCAATGTTTGAAAATACAAATAAGCAGCATATTTGAGGAATGAAAAATGGTAAATAAATAGTTACTATTTCTGGACAAAATGGCTCGATAGATTTCATAATTTGCCACCACTGTAAAAAATATCTATTCCCTTCCCCCCCCCCCTCCCCGTCAGTACACACGGAAACACAAGCATAACCATGCATAAAGTGGGAGGGTGGGGGGCAGCCAAGGATACAAACTCCCTCTTAGAAAGTTTGAATTCTTATTAACCCAGTGATGCCTCCATAATGTTACATTAGATCAGCAACATAAAAGTTAGAATATACGTCTCCTTTCTTCCTAGTAAAGGAAACTGGAAAAACACTAATAATGAAAAATAGATGTTAAAAATATCCAGGAGGAAAAAGTACATGTACAATAACCAAAATTAACCCCCTCCGCCCCCACACCAAAACAGATAAACAGCAAAATCTCTGAATAAAAATCCTGTCAGGAAGAGTGGAACCTGCTTTCTCTTTTTTTGCTTTTATTTACTGTATGCCAAGCATGGACTTTAAACTTACAGTGTGCATATATATAGAAAACAAAGAACGAGAGTCACCGTTAACCCTGGTCACCGGCATTACAGTTAAAAGTCATTGGCAAATACTAATAAACCCTCATTTAGCAGTAAATAAGGAGAACATGATATATGGACGGACAGATGGAACTGCATAAACAGAAAAGAAAAAGCAGAGAGACCCACAAACATACGGAGAGAGCTGTTTTAAAAGAGTGAAAGATATTGATTTGCTTGGAACTAGTGTTGGAAAACAAACGTATTTGTTTCCTTCGTGATTAAAAAAAAAAGTAATTAAAGTGAATCATAAGGGGGCACACCCTTAAATAAGTAGGGGGGGGAACATTTGTAGAGGGTAAGGCCTTCTATAGATGTTCCGAATTTTAAGCTAGCAAATAGGTCTGGCAAACTTACATCTCTAAATTAAAAATCGAGGGGGGGCGGGGGGGGGAATAAAGAACTGCTGGTGGTTTAAGGAGAGTAGAGGCTTTATTCTTTTATGTTTTATAAAAGTTGACTGGCCTACCTTGTTCCCCAGTCCTCAGTTTGTCTCCTCATAGTCGCTGTCTCCCTGGAAGTACAGTGTGAGTGGTAATGACTGCCTGCCTCCCTAATGAGTCCATTTTCCTGCTCTTGATGTTGTGTATATACACACACTGCAACCTACCTTACAAACCACAGAGACGGGAAAGGGAGAGCGAGCGAGAGAGAGCGAGCGAGAGCGAGCGAGAGTGCGAGAGACAGGGAGAGCGAGAGAGGGAGAGAGAGAAAGGCGCACACAGACAAAGCCCTCCTACCAGACAGCAGACAACCCTCCTTCCCCTATCTAGCAAAATACAACTCGGCTAATGCAGCAACAGGTTCAATACTGCCAGGCTGAGGCAGCCTAGCAAAGGTACACGGGGCTGAGCAGGATTGCTGGCAAATAAACACTTCGGTGCCGGCTGGCTCCACCTTTCTTATTTATGTTACAGGATGTTGGAATGCATTGTTTCAGACAGTCCATATGATTATCATAAATACATTTTTTGTGCATATTAGCACGAAGCGCCGAAACGTATCAGCCATTCTGCTCCGTAACCTTATAGCTCTAACACATGCAGGGAAGGTGTAAACATATCTCTTTTGACAGGCAGACTACACAAAGCCCACTGATGATTTTAAAGTCATGAGATCTTTCAAGAAAGACGCTCCTGAAGATAGGTTTCCCCAGACAATAGGGGAGCAGGGAAAATTGATCTTGATGAGGAAGAAGTCTTCCTAAGAGACTGCTCGGTAAACAATTGAAAAGAGAGGGCTATTCTCCCCAGCATTCCCTCCTTTCAAAAATATATATTGGGAAGCTTCTACCCCTACAGCTATAATAATGTGCTGTGCTTATGTCTGAACAGGTGCAATGCATATAGTACATGGTGTTACAAGGACAGAAATAAATCTCTCAAGTAAAAAAACATTTTCCCAGTTGCAAACAGGCCAAGGTTATTTAAAATATGGGTCTAATTTGAAGAACGTTCTCCCCACTCCCTATATATTTTTGCTGGGGGGAGGAGAGGGGATGGACGGGAAGCGAAARGTGCGAAGGGGAAGCAAAGATGGGAGAAACATTACATGTAACCATTTACTATATTTTTATTTTCATAATATTCTGTCACATCTCAAGAAGATATATGCTGCTTCTAAAATAATTTTCACTTAGCCCTGCCTCTCATCACACGCAAAGTTATGCTGTCACAAAAATTCTGTTTATTTTAATGAAAACTACAGGCATGTGAAAGTAGCAAGAGCAGGGGAAAAAACATTTTGCACCTGTAATTCATCCTTGGCAAAGGTTCTCCAAGAACTTTTTCCACAGGGTATTTTTAAGATGGAGAAACTAGGTCCAAGGTTTTTTTAAAAAAAAAAGTTTCAGTGATATTCCCAAGGTTATGCTGTAAATCAGTGAAAAACCAGATGAGAACTCAAATCTCCTGAAGCAAACAGACTTTGCCTGGAGTAACTCATACCCACCTATAAGTTAAGTGTCCTGTCTAAGCCAGTTGTGTAGGCTCCCTCTATTGTCAGTGGAGAGACAGGCACCTCCCAAAAGCAATTCATCCCAGCTTTCGCTCTCTCCCCACTGAGGAGGGAGGGAGCCTACACAACTACATTAGGCTAAGCACTAGCTTGTAGTTGGCTAAATTAAGTAAAATGAATCTCACTTTTGATCTAAAGCTCTATTACAACATCCTGCTTCCCAAAATATATTTTTATTATCACATTTATTATTAGGCAATGTATGCCTAAACTGTAGTGATGGAAAAGGGATAGCCTGCTGACTAAAAGAGACAGGTAAACTCCCTAGATTCATGGATTTGTACCCTCAGGCTGCCTGTATATTCATGATTCACAGAGTCTTTATAATATTAACCAGCCTGGTGACTGGTGAATTTGATTAGTTTTGTTCACTGGTAGATGGTACACATTTTTGTATTTCGCTTATAAACATTCTGGTTTCATCCAGACATACAGTAAATACAGAAAGATTAAGTAATTTATTTCAAAAGGTTAATTTTCATTAGTTTTTTTTCATCAAAACACAGCCTTTCTTACCTTAGGGTAAAATATAAAGAGTAAAAAGCTCTAATAGGTGACTTAGTTCAACTCCTTCTGTAATATTTAGCTACATACACACCTGGCAGATGTAGAGGCAGCTCTACAAGTTATTTTAAACATATATTACAAAAATTTAGTCTTATTACATATTTTCTTCTCTGGACTTTATGACCATAATCACCTTATTGAAGGGTATGTAAGGTCAGGAAAGCAGAAGGGACATTTGTAGACTTTGCTTCTAACTGTGGTAACTCGATCTGGCTGTGTAAGTACCAATTGAGCAGTCACTGCCTCAGTTTTTCCATCTGTAAAACAGACTCAACTGTAGCTCCATGAGTAGATGGTACTGTAAATATGTGAAGAGTCTTCCCATCTTGGCCTGGCACCTCTCAGAGTTTTACAATGGCAAATATTATGGGAAAAATAKAAATACTTTATCAAGGAGGCCTGTATCAAAGCCAGTTGATGAAAATCGCAAGTTTTCATATACATATACTCAGTTCAAATAATAGGAATAGTCTCCGAATTTAACATTTAAAAACCAGGTCTACACCAAAACGAGAATATCAGATGTGAGAAGCTCTTAGTATTCTGGAATATTTGACCTCAAACTAACATTAATTCCTCTATCCTACCAACTTTACACATACAAATCTGAAGAGATATTCAAAATGTACCAAGTTTGGATAAAATACAGACTTGGACCCTTCAAATTTAAGACACTCAGGTTGAAATCTGAGTTCTGAGTTGGAAACATGTAAGTTTGTTCAGATTTGCAATTGGTCCAGATCCAAAACCTGTGAGTTGGGAGGCATCTAGATCCTTATTTCCTCTRACTTTCTAGAAATGTCACATATGTATCTGAACCAGAATCACAGGCCAAATTTCCTCGTGTTTTGAGGAAGCCTGAGTCTCAGTAATAACACTAAAACTGAGCCTAATTCCATTCAATATGGAATTACAACAATGGTTAGAGCCAGACCCAAACTGGAACCCAAAGCCACCCCTTCCAAAGTCGCATGGGGTTTGTGTACTTGCAGAACTATAGAACTAAACCAAACACTTTCAAACCTTGAGAGTGTTGGAAAGCAAATACGACGTAGATTCCAACTTAAGCTAGTTTTGGCCTTCAATCAGAAATTAATCAAATTAACCATAATCTTTATAAAATCCAAATATATGTCTGACCAGAATGAAAAAAAAACACAAGATGTGATTTGCATAACTGGTTCCTTGTCTGAAAATCCTTCTTAGACTTACATCCTAACCATCAATGGCCCGATTCTGTATTGTCTTGTACATCATTCAGTCTATCTAAACCATTTAAAAAGAGCATTAAAAAAAAATCCTGAGTGGTGCAATTTGAATAGAGAACCCTGATTTAATGTTTTACCAACATAAAACCGCCCATTTGCTTGACTCAAAATTCTCACGGAAAGCCTGCTCACATCACACCATACTCCTGCTGGCCTGCAATTCCTCCTCTCCATTATATGAGGAGGTCAATGGCTATGCACTTGGATCATTTGCAAGAAGAGGAAGGAGGACGTGTAGCTGCTGGCAGCTTTCAGCTCTGTCACAGGACTGGACACAGACCTGCCATGTGACAGTGAGGGCCTGCATGGCAGTCACACGCCTGGCCTACGCCTGGCCATGCAACAGAACAGGCAGGCAAACCCTTGTCATGTGCCCAGGATCGTACCTCTCCCATGGTAAAGACACCAGGTTTTGGTTATGCCACACATGGGGTCACCCCACAAGAAAGAGGCTGGAACAGAGGGCTCCCAGCTGTCTTAGTAAAAGGCTGCACTATCCAWCCTGAATGCAAGAACTGGCAATGCTGGTCTCCCCAGTAGACGATACTCCTCGTTTTCTTTTTCTCGGTTCAGAGTTAGTTTCTAGCAACTGTCATTAGGGAGGCAAACGAGCCCTAACTCCTCTAGCAAAGCCTCAAAAAGAATGAAAAAAATACTAGCACCATAAAGGCAGGTGAAAAATTGTGGTGCTTGGTGCAGCAGGGGCTGATCTTCAGTAGTGACGGGGAGATTGGGAAAACCAAAGTGTCCACCAGAATCATGAAAGACTTTGTTGCAGGTAACAAGATTCTGGATGATGGACTGAGAAGGAAGGAAGGTGCTTCAGCGCCAAATAACATATTCTATACTGCTCTAGTCTCTCCTCTCCTTTTTATGTCTCCAGGCACACCAACATGCTGAGTATGGATGTTTCTTGTTGGCAGCCAAAACTGGAAAAGGAGTCATGGCATCATATAACCATGTCTGAGGCTAAGAGCTACTTCCTTCAGAAAAAAAAAAGTCGCCTCTTAGCAGATACCTAAGGGTTGATTTTCAAATTCTGAAGAAATTTAAGTGGGGCTGACTCCATGAACTGGTTGGGTACCTTGCATAACACACTGGTTTTGATGTACTTCACATACCTGCCCTACGACAGTTCCATTAACATGTTCAGGGAGCTCTGCTTTACCAGGATCCCAGGGACTCTTCTTAGAAACCAGGCTGGTTTCACACCATACKGCTGTTAAAAATCCCAGGCAAATTTCTGTCGCAATTCTGTTTCAGATGGTATAGGCAGGACCTAGGAGCACTTGCAGCAACATGTCTGAACTTGATTGCTTCCACTTAGTCCCCTTAACAACATACACGGATCTCCTAGACTCCCCTGCTGTATCACACCATCTTGTTGCCAGCCCAACAGGATTGGTGATTCACGTCTCTCTACTGCTGTCCTGCAGTGTCTCCGCAACTTTGTGCAAATGTAATGAGAGGGATGCCAATTAAAAAAGCGCAAGAGTCCTGCAGTGTGGCAGGCTGATTCAAATTAGATACCTGTATGAAGTGATTAAAAATAGGTTTTTTAAACTTGAAGATAACAGGAGGACAGTATGTTTGATTTACATCAGCAGGGGCCAACGAAAAATGTAGAAGGACCACACAAAGCTCTTTATCCCTGCAGATTTACTGGTGAGGATGCTGAAGACAGAAAAGGAGAAATACAGTGCACTTCTAGTGCCTTTCAWTATGCAAAGAATCTCAATTGTTCTCCCATCTCAGTAAGTCACTACTTACTGCCAGACCTCCAATTAGGTAATACTTTTCTTTAATGTAGTGACTTTGATCCATCATACCATAGTTCAGGTGCACATAATCATAAACAAATCAAATCTCACAACTTCCTTTGGCAAAAAAACTACTGTTATCCTCATTTTACACATAGCAAAAAATAAATGGAAAGCGTTAATCACTTTGTTGAGAACAGAAAGTGAGATTGGGATGTTGGCCTTTCCTGATCAGAAGTTCAGGCTGTGTTGCCTTTATGGATCAGTCTCTCAGACAGCCCAACTGACTGGCAAGACTGGGATGCACTTACTGAACCAGAACTGGCTTTTCTAATGTTGTTTGGTTTGGTTTTTTTTAATCTCAGAATGTCCTGAATAATAAATCAGATGCAAAGCTGACATGTCTCCAACAGTTTAAATAGATTTGTGTAAATCTGGCTGCAAGCAGTATGTACCAAGTACCATAAATGCCCACTTTCTTTTATGATCACACTACCTGTACTTCAGTAGAGGAACACTTTGCACAGTGACTGTTCCCTTACAGCCCTTAGGCCACTTTGCACAGAGGCTGCAAAATGGTGTTTCTGTTGCATAATCATTCCATGTCAGATACAACAGGACTGCATTTCTCCAGTACTGTACTGGATAAATAATACTGCTACATCAGTACATTGTGACAGTGAGATCTGGCAACATAATGAATTTTGTCCCAGCAAGACCAAACCCTTGCTTTTATACTCATCAACACTGGTGTATATCACTCACCACCTACAGGGACTGAGTCCTCATCAGCTCCAGAAGAACAGTGTCATACCAACATACAACTTTCTAATTCAAAAACCAAAACCATACAAAAAGCCCTCAGACATACATGCACACACACTTGGCATGTTCATGTGTTATTTGCTTTCTGTCCTGAATGTGTCGTAATTATTTAGCACCTCACAAGGTGCAGTTATGTGTGGCCTTGGCTATATGTTCATGCTCTCCACTTACAGAGTGCTGGGCTATTACCTTCATTTGCACGGGCAGGCCATTAGTGACCARTTTAGCTGTTGAGCTAACGTGCCAGGCCCTTATGCAAGCTGTGGAGTTACAATGAAGTGGGATCTTGTTACATAGCCTACTGCATTGTATGGTGCACCCTCTATTATATAACTATAGGGTTCCCAAAGGTTACCTCTGATTCCATTATAGAGTCATGTTGCAGTTCAGTCAACATTTAAGGACTAGAAATTTGATGATTTAATTATGAAAATCCACACTGAATCCATCCCAAACTGAACAACAAATTTTAAGAAGATGTTTTACCATCTGAAAAGAGCTTTGGTAACAAACGTATCAGGATGCACATGCATCACTCTCTTCTACCAGATAACAAGGATGACTATCAAAGATATTTCTATTTTTGCCACAGAAGGTTAGGGAGCACGCAGAGGATCTGATTGCTGCCATAATGATTACAGAAGGGTATAACATGAGCCACAAGGAAAATTCTGAAGCTCAAGGTGGCCAACACTTTTACCCTCTTTAAATAGTAGGGGAAAAAATAGCCAACAAACCAACCCAAACTTCTGCAACTCTAGTGATTCTCATAGCAGTTAGGATGAATGAAGATCTGATCTAGATGGGAAACAGAAGTGAGACACATCACTAGCAATATTTTGGAAGCTGTTATTTTACCCTCTGGGTGCAACTGAATATTTTCATAAGCCTATCATCATGAATCCATTCTACCTGGACAATATCTGTTGTCAGCATTTTCAAAGGTGCTACTCATTCAAGAGGTAGTTATCTCCTAGTTTAGAATATCACAGCTGAGAGTACTGCCCCCCAAATGAATAGCCATTTCTGGGACAATAAAAGCAAAAATGCAATTTAAGTGTATCAGACGTACAAAGACAGAAATTTCATACTTCGACTTTTATTGACTATACATGAATTAGAGAAAAAACTCCTTTACAGAAAAGAGACAAATGGTRTTGAAACTTCAAATATCCAAAAACTCTTCAGTAGACTCTAAAAGTTTCATRATTAGCTTAAAAGCCAGGTATTTTTTTTTTAATCTCTGTTATAATCAGAAGTATTTTTAAAGCTTTTCTATTCAATTATTACAACTAGAAATTCCTTTATTTATTTTCTTAAAGTTAAGGCTATATGACCAAAAAAAAAAAAAATTAATCACAGCATGTACAATAATGCTGTAATATTTGAAAGGAGCAACACTAAGTGCCATAATTCATCTAATACTTCACAATGACATCCCTTCAGTAGAGGTAGGATTRTTTCCCTCAAATATAGTAATTGTGAGAAAGTTCCTCTATGAGATTTTTCTCCATGTATTCTAGGCAATGGTAAACCAATGCATTTACCATGCAAACTGAAGTTGTAAGTTACTGAAAAGGCTGGACTTTTGCTCAGATTCCTTAGGCTTGTATCTTACTTTGAAGCAGTTCAGCCCAAAATTTCACCATAGGACCCAGTTTTAGTTGGCCCAAATTCCTGCTAAGTCCCCATGCTTAGTGTTTCTGGATATGTGCCCCTAAAATCCCACTGCCACCTAATAGAAAACATGAAGCACAGGGACTTGGGGGCATTTAGGCCAAGTGGCTCTGACCTGTGAGTATAAAAAATTGCCTGGTTCTGTTTTGGGGCAAACTAAATATCGTGAGACCCTGCAGTGAAGAAATGGAAATGAGTAAAACATCAAGCAAGGGTTTATCCTCGATAGCCTCAGAAGCCCACTCCAACAACAAACTTAACCTTTGTATCAAACACACAGCAAACACAGGATGTAACCCCCTTACTGGCAATAACACCACCAAAATTAAGTACAAAAGTTTCACATTCACAAACCTGGATTACATATAGACCACCTCAGAATTATTTTTGTATGTGGGCAGGATTCATCAGCTTTGAAACATTTAATCAAAGATGTTTCTGAAGAATAAAAACCAAGACGCAGTGGATGTAATAAAGAAAAGGAATGTCCTGGTCTGAATATTTTTTTTAACTTTATATAAGCTAAGTTCTATTAGAAAAACTAGACTGGTTCCAATTAGTCCTTTAGTTTTAGCCTAAAGGAGAATATTTTTTTGATAAAGTGAACACAGTTTGCTCAGCTGTTTTAAAGGACACATTTAGAGGTGCATTTCTTTTCCTGAGGTATTAATTGAAGTTCATTTTATAAGGAAAAGATGAGAGAGTTTATTATTTAAAGCCAAAGCAATTAAAAGCAAAAAGTTGTATTAACTGAAAATTAAGCCTCAGGTCTTATTTTATACAAGAACAGAGATAAGAACCTTTCTTTCAATCAAACCTATCAAAAATTAGAAGTTCTAGTGAGGTTAGTGGTGGTGTAAGTTTGACAGAAATGAGCTTCACTATCCTATCGACAAACAGCTCTTTTATTTTGCCTGTATTTGAACAAAAAGGTCTTTCATTACAGAACTAGAACATACAGAACAAGGTGACATAATATTTTCAAAATGATAGAATAGAAACAAAGTGTACCAACTTCAATGCTACTCTTTAGTCAGGTTTTGTAATGAGCTCAAGTCAGAGAATATTTTATGGTCAAAGGGCTCCTTTTCTATAACTTTCTTTGCACTTATTAGCTAGGACTGTAAGATTTGGTATTGCTACCAGGATTATCTATGATTATATAATGAGAGATCCCCTTTGTAATATCTGTGCAATTAGGCATAATTAAGTTTGTCAGAGGAACGTTAATTTCCTGATTTTTGAGTAAATAAAGAATCAATGTTAACATTGCACTAATCAGTACTAACTAACATTTAATTTGTTTTGTTTCAAAATCAGAGGTCACATTGTGAAACCATTTGATAGTATGCAACAAAAAAACTCAGCAAAATAAACAGAAGTTGGAATAAAGATAACTTTATATTAACTGGTACTTTGCTGTCCTACTGTTCCATTTGTTGAGTTGTCCTGAAGCCAACAAAATATTGGTAAGAATCAGGATACAAATATGACTTTAAGTACTCTCTGTTGTAGTCTCAGAATGCATCGACATTTGTTTTTAACACACTGTGATAACATCACAGATGTTAGAACCATAAATGCCAGTACACCTTTAAGCTTTCTGTTTCAGAAACAAAGGTACTACCACCACAGCTAAATGAAAGTCTCACTAGCTTCAGAGACCACCTGTGGGCCAGGCATCAAGCAAGAGAAGAAAATAACATCTGATAGAAATCCCACAGAAATATTGAGCTATACATCACACATCCATCCAACTGAGTAAGCAAATGAGTTTCAACCTGAAATTCCTAGGGATTCCCAGAGTAAAGCTGCAACATACCATAAAAATTCACTGGGGATTCTCAGATATGGGCTTAAGGGGGCAAACTGTGAGTGAGCTGTTAATGGCTACCTGGTGCAGCACAGCTATTCTCAGTCACGAGAGCTGGGACTGCCTGTTCAGGCAYCACAGGCAGCTCATAGAAGCATCTTTAAAACAGGTATGAAAAAGGTAGCCCCAGGGTTATAACGAAGAGAATTCATGGGGCATTACTCTCCCAAACCGCTGTTTCAATATAAACAGTACTCTGGGCTCCAAGTATCAAAATGTGACAGTGCTGGTCTACATAACAGGATTCTCTCCTTTTTCCTGCCTTATTTCTTGAAAAAAAAACAGTAAAGCAGTAAATAGTTTCTACATTTAAATGACTGACAATAGTCTTCAGAGTCCACACTGCTTCAAACATCCAAGAATTCTTATATTAGGAGACTGACTGGAAATAAACAAGTGTCAGCTCAGATCTAATGCAATCTTTAATTAGAACCTCACAGTCAAGCAGGCTACAAGCTTTTTACATCTTAAATTAAAGCTGTAATTTTGGAGCACAAGAAGTCAACCACCAGGGAACAAAAGCACCAGTTTACCATACTGCTAAAAGTCAACCCAGTCTGACCCCTGTTTCAAAATATGAACATAAGTGATAAATTACATCCTTTTCTGGAGCAGACACAATATAAAAATTTCTATGGCTTTTTAGTGTTAGGTACTTAGTGATGTTGGAAGTTCTTTGGGACCACTACAGGCTACTCCTCTGAAAAAAATAAAATAATGTGCAAGGTAAATAAAACCCAAAAAGTTGACTTAGAGATTCTATCCACATGCATGTTACAGCACCATCCACAGGTCTGAAAGCTTAAGCTTATCCATCCCTGTCTTCTTTCAGAGGAATGAGAATACTTGCTTCACAACAGCTCAAAGGTGTTCAAATCCCTCCAAGATACTAACACTTTATTCCATTCATTTTAATGGAAAATAAATGTCCAAATTCCCAAAGACAGCCCTTTTACCACTGGGCCTAAAGAAACAGATTACTTGAAAATATCTTTTTATCACAAGAGAAGACGGGAAAAAAATTCCAATTAAAATTGATGGAATTGATCGAAGAATGAAAGCCATCAAGGAACAAGACAGGCAAAATGGGGAATAAAACAAGGGAAAATGGCATAAAGCTATCTCATTCTCCTCAAGGAGTATAAAAAAACTTCCTAGTAGAGTAAAAGAAGATTCTTCCAGTTTGTTTTCTAACAGCTAAAAAGAAGTGTAGATTAAAGGCTTAGAAGCATATTGAAGACTGTGGCAAAGGCAGACCATAAAGCTGGACATAAAACATTGTACCACTAATTACTCAATTGTCACAATTAAATGGCCAGAAATCACTCCAGTGTTTTAGCAGTGCCATAAGCACCCCTAACATCACAGATTTGACTTTGAACTGAAGTCCTCTCTGCTCAAAAAAAATTCCTAGGTAATACTGCTTGCACTAAAAAAGAATTTTCTACAGCAGCCTTTAGGCTTATCATAGAAATCTGSATACATCTGGGAAGGGTTGCGGATTGTGGCATGTGATTTAAAAAAGCACAGTAAAAAACCCTGGCTGACTTGCAGCCTTTACCCTGCTCCTCTTAGCACACCTTCATATTGCARCTCCTCCCTGCTAACTCAGCCTTTCAGTCCTCGGTTGTCTCATGTGCACTCAAGACGAGATCAAGCCCTGGGAATTTCTAAGCAGAGCTCTGGGCCTAAGACCATCCCTGTGGGGACAAGGAAGTACTTGATGGATAAAGAGCAAACCATCCCACACACTTACCACTCCACACATTCTCCCACTGTGGCCACGCTCTCAACCCACAGAAAGCTTCTTGGAATTTCCTGCAGTACCCGATAAGTCCTTCTCACTCTTAAAGCAGTATGTGCGCTTCCATCTTTGAGAAAATGTCAATAAACAGTTGAAATAGTTACTTGCAAAACTGATAGCTAGATTTTCATTTAAGAGAACTATATCCAAGATTGCAGAGAGAGGCTAATCATAGAATCATAGAATGGTTTGAGGGGACCTTAAAGATCATCTAGTTCCAATCCCCTGCCTTGGGTAGGGACATCTTCCACTACACCAGGGTGTTCAAAGCCTCATCCAACCTGGCCTTGAACACCACTGGCACATAGATGCATGTAACTTTGCAGCCATGGAAGAGACTGAAAAAAACAAACAAACAAACAAAAAAAAAACCCCAGAAGCAAAAACAGGCAATAAACTACAGCATAACTCCAAATATGATAAATATGAACAATTGCAGCACAAATTGTATGGCACTGGTAAAATTAGCATATTTTGTTTTTCAGCAACTGAAAGCATCTGAGTTACCTTGGTTTTTACAGAGGTGCTCCCCACGCCCTCCCATTTAAACACCAAATCGAAACTCGCACAGATGAGATTGATGAGATAGAGTCCTGACAAACAAAGCTGGAGGTGGTTTCAAAAGCAGAAATACATTTGACCAAAGCCCCTCACAATAGACCCAAGGAAGATGTTATTACATTTTGCTGCAGGGGTTGCTTATATAGTTTGGCCAAGAGTCCATGAGTCATGATACCTATATTTACAAAGTCAGATACAGGAACAATCCAGTGCTGACTATTCAGGATCTGACACTTAGAAATGTTTACATGAAAGTAACAAAGAATAGGAACATGTAATGCTTGAAAAATTAGGCTCTAATTTCTATGGGCAAATGAGAAATTTAAACAGTCTAAGACTCAACAGGAAAGTGACAAGAGTAAAGTGGTTCTGTCCTTCTCAAAAGACAGCAAAAACCACTTGCCTTCCTACTTACATGGGAAATAATGCTTTCTGGGCCTGAGGAGAGAAATGCTGCTAGTCATTGGAATCACTTTTCATCTGATGCTAAAAGAAAGTAATAAACAAAATGAGTTTTGAACATGAACCTACAATATATTTAGTATCTCAAAACTGCCACTAAGTAGTCTGAGTATTCTGTAAGAAAAGTCTAACAAAAGCTAGCCCTCTCACTCAAGTTTTCCATCCTAACTGTTGAATCCAGACTGCAGGCTTCTTGCTCGACTGTTTAAGTAAAAGACCCCAGTGTTACAAACTGGAGCTTAATGGTTAACACACATAAAAATATTTATTTATCTAACTTCAAGAAAAGTTCAAGAAAGCAACAAGTGTATGCATGTACCAAAGTAACAAAACTCATGATAATTCTTTAACAGTATAGTATAGGCATCGTCAAAAATTGTTCAAGAAGTTAGGACGAATTCATATCCATCTCAAAAAGCACAGACAATTCATTTCTGCACACCCTTCAAGATGAGATGTTCTTTTACATGAAACTCCTGAAGCAGGACTCTGATGAGTTTGATGATCCTGAAAGTGCGATGTTTTAATGCTGTCATTATCATTATTAAATGTAATCTAAATGTAGCTGTAATGATGATTTAAACCTGTGTTCCAAACCTCCAAGATGCTCTTCAACATTAGACACCTTTGTGTCTTGAAGACCCAGAAATAAGCTTACTAGTTGATTATGCCATAAAGAAAAGCTCTGCTTAACAAGACAGATGCAACCGTTTTTTTTTCTTAGTGATATCGCCTTCAATGAAACACAAAAGGAGCAATTGATAGCAATGATTGAAACATTTCTTTTAGAGACTCGTAAATTCAAATGTCCACTACAAGAATCTCCAAGAGAAGAAACAGGAGGATAATAAAAGAAAAAGTAACAGCATTGAACAGTGACAATAGTGCAGGTTGGCTGTCTGAATGTGACAAATGATCTCCTAATGGCCACAAGCTCATGGACAATGAAATGCCTGTCTTTGTATGCTGGCATTAATTCTGTACCAAAATGAAACCCACAAATATTGGAGCAGTGTTACCAAAGATACCATCCAACAACAAGGAGAAATAGATGAGAAAGATGCCTTTACTATTTGGTTAGACAACAAAAACAAATTTGAAACAAGAATGTTTAAAACTATTTCTTCTGCTTCTGATATATGGCTGCTCAGTGCTGTATTTCAGCCACACTAAGAGAAAAAGCAACAGCCAGACTTTCCCAAACCTGTACGAAAGAGCTTAAAGACACAAGTCACTCTGCCATCACCAGCAGGCTGGATAACTCCAGTGAAAAAGGGTAACCTGAGTAAAAAAGTGCCACTGGTTCCCAGAGACACTTAGTGTTCCTCTCAGGAGCATGTGCCTCTGCGTTTGCATCAACAAGTGTCTTGAAATTTGCACTGAGAACAAGAARGACTTTGATCAAAAAATAGCACACGTTTTTCTCTGCAAGGAACTTTACAGAGAGGTACTAAATTTACAAAAGCAGTTGAAGGAGGTTTCAGAGGGACTTGACAGATTACAGGCTGATGACACTACCGTTACAGCCTCAGTGGAAATGTGGTTTGATCTAATTAACAACAAAGAACTAGAACCACTGAAGAACAAAATTAAAAAATTATTCAAAGATTCTTGGAAGCTTTCCATTTCATAGCCACCAGGACTGATTCGAAACACAGACGGATGGGATTAAACCYAGGATAAGACGTCAAGGTTGGGACAGGCATTGAACAGGTTCCAGGTATCTCAAAGATCCCAAGATTAAAAACTGAAGATACATATTTTTCCTAAATACGTGATTAAAAAATGGATTTGATTGAACACAATTAATTTAATCATGCAGATGGAAAATACAGATGTTAAATTAGGGCAGACAAGATGGCTGAACTYAGAAATACTGGATTTTAGAACAGATGCATTGCTGTCCAGCCAACTCAGCATCACTTTTTACACATTTTTGTTTATTCATATTGCTTTCATTGAAACTGTGTAACAGCGTAGGTGCTAAAATCAAAGAATTGGTGAAGTGCACCAATATGCAGAGTTAGATATAAAGCCTCATACACCTAAATTTTTTCACAGACTACAGAGACTGTGAAAAAGTTCTTGTTTTTTATTACAAAATCACACACTTYGCATTTTAGGTAATGTGTCTTTTTGTGTTCAAGGGATAAATATGCCCATAAAATACATCACATAATTTGTGTGCACTCTTTCAGTGGATAGTGTACTTACTGCATTTGAGCGTTTTCTCCAATAGTCTTTTGCAGAAAAAAAACCAAAAAAGTCATGCTGGGGAGAAAAATTCAACTTTGATACATTGGCTGCTGTTTCCATGTACAAATTTTCTCTCCACACCCAACAGAGAACCCACACCTCAGCTGAACAATTGTGAGCATACGCTAGCTATGCCAATATCCTGTGGAAAGTAACAAAAGGCTTTAACTTATTTTTAACTGAGAGAATCACATAACTAAGAAAGTTTTTTCTTGAGAATTTCAAGTCAGGTTTGGGATTACTGTATTTCCCTCTTTGGGAAGTTGTATGATTATTAATCTTATAATTTAAAAAGTAGAAGTTAATGAGGAAACATGTTAACGTCAGATGATTTACGTGCCTATTAATATTAAAAGGGTACTGGGGAAAAAAAAAGGGGGGAAAAGGAAAAACCCATTGTGTAATCCAGTTCTGATGAAATGCCGGACAATTTTGAGACTGATAAAGTGAGTCACTGCCAACTGACTCAGCATGACAACGGGAGTTCATTGTTGCCTTCGGACCGAAGGAAGCAAGCACACAGTTGGTTCAAACTGGATTTGTTCTTTCACTAAAATGTGCTGTTTCCACCATCTTCTTCTCCCTTCATGTCTTCCTTCAGACCCTCTAGTGTCTCCAGTACACACTCCATTTATTAAGCCCTGCAGTATTCAGCTAGCATTGGATACAACACACATTAAGCCCTCAGATGCAGCATGTTACAAAATTAACTTAAAAGGCTGGAATGCAGCTCCATTTTTAAGTCCYAGTATATTTATATTTCACATATGGTTTTCGCTAGGCTATTCACAGGGGGGACTATAAAGCATCTCAACATGTGAGGTACTCTTGTAAACCTCACTATGTCCTCAGTTGCACTTACTGTCCTCAGGCATGGGGGATGTTGTACTTGAAGCATTAATATGTATATACGTGCTGCTTTTTACATCCACATTCCCCCCCACCCCCCCCCCCGCCCCTGCTTGTAGGTTTGGCAACAGCAGGATGGCTGAATTCAGCTCGAAACATGGAATTCCTATTTGTCTCCAAGGCTTTCCAAAGATTAACTTCTGCCAGTCACTGCACCTTCTCTCTAGCACCCTCTGAAGTTAAAACCAGGAGAGCTCGGCAGCTCCCATGGGACTCGGGACCCTCCAGAGTCTGGGCAACAGAGGTAAACAAAATAAACTGCCCCCATCCTTGAAATCATTGTTACATGAGAAGGGTTTCCTATAGTATTGCAATACAGTGGATTCACATTGTTAACATGCACAAGACTGACCAAGAGACAGGTTCACCTGTTGCAAAATATTGCATGAAGTGTACAGGGTAATGGTACGAGATCTGGTTTGTGACTCTTTACCTTCAATACACTCAAAGCTCCGTACCATCATTCACTATTTTCTGCTTTTCTCAGTAAAGCGTCTTCTCCTGAAGTCTGCCTGAAATGTGAAAGTCACATTTTGTTGTTTTTTTAACAAGGGATTATTAGAGTCTCAGAAGTTTACTGATTTAACTGTAGCTTATGAAAGACTCTTCGAAATACAATAAAATTATTTTGGAAAAGAAACAAGCAACAAGAAAGGTCTACACTTGTTGAAGCAGCTAAAGCATACCCAGCCACCATTTTTTAAAATGCATATTTTGCCAAAAGGAACTATGCCACATCAAAAATTGTCATGCCAGGTGAGAAAAATTCCTCAGAACTGAAGGACAAGTTAGGTAATCAGCAAATTTGGGTTATATCCAACTTGAATGTAGACAACTTGACAGGTGACTTGAACTAAGTCAGCCTACATCTCTAAATATGAGTTTATCCAGTGCAGGAGGCAACTAATGCTTTCCTATTTCAGAAGGGTATCTTAAAGCTTAATTAATTGTTCATAAAGAACTCAGATTCTCAGATGAGAAGCATCAGAGAACACCAAAGTATTATTAATCTCACGTGCCAAAAAATTATCCCTACTCTTGCATGAAATAGGTCTGAAATATTTGTAATTTCTATGGTAGCAATATCCCCAGTTCAGCTTGCAAATGATGAGAGTTATCCAAGTAAAATAAATGTCTGGCCATCAGAGTAAACAAAGACATCATTTTAAGAGTCCAATCTAAATTGTAGAGATAATCAATATGAGAATAGCAGTGCCCACAATGAAACCTGTATTAATTATGAAGAGAGTTTATGAAAGAAATTAATCATTATTATGGAGTTCGCTGTAGGAATTTAATAGCATGAGCCAATTCTACATGACTCTTATGATGCTTGAGGTCAAATATGCTGAGTTTGAAATAAACTTTAATCTACTCTGAACTAACTTTGTATAAAAAAAGAAAGCTTCTCATAAGTTCCACTGTACTGCCCAAAATAACAAATCTATTCTACCCCATAAGTGCGTGTGGTCTGATATGCCATCCTGAAAATAGATGCTAATGTCTCTCTTCCCTCTCTCTTTTTTTTTTTCGCCTTTTCTTTGTTTAGATTGGTGCTATAGAAAAATTATATACACTGATTAAAAGAGAAAATTAGATATGGGAGACAAGCAATGTATTTTTAAGCTTACTTTGTTGGTTTTTTTTCCTTAAGTAACCACTCTTCCAAAATAAACACAGAAATGTTTATGGAAATAAAGAAACAAATTATAACAATTTTAGGTAGCATACCGCAGTCAAATAAATACCATTTTCTAATAAAACAAACTGGGAGAAAGCCTAATAGAACTTAACCCATAGTAACCAAGACAGCAGCTCAAGGGACTTTCTGTTCCAGAATCAGAACCATTCTTGAGAGCTAAAGATTGATATCCATTGAACAACTTCAGAATCCCTTTTGTAAGATTATAAATTCTCTATGACTGGAAGTGTTGAAAATGCCCAATGTGGGCTTAATTCCACCTCCACTCAGGTCAAGYCCCGGTTGTGTTCCAAGGGGAGAAGAGCGAGACTGATGCTGAGAGCTTTTGAAAAGCCTATCCTTTGTATTTATTTGTTTTTGTGAAGTTCATCTTACACCAAATAAAAGAAAGAAGACATAAGTAATAAGCCCATCTCAGTGATGTGAGGTCCATACATGGCAGGAAGTCCATGGATCAGAAGCAGGCAGAGAATTCTCGGGGTGTTTCTTGTTTGGGGTACTTCTGAGCATGTGTGTATGTGGTGTTCATGAGGGGAAGGAAGGCAAACCACTGGGGTGTGCCAAGATGTAGGGGTTGGCTACCCCTGCAAGTGCACAAACAGATGCAGCAAAAGCAGTATCTTCTTGTTTTTGCAAAAGATGGGATTAGCCATTTCGGGGACTCCTAATAATGTATGCGAAGCTTACAATACGGTCAATAACAATTAGGTGTGCAACAGGAAGGACAAACCCTTAAAATTTTACAAAAACAGTCTCCAATTAAAAGAGTCAAAAAGAGCTCAGGGTGAATATTTCTCTGAGCTTCCTTTGTTGATGCTGTAGGATTTCTTTGTAGTTGTTCAATTCTGCTTGCTAAAATTCTCTTGGCAACTACGGACTTCCTTACTTCTGATCTCATCACACACAGATGGCTCAGGCTTGTAAAATATTATTAGGGGACGTGTTGGAGTGGCCTGAACATGGGTCACTCCAGCAGCGTAATCTGACTCTCATGATTTCTCTGCATTTGTATAACCTTGAGTTCTGCCAGTGTTTCCCAACCTGCAAAATGGGAAGAGAGTCTACCTCCTAACAAAGTGCTGAGAACGTGTGAGTGAATATACGTACAACCCTATATAAAAGGAAAAGTGTTACTGCTGTTTGGGGAGAGTAAGATAGGGTCATGCGGACTTCAGTTTTATTCTCCTCTCTGAAACAAACACCGACGCAGATATAAATAGTGCCTGCAGAAAAGCAAGAGATGAACTTCTGCATGTTGCTTTAAACATTCTGTAGCTTTTGCATGTAAAGTCTGTTTAGAAGAGTTTTGAATAGTTTAATAATTAAACCAAAAATCCTTAGTTCTAGAAGTATTAACATTTACCAGAGTGGATTATTTTTCCAGTGGTGTCATAAATTCACTGTATTTACCCACCAGTTCTGGTTTTCATAACAAGACTGTGGTTTTTATTTTGATCACTGGTTAATTTATTGCTCAGCACATCATTTTGCTTTTCTTTTGGAGGTTCTGAGGAAAAGTAATTCTTTACAGACACTGTTCAGATGGTATTTTTCAATTAAAAACACTTAAAGCAGAAAGGAACGATTGTCTGGTGGGGGACTGAAGATCAGAGTTCAATGCTTGGCTCTACAATAGACTCCCTGGGGAAATTTTCAAAGGCACAAATGGCAGGTTGGCACATCACTCCCATACTTGCTTTAGTGGGAGTTAGTTGCCTCTGAAAACCTCTATTTCCTTTCCCTGGATTATCCCAATCAAATCTAATTTTCCCTGTGTCTTGGTCTGCAACCACAACAGCGGAAATTCTAACATTTTGTTTTCCTTACCTTTCTCCTGACTTGCCTTTTTAACTAAAAGCTTCCTGAGGCAGCACCTCTTTTACAACATGTAAAACAGCCAGCACTCATCTGGGACTCCCTAGTTTCTGTCAGAATGCACACAGGCGAGTAACAGCAATACTAATGGGGAATCTGGAATTAGCATGCTTATCATAGAAAGTCCAGGTTATCCTGCTGTCCAGGAGCAATACTACTTAGGTCAAAACCACCAGATTATCAGCCCAAGTGAATGGCATCCACAGAACAGGGGCAGGACAGCAAGGCTGGGGAAATGCCTCCCACATGGCACCAAGATGACCCATCTTTGAAAAAGGGGGATTACTGACCCTGCTCATCCCAGTCTTTGGTTTTTGTTAACTTCACTTTAAGCCAACCTGTTCCATTTAAATCGACACCCTTTGACCAGAATGTTACATTTTACTGGAACAAAATTCAAAGCCTTTACTAATGTCAATGAGGCCTTTCAGAAAACCACTTATGAACCTGAGTATGTATTTGCACCACAAAAGTACAAGTACTCAGCCACTGTGGTAACAAAAACAGCTCTGTCTTATTTATCTTGCAAATCAGGATTAGGCAAAACAATTTTTACTTTCAAACCACAAATGTAAAATTCCCAAAAAAGTGACACATGGAACCATTTTTAAAGGGAGTGAATGACAATATACTGAATAAATGTGCATGACAAGTAAATTCAAGAAAATATTGATCTGTATTTGTTTATTCAAAAAGTGGAGTGCCTCACAGAATTATTCTAATAAAACTAATAATTATTTTTTTCTACTCTACTGATAAATGCGTTGTGACCATGAGTAAAAATAAAAAACAATTCCTATTCCATGTGCACTCATTAATTATCTCCTGTCCTACCAGGAATTACCATGTTTGCCAAATGAGATGAGGCTAGTGCTCATTATATTCCAGAACACCACCACTGAGCAATGACGTCTTTCAGATACTCACTAGTAGTTAAACCAGGCTTTTCATTTTTGTCCTATTGCATAAATTATTCTCTAARCCATTCATCTTTCTCATATTTCTTTATAGCTACAACCAAGATCCTAAGTTTTGTGGACAATTTTTTTCCCTCAAGTTAACGCTGCTAAAGCCTGCAGCATTATAGTAGGAATTATTTTTTTACATAATATATTCATAAGACTAACGCATATCTTTATGTGCTAGGCACATCCTCCATTTCCTTCTGCATCATTCAGTTTGTAGCATCTATGCAATCAGCCCAGTATGCAATGCAAGACAGAATTCCTACAGTAGATGTAAATAATTCAAGGAAGTTTGTAACTCCTCAGGGAGATTTACTCACAGATCACCTGTTCACAGAGTTTAAAGGGATGTCAGAAGAGTTCCAGGATTATTACAGACCAACGATGGGAAAGGTTACAACAAAGTGTCACTATTCTCACAGCGTAGAACTGAAAGTGGCTTTGACTTTGGATACATTAACAAACTTCAAAAGGATTGGTCTAAATCTGCCAGTGGAGGAATGTTGCTTGATTGCATCATGTACTGGGATGCTGCTGCAGTCGGATCCAGAAAGAATGACGCATCGCAGTCTGACATAGCTSTGATAATAGATAAGTAAACTGTAGGATTGCCAAATGAAGAGGTCAAAAAAAATCCCAACAAAAACAAAAGAGCTGATAAAGCAAATTACACCAACAGAATTTGCAGTGCAACATGAACAAAAGAAACCYAAACAAACCCCATTCCTATTCCTGATGGGATGCCCCTGTGTCCCACATGGCATCATTGCAAACAGATTCTGCAGAGAGTGAGAAAGACACAAGCCCACAGTTCTGCAGAACAGCGGCCCACGCAGAGCACCTCCATTTGCCAGCTGAGAAACCTTGGCCTACTGGCCATGTGCCTCCATTTCTATCCCCCTGATCCACTAAGTCAGTCATGCCTCAAAGTAGATCGCAGTCATGGGTGACAAAACCCAAACCTTTTCTGTTTGCAACAATCCTTGTATTTTCCTCCCAAAGGCAAAGCATGCTAAGGACATTCTCTATATGTCTGGAGGCCAACAGCCTGTCACTCTCTTTACACAGTGCACCACATGTATCTAGGACATAGAAAGGATTACTCTAAAACTCTAAAGGAGACATTTATACCCAGTACATTTCCAAAATAAGGATGGCAAGTTGCTGAAATAACTTATTTAAAACTTTTTCTCAAGTACAGAGTGATAGAATTAGAGTAAAATCATCTAGAAGGGGTTGAAAACACTTTCTCATGAAGTCTTAAACATCACTTCGAGTGACATTAACTTGAGCTACACRTCCCATCGGAGAGCAAGTGTCAGCAAAGTAAATGCATTAGTTAAAGCTTAATAGTAGTTTGGTGTTCAATATCCTGAAATATTTAATATGTTTTTTTCCCAAAGTAAACTGTTATTCAGTTTTAATGAAGACATTAACCTGCTTGATTTGTAAGCTCCTGTGGGAAGTCAGTCTAAAACACTGTCACAAGAGGTAGGCAGATGTAACAAGAACTGTGACAGGAAATCAAGCATATTTTAAATGTTAAAAAAGCAGCCAGACAATAAGTCTCAATATGCTCTTGTTTTCTTTTAGTTTTGTTTATTTTTTGGTAATACGATTTCTGCCCTTTCAAAGATGCCAATTAAGGCTGGCTATAACRTAGTCTGAAGGTAACTGTGGGCACTGAAATCTACGTGAGTCCTCACCAACTATTTTGTAAACAAGAAGTGGCAGGATACAGACTAAAAAAAAAAAGTTTGGGTCAGATTCTGAACTTCAAGACACTTTGCAGTTTCCAGCATTACAGGATGACAGCTTTAAACTGGAATCCACTGTTACACTTTTAGTCACAGTTTGAATTTTCCAGACTGACTTTGAATACAGTCTACRCTTCATGGGAACAGCCGGTCTTGTGAGTTTTCAGCTTGAAATGATCGTGATATAACAAGATGAGCAAAAATGGTGAGACCCCAAGCAATTAAGGTGGGTGTGTACTCTTCCTGAAATGCATATTGGTGGTTTGACAAGGGAGACAAGCTGGCTGCTTTGTTTCACAGTAGCTGTGTTTAGTTCATGCTGTCAAGCRTGGATTCTGACACTTAACAGTATTAATATTGCTATTTCTATTGATATAATTAGCACTTCTATAAATAATAGCTAAGGCTGCCATAGCTAAGTATATTACTGCAATCAGCACCATCAGGCCCTTCTTGGTTACACACCCTCCTGGAAATACAAGCTGATTGATCTCAACAAGAAGACAGCCACTGAGCAACGCTGTTGATTCTAGCGGCCCAGCGAGGAGCAGCTACCACCACGTAGAAGGCTCTCCTAAACAACTACTTTGTATGTGTGAGACTAACATTTCTCACCAGTCTTGCACCTGCCAACGTTTGAGTGCTATAAATAGGGACCCTTCTTTTCAGCCACACGATAAAAAAACCCTCACACTGAGTTCAGTRGGTGTTATTCATACACTACAATGGGGGAGAAGTCCTACAAATTGTTTTGGAGACAATCTGGACCCAACATTTAAACTCTACCTAAATAGCRCAAAGATTTTATTTATTTACTTTACAGTTATGAAACAGAAAACTGCTTAACAAAACAGATATTGCTGCTTTTAACAGAAGAACAGCAGCACCTGCCATTTCAACCCCTAATTTCATTCTGTCACTCTTAAAAATACAGACGAATGACAAGTTTTCCAGAGGCCCAAACTTCAGACACTTCCGATCTGTTTCCCAGAACTTTGCCCCGGTTTCACCACACCTAAAAGCCGTAACTTCTACATGAGTTTTGACAGTGTTCAATATCTACCTTGAGGTAGTTATGCTTAATGACTGCAACTTATAACTAGCACCAGTGGGAGAGGGAAGTGTACAGAACTAGTGGTGGTGGTGGAAATAAAGCCTCGAGGTCTCAAAAGATGCATACAAAAATACAAGCAGTTAAAAATTATCACCAGTTTTGGAAACAGTGGGTATTTTCTGCTTTCTTCATCTTCCATAAAGTGATGTGGGTAAACACTGCACAAAGCTATTCTGAAGGCCAATATTTACAGTGTCTGGAAATAGAAAGTGTTATGTATAAGAAAAGCAGCCTAGATGTCTGACTGGAGTTTGTTACAAAAATGCTTTAAAAGTTCTACTTTCTTAAGCTTTAGTCAAATGGATGTGCTAAAGGTTGTGTGGGAAATTAAGTAACTTGTGTGTACAATTAGTATTGGGTGTGAGACATGCACATTTTTGAATCCTGGAAGTTCTGCCAGAAACAGTACTTGCTAGCTGCAGCACTCAAAAACTTAAAATGGTAAAGAGGAGACTACAATTCCAAAGAAGCTTTGAACTCCTGTACCACTAATACAGCTCACTTTGTATGAGGCCAAAGCACTCACAGAGCACTATGTCTTTCAGTAGTATCAATGCCAAAATCATTCCTGTATAATTCCACTGATGTCACTTCAGTTATTTCAAAAAGGAAATTCATGTCTAAGCCACGTTCTGTTTTCTGATGCAAACCCAGAATAACTACACCAAAGTTTATAAAACTACTGACATTGGCATTTATTGTCAAACCAAACAGCCAATGGAAAAATTGGCACCTACCATTTGAATTTATTACTTGAGATATTATTTATAACCCTGATGGCAGCATTTTGGAATTCTCCGTGTACATACCTTTGCAAATATTTGTGATGACAGCATATGGTATTACTCCTGTTGTACAGATAGGAACAAAGACTGAGCAATTTTTCCCTAAAGTCAAATATGCTATTTGTGGCAAAGTAGAGCTTCATGAGGCCATGAGTCTTAAGCCAGGAACCCACACCAGTAAACAAGTACTCAGTCTTCAGCATACCTTCATGAAAATATAAGAAGCAATTATTAGGTTGGACTCCATATTGGATCAAAAAAAAATAAGGAAAGRTGAAGGAATCATTATTTCTTTGAATAAGCAGTTAAAGAATTAGAAYGAGAACTTTCCCTTATGAGAAAATTTGATAAAAAAAAGTCTTATTTTGGTATTCCTTGAAGCATCTTTCATGAATATCTGGGAAAATCAGAGTAGAATCTGAGTTCCACTGATATCTGTAAGCGCAAAATAATCTACACCCCAAAATATTTTTTTTTTCTGCTCACCCTGCTCAGGCCACAAACATGGGACTTCACAAAGCAACACAGACCTTCCAAAATCACCTCTGGTTGTGAAAAACGGTCAATGGCAACTATTTTCTTCTGCTTCAGAAATCCTCAGTGATTCCTCTCAGTGTATATACTGCTCAGGAAAATTAAAGAATTGACTTTTGATTTGCTTGGGTTGCTCTGATACCCAAGATCAAGGGTCAGCATGCCTATGGAAGGGTAAACAAGCAAAGTTTACTAATAGCTGCCGATTTGAGACACTGTATTTTTTTTTGTTTGTTTATCAATACTGTAATGATTTGTGCACACTTTCTGCAATACCTCTTCAGAGAGCTTAAACTGCTGGTAAGATTTCTTGGGCAATTACAGATGAATTCTGCTTACTTAACATTAATTTGGTACTTTGAGCAAATTAAAAATAATTATTTTTCCCCATAGCATCTTCTACATTAATATCTGCAGTCACTCTGGAATCTTAATGAGCTAAACTCGGTAAGTTCTGTCCATTCTTGGCTAGAGGACTGCATTTTCCTTCATGATACACATGCAATCATTTGGGAACAGTTTGCAAATCTAAAATTCCACCTCGCTTGAAGGGATTTACAGCCTCACATGACAAACTATACTGAACAATACTGAGGCCCTGTGAAAAATAAACAGAAAGAACACACTTATTTTCTAATACCAAGATGGAAATAGTAAGTCTTGAGGGCCGCCTGGAATCTGACCAAGGTTACCCAGCAAGGATCAAATCCTATTTGTCTTAGGCAGGCAGCCCTGCCGAAATCAAATAAGCCTACAGCCCAGATCAGTATACTGAGGCTATGGTTTAACCTCTGAGGCATGCTATAAATCCTGTGCCATAAAATAGGTGCTATGGATTAATTTCTAATTCCAAATTATAACTMGTCATTGAGGAGCTGAAAACCCAATTCCCCTCACAGATTTGCATAACAAGGACAGAACCATGCTGAAATTTTTTAAGACTTTACTTATAAAATTTCTAACAAAACAGTTTCCAGGATACTCCCTTAATGCAGTGACAAATAAATCACACTGTTTGAGGTAACAGAACAAACCATAGAGTATGACACACCATCTTTTTTTTTTTTTTTAAATCTGCCTGCGTATCTAGTCATTAATTTACCCAATATATTAATTCCACAAGTGGCTCTCCGAGTCATCAGTTTGAATTATCAAGTTTCTGCTATATTTCCAAAACAATGCCAGGCATGCATGTGCGTAGGAGGGATGGGACAATGAAGCCAATAGGTGCAGCTGTGGCCTGGGAGGCAGAAGGTCTGTTAAGACTCTGTCACTGATTGCTCTTTGACATTGGGAAGTCATTTCAGTGCTGTTTAATGCGGAGTCTTTCTAGCATATAATAGTTTAGCAATGAAGCTGCTCCTCAAACACTTGGAAGGCAAAGACAAGCCTTTATAAACTTTATGAAATCTTATTTTCCTCTGAAAAATCAGGAACACGGGGGAAAGGGAGGTGTGCAATCTGTTTGGATTTCTTGCCTTGTATCTCCCCCATATGTAAAACAGAAAAAAATTCGACCTTCACAAAGCATCTTTCTACAAGTACAGGTGAAAGACCACCCCTGTAAATGCAGGTGGTTGAATAAGCTACAGCTGGTATCTTGTACATCTGGCACTGCTGCTGCACAGGATCTGAACTGTTCTTCTCTTCAATCTGAGTGCTGACAACCCTGATTTTAAAGCAGGGGGCTCAGGGTTCCATTCCTAATGTTACATCATAGTCAGACCAATCATTAAATCCTCAGCCAGAAGCATTTTTATTATATTTTACTTCTGTGCTAACAYACCAAACAAGATACGTTTTAAGACTCATAAACCATTTCGTTTTGGAAGACACAAGGCATTAGTATCTTTAACAACTGAGTAGTCACAGATTCCACATGCTATCAGAAAGTTTTCTTCTCCTAGAAATGAGGATTTTTTWAAAACACCTACAGATTAAGTGATGAGATTTAAAATAATGCTAAAATTTTCTGTAATGTTCTTCCTGCATTACAAATGGACTATTAAATCAGTGAAGTGCCAATCAAATGCTTTTGTACTTTGAAAGAAAGGTTTAAATAACAAAAGCAGTTTTTCAGGCCTCTCTCTCCCTCGGTAGTCAGTGTCACCTATGCACTAATTACAACATATTTACTTGCTTTTCTAGTAAGATCACAATTGAATAGATTTTTCAGAACATGATTTTTAAGAAAAGTTGCAATCAGAGCCTTGTGGATTCTGGCTCTTATTAATCCAGCTTGTCTAAGAAAAATATAATGTTRTGCAGTAAACTTCAAGATATATGACAGGATTGAATAATAACAGCTCCGGATTCAGTCTCCAGCTTTAAAAATCAACTCGCTGCATGACCTCGGGTGAACCATTAATTAACCAGGGCCAAATCCTCTGTGGACTAAACACAATGGAACTGGCCAGTTTGTACAAGCCAAAGATCTGGCCCCAAGTTTCCAGAAGTTTTGAATCGGGCTGGCCAAATACTGGAATTCTCGTGCTATGAAAAAATCTTTAGTTGTGTTTCAGGGTAAGAACTAAAGCTGTCGTGTCCTTTGCGGAACAGAAGTTCCAAACAATTCCTTTAAAGAGGGAATACTGGGGGGGGGGCGAAGAGGGGAAAGGTGGAAGTCTCTAAGGGCAAGATTTTGTTAACTGTGCTTTCTCCCTAAAAGCAGAACGTAGAATTGACAGAAGYCTGCAAGGCAGGTAGCCATGAACCATCACTTTAATTTTCTGGTCAGAATAATGTAACTTTTTTTTCCAGTAAAACTGGAACTTTCCTGCACAAAACTGCAACTTCACAAATACCACATTTTCCACTGGGGAGGGAAGGATCCTCCCAATCAGCTCTAATACTGTGTCCTCATTGCATCCCCTGAACAGCTGAAAGAGCTCTTGCCTCTGAGAGGGTTTTGTGTGTGTCAGAGAAGGGTAACAGTGCTTTCCTATCACAGATTTATTTTTGTCTTGAGTAACTCTTTCTTGCAAAGAACCCCAAGACTCACAGATGCTAAATATTTCTGCATTTCTCCAACCTCAGCCCCGTAAATTCCAAAGACATCATTTCTATATGAGAGTACATCCCAGGCATTCAGAAAGACCCAGGAAGGCGCTCGGATTTCACGACTGTGATCCAGTAGCTGTAGACAATAACAGCTTTTATGGAGATACTTTTTCCTCCTGAAGAATTACTCTGCTCAAAGAGCCGAGCTTCAGGCTTTGCTTTACTAGCTAGTGAGCCGTACTTTCTCCCAATTTCCCATTTGCCATTCAGCGGAGAGGACTCCGAGGCTGACAGGAGGGCTTTTAACCTGAGAAACACCGACTTAATCCGCTACAAAAGCAGGCAAAGTCTGGGAACACGACCGGCAGTGCGGCAGCCCCTTTGCTCTCAACCAGCAAACCCATTTCTTTCCTGTGCTGCGATTGATGAACGTGAGCACTCTCCCTGCTGACAGGGCTCCAGAAACCCGGCGACACGACCGTGCCATCGCTGCACCGGCAGATCCCGGCGCTAGAAAGAAGGACCGGGCACGGATGGCTCCCAGAGTGCCGTCCGACCCCGCGTCCCGGCGGCTCGCTCGGGTGGAACCGCGCTGCCACAGCCCCAGCAGGGACAACGGGGAAGAACTGATTTGCTCCGGGAGCCCTCGGGGACGGCGTAAAAAAAAAAAACCAAACCGGAAAAACCCCCGAGTAGCCGAGCTCTTCGGTGCGGCAGGACGAGCAGGTCCCCCGCAGCCCGGCTCTCACCCCRCATCCCGCGGGACATCCCGCGCACCGGCACTGCCTCCCTGCCTCCCTCCTTCCCGGGGGATAACCCCGACCTGCCCTCTCGGAACCCCACAATCACAGACTGGGCAAGGTGGGAAGGGGCACAGTGCTCATCTGGTCCCACCKCCCTGCTCGGGCAGGGTCATCCCGGAGCACACTGCACGGGATTGTGCCCAGACGGTTCTTGGGCATCTCTTCCCTCCCCGGCCCTCGCTCGCAAACGGGAGCTGCCAACTTTTCCCAGCGGCGCGGCTGGAGAAGGAGGAGGAGGAGCGGCGCGGGGGGGGGGGGACAAGCGGGGGGAATGTCGGTGCCAACTCTCCCTCTCCGGCCGCGCGCACCCTCAGGGGAGTGGCCCCGCCGGCTCCCAAACTTTTTCGGGACGGCGAAAAAACACCGGGAGGCGGCGGGTGCGAGCTGTCCCCGCTCCGGGAATACAGGC
This sequence comes from Amblyornis subalaris, assembly GCA_018881555.1. Lineage (NCBI taxonomy): Eukaryota > Metazoa > Chordata > Aves > Passeriformes > Ptilonorhynchidae > Amblyornis > Amblyornis subalaris. The sequence continues at coordinate 950,769 of JACAXG010000058.1, forward strand.
TCTTCTCCCTCCCGGAACACGGGCTCTCCCTTCCCGCCGGGACGCGAGAGCCCCTTGCCCMYCCCACCTCCCCTCACTCGCCCGCCCCGCCCCGGTGGGCGGAGCCCACGTGGCCCCGCCCCCGGCCGCGCGCTGACCCCGGAAGCGCCGGTACCTCTCTCATCTTCCCCTGCCCGCGCTCGGCGCCGCCGGCTCGCGGCACTTTCAGAGGCGGCCGCCGCCGCCTCTCCGGGCCCCCTCATTGGCCCCCGGCCCCCCCGCCCCGCCGGACGGCGCCCATTGGCTCGCGGCGCCGCCACTCACAGGCCAGCCCCTCCCCCCGCCGCTGCCTGGGCCCGCCCCCCTCCTCGCGACTCACGGCTAATTCTCTATAGGCGAAGCAGGTCCGCTATGCGCCGCTCCTATTGGGAGCTGCAAACGTCGGTCAAACGGACGGCGCGTCTGATTGGCCGGATTTTAGAAAGCTAGCGGCCGCCTTCGCCGCGCGAGAGCTCTGATTGGCTCGGTGGGGATGTTACTCCTCCCTGCGCTCGGGCACCCATTGGCCGCCGCGGGTGCGCCCGCCCTCAGGCAGCAGGTTAGGTTGCGCTACCCYCGCCCCGCCCCCCCCGCCTTCTACGCATTTCTATTTCCTGCTTTATTTATTTATTTTCCGCCATAAACTTAAATGACCCCGGAGGGGCGGGGTCGGGRCGGAGCCGCGCTGGTGCGGACGGCCAATGGGAGAGGGGGAGAGGGGCGGGGCCGGCGGCGGCGCGGGCCAACGGGCGCGCGGCAGACCGGTCGCGCTCGGCCAATGGGGCGGCGCCCCCGCCCCGAGCCCGCGGTGGGTCCCGGCGGGGGGGCCGAGGCCGGCAGCAGGAACAGGGAACGGGGGGAGCGGGCCGGGCGTCCCAGGGGTGGGAGGAAGGGACACAGGATCGTTTCCTTCCTCGCACGCAGGAGCTCGCCCGCCCCGCAGCCTGCGTGAGGGGCTCATCCCGGGAAGCGAAGGGAAGGCGTTCTGCCAGGAGTGCTTCTCTAGTCCCTGCCCTGGCCCAGGGATCCCTCCCGTCGGCGTTGGGCTCTGTGGGACCTCTGTCCTTAGGGCTGGGGCAGAGACCCCCTCAGGCAGCGCCGACAGGTGCTGTTAGAGCAGTGAGTGTTGGGCTTGCAGGTCCAGAGCGAGGAGCACCGCGAGGGGTCTCGGCCCCAAGACCGGCACCGCTGGTTCCTCCAGGAGGGAGCTGAGGCCAGAGGCCTGTGTCAGTCTCCATCCTGTCCCATCAAAGACAAGGCCCAGACTTTCCTTAGCTGCTATACCATGACTGTATTTATAGGGTTTGTAACTGTTCTTGACACCTCCTTGCTTTTTTTTGTTTGCCAGTGTTTCTGATTGTAATCCTTGATGCTTGTGCTGTTCTTTCAGAACTCTGCCCGTCTGACCCACCTTCCCCTTCCTGCATGCTTCCCTCTTCTTTCAGGTCAAATAAAACTCATTCTTTATCCAAATTATTTGCTTGCTTTTCCTTCCTGTACACTAGGTTAGTTGAGACTTGGTGGTTATCATTCCTTTGGAGAATCCTGAGCTTCCTACTTCTTTTCCTGCCCGACTGTTCTATGTCATCCAACATAACAGTTCTCTACTTCCCTCATCCTAGAGATCAGTTACACTTGCTTTTTTCTGTCCTTCCCTTTGCATGGATCACCTAATGTAAACTTGTCACCCTTATCCAAGTTGCCTCCCACTTTCCTGTCACAGGTATTAATATCTGTCTCTTGGAGCCATGCAGAGAAGGACTCCCATTCCAGATGGTTTCTTCATCTTCCATGTCAAAGTCTGGCACCAGYGTTGCAGAAAATGTCTCTTGCTGGGGTCCTTCCTGCACAATCGAGTGTTCCATGAGCTTGTGGAATTCCATTACCTGTTTGGAGAAAGCTCATCTGTCCCACGAGCTGGGGTTTGTAGGAGGTCCTTACCAGGACAGGGCCCAGCTTCTTTCCTCTCGTCATTCCCAGGGGCTTTTCTCAAACCAGCCGTTGCTCCTTTCAGGTGCTCAATTTCAGAACTGGTGTATAAAAAGTAAGGCCATCTCTCTTCCTCCCCCATTGCCTCCCTGAACAAGGCAATACCTTTATATTTGTATTCCAATTACGTGGGTTACACATCTGTTGCCCCAATTAGAACAATTAGGAGATACTCTTTCCGTTTTAGTCTATGTAGCCCTTTGTGCATTGGAGGAATTTTGGGGGTTTTTCTGGTGTGGTTTTTTTTTTTTTTTTTAATATAATGGGAGTAAGCGAATTAAAACTGGTAGTAGAAGAATGCAAAGACCTCCATCAGACTCAGACTCAGTATTGTCATGAAGCACTYGGATTTCAAGCACGGGCATAATCTGACTGCATAGCTGCTTCAACATAAGCATATGCCGAGGTTCTGTGCCGAATCAAAGCTTTAATTTCCTTCTCATTTCTTGTGGCCTGTTCTGCATTTTTAAGATGAGACAGAGTGTGAAATAAAATACTCAGAAAAATAATTTCTCTAGGGCATATTCTGTTTGATAATGTCATACCTGGAACTTCATCTGGGCTGTCAAAACAATGTCGCGTGACAGTAAAACTGAGCACACTTCATATACATAAATCTTTCACAGTCTGTAACTAAGTATCAAGAATGAGCTGAAGCCTCCTCTAGCTGAGCTATTTTGCTGAGTGAGAAATGATGTGACCATTAGAGAGCAGATACCTCCCCGCTAGTAACTGCAGGTAACACCATGTGGAGATGGCAATTAAATATGTGGATGTACATTTATGAGGCATGCTATGGAAGGACAGGGGATTTTAAAGAGAGGCATGAGAAGAGGTTCCTCCCCTTGAAAAAGTGTTTGTTGTCCACCATGGTTCACAAGGCTGCTTTTCTTTTGGGTATCAGAAACACCCAGCAAGTTATCGGTGATTTCCTGACATAAGAGGGAACACCATTTCCAGTGGTGATGTGGGTCTGCTTCTTTTTGATGTCATCATTGACAACTGTAGGATAGCAAGCATGCTTTTAAAATTTATGGTTAGAAATCATGCTCAAATATGTTACAGACCTCTCAGAGGATGTGATGAGAACCAACTGTATTCACTTCARGAAGCAATCCAACCAACAACCTGGTATTCAATAGAATTGCTTAGTATGGTATAGAAATAKAAATCAACTATAGAGGGAGTTAAGGAATTTCCTCCTGGAGGAGGCAAAAAGACTAYGTAAGAGGACTAGAGAGGTCAGGCTAAATCACAAGTGAAATAGAAAGCAAAGGTGAAAAGGGCAAATCTCATTCCAGAGTATCCAAGAGTCATACCAAAAGTAAGCCCAGGGAAAAATAGTTCTTCTATACCCAGTGCCAAGGAGGCCTCAGCTGAAACACTGTTTGGTTTCAGACACTGCATTTAAAAGAGGTTGTAAAATCAGAGACTAAAATCTTTGATGTGGCAATGGTAAGGCCTACATGGCCTACAAAAGAAGGACAAAGGAACTAGGTTTGTTTAGTCTAGAAAAGRGAAAAAAGAATGAGGGAAACAGTACAAAGTTCTGGCAATAAACTTCTGTGGGTTCAGCRCTGTAATAGTCTTTGGAAGCCATTGGATCCCTGATGCTGAATGCTTTTAAAATTACAACAGATTGGGGTCAACCGCCCTCTGGACAGTTGCCCAAGGCAGCAAAGCAGGAAGATCCTGAGTGGCATGCTGCCTTGCTGGGACAGGCTGGGAACTGCAGCACTGGGAACAAAGCATCTGTGAGAAACAACCCAAACTTCCCCGGGTCTTTCAGCAGCAGGCAGCAGCTCCTTCTCCTCCTGAAGACCTGATACCACCAGTCAGCTGCATGGTAGCATGTCACCTCTCTAAGCGGCAGCACATTCCAGCTTCTGCTTAGTTTTGCTGTTGGGTTTCATGGCAAATCCGAGATTACGAATATAGTCAGGACACCACTCTGGGAGGCTACCAGGCACTAAGAGTCAGATCCTGTCAGGTGTTTTCTACACTTGTCCCTGCAAGGCCTTTCAGGTCTGTCCTAGCATTACATTCTTACGAGCAGGGGTTTGACTAGAAGAGCACTGTAACAAAAGGCTACTCTGTAGATCCACACCTCTGTGCTGCCTGAGCTAAAATCCCACAGGGAACAATTCCTTTCACACCAATAGCGTTGCAAGTAAATGCCTCTGTTGGTGAAGTCATTTAAAACAGATGTTAAAATTAAGGTGTCTGGTCACACAGTATAAAGACTGGTAAGATTGGACTCTTGTAAACAGCAACATTGACATGTGTTACATATTCATATTAGCTATGCATGTGAATATCAAATTCCATATAGATGTTTACTGAGTTCAAGTTTTGGGGGCTGAATGCTCTACCTTAATTGGCAGGAATGAAGAAATAGTCCCTCATCAGGCAGAGCTCTTAGTAAAAGCATAAAAAGTCTAATTTATTGCATTCTTTCAATATGACTTCATTTTCGAGCATTTTGTGACAATCTGACCTAATATTGCACTGATTCAGACAATATAGCTGTTCTATTGTACTTTAATGACTAGAAATGTAATTTGCTTCCTGTTTAATATTTAAGCCAGCAATAATACCAAAAAGGCTTATTGCTCCTAAGAAAAGATGAAAGGGGCATAACTCTTAAGGTTTTTTTGTGTTCAAAATTTGACCTACTTTAAAAACACTAGAAACTCATGGGAATGGTCTTCAGAATTAAAAATACCAATATAAGATTGTTGCCTGGGAATTTTAAGATACATCACTTCTAGCTCATTGAAAAGCAGAATTTCCCTCCCCGGGGAAATCCAGATAATTCAAAATTAATTTTTGTCCCAAAATACTGAATTAACAGACTTTTTCCACAGAAAAATGAAGTTTCAAAAGAAAAAATATTCTGAACTTCAGAAATATTTAATTTGGGCTTAATGACTGTCTTGAAATTTTTCAGTCTGGCTCAGCTGAAGAGCTATCTGTGCTTGCCCCAGCTGCCTCCAGTGACTCTCACATGGCTAGTGCTCCATGGTCTTGCTTCATTATATTCCTTGGAGAGAGCAGCTCCATGGCTATCCTCCTTGCCCACAGAGCTTTTCTCTGGGGAGCAAAGAAGACAAATTTTGTTGTAACATGCAGGTAAGACAACTTGCAAAGGCTGCTCTGAAGAGGATCACAGGAACATGCATTCTCTGAACTGCTCCAAAACTGAGGTGTATGGTGGCTCGGACAGGGATGCAGAGCCATGGAAATAAAGCTGCTCAAATGGAGAACATCACAACTAAAGCATAACCTTCAGATGGGGTGCAGCTGTGGATCTGCCCTACTGCTTCCCCCAATAAAGGGCCATTGCCTTTTCATTTGGTATTACTTCACATCCCATTATACTGTTGGATGATATTATACAGCTCTGCCAAGCCTCTCCTTGTCCCCTGTCCCCTCTCCTCCTGTGTTAGACCCTTTGGGGACCACATTCCTCCTTGTTGCTCTCTTATTACGGCTGTCTCCATTGCAGGGTTCAGTGAGCTGAGTCCCAGACCTACACTGGGAGGAAACCCAAAATCCAAGGCTTCATGAAATTCCTCAGGGACAGAGCCATTTCCGATACTTTACATATTACAAGTACTTAGATATATACTGTTAAGCCACTGTCACACTTTCACTTGACAGATGGATATGCTGCTCTCTGCATAAATTTACATTGGTAAATATACATTAAAAAAAAAACCAACCCAAACTATAACAAGTAATTCCATAGAGACATCTGTATTTTGCCAGGCCCGACTAAACTCACTCCTCTAAAAGCACACACAAAAATTCCAGGTGTCAGTGAAAGGAGGACAGACAGGAGACAAATACTTTCCAATGTTTTGTTTCACTTGGTTTTATAAATAAGAGTGTGGCATCTCTTTTTAAACTGTGACATTTTGACAAACAATGATGCTTTGTGTTACCCTTGGGTGAGAAGAAATGTGAACAGAATAGTTTTGGGCAGTCTGAAAGGCAGCTTGGGAAGGAAGACTGCTGTGAACTATTCCCAAATCAGTCATTTACTTGCTCCATGTATTTGGATAAGATACTTAGTCCTTATCTATATGCCAAGGTTGTACTGCTTCAACTTTAGTTCAGTAAAGCTATACAAACTCTAGTATTAACATGACTGTATTGGCATTCAAATAATTTTATCAGAATAATATATCATGTTGGGCAAATCGTGCCACTTTAACATACCTTTGTACCATCATAACTGCTGGCACAGCATGGAGCAGACTGTTATAATAAAAGATAAAAATCTCATCCCTTGCCAAAATACTTCTACCCAGTACTGAAGTGTGCAGAGACCACCTTTGCTGCCTCACTTTCCCCCATCTAGAAAAGACTTTTAGACCTTACCTTGCAGGGCTGGTGAGCTTTAGTTCCCATCTGCAACAGGGCTTCGGGAAGTCTGCATGAAAGGTGCCAAGGCTTATTTTTAGCCAGTCACAGGGCTTTTTGAAGTCTTTAAAAAGTGTTTGCAAGAGGTAGCTGTACSCCAAAACATGCCATGGCAGAGGAGTTCGGCTGGGCCTGCTTCCTTTTCCTGTGAACATTTCACTTTGTGTTTGACTCAGACTTTTCTGACAGCTACTTTATAACATATTGACTGTGCGATTGTCCCTGATATTTCACGTATTAATGCGAAATCCGGTCCTCTTTTTATGGACTTTGGAGATTGGCTTCTTTCCCCCACCACCATTAGTCTGACAAGCGAAGGTTAAATCGAGAAGGACAAAAATCTTTCATGTTCAAGGCAAAAATACAATAAGGCCGTTTTCCCTGCCGCCTTTTAGCCAGCAGCTGCGTGGGGAAAAGCCAAGTCAAGAGGCTGCCATCTGTGGGAGGAATGAGGGAGGACACCAAAGCCTCGAGCCCTGCCAGCACCTGAGGGGAATTGAGCAATGTTGGGCTAATTGTTGGTGTAAATGACATCAGCATTTGGCCTAGGATCAGTAGCTTCTCTCCGAATAATTTAGTAAGTACAAATATTAAAAATACTTGAAGTTAGACATTAACCAGATAAAATGTTTAGACAGCAATAGTAAAATGCATTTGATCAAACTTTATGGACTGAAACTCAAACAGAGTTTTATTTAGCAAAAATAATGGGAATGCTGATGCAATTCCTAGTTAATCAAAAAGGAAAAATTCAGAAGAAGCTTTCTTTTGAAATTAAAAATATAATTTCAAGGACAGCTTTGGACTTGTTCGCAAGAGATTTCCTAATCCACAAATCCATTCTGGTGGCTCTTTTCCCACAGGCATTCACTCTAAATGCCAAGGCCACTGATATTTTTTCCAGGTTCACTGTTCATTTTGAAGCCGTGGAGTGGGGTACTTTACAGCAAGGTTTCTGCTCTATCTTGCCTGCTCAGCCCTGCACTAACTCAGTTGTCTGCTACACTGGATATGAGAGACTCAGATCCAACATTAGTCGGAAAAGTCTGGATTTATAGGCCTCAAAAGATGCCTACACAGAATAGGATACATAGGAATGGGATCCTCGAGATCCTCAGACCCTAAAGGTTTACACACCTGTGTTTTCCAAACATCCAAATAGAACATAGTTTAACCCACATCATAGGCATAGCCCCCTCCCTCACYAGCTTTCTTCCAAGAAGTCTGGTTTTTAAGCCAAGTGCAGGGACACAGGACAGCCAGTCTGCCTGTTGGATGATAGCCTGGGTGCAGGAGGTCTTTTAAGCTGGAGGACAGGTGAGAGCTTCAAGAGCCCCACTGGATTTTAAGTGTTGGAGCTTTCCATGAGGCCTGCAATCCCAGTCACCTCTGACAGCGTGCAACTCCAGCCCAAAGCTGCTTGCTGGTGTCTAGGGAGTGGATCACATCTGGCTTGAATTTAGCATTTGCTCTTTGTTAGCACTCTAAAGACTGTTTAATTTATGCTCAGCCTGTGTGTGTGTGCATGTGTGTATGTATGTATTAAGTAAGAGACAGCTGGTCCTACACAGGCAAGGTTGACTGTTACCCCTGAGGCAAGRGGCCCATGAAGAGCAGGGTGGCCAGTGTTTTATTATTGCCCTCTACTATTCTTTGACCTCCACTTGATATATTTTTCCATAACCCYAGGCAGCGAGCTCTTGGTGGGCGGGAACTATCTGTTTGTTATTGTSTGTTAAATGAGGACCTCACTGTGGCATACAGCTTCTGAACATAGACAGATATTACCATCAGGAGAGGTGGCCAGCATCTGTCATAACCAGCATCTGTCCATCACCACAGGCAAGGTGGGTATCACCTGATCCAGCRGAATCCTGCAATGGGATGAAATGTTGTTCCGTTAGAATTGTGCCAACTCAGTGAAATATGAAAGCYACAATTACTAAAAGCATGAATTATACACACACATTTCAAGAAGCAATAACTAGGATAGCACACAAAGATGACCTGTGAACCTCTTGAGAAGGACAGTGGGGAAACAAGAGCAATTATAGCCAAAAGTAATAGTGTGAGAAAATGCTGCTTCAAAGCATACCAAGAGGCACAAACTAGACATCGGTGGTGCCCTTGTGGTTTTGTTTGTTGCTGAAAACTGAGTGATGTCAGCACATCAAGGGAACTTCCAGGAGACTTGTACCTACCTTTCTGACCCTCTAATATTCCTTTGTCATGCTGAACAAAGGAGATCTTGCCTTGCCTATGGTATYTGATATGTGACAATGCTCTCAGGATATTTATACCTGGTGTTCAAAGGAGCAACAGTTAGCGTGGTTGCAGTTGCACCATTAAGGACAAATGAAACAAAGCTGTACCAAAATGAAGTTGAGAGGCCCTTAKCTCAAGGTAAACATAACCTGAAGGGTCCAGGGTATTTCCTGATTCCCTGGGAATAGCATCCATCCTTTTGCCATGAAACTGCATCAGAATGCGAGTGCTTCCTAAGGAAGCGCTRCAAGCATGAGCTGAATGTACAGCATTGGTGCAGCATTGCCTGACTGCTTCAGTGGCCTCTGAGGCTTTAGCTTGGGGGGAATTAGAAGCATTCAGTTCCTCTCCAGGGGACATTAACTCTGGAACATAATGCTAGGCATTAAATTACAAAGCATATAATCGTTTCACTGCTAATCAACTCATGCTCATACTAGAATTCTTACTTATTCCTTACACCTTCCCAGATCCCACAAGCTCATGTTGCCTTCTACTCAACTGTCCAATTTGGAATGACAATACATGAACCCTGTCTGAGCAGAGTCAGGACAAAAATGTTTGGCATTCTGAAARCTGAAAGTAAAAAGATTAAACAAACATTAATATAAAAATATGATACATGACCTAGTGTCCTCAAGGTTGTATTTATTTTCACATTTAATTTCAGTAAAAAATGTACCTTTAAGATTAGAGTCGACACAATCAATGTCTAGTCTGCTGCACTGTCAAGATAAAAATCCAAGAGCCTTTCTAAAGGGACTGTATCTAGCTGCCTGTGAATTTCATGGTGATGAAGGGCCCTCATAGTGCAGAAAATTGTTCAAGAGGCTGGGAACCAGGACATGTAGGTACTGCTTGTTAGCTCTATACACTTGCTGAGRGTTCTGGGACAAATTATTTATTCTTTGTGGGTTTTTTCTCCCCACAAGAGAAAGTAGTAATAACAATATTCCTAACTTCTACATACAAAATTAAAAGCATAAAGCAAGAAGGGTAGAGGTATTACTCATATACTATCTACTGTCATTACTCTAGGATAATGAATAAGTACAATTAGTGGCACAGTGGACATTACTGGAGTAATGGAGTAAAATTGTACTCTGTCAAGGTTAGAGATCTATAAAAATGTTAACTTTCTTACTGCTTCCAAAAGTAAGCTCGTCTCTCTCTGGAAAGCTGACAGCACTTGCTGTATCTGATGACAATGCTGAAGTGACAACTCCCAGCCCTGGCTTGCTCCCTCATTTCTCTTCACATTAGGTAAGGACCTAAAGGCTTGCAGGACACCATGTTGCCTGATTGCTGGATGATGTCATTCCCAATCATTTATGTATCATGTCTCTGGGGCACTGAATCATTTCCCTTTTTGTGCTCTTTCTGATGAAGAGGAACTGGAACTAAACAGCCCCTGGCTAGTAGGATCTGGCACGGGAACCAGTTATATTGAGCAGSCTGTGCTGGAACTTCACATTTCAACCAGAAGTGCTTAGAAATTATGGTGCTTGCATCCCATCTAGTGGAGGGATCAGATGAATTCATCAGCTGCTTGTTGCTAAGTAAGCACATACTTGTGCTGTGACTGTAGGAGCAGAGCTATCAGCCTTGTCAGGATGCAAGCAGTTCACACAGCATGCTCTCAGTGGTGAATTCACCCCATGCAGAATGAATTGGGTGCATTTCTTGACATAAAAAAGTCTGAAAGTTTACACTSGTGTCAGGCATTTGCACTAGGAAGGAACAACTGGCTACCTTTAACTGTGGGCAACAGCTTTGCTGCTCCAGGGCATCAGCATGAGAACCAGCTGTAATTTCTGAGTTGCTGCCAATAATTAAAACTAATTAGCCATTTTGAGGCTAACAAACACTTTGCAATTCCCTCTGAATCTCCCTACAACCCCACAAGGATCATGATCCAGCTTGGAAGAACTTTCATCTACTTCACAGGCAGGATGGAGAGGGAGATATCCTTTTTTCCTCCATGGAAGAGGCTGCAGAGCCAAAACCTGTTCAGTTGTCCTTGCTTGAAAGGAGGAACTGTTCACTGACAGATCAGGTGAGCAGGGCATGTCACAAAGCACCCTAGTGCCAGTAGACTTAACCATCACTATCTGTACAGATTGTTTTGACTTGCACCGAAATAATGGAGGGTGGTTTCTAATACATTTGAAAATCAACTTGAGTGACTCCTTCTTGAGAACAGTTCATTTTGCCAGCCCCTGAGCCTCATTCCCCACTGGCCCCCTGCAGCTGCACAGTGCAGAGCTCAGCTGTCTGCCACCGGGCAGACAGCTGCTATTGGTGCCACATGCAGGCATTCCCCACCCTCAGCATCTGGGAAGCTCAAGTGCTAGGGCAAAAGAGTTATTCCTGATCAGGGAGAGGACTGCAGGCACTTCCTACTCTGTTATTGCTGCAATAAAGCCCATCAGGKCATCTCTCCTAAGAAAAGAAAGTGATCCAGTTTTACAGCCAAGAGTTTTTCTTACAACCACGAGTCTTGCTGGTATACAGAGAAAGCCTGTGGACATGGAACAGTCTGGGTGCAAGTGAGCACACAAGAGAGGTGAGCATGCCACCATCCTGACACATTATCCACTGCCACAAAGGAATCAGACTTTGCTAAGGCAATGTGTAGGACAAGCTTGCATCCAGAAAGCTTGTGAAAACCTATTTCATAGATCAAGCACGGATTCCAGCTAAAAGAATTACTCATGCGTAATGACAGTGTTAGAAGGGGGGTGTTCATTCCTCCTCTTATTCATACTTAGTGATCACCTGCAAGTTAAAACACTGTTTCTCTATACAACGAAAATACAATGCCTTCTCTTACCTGGCCATGCCTCCAGCCTTTGCACACACAGATGCAAATCATGTTATTTTTATAGTATGAAAATTCTCTGTTCAAAGTGCACTAGATGGCAGTGTTCCTTTTGAATCACTGCAGAGCCGCTGCTCCACCATGATCACCACATTCAGAAAGCAAGGCCCTAACGAGTGTTGACATGGTCATTCCCAGGGTGTTCTTCCAAATTTTGGGCTTCCAAATTTTGGAGTCTTTCCAAGGCGAAAGATTGCATCCTGGCTTGAATCCCTTCTGCYGTTGTCTCTACAAAAACTTTACTTGTGTTCAGTTGTCCACTGTTGCTTCTTGCTGTTGAGCCCTCAGAGCTAGCACTGAACCCAAAGGGTAGTTTTGTTTCTACRGCATAGGGGCTATAGCTCATATGTTCCTTAATCTCATTCAGACYGAGTTTAAACAGTAAGTTTTACAGCAATTTCCCAGTACAAACTTTGATTGTCTGTATTGCTCTTTGAATTCTTTGGAAGAGAAGGTGCTTCCTTGATGTATTACCATAAATATATGTGAAACTTCCATGTAACACTTGGCTTTCCAGTGTGAAGCCAAGGATATTTTAACTGTGGGAGATGCTAGGAGTGCTTAGAATCAGTACACCTTACCAAGGGAAAAATACATCTAACTGCAAATTGGGGAAGGAAGAAGGAATTTTGGTAGCCTTGCCCCATATTTGAGCTTGCTCTTTTCCATTCSCAAGGGGTTCCCAAGAGATGCATTAGGATTGCTCACATCTAGTGATAAATTTAACTTTAGCCAAGTCTCTCAGCTGTGCAGGTCTGCCCCCTCTTGTCCCCAAAGTAAGGCTCCAACTGAGTTAGCAACTGTGCTTTTAGGAGAGAAAGCAACTCTAAAGGGAGCTGCACTCTTCATCTGAGATTGAAGAGATGGTGAGGCTTGAGAGCAGCTCAGGGAAAGAAAAGAGGTAAAGAGCAAAGCAGTGCTCAAACTGTCTTGATTGACTTCTAACTCATCATAAAGCAGGAATGCTGTAGAGGGCAATCATTTAGAAGAAAAGTCTGATGGYAGGAGTAAACAGATCCCAAATGGTTGAAATACAGAAATCCTGTCACCATAGACTGCTGTAGAGTGGAAGGTAGAGCCGCTTCCCTGGTAATGAATCCCTGGGAAGCCCCAACACTGCACTGGTATGCACGGCAGAGCAACATCTCCTGTTCAGTGCCTGCGCTCAGCCCATTCCTGCACACACTGGAGGAAGACATTGGAAATTAACCCAGTCCTCATCCCTGCACAAGCAGTCTATAAAGACAACACAAGCATTTCCTTTCCAGTAGACCTGAGCTGAGTCCCAGACCCAGTGCCCACCTACAGGAAGAAAACTGAGCTGGTGCAGCCTTTACCCTGTCTCTGGGCTCAGAGTTCATTCCAAGCAATTATGCATAAATGCAGGATAGGAAGGCTTCTTTTTGTTAAAAAAAAAGTGGTTTTTGTTTAAATGCCGCTCCACTGACCACTTGGATGGAAACCCACCAGACTTTGCTGGGTACCATACCCTGCAGCAGCCCTATACAAATGTCAAATGACCTGCCTGGACCACAACACTTGGGAGCTTGTAATCTGCATCCTGATGCTGCACCTCGGCAGCAAGCTATGGTGTCCTTCTGGTGGCCAGAACGACCAGCCCCCGTGGGGTAGCTGGGTGGCAAACATGGCTTTGTGTCCGTATCCAAGAGAGGGCAGCATTCTCCCTTCGCTGGGAAGGCAGGGGAGGAGGGAGCTGCCTGACCACGCATCTCCTTCTAGGAAAAGGCACGCTTTGTCAGATGGCATTTCAGAACAGACTTTCAATTTAAGACTTTGTGCATCTGTTTAGGGAGATAACAACTGATTTACACCTTAGAGTTGCTGGGGACAATTTATCACACACCTGTAAGTGAAATCCAAGCCAATTCTTGGCGTGCCGTCTGCAGCTGCCCGTTCCTGCCTTTATCCCAGCAAGAAGGCGTGGCAGTCTCCTGGTAACCAGCATCCCTCCCCAGGTGGTGGCACAGTGAGAAAGGCAACTGCATCTGTTTCAGAACATATAGCTTTATACTGCAAGGTGGTGCTGGAGGAGGGGAGGCAGAAGAGAAGAAAAAGTGGGCAGATGCCTACACTTTTGTTACCGTTTTATATTCATGCTTAAGTTATACGGAAACTGGACTTCAGAAAGAGCAGTCAGTAAACGTAAAAGGAAGACTCCAGCATTTAGCAGTGGCTTGCATACCAAATGGGGCGCTCTGTTTCTTAGAGCTGCATCTCCTCCAATTAGTTATCTGCATAATCCACCGAGGTGGATGCCTGTGGAAGCCTACGGTGATGCTCATACTCCCTGTACATCTGGCAGCCTTAAAGCATTGAACTGATGAGCTCAATGGAGTTGTGGTGCAGCTAAGAAAAATCTAGCCTGTGCTGCAGCAAGGAAGAAAAATACACAAAAGCCTTTCCTTTCCCAGGTTCCTCCTGCAACAGGTGAGAAGGCAGAAGAAAATATAAATAGCTACTGCTGCACCACTCCCTGAAATAAAGGGGACTGGTCACAGAAGGGAACTAACAAACTTGGGAAAAAATAAATGTTCCATCAGCATTTAATTTCAGAGCTGCGTTTCAGAGCTCCTGTGGTATGCTTCTTATTGGCCTAATTAACAAGCTTGAAAGACTAGGAGTCACAAGGTTCATATGTAAAACAGATGGTAGACAGGACATCAATAAAGCTCTTTTAGATGATGAAAAAAAAGTAGAAGCTTTTGCTTGAAATAGTTTCAAGCAAATGGCATTTGATTTACAGCCCTAATACAGCATATTATTTTTACTGTTGCAAACCTTTACAAATGTGAGCTTCTCACTGAAGATGAGTTTAACTACAGAAGTGGATGAGGGTGGGTTGGATGTAGTACTTAGAACATTGCATCACTGTTCCAGAGAAGAAAGTCTTACTGCCATCTCTGCTATTGACCTGACACAGCACTTCACCCCACCCTTCTGCCAGCCTATTTTAAAAATGGGAATACCTCCTTTATATAATGCTTTGAGATCCTTTTAAGCTACATATGATTAATTATCCCAACAGAGAAAAGAAATTGGAGGATTGTTAGAAGTTCAAATCCTTCAGTTTCTGAGTACTGCTATATTTAAGATGGCAAGTGTTTTCACCATTTTGATTAGAACAATTTCAAAGAAAAGCCAAGATGAGCCACTGTGCACTGATGCACTCAAACATTGTGCAGTTTACAGAGTCATCTCTCTGACTTAGTCCAATCCTTCCATAAAACCACATGGAACGACTTAAGTCCTGGAAATACCCAGGTGAGAGCCAACAAAATTGACATTTGTCAGACTGTACTGTGGACACTGTCCCCCACTGTCAGTAGTTCATAAATTTAAGATTAGCAGAACTCATACCACCATGCCATAGACAGCTGGAGGGGTCCAAAGAGCAGTGAAAATATATGATTATGGATGAAAATGCCCTAGCCACTAGACTGTGCCCAAAGGCCAAGCACCAGTTTGTGCTGTCTGCTAGCTCATACTGTCACATCTCCACCACAACCAGACACTCACACTCCCAACAGGAAGCGAGTACTAGAATGGGAGCACATGCTGCACTTCCACTTTTATTTACTGTAACAGTCATGGCTCTCAGCTTCACTGTCACCGTGACATTGGATGCTGGTTTCAAGCATGAAGAGAAAAATCTCTCTGGGACTATTGCAGTCACTGTATAACAAACCCAGCACTGAAGTGGAAAGCAAGAAGTGAGAGTTTAGCAAAAGCTTGGTCTGATCTATTGACCAGGYTTATTGAAGAAATAACTGTTGGCTGAAAAGCAACCAGGAGCACTCAGAGCTTGGTGTCATGAGGAGCCAAGTAAGAGCACTATTCTCCTCATTCTGCAGCCTGTGCATGCTGGGGTCACAGAGGATGCTGGATGTGCTCTCTGTTCCGRGGGAAGAAAAGAGCCCATACTCACCTATTTCTCTTTACTGAAGCCCCGATCCTGACTGATTTTAGCAGAAAGATGGAAGAGGCACACCACACCCAATAATTAAACTTTTGTACTGGTTGTGGTAATGGTCAGAACAGAGGTCATCTGATATGCTTGTCTCCTATGAAGCACTGAGAGAAATGTGAGGATTGACAGCCATCAGACCTATTTCAGAGGGAAGCAAAGATGTCTGGTGTGCTGAAAGCAAATGGGATCAGTAGTTTTCCTGTATTTCTTGAAAGTGCTAAAGGGACCTGGCTCACTCAAGCCACAGGAAGGCACATTAATATCCAATAAGCTTTTGGCAGAACACAGAGCAGCAGTAAAACACTTGCCAGAAGGGTTGAAATGCAGACTTGGGACTAGGCAGATCCAGTAATAGGCTGGAGCACCTATAGTGGCAATTAGACACAAGTGCACAGATCTAAAAATGCGATTCAATACCCCTAATCTCCTGTCCCACCATACATCCACCCACACCCATTCACCAAGACTGTAGGCCTCTTCACTTCTCTTCAAAGGTCCATAGATCCCTTTAGCCCAGAGGATGTTCACAGTGCTGCTTGTCCAAAGCTATGGGCAAGATAAACCCCTCCATGGATAAGTCCATCCCACCACTTTTTTCAGAGAGGGAATGAAGAATGRGAACATCACACATCTGCATTCCTATGTAGGTGACACCTGAACCTGCATGCCATGGACTTCCAAACTTATTTGCTTCTCTGTGTGCCTGTGGGAGTATCTCTGCGCTGGGCTCCTACCTCACCCTGACCGGAGCTGAAGTAGTACGTACATCCCATCAAAACCTGGATTCCCCCACATCAGGCACAACTGCTGACCATGGAAMTATTCTAGAGACACTCCCCTTGGGGATGCATTAAAGGACAAGAATTGCTTGCTTACTCCCTTGAGGCACAGCAACACRCACCTGCAAACAGCAGAGGGTCTGACAGCTATGCACATGTAAGATGGGTCCTACCCTCTGCCACAACAGATGGACTGTCTTCTGTGGGGCCATGGAGGAACTGTTTGCATTTCTTTTAAACTCTCTCCTACCCTTGATGTCTTTTTGTTTCCTGACCTGAGACAAATCAGTCCAGCCCTTAAAACAACACACCTGCAGAAGCTCCACGCTCAGTATTGAGGCAGCAGCAAGCTCCACAACACAGTATTCCTGCTGTTATTCCCACACAGTCAAATCCCACTCTCATAGCAGCAAGTCCTAGACAAGCAGATGGGCCTCACTATATGTAATCACTGTGTGGGCAGGCACAAGGACTTGCTCAGCCCAGCACTTCCCAGTTGCCTGGGTTTTGCCAGTTGCCAGCTGACCCAGAGCTATGCCCTTGCTTAATGAGCAGATTTCTGTAGGTCTCCTTCTGTGCCATTTAYCTTCCCTCAGACCCTGCACGGGGAGTCTAAGCCAGGAGCCTGGGCTCCAAGGGCCATGACAGCTAAGCACTGCAGCACCCACATCCTTATGGGATGTCATGGGCAGAATGGGAGCTTCAGAGAAAGTTTGTCAGGGAGACCATCCCATTGAATCATGGAGTGCAGAAAGGACTCCCTAGCTTTCTAAACTCCTTCTCAGAAATGAGTCTATGGTGTAGCTGGATACAATCTTAGTCCCAGACTTGGTCAACATTTTCTGTCTAAAGCATTAGAGAGGTGTAACTGATACCGTCTACAATTTTGTCCAGCAGGATTAAGGATAGCAGACCAAATATATTTACATGAATAAAATGAAATTATTGATTTAAATTCATGATGATGATGATTAGACCAAAAGATATTGATCAAAATTATTTACCACACAGTATRGATAGCTGAATCTACTAGTATAGTGCACTATTTGTTGAAGCAAAACAGTTAGTAGAGATTRATGTCACTCACCCCTGCCAAAGACAGTGGGCAAATCTCATCGAGGAATAACCTTGAGGGATGTCTCCACGTAAGGGAGGAGCCTTCACGCACACTGGGAGACCGGGTATGTTAAAAAGTGGGGCTGGGCTTTTATAGGACAAAGTGATTGTTTGTCAGTTATGTCTCCAGGCCAGCTTTAGTGCTATGTCAGCTCAGCAGCTTTAGATAACTTATCAATACTGTCACTTGTTGGTTCCTTGATCAGGTCTGCCACACTCTCACCAGAACCAGTGCCAGTTTATCTCAAGAATCCAATATTGTTTTCTCTTGGAGTGTTTAATTTTGGGATTGATGAGTCAAGCTGGTCTCAGCATTCTTCCACACCAAAAGCAGCATGATTCCCATTCTCTATGCACAGCTGATAACTTTTGCAAATAGGATAAAGTCTGACCTGTTTTACCCACACGTAGGCAGAGCATCCTCCTGCGCAGGACCCAGGTCTGCTCAGTGGTGAGCCACATGGTCTGGCAACTAAAGCACAGACTCAGGCATCAGTTTTGGCTGCCAGTTCCAATATTGACATCTTGTGTTGTTAGCTAATACTTCCAGACAAAAAGGACATCGATGGCTTGTTGCTTGAGCATGCATGGCACTTAAGAGAAGGCTGTTCTCTCAATGAGTACTCCCAGCATCAAACACATCAGCCCAGCAACRTTCCCTAGTTAGTAACATTTCTTTGCATATTTTTTTCACTTCCACTCACCTTTCATTATAATTACAGAAGTTTATTTCAAAAAAAGATCTCCTGTTTTATGAAGGTTCATAATTTGCAAGCAGCAATACCCCCCTTCTACTCTTCAAAATAGTACCCAATTCCTGTCTATAGAATGCCATCTTTCCCCAGTCCAAAATTCTCCATGAAGTTCTATAGGAAGCCATGTTGCTTACCTTGCAGCACAAATACTTCCAAAGCAGAGCACTTACTCAACAGTTTTTACACTATAAAATTTCAGATAAAAGCTGACAAATAACTTCATAACCAGTTGAAGTGAAAGGGAAGGTGCAGATTTGTAGTGCCAGTGCTTTATAAGAGTCTTACAGGAATCAATGACTATAAGTGTCAGAAGCCCCATTTTAGGTTTCATGCAAGAGATGGCACTGTTAGCACCAGCAATTTATTTAGAACCAGGAGGAAGTGTATGTGGGAGGGCACTGATGTATTTTTAAAGGTAGATTACAAACATTAATATTAGAGAGATATTTTTGTTTCTGTTTTGATTAACGGAAGGTTATTAATTTTTCTCTGAAGAAAGACTCATGCATTCCATGCCATATTGCTATTTCACTAAGACACAGGAAACAGAAAAAAGAGTCAACTAGAAAAGGAAACCCAGAAATCGAATGCCAACCAAGCTAGGAATGTTTCTTGTTTAATCAAGAATTTGAGGTTTTTCTCCCCAAATGAAAGAGACCTATGCATTCATGTGTGCCAACACCAGAATTATAAGTGGGAATAGGTGAGGAACTTAGATCTTTCTTGGCATGTATCATATGAATCTTCACTTGCTAGATTCTACAAATACTAATCAAACATTTCCAGATTTAAAAACACAAAGTATAGTCAAATAATTTTTAAAAACCCCAAAATTCATCAGAGCAAGCAATATTCACAAAGCAGACTATCAGTGCCTAAACACACTACTCAAGTCCCACAGAGGCTTCTCACTAACCTTACACTCACCTCAGTTATGGAAGCTACCAATAAAGCATCAAACCTCTGCTGCTCAGTACAGCAACTTAAAGCCAGTGAGCTGCTCAATGCCTTTTAAACCTTGACCCTTGACTGGCACTGCAAATGATAAAGAAGAGCTGCCTCCTTGGTGGGTCCTGACCTGGCAGGTGTGTCTAAATCACACAGCTGAATGAGGCTGTGCTGTTGCTCTGATAGGCAGATTGTGTTGGTTTTGCAGGGCCTGGTTTTTGGTAGTGGGGAGGGCCACCGAGATGGCTTCTGTGAGAAGATGCTGGAAGCTTCCACCATGTCCAGCAGAGCCAATCCCTGATGGCTCTGGTGATGGATGTGCTTCTGGCCAAGGCTGGGCCAATTAGAGATGATGGTAACGCCTCTGTGATAACATATTTAAGAAAAAATCACAACAAAGTTTGGGGGCACAGTTGTAATTTTCCAGCTAGAGAGGAGTAGAAGTGAGAATATGTGAGAGGAACAACAGTGGAGGCGCCAAGGTCAGTGCAGAAGGAGGGGGAGGAGGTGCTCCAGGCGCCGGAGCCGAGATGTCCCTGCAGCCTGTGGTGAGGACCATGGTGRGGCAGCTGTGCCCCTGCAGCCCATGGGGGTCCACGGGGGATCCTGCAGAGATCCACTCGCAGCCCRYRGGGGAGGTGCCCACGCCGGAGCGGGTGGATACCAGGACGCTGTGATCCAGAGGAAGTGCCAGTGGAGAGAGAGACCTTGCTTCCAGGCTGGAGCAGCCTGTCCTTGGAGGACTGCACTCCGTGGCAGAGTGACCCACGCCGCAGCAGTGTTGGGAGGACTGTCTGCCCGTGGGATGGACTCACGCTGCAGCAGTTTTGGGAGGACTGTCTGCCCGTGGGATGGACTCACGCCGCAGCAGTTTTGGGAGTGCTGCTGCTCGTGAGAGTGGACCCACGCTGGAGGAGTTCACGGAGAACTGTCTCCCGTGGGAGGGACCCCACGGTGCCGCAGGGAAACGACTCCTCTCCCTGAGCAGCGGAAAGAAGATCTTGGGTGATGAACTGACCAAAACCCCCACCCTGTCTCCCTGCACCGTTGGTGGGAAGGAGGGAGAGGTTGGGGGGAGAAAAGGGTGTCTATAAGGGAGTATTATTACTTCTCATTCTCCTACTCTGATCTTCTTAGTAATAAATTCACTTTGTCTCATTAAGTTGAGCCTGTTTTGCCCTTGAAGTGTTTTCTCCCRGTCCTTATCTCAACTCATGAAGCCTTTAAATCTTCTCTCCTCTGCCCAGTTGCAGAGCGGAGGAGAGTGCGTGAATGGGCTTTTCGTGGGTGCCTAGCATTTGGCCAGTGTCAAACCACAGCAGCAGATGTACCTAATATTTAGRATATTCACTATGGTATGAGGCACCCAGATTCCCTGTTCAGGTAGGGAAGGCAGCAGAGGCTACTCTTGAGATGTGCTTCTAATCATTTAATAAAAGCCCTCTTTTCCTCCTTCTGCTTTGGTGCTAAAGCCCAGTAAAAAGCCTTTAATCACAGCATTTCCTATTAGTCCTTTGGGAGGTTTCCYGCAGCATTTCCTATTAGTTCCTTTGGGTGGTTTCCTGTCAGGCTGTGGTTTCCTAATTGGTAAAGCTGACCAAAGTAGTGTCTGGAAGCCTTTCCTCCCTTCACTCCACCCTGGCAGCAGGTTCCAATCCCTGCCCTGTGCCAGTGCAAGCACCTGTACAGCCGTCTTTTGTGTTTGGTTGGCTTGGCAACCTTCCTGTGATCCAGCTTCCTTATGCCCCAGGAACACTTCTGCAGAACAAGGGATGGAGTTGGAAAAAGAAAAAAATAAGGCTAAGGGTACCCTTTTTGTCAGCAGCCTGCTTTTGGAGGCAACTGAAACCCACACAGCAGTCCTGTGTTGCCTTTTCTGAAAGGCAGTGCACCTTCCCACAGAGAGTCTGAACACTCTAAACATCTAGCTCAGTTCTTCAAAACAAAATGGTCTTGAAGTCTCAGTGTAAATATGCCCTAAAAAGTGAATGTACTCATTGTACAAGGAGGAGAATAATTAATGAGAGAAATACAAGCAGATCTTCTTGACCAATTAAGTTCCTGGAAGGTGGTAGTTTTAACAGTCTGAAGATGCCTCAGTGTTTGGGAGCCAGAAAAGTACAATAAGAGTAGTGGTATGTGATGTACATCTTGATCACTTACTTTTAATGAAGGAAAGAGAGGTTGAAGTTTCCTACTACTAACCCAGCAGCAGATACCTTTAGCTGCTCAAATTCAGACATGCCCAGCTTTGCTGTAAAGCAGCTTTGCTTGGGATGTTGGGCAATTTCCTAGAGTAAGAGATCCTATAATTCAAATATTACTAGATAACACAAAATACACTGTAAGGCACTTTTAATGCCTTTCAGGTAAAAAATCCTGAAACTGACATAGGTGAAATCACAGCAGGTTGATGTTGCGCTTTTTCAGCCAGGGGACAAGATGAAAACATTCAGTGTCCAGAGTTTTTCTCCAGTGCCATCCACAGATTTGGAGGGAAAGGGAGCAGAACCATCACACTTGCATTCATACCAGGACCACCAAGGTCCCTGGCCTTCTGCTGAATCTCTGAGGAGAGTGGGAATATTGCAGATGATTTAGAAAAAGCAAAATCAGATGTGATGCTGATAGGGTGCTGGCCAACCTAAGCAGACAGCCTGGGGGCCTGTATTTGTCCAGAGATGCTGTTTGGAAGTGATAAGGCAAGCTTGTTCCCACCAAATACAGGATAGCTGTGCTAGAAGAACTCTTCTTTCTGAGTGTAAGGTAACTGAGAATCTCCTCAGTAGGTATGGAAGGGTAGGGCTCTGTGCTCAGCTTGTGAACACAGGGGAGCCAAATGCTACTGATTTGGCTGAAAACAAATGTTGTGGAAGGATTGTGGTGCATCCCCATTACAGAAGCTCRATTAAATAAGCAAATAAAAATTGTTACATAAGAAGCTGTTGGCTCAGTGTGCTAAGATGGGCCAGTTGCTGCAGACAGTAACACCAAGGGACATATTTGTCTAGTGTAAGACCTGGATGCTTTTAAAAATATATTCTGAATTCTGAGGTACTTTACGATATGGGGGTGTCACTACCCTAGAGAAAGACTCAAACATTGGCTTTGGGAGCAAGAAACTTTAATGACAGCCTTCACACCTCTAAGGGACTCAGTGTTCATCACAGGCAAAAGTATTTGATAGATCCTAATGGAGTAGTTTGGTGCTGTTCACAGCACAGAAGGGATAAATTGAGATGCCTTAGTGTCCTGTTGTATCATCTCTTTCCAAAGTTCCTGGAGTGACGAAGTCATTGCAATTCAGGTAGTAGGCTTTGTGTTGATCTTCCAGACAAGCTGAGTGAGACCTTTGCATTGAGATGCTKGATCTCAAGCATTTTCCACCTATGTGCAAACTCTTACTTCACTAAAGAATGGAGATACAGTCTTTCCACTTCCATATGCTCGGGTCAGCTGTGTAGGAAAACACTGCCTTTTCCATGCCAAGGCAACACTTTTTGCAATATTCTTTGCTTCTTCGCTATAGCATTTCCAAAAGGACTGGAGAAGAACTGGAAAGCAACCAGAGCTTGATGCTGTGACTTATTAAAAAAAAAATGGTTGACTGGAGAGCCAAATGTTTCTCCCAAAAAAATGCATGATTTTTTGCTTCCCCAGCACAGGACCCAGATGGGACCAAAATAACAATCTTCCTACATTGCTTCTGGTACATGTCATTAATTTAACACAAGGGACGTTGTTGATAGACACCAGTTTCTCAGCCTTCCAGTGTTATTAGCGATATGGAATCTGCTGCGGAGTCTGGTACAATGCCTTGTTTGCAGTAGCTTTGCTGTGCGAAGAAAGAAAGTCCGGCCACCACAGTTACAGGGATGTGCGAAATGTTTGTTCTTTAGTGTGACTCCTACCGCAGAGCTTGTGTTCACKTGTGCCTAAGCTTTCACAGTAAAGATATATCTATACTATGAAGCCACATTTGTTCAACATAGTGCATTTTGCACAGCAGAGAAGCTTCATATTCTTCAGTGTTCCGTGTTTTGCTGGTGATTCCTCCTACTTTTGTGGGTGTAAGGCATCCATGTAGTTTAAATACATAAGTCATCCACCATCAAAATGCTAGAAGAAATCTGGAACCTTCTTCCTGTGAGGCTAGTTTGAGGCAGTAACTGCTAAATTAAAAAACCACATCATTTCTTCTCTGGCTTTGGATGTAAAAGCAAATGAAAAACCTGGTATGAAAGAAATTTTCTATCACCAATGGATAATGGACCTCCCCTGTTTTCCAAGACTAAAATGCCAGTACTATACCTGCTTCTGACACACTGCATGTCTCATGCCCCACCTTGCAGGCAGCAACCTGACACTGCACCATGCACAGCAGCAGCCTTACTGGGTCCACCTGTCAGACTCCACTACTCCCCACCTCCTGTTTGCCTCCCGAAGCTATATAAATGGATTGCTATCGCTCCGTGCCGATGCCCTCTCTGCTAATGTTTGTTTCATGCATGCTWATGAGAAGACTGGTAAGAACAGATTTATGTTTGGCTCAGCCCAGAGGTAACACGCATGAAAACGCTGACACAAATGCTGAATAAAAGGGATTTGAAAATCAACATCCCCTACTGTTACCAGCTACAGTGTAATCCTTTTCCAGGCCTGTTGGGAAATGTCCTCGGAGAAGCTCTGACATCAGTGCAGCTGCTTCTCTCCTCAGCAGTTCCAGCTCGTTTTCACATCTTTKAGGCAAAAAGAAATAGCAGGGAGTGAACACATGAGAGAGGAAGAGATTACCTTCATTTCTTAAACTTCGTTTTGGAGATAATGTTCTTTATATTTCTGGGAATTAAACGGGCAACCGAAGAGGAGAGTGGATGGAAGTAGCTAACTCCTAGGCACTGCTTTTGCCTTTTTGCATGCTAAACCCCTCACCACTGAACCTTTTGTCTAGTCTGGTATGGTGGTTGGTATGGTTATTCACACAGTCACAGCTCTGCTTTATTGCAGTCAAGTCTCAGTCTTTCAGGCCATGTGCAGAAACGCAGCTGGGAAGATGTGAGGATATGCATGATCGTAACTTCTTTTTCCCACCGTGTCTGCTCTTAATCCCCCACGGTATCCACCTACTGCACCTAGCACGACACATGGCTCCAGCCTTCCCCCTCGAGCAAAGAAGGCAAATCTGAGAACATCAGCTCTGGCCTTCAGCCGAGGAAGGCAGTGCAGCTCCCTGTGAGTCTGAGCAGCTTCACATTTGCACTCCCTCAAAGTGGCAGCCCGTGGGATTAGAAGAGCACTGGCAAAAAGCATTTAAAAATGTGAAGAAGACCAGAAGAATGTGCAAAAGCCCAAGTCCAGGGCTGCAGTCCTTTGTCTCGATCAGCGCAATTGCACATTGTCTGAGGTGAGGAGGGAGCCTGAGGGCTTTAGTATCTCTGGATAAATGCCATCCCTGTAACTCACCCCTAGCATGTAGATACTAGGAGGCCCTATGTACTGTAGTTCTTCTGCATTTGTCTTTGCTAAGAATATGACTTAGACTGGACTATAAATGAACAAATCTTTCCAAAAAAAACAAAGGGGAAAACAAATGAGCTGTCCAGGCTTCTGCTACAATCAACAGAAAGAGATGGGAGAGCACGGGATCCTCATGCTGTTCCCCCCCATCCCAGGTAATTTATCCTGTTTCTCCTCGGATGGAGTGAATTACTCTCAAAAGATGCTTTATTCACCTCTGTTGACTGCAGCAGGGACCCAGGGGGTAGCTTAGACCTATCTTGTTTTCAGATTCCGTCTCCTCCAGCTGAGAGGGGTGTAAGTGTTGTAAGAAGCACTGTACCTCCGTTACAGCGATGGCCAGTGGGAACCTGGATGCTTGGAAGACCACAGCTACAGTCAGATTTATTCCTTTGCCCCACTGAAAGTCTCACTAACTGTGTACACTCAGCAAGTATGTTTTGGACACTGAAAAGTAAGTGTTAGGTAATAACTCTTAGCAGATTACTTAAAATTTATAAGTGGTGATAAATAATGAATGATACACTTCAGCTTTTAAAGCTCTCTATGCAGTCTGAAATTTAAAGCTTCCATTCAACAAATGTGTTTATTTAGTTTCAGAGAACTGCACCCTTTCTTTTTTTTTTAAGCTCAACAGATAACCTATTAAAAAATGAATGAATATTTTAGGAGCTGTAACAGCCCTACAGTAAATAGAAACCTGACTCAATAATACTGCACCTGATTTTTTTTTTTTTTTTGGTTGTCTGTCACTGTGAGTGACATTGATGATCAATCCTGCCTCTCTTGCCAGCATGAAGATAAGGAGGCATTTGTGTCCATAGAGGTGGCCTCTCTTGTCCATTCAGTCACATATGATTTGATGACCTTGGAAAAGTCACCTGAAAAACAAATAAATTACTCACTGCATGCCATAGTGGACCTAGAGCCCCAATCTATAAGATACCTCTGGAGATGCTGACTACTACCATTTCAATGAGGACTGAAGGTACTCAGAATTAGTTAAAACCTCATAAAATTAACCTTGTGGGTCTTGATCGAAAGCCCATTAAAGCCCAGGGGAAAGTCTGCCCATCTTCACTGGGCTTTTGATCACTTGGCTAGTGTCCTGGGGTGACCCATAGGTACAAGATAACAAAACCATGCTGAAGAGAGGACCTTAGCACAGCTTTGTCATTGCTGAAGTCCTGTGCAGTGATTTCTACATGCCAGTTCGAAAAAAGACCCAAAAAGGAACTAGCCATCCCAACCATGTCTCTTGCCCATGCAACCTTTTTCTGAATGTCTGTAGAGATTGCATTTCATACTGGAAATTGTCTGTACCTAACGCTTCTGTAGCAGTCACCAATGCATGGGGATTTGATGTGATTCAGAGCTGACTGCTGGTGCAAGCTGAGCCTGCATGATCTCTTCCTGGGATTCAACTGGTGTTAAGAACTGCTCGGGTTATACCTGGTGAGCCACAGCCTGAGATCAACATCCACAACGACTGAGAAAGAATGATGATGTGTTTGTATACAGTATGTTATTGTGAGCATGTTTTGAGGTAAATATTTATTCACTCCACTAAGTTGATAATTAGGGATTAATTTCTTTTCTGCATCTTTTTTTCCTGGTTGGGTTTGGTTTTGGTTTTTGGTTTTTTTTTTGTTTGGTTTGGTTTCTCTTTTTTTTCTTTTTTGAAGGAACTTCCTGGGTTCTCTAATTTGCAAAAGAATTACTGAAGTAAAAATGAATTAATGAAGGTATCCTTAAGTAGCTGCAATTTTCACTCCCTGTCTGGCTTGCTTTGCACAATAAAGGATGTGCAGAAATTGTGAAGGATTTTGTCAGACCTGTAAATAATGCTGTTACATAATTGTCTCTTTCCCTCTATCTCCATCGGTGTCCTTAAATAGAGGGACTGGCACCACTTACATAACCCACTCCCATTTTCCTCCCATTTCCCTCTTCCTTCTGTCTGCAGTCTTGGGACAGAGCCTGTTCCCTATACCCTTCTTGTTTCTCCAACCCTGGCCATGTCCCAGCAGAGGTAACCCTCCCCTTGGGATTTGCTACCAGCTATGGCCTGGTGGGACCTAGACTTCGGGATGTGTTTTTGGGTGATGAGGGAGTCTGGGGCTGTTCCTGCTTTGGCAAGCAAGGTGCATCTTCCTGAACCTGATCAGGGGTGGGTCATTTATCTGACTCCACCTGGAGCCCGTCTTGTCCAACTAGGGCATCATTGCCAGATTCAGGAGAGGTGCTGTGCCTTCTGGGGCCAACATTGAATTCCATGGAAGTGGCGGGTTTGACCCAGCTCCGATGGTACCAACCTTATGGTAAAGCGCAGCTCTTAAGGACAATATCCCTATGGTAAAGATGAGGGCTGCACTGGATGCTGAGAGCCCACGACATCATGTGGTGGTTGCTCTTTCCTCAGAACAAAACTACACGCCACCATTTTCTTCCAGATCTTTTTTGATGTTAAGCTGCTTGTTCCCACTCTGCTAAGGAAGACACCTTGGTTTTTACGGGGAGGATTTTACATTAACAGCTTGGATGAAGCCTGTTGTGTGTCTTAACTCCAGGTGTGGGGGCCCATGGCCATTGGGTGGGCCCTGCAGGACCCCTGATCTGGCCCCAAGGAACCAGGCAGGATTCCTGGAGCTTGTGCTGCCCCACTCAGTCCTGGCTCAGGGGAGGTTCTGGCAGGCATCCTCCAGGCCCTGCTCCTCTTGTCTCTTACCGCTCTCAAAGGGAAGTCAGACATCTAGAGGGAATACAACCACAGGATATTACAAGCCACTCACACAGGCTCTGATAGAAGCAGAGTATTGTAGTAAAATGATCCTTTATGGTCTCAAAGGTATTAAAAAAAAATCTACCGGAGAGAGTATTTTGACAAATACCTCATTAAAACCCCCAGAATCTCACACTGCACCAGTTTATGTAAATCCCAAGGACAAAGGAATATTTAACTTTTCACGTACCATAAATAAACCTGTTAAACTAATACATCTCCAAGGAATAATAAAATAAGCAAATACAGTAAATACATTAGTTCTGCTCCACTTTTATGTGAGAGGTGCTTTCCTTTGTCTGCCAGACAGGCAATTCTTTCTGGAGGGGAAAAAAGGGAAATTGTTATTGATGAAAGGTGGCAGCCTGTTTGAATCTCAGGAAGCAAAGTCACAGCCTTCAACTGAAGGAGTGGCCAGAGCAGGCAGAATACTTGGGAGATAATGGAAAAATCAAAGGGAAAGGAGGGAATTCTAATGGTGGAAAAGAAGCATGAGGTAGATGCCAAATACAGCTCCAGGAATGGTATTTACGGTTGTTTAGAAGAAATTGCAAAGTTAGTGTACACTGCCTCTCTTTCCAGCAAATTAGGAAGAAGACTTGGACCTTGTAGTTTTAAAAATATCTCTTTTTTTCTCTGTTTCTGGTTATAGCCATCTTGGTCAATATAGAAAAAGTTTTTGAGACTTGTGTCACAAATGACAGGATGTGGGAACACAGAGCATTTTAGACCGACCTGCTGCACATAAATAAGAGAGGAAGGGTGTTGGATAGTCGTTAGTGCTGACAGCTGCTGGTGAGAGCTGTGGTGAATGGGCAATCTTGTACCCTGGGCACACACTACAGAGCCAAATTTAAGTCAGGGTGTTTCCAATCCATTCTCCGTTGTATGCCATCACTGTGCCTCCACAGTGACACAAGGAGGCTGGATGTGAGAAGGATGTCTGTACTCCCAGCAACACACCTACGTAAGGACCACCATGCCTTAGAGGTCTAGTTCAGGAGGCTTTTCAGAACATCTTACAAAACATTTTAAGGCAGGCTGGATGGGAGTCTGAGCAACCTGGTCTAGTGGAAGGTGTCCCTGCCCTTGGCAGGGGGGTTGGAACAAGATGATCTTCAAGGTCCCTTCCAACCCAAGCCATTTGATGATTCTATGCTCTGGTCTGCTCACAACAATAACATGAATCCCTATACCCTTACAATAAACTCACAATCTATTGTAAGACAAAAAATGTATTAAAATATTCTGTGGAAGAGGGCAGGGAGACAGCTCACCACCGTTAGTATGCTAGGCTGCTGATGTAGTAGGGAATTTGTTAAAAAACAAATAACCTCTTAACCAAAACAAGAACACTGAAAGAAAGCTTATGGGGGAAAAAACCAAATGCCCCACACCAGGTGGTTCTAAGCAGTCTGACCAGTGGAAGACACCCCCTGTTCCTGAACCCAGATATCAGTTTAACCTTGAGTGCATGTGTGGAAAACACACCAGCCAGGTGACAGAAAATTCAGTGCAGGTAGGCATGACAACATGCCCTGCCTGCATTGAGCCACTAGTTACAGGTGGTGCTAATTCTTCTCTCATTCCACAGACAATTAAGGTATGAAAAGTGAGAAGAGAGTTCCCAGACAGGCCAGGAGAGGAAGACAGACACATGAAACTAATACAATGCAAATATGACGCAAACACTTTTGATCCAGTCTTCTTTCAGCCCCTCCAAAGTACCAAAGCATGGGACACCCAAGGGTTTTATCACAGGCTGGCTTTCCTAGCTGCAGGGATTCTTCTGTTGAACTGTAGATTTCTTTCCTTGGGCTTCCAGGTCTTGGTTTCTCCCATGGAGCTATAACTAAAATTGCTCCAACTAAAAGCATGTGCTTTTCTGTGATATGGATGCTGATCCTCTTCCTTTCCAGAAAAAACTAGCTTTTTTTTTTGCCTCTTTTTTTTTTTCTTTTTGGTTTTTTTTTTTTTTTTTGTTTGTTTGTTTTTAGAGGCATGTGGAGGTGGATAGTGATCACTGCAAGGGCTTGCTCTGTGCTGTTCGGTTATGTCTCTTCCTACATGTGAGCTGTATCTTAAGCAATATTTTGSTTTCTCCCTGCTGCCTGCATTGTACCAGGTAGCAAATCCCTTCATCTTCTTTCTGGTTCTGAAAATGGTGCTCTTAACTCCATCAGGTTCTTTCTCACATATTGCCTGATGTGGGGAAAGGTGGTGGTAGTAGAGTGGCAGCTGATGGTCTCCATTTAGGAGGCCCATATATGACAGAGGAATATGAGAGCAACAGTACTGGCTTAGAGCAATGTTTTAATCATCCCAGTATGTGAGCTCTGTTGTTGGCCAAAAGCAGATACCTGAAGAAGCATGTCAGAATAGAGAAAGTATGTATAACACTACCTCTATCTATACTTTCGGCTCTGTCTCCAACTCAGGGACATYCTGAACCAGATCTTATGTCTGTGCACACGAATTTTATTATCCACCAATTTGTCCAGCTCTCCAAATGTAACTACAGTCATTGCGCACACATTGTGGCAGGGAGTTCCCCAGTTCAGCTGTGTGTTTGGAGATAACTGCCTCCTTTGTTTGTTTTGAACCATCTACCTACTAGCTTAATTTGGTGCTAAAGGTTCTCATTCCAGAAAAGAAAGGTCACAGCCAGTGCGTGTCTACCATTTTCATGCCGCTTGCTACTTTGCAGTCTTATCAGATGTCTCATTTCTAGGCTAAAGTTGACTTAGTCATCCCTTTTATGTAAGCTCTTCTATACAACCTCATTGTCTCTCTCTGAACCTTTCCCAGCTGTGCTGTGTGCCCTCCTGAGGTGGGAAGGCTGGAGCAGTAGACCATCTCCAAGATGTGGACAAACTGTGGATTTCTACAATAGACTGCAGGTAGTCTGTGCTTTCTGCTTGGTTCCTCTCCAAGGAAGTCCTAATATTTTCAACCACTGCAGGCTGCCATTCTCTGAAGTAAGACTTCCAGAAGAAACATGTTCTAATGGATCAACTTTGAAAGGTAAGGGCCATGTGCACACATTTGATGCAATGTGTTTGTTCACTGACTTTAGGTCAAGTAGATCCTACTGTAAGGATCACTTGGCCACAGCTGCTAGCTGACATGATTAGCAGCCTGCAAATGAAGGCAATGTGGTGATCTAGAAAGGTTAACAGGTACAAAAGCAGATGGAAATATTTTTGGGTTTCCTAGAGGAGGTCTCAGGCACTGGTGGCCAGAAGGCACAGGGTCTTTAGACAATGCCAATGCATTCCATGAACTAGGCATCAGAGCTCCCCTTCCTATGTTAGCCCCATAAGACCAAAGCAAGATAATTACTCAGTAGAAAGCACAAACCTGACACTTTAATAGTTTTTTCCTACCACCATTGGAACCCTTATTTTTCAGCCATCCCCTGATCCCAGATGAGTCGAGGACTTTTCTCTCTATGCTCTCTGAACAAGCTCTTTCATTCCTCCTTCCTCCAAGAGGGAGCAGGTGCAGTCCTGCTACCCACCTGAGCCACAGGGACACTGTCCAAAGGTGTTAATCCAAAAGATACATGGTGGCGCATCAGAAATCAATCGTCATAGGCCAGGCTCCATCTTCAGCGAGCTGGAGTTTTATTTTTCTTAGAAAAATTGATCAGTGTAAGTGCAGGTCAACAGAGGCTTTTGTGTTGGCATTTAAATGTTAATCAACCACGTTTCATTAGAAGTTTAGAGGGACTGACCATGTGTGTATGTCAGTGTGTGTGTGAAGCAGGTGGACAGTCAAATCTGGCGATGTCAGATCAGGCAGCAATGTGGAATTTCAGTGCCACAGCAAAGTAAAATGGTGCTTTCTAGACTTACACAGAACAGAGACAACAGAACCCTGTGGGACAGCCAAGAAACAATGCCTAGCTGTGTGTTTGAACTCTGTGGTTACGTGCTGAGTACCTCCATGGCTGGTAGCAGGAGGGTCAAAGTCAGGACAGGGAGATATGCCTTGAAGCACAGGCCAGCACACAGTGAGTCTGCTGCAGTCATCCAGACTTGCACTACTAGCCTCCACTTATCCCAAGGGCCTTGGATGACATCAAGTGACTGACCTTTAAGTAAAGAAAGAGAGTGGGATGCTTCCCTGCAGGCCCCCATTATCATGGACTGCAAGGGCAGGTGATGCACGGCCAGTTCAGGTCCATGCTGCTTATCAGCAAAGTGTGAGTAAGGGGTCCCAGACTGTGTGGGAGGGCTTTTGGGAGCCCCTCAGAGGGTCAGCCCAGTATAGATGTGGCCAGTGCTTTTCCATCCCAACACTGGGCAGGTAGTACCTGGAGCAGTTCTTTAAGGCTTTGTTTCTCATTACTGAGATATAACCTGTATAGTGCAGGAGTGTGATAAAAGCCAATCCGGATCTAAAATATCTAGAAGAGAGTTGGAAATCAGGGCTACAAAGGGTTATTTTTCTGGCTGCCACATTCCCTAGTACTCCCTGAGGGGTGATGCCTGAGTGCTTCTCCACTATGTTTTGAAGCAGCTGGGTACATGGGGCTGTGTACCACAGAGCCCCTCGCTCAGTACCCATTCCCCTGCAATGGGATGGGGAGGAGAATCAGAAAAAACTAAAAGTCGTGGGCTGAGATAAGAGCATTTTAATAATTGAAACAAAGTAAAGTATAAAACTATTACTAATGATAATGATAATAATAACAGTAATGAAAAGGAAAGAGAGGGAGGAATAAAACCCAAAAGAAACAAGTAAAGCACCATACAGTTGCTCACCACCCACTGACCAAAGCCCAGGCCATCCCTGAGCAGCCATCAGCCCCTCCCGGCCAACTCCCCACAGTTTATATAGTGAGCATGATGCTCTATGCTGTGGAATATCCCTTTGGCCAGTTTGGGTCATTTGTCCCAGCAATGCTCCCGCACCGATTACAGAATCACAGAATCACAGAATCGATTAGGCTGGAAAAGACTTCTGAGCTCATCGAGTCCAGCCTATAGCCGACCACCACCCTGGCAACTAGGCCATGGCACTAAGTGCCACATCCAGTCTGTCCTTAAACAGCTCCAGGGGCTGTGACTTCACCACCTCCCTGGGCAGCCCATTCCAATGTCTAATTACCCTTTCCATGAAAAAATGTTTCTTATGTCCAAACTAAATCTTTCCTGGCACAGGTTAAGACTGTTTCCTCTTGTCCTGTTGCTGGTTGCCTGGCAGAAGAGATGGACCAGGTGGGGCCAAACAACYACAGCTCTCTCAACTACTCCTCAAAGGACATGCACTTCACACCCTTCCCCAGCTCCATCGTCCTTCTCTGGACTCACTCCAGCACCTCAATGTCCTTCTTACTGTGAGGGGCCCAGAACTGGACACAGGACCAGTGCCGAGTACAGGGGAAGAATCACTTCCCTGGTTCTGCTGGCCACACTGTTTCTGATACAGGCCAGGATGCCATTGGCCTCCGTGGCTACCTGGGTGCACACTGGCTTATGTTCAGCTGCTGTCAACCAGCATCCCCTAGTCTTTTTCCTCTGGGCAGCTTTCCAGCCACTCTTCCCCAAGCCCATAGCACTCCATCGGGCTGTTGTGGCCAAAGTGCAGGACCCAGTACTTGGTCTTGTTGAACCCAATACTTTTGGTCTCAGACTATTGATCCAGCCTGTCCAGATCCCTCTGCAGAGCCTTCCTTCCCTCCAGATCAACAGATCAGCAGATCAACACTCACACCCAGCTTGGTGTTGTCCCTGCATTTACTAGCGGTAGACTCGATCCMSTCATCCAGATCATTCATAAAGATATTGAATAGGACTGGGCCCAACAGTGGTCTCTGGGGGACGCCACTAGCGAGCAGATGCTAACTGGAGGCAGCATCATTCACCACCACTCCCTGGGCCTGGCCATCCAGCCGGTTCTTCACCCAGCAACAGGTGCACCTCTCCAAGCTGTGGGTGCCAGCTTTTCCAGGAGTATGCTGAGGGAGACAGTGTCAAGGGTTTTGCTGAAATCCAGGTAGACAACATACACAGGCTTTCCCTCGTCCACTAAGTGGTCACCTGATCATAAAAAGAGATCAGGTTGGTCAGGCAGGGCCTGCCTTCTAAGCCCGTGCTGGCTGGGTCTGATCCCTTGGTTCTCCTGCATGCGCTCTGTGATCACACTTAAGATTCTTGTGCACCTGCTCACTGGCAGAGCATGGGAAACTGAAAAGTCCTTGACTTACAGTAAGCACTGCTTAGCAACAACTGAAACATCCCTGTGTTATCAACATTATTCTCATAGTAAATCCAAAACACGGCACTGTATCAGCTGCTAGAAAGAAAATGAACTCCATCCCAGGCAAAACCAGGACAGGCTGTAAGACGCATCTGCTAAGAGTGATCAGTATCAAGCTGGAGGGATGGGGCAGATTTTGTAGTTCCCAAATGCCTCTGCTGATCAATGCCAGAGTGAAAGCTGAAGCAGAAACAGATGAATCAAAGCAGAATTTTAAGGGGTAGAAAGCTGAGGAAGTAGGTACATGATAGCTTGAACAAAGTGATAGAAGACAGGCATCCAGGAGAGGCAGAGAAGAAGGCAGAGTATAAATTCAGGGCCTCGGTGAGGCACTGTCAATTTGAAGAAAAGCTCTGGAGTATATATGAAAGAGGCCTTTTAATGGAACTTCCAGTGACATCTGGAACAATGAATGTCTGAACCAAACAGAGATAAAAATCTCTAGAAAGAAAAGTATGCATCCTTCCCTCTGTAGAGATGTAAAAGCCCTCTTGGAAACCTGTGCTGAACTGTTGTTCTATCTCTCCTATAAGAGAACAGGGAAATTATCACTGGGAAAGGGCAAGGCTCTATTTCAGGATCATATTTCCCAAAGAAAACGAGAGTGAAATATAACTGTGGATGTAATTTTACTGCCTTATGCAAGAAGTCAGACATATGCTTATGATTATTTTGATTGTAAAAGGATGTCTGCCTTTCTCGTCTTAAGGAGAAAGCAAATTCCTCTTTCTCCTGATAGTTTGCAAGTCTGGGTCTATGTCAGTAAAGGTTCTCAGTACTTCCAAAAATTAGATCATACATGCTGTGATAGGCAGTTGGCTTGGCCACCAGTTTCCCTAAGAACTGGAGTGACAGCTCTGGCTGAAGAGGACACTTATGCTCCCAGGAAGCCTCTTCCAGGAACTTATAGCTGCCACTACAAAAGGCTCACACCTTAGATCTGGCTTCTCCTGGGGATCAACCTTAAGCTTGCAGCCCTAAGCCTGTCAGAGCWCTGTACAGGGATTGTATATGAAGGAAAACATCTTCCTAGTTAGGGAAAACCACCACGCCTTCATTTGTCATATTCTTAAGATAATTCTAGCTTCCTACTGTAGAATTGATCGCTGCATAAGTGCAGTATCTATGCACATAGAGAACTTGCTGCTGACAGCTCAAGTCAAACCATCTTTCCTGTCTTTGATAATACCTGTAAGGAGCTCTGGATACTACTGTGATTGGTATTTTGTGTGTACCCACAAAGAAATGAAACAAGTTGCAGGATAATAAGGGTGAACAATACATTCTTGGTGACTTTCAAAGTAATGTGCAGTTTGTCCCATGTTGTATTTCAGTGGACGTCAGGACCCAGAAGCCTCTGAGGTTTCCTGAGCTTTTGTTCAGTCTGTAGCCTTGTTTTGAGCCACAAAGGTAGCCAAATTCAATTATTACCTCTGAATGTCCCTAAAGTACACAGGCTCACTTGAAACTGAAACTCACAGAGAAATTTAGAGATGCAAAACTTTGCACAACTAACAGATGCAAAATGCCTGCTCATCCTTTTCACTGAAATGAAGAATGGTTTTGAGTCTCAAATACAGTGCTGGACCATGTTGTCCCATTCCTTTCCAATATTCTGTCTCTACTTGTTATATAGCCTTGGGGAAGATGCTGATTATCTCTATGCCCTTAGTTTCCTAAAATGTAAATTAAAATAATGGTTACCCACATTGTGGTGAGGTCCTGACTCTTCATCCATTAATGTTTTTAAAGTACTTGGGGATCCTGCATAGAAAGCATTAGAGGATGCCACTGTGGTTGTTTACATGCAGGTGAAAGAGAATGTTTTAGCTAAGGTGGGAAGTGTAGGTGGAATAAGGTCAGATGCAGATGAAATGACTCAGACCTTTAGAATAGAAAAATCATTTGTCTGTCTGAGGACCTGATGTCAACTGACAAATGCTTTGCCTGGGTCCTTATGAAGACCATCTCTCTGATAAAGAGAAGATTCATCAACCTGCCCTAAAACGGTGCTCCCACTAGGATGGAGCACTCAGAAGCCCAGGATGCCTTCAAGACATCAGTGTGTCGCGGGCAGGTGGCTGGATTTCATGAGTCTGTGCTGAGATATAGGCATGCTGCCCATCACAGCATTTGAATCCTGCACACCAAAGAGCAGATGTAAGCAATGCAGGGATCTAACACAGAACAGCTTGGGTGACTTCAGAGTGGCTGTGTGCATCTGATGGGAAATGGTAGTATCAGGGCAGAGCAGGTGTGAGTCATCTCCCAGGAGAGAGAGGCAGAAAAAGGGAGATGGGGAGGGGAGGAGGAAAGCAAGAGAAACAGATTAGCTCATACAGATCTATTCCCCTTGCCTGGCTGCCCCTCCCTTTGTGCATTCCCCTCTCCCTCCACAACACGCATACATAAGCACGGAGACTTGACTGCTACGGCGTGACTCCAAAGCCCTGTCAGAYAGATCATTTGCTGCTTTGTTTTCTTGCCTTGCCCATCTCTGCCCCAAATTCAAGATCATTTAATATGTGGCTAGATAAAACTTGAGCAGTTCTTCAATAAGCATTTACTTTCTGCTGTGCATTAGTCCAGTTCAATACTTCCCGTGGCAGGGACTCAAATAAAAGCGGGATGGGGATCTAGAAAGCATTGGCTGCAGAATGATTGCTGCATTTCTTGTATGATCAGCTTTCACCACAGCCCCAGCGTGTGCCTGCCTCTAATGACTTAAAAATGCAAGGCCATGATCGGGGCAGGAGGTGCTKGGAGTTTATTAGCTGGGTGTGACAGACGAGCAGTGCAGGAGGTGAATGGGTAGGAAGGAGAATCTCTGTGTCATCAACACAGGGGAAAGGACACCCCAGTGCAAAACGACTGATGTTGCAATTGTTCCTCACCACCATTAAGCCCACAAAGAGCTAGATGTGCTCTAACAGGCAATGAAACACAGCTTCCAAATGGAAGCACAGTCCCACTCACCAGCCCTACAAGTCCTTCTGAGGATTTAGCACCGGTATTTAGGACAATGGAGCAAATCATCTGTCCAGAAAAGGAATGGTACTCAAAATATTTGTTAGATTAAAAGCTAAAACAGCAAAAGAGTTCCTGGGAGGAACAGATTAATAACAAACAAGACAGCCACGGATCCCCACGGATTCCCTGCTTTACCAAATGACCTCACTCCTGTGTAGTGTGCCAAATTCTGCCAGATTGTTACCAAATACAGAATCAGTGATCTTAAACTGCATTTAGAGATGACAACTGTGCACCCAAAGTAACAATGGGGAAAAGAAGTAGGGCGACACTTTCTCATTCAAGTCCCAAAAGGCCAGGGAAGGGAGATGAGTATTTCTTTTAATTATGAGGAGAAACACAAGATGTTCTGTTAAAGACAATAATGGAAAAGTGCCTAATAGTAAAGAAAAGAGGCACTACAGAGTAAGCAGTACTATGAATGGATATATAGAAGATGTCAAACTCTAAATACATTGGCAAGCCTTAATCAGACAAGATGCTTGTGTTAATGTATATACCTATAAAAAATCCCAAAGGCTTTTCTCATGCTGTATCTGGACAACATTTTTCTCACCTTTAATGCAAGTAGAAGATTTTATATTTAAGTGTGGGTTTGTGTGTATTTATGGCAGGGAGTAAGAATTAATAAGTCAAATGCGAAGCCTGGGGAAATCTGACCATTCTACACGGTCCTGAGAAAGCCCCTTTTTTTCTGCAAGCATTGAATGCATTCCTTTCACACCATCTGAAGTGATGGGGTGAAGCAATTAAGACAAAAATAAAGAGAATCAAACCAGAGAAACTCTGGTAATGCCAAAGGTTTAGTGTTCCATAACAGACCGGGATGACTCATATCTGTAAGCACTCTGAAATCCTCCTGCATGTTGACACAACTCCATTGTCCTGCTGTTCAGTGTCTGYGTTCCAGTTGTCACAGAAAACGAAAGGACAATAGTTATTGTTGTGTTGCAGCTGTATATTATGACTGATTCATAGTTTCCCTTTTGGGGAGGAACACAAGCTGATCCTGCATGTTCTCAGGCATTTGCAACACACACATGCAATTCTCACATATCTGAGGACGGTGAATATTAGACCCCACTTGCTGCTAATAAACCATCATTAGGGAACAGCTGATATAAGCTGTTATAGAAGTGATATGAATGTTTGAAGGTGTAAGCGAGGTGAGGTTTTTAGCCTGGAAAGTCTCTTTTATTAGATGAACTGACATATTTGGAGGGAAAAAACCCACAGCAGAAAAGCCTTTGGGAATTCAAGACCTTCTCCAGGCTGAATGCTTTCCGGCAGAACCTGAAAAAACAGCTTTGTCTCCAAATGAAAATTCTGGGTTTATAACAACTTTGCATTTGTTATACTAAAAAAAAAACCAACCAAACCAAGCATGTGTGGTTTTTCAGTTCAGGAAGCCCCAATATTTCAAAATAAACATGACACCTGTCTGTCTGTCTTTCAACTGATATCTTTTTTGGAGAAAACAATCCTTTCTAACATTGGAGAGCATGCACTCTCTAATTTACATAAATACATCTTTTATTAACTGTCAGTACAGGAATAACTCATCATGTAAGACATAAGCAGCTGATAAGTAAACAAGTTGGATCCTTCACTGGCATAACTCAGCAGACCCACCTGAGTTCAGTGGGTCTCCATCAGTTTACATCATCTGGAGGTCTAACCTGGAGATGGGTAGGAATACAGGCCAAATCCTAACCAATTCTCAATTTTGTTTTCCCCAGTTTTAGATGACAGACAGCAGAAAATAAGGGGGAGCGAGCCCATACAGAGAGGCAACGCATGTGAGACTGTGTATGTTGGCAATCTCTTTTATTAAGCCACTAATAAATGCGGATACAAATGAAAGATAGGCACCTGGGCTGAAAGACAGAGGACCAGAGACGCTGCTCCTCTGACTTCCTCTCTTATTGTTCGTCTGTGTTTGCTCGGGTGGCAGCCACATGGTTGCCTTTCAATAATTCAGGATCCGGTTTGCTCGCATGGCCAGTCCCGCTTGTCACATTTTTTCACCTGATCACAAGTTCATCCCTCTGTAAATGAAGCAAGGCTTGTAAGGAGTTGCAATGTCTTTTATTGGACTGGCTGATACTGAGGGCAGGAGAAGGGAGGACAATAAGAAGAGTTGTGTGCCTGAAAGCTTTATCATTTTCTTAATTGTATCAATTACTCTAACAAAATATATTGCTTTCCCCAACAGCTTGTTTTGTTGATTTCTTTAGATTGTTGTGACTATCTTTTCTGTTATTTCAATGACCCTATATCAAATTTGTTTAGACCAAGAGCTGCATTCCCACTAAGTGCACACCTCCACTGACACCCATTTTAATTACCTCTCATGCATACCACAGTTCATAAGGATAAGGGAACAAACAAGATTTATTAACCTTTGAGTAAAGATGATTTAAATAATTGCTTGTCACTTCAGGGTTCAAACCATCAATCTGACCATTTATGCATGAAGAGGTTAGCACTAGAACTGTTAAAAAGTAGAGATCAGTAACAAAAATTAACTGAATAGTAAAATAACTCAGTCCGAGTCTCAAGCACATTTYCCTAGTGTAATATGCAATGCACCACTAATGGCCACTGTTCTTTGCAGTTTGAAGTAGGAGAGCTTGCACTACAAAGCTCAAAAGCTGCATCATGTTTAATCCATTTTTGCTTAAAAATTATCATCCTTTGCTTCTTCATATGCCACTCGTTAAATGAAAGTTTCAAAGATTTCACCATCAGCAAAGTCAAGGTATTATCTTTGCAAATGTGGCCGTAGAATTAGCATGGTGTTGAATACAATGGATATAGAAGCTTGTGATATAGATATAGAATGGATATAGAAGAGTGATCCCAAGTGCAATGCCACACACACATATAGGAACAAGCTACTGCAGATCTTTTGGGC
This sequence comes from Amblyornis subalaris, assembly GCA_018881555.1. Classification (NCBI taxonomy): domain Eukaryota; kingdom Metazoa; phylum Chordata; class Aves; order Passeriformes; family Ptilonorhynchidae; genus Amblyornis; species Amblyornis subalaris. The sequence continues at coordinate 990,449 of JACAXG010000058.1, forward strand.
ACTGTGATCCCYTTTGGGGGTTGTAGACTGCTGTGTAAAAGAGACTGAAAAGAGCCAAAACAAATATTAAGGATGTTGTAAATATCACAGTCACCTGTGTTACACAAGACAAAGGTATCTTTCTTATGTCTGTCACCTCCATTTTTTCTGCTCCTTTTCTCCTTCTTACCTGGTCTAAGTGCTGTGCAGAAAGAAGTGGTCCTGTCCCCTCCTCTGGGCACCTCTTTCTCGGTCCTAAGCACTCACAAAACAAGAGACTGTGACTGTCCCCACAGAGATCAGACCTGAGAGTTTAAGCTAATCATGTATTTTGAAATAAGAAGCTTTGAGTTCATTTCACTTGCTTTTAAGGTGCAATATCTTTGTGTTTCCAAGCTTTTATCCGCAACCATGAAGGACAGATGCTTTTTCAATTTTTTTTAAATTTTTTTTTAAAGAAAGCTGAGAGTCTCCTTTAATGTCTTAAGTAGTTTAAGCAGTGTGAGGCAGCAGAGACAGCTCAGATTTTTGGGGTCTTGGCTCCCAGTCCTTGCTTTACTCATTACACTGATGTTCAGCAGAAGTTAAGATGCCAGTAACAATTTACATGTCTCTCCCATTAGAAATGCCAAGAAATCTCTTGGATTGTCTTTAAGGTTTGTTAAGGTTTATTCCTTTGTTCCAATCCCATCTCTTATTATGTATGAATATTTATACATATATTTAATCTGTTTTGCTCTCCTATCTTGCCTTGGGTTATATTTTTTTACTTGGTGCTTTCCATTTTGATTGAGGTGGTGACTAGAAGSGCCTCATCTTCCTCTTGGTTCAAAGAACAATTCATTATTTGCTCATGACTGGGGAATGAATGCCTCTGTATGATATGTTGGGAGACAGGGATAAACATCCCTCCTGGCTGATTGATAGTCTTATTAAAGATTGCAGTAGGTGAAATAATCCCCCGTAGCTTCATACGGGTAAGATCTGTTTCTCTTTTCCCTTCAGACTGGCTTTAGGGCATGCTTGGGACTTGGCTTATGCACTGTCCAATCTTAGAGCATAACTTAATTAGCCTTTATTGAAAGCCATTAGCATTGATCAATGGTGGCACACTATTTTTTTTACTGAGGAAGTGACCAAAGTGTTTATCCACTAAAAACTTGCAAATGCAAGTTAAGTTTGATAATTTGTTCCTATTCTTGCTGTCATTTTATAATAAGTTTATTTAATACACAAAGATTTGGAGCTCTTAGTTGTTATCTGCAATATGCAGGAGGAGGAAGAAACAGCACTGGTAGCTTGATTCCCCAGTTATGTATTCCTTCCTTGAGTTTTGCATTTTGCTTCCATATTGATCTTCTCTTAAGGGGMTTCTTGGCACATTTTCCCACCCTGTGGTCCGTTGCTGCTTGTGTCCTTGACACTGTTAATGCATTCAGCTTTGTCCTCTTCTTCCTACCAGCCCTCTTACCTTCTCCCACTATACCCTGTCTACAGAAGACAACCTTCTGGACTCTGTCCCTCTCATTCCACAAATCCCTTCTTGTTCATTTTTTCCAGACAGTTCTCAGGGACATTTTTCATCCAGTCCCCTCTGTGACTGAATGTCCTTTCTAAATTAATAATTAGAGAGCAAACAAAATGTGTATATAGCCTGCAATGTGTTCAGCTATTGCAGGCTGCTGATCCAAAGCATGTGAAAAATGAGTGTGGACCCCTCCCTTCTTGATCAGGGGTTGATGCTACATTCCCGATCCTTCCTATAAAATGAACTTCCTTTTTTTTTTTTTGCTTGTAATGCTCTGCTGCAATCCATATACTAAATTAGATTATAATCCCCTCATGGGCAAGGAGCTGTCTTTTTGATATGCCTGTGCATTGTTGATCTCATAGTGCATACACGTCTTTGCACATTCTCACCTCCCGCTTGTATCCAGCGCACCAGGGTATCAGAATGAAATGAGAATAGAAGTGGACAGTATTTTCCTAATTATTAGCATACAGATAAGCCTCTTTAATTAAAGAAATTATATACCCTGTAAAAAAGAAAGCTTCTCTGTCAGACTGCAGTCTTGTAATGGCTTTGTGTTTGTGCAATTAGGACCAAATCTTGAAGCCACCRAAGCCAACAGTGGCCCTTAATGGGATTAATTCTTCATTTGTGGGGTGATGGGCTAGATGATCTAAGAGGCCTTTTGCGTCTTGTGCTTCTCTAATCTCTCTCAGGGTAAATGACATATAATGGAGAAGACAGCTGGTTTTGAATAAACTGCATTAAGTGTCCACATATATTTCCTAATGCAGGTTAAAAAAACCCCACCCCTGTGTCTCTGCTGGTGTGCGTGCCCCTCTTACAGAGCAGGTCTCTCCTGTGCTGCAGACAGTGTATGAGCTCGTCAATACCCTGCAGGTTTCTCAGGGGTATGTATGTCTGTGCTTCCCAAGATCCTCTGGGAAAACTCGGCAGCTAGCGCTAATCAAATTGAACCACTGTCAAGACTTCCTGCAAAGCTTCGAGGAAACATTTCTGAATATTAGAGGTACAGGAGAGGAGAGTAAAGGTTGGGGGAGGGAGGCCGGACAGTTTTAGAGCTTAAGTGGATTACATAGCTCCATAACCCAGTTATGGGTCCGTGGACTCGAGTGAGCTGTTTTTTCCCCTCCTCTGGCTGTCTGCCTGTCAGATAGTTCCCCTGACGGGCAGGCTTTATTAACCTCCCCCAGCTGGCTCCCTCAGTGTTTCTTATTTTCCAGTGCTTGCATCCCCTAGCAGCTCGTCTCAGCCCTTCTCGTATCTCTCAGCTCCCTGGGGTCCTCTCTTTAGCTGCACCAGCTGTCGGCACCCATTGAAGTCTCCTCTCTTGCCTGCTCCACCTGCATTTACCAAACCTGGTGACAGGTCTCTGATCTCTGCCCACACAAACCCCAGGTAGCCAGCAATGGGTGTGTGATTTAGTTCAGATCAGGGTACCTACGTTTGAAAGGTAACCTGCTCTCTGGCTCTGTTCTGTTTTAAATAGCTAAAAGGGCTATCTTAAAAATAGAGGAGCACCTGAGCACCAGTGCTGGCTGGTAGGAAGGAGCAGCAAGTGTCTAGAGCATCTGGGTGTGCTAATGTTTCCACACTGCAGGAAAGTTGGGTGATCATGAGTTAACTGTGAGCCTGGTTGTTCAGCCCCAGCCCTGAAATGTCCTCTCAAGATTGAGGTGTGAGTCTGACATCTGCTGGGGACAGCACTGCTGCTACAGAATATGCCAGGCCATCCTTCCTCAGGGATGCTCTGTCAGAAGGGATGGTGGCAGGGAGACTGCTGCCTGAGGGACTATGAATGGCATACACCCAGACTGGAGGAGGCAATACAGCCCAAGGACAGSGTGACCTAACTCCAACCCAATAGAAGGTAAGAGCTGAAATCCCAATTGATGCTGAAGGGCTCCAGTSCCCCAGGAGTGGGACAGATGTAAGACAGCAGCCAGTCTCAACATGYGTATTCAGGGTTTACAATGTCTGCATGGTTGTCCATGGCCACATGAGAGACAGAGCTCCATGTCTGACAGCAAGCTGAAATCTGCTTTCCCTCTTTCCTTTTGAGGTATCCACCACTGCCACTAGGTTTTTGCTTTGCTAGCACAACTGGTGGCTTGCCTGAGTCTTATTCACCCCTCTGGGCTTTACAGCCAGAAATGCTGCAGGTAGACTCACAAAGTCATTGCTTGGTGTCCACCATCCATGTGTCTCTGTGCCTCCTTTCTCTGCTCAGCCACAGCCTCCTTCCCTTCCTTCCCTGCTGCTACAGTGTATCTGTGTGGGACTTCTGTACAGCCTTACAGGGAAGGATGGTTTTCAGGGCTGACTGTAAGAAAGTCATGTATGAGTGGCTCAAGGCTGTAAGCAGAGATGGAGAGTGGAAGGAAGTGCCCCTTGGTCTGATTAAATGCTCATCTGAAGCCTTAAGACTGTGCTGCTGTATTGGCTCCTGCTGGGAGTGCCATGAAGGAAGGTGCTTGGCTGCTGCTGGTGAGGCAGCATCCCTGGACATTGCTTTGGCAGTGAGGGGCTTTGAGCAACCTGGTCTAGTGGAAGGTGTCCCTTCTCAGAGCAGAGAAGCAATGTTGCCCATGACAACACCCCTGCCCACGGCAGGGAGGTGGGAACTAGATGATCTTTAAGGTCCTTTCCAACCCAAGCCGTTCTATGATTCCATAATGAGGGGCTCTGCTGCTTCTGGGTCTAGGCACAGCTCACCAGACCAGTATAGTATATTACCAGTACAGAAGTACCAGTATAGGCACTTCAAATCACGACCCATTTGGTCTACTAAAAAGAGAGATCCTAAGCATCATGCAAACAATGTGGTAGCTTGGAGGTTTGTTGAGAGCAGGGCTACCAGCAGCATCTTTGAGCTGTCTGCCAACACCTAAATAATTGGAAGTGTTACTTTCTCTTAAAAGTAAACCTGGCCTTTGTGCTGCTTTGTCACAGCATTGTATTTTTTGCTGTCAGACATGAGCAGATAAAACATACATTTTAAACCCTTGCGGGGAAGAAAGAAGTTGGCAGTCCTCATGGCTTTAGCAGGGTTCTTATGACAATGTATGTCGCTTTTTTCCCCACCAAGATTCATATTCTAGAGGAATGTGACTATTTGAGGATCTCAGGGGGTTTATTAATATTTTTAGAGTGAGTTTTTGGAGCTTTAGACATGGAAGAACACAAAGAACTTGATGCCAGTTTAACCTAATGATTCAGAAACCATAAAGCAAATAATAATAAGCCAACATGTCTATTTTTAAACTCATGATTTAAGCCACTGTCATGATTTTGATAGGGGCTGACATGACTTTCCAGCATTGGGACTGGTAATAAAGCTTTTGTGTACTGATTTGAATGGAAAATCCTTTGAAAATCCTCCAGCTTGCTTGCCTTAGTCAATACTTAACAAGGACTCAGCCACAGCAGCAAAAAATATCCACCAGTCAGGACTTTGTTTTGACCCTCTCTTTCTCTTCCCTCATAGAAAAAAATTTGACACCCAAGAGTGTCATTGTAGTCCAAGGGTCCATTTTGAGAAACTGGTGTGCAGGAATCCCGGTACATGGGAATCCTGGAGCCAACAACAGCCTCCCAGGAGTCTGAACAGAGGGCAGGAGCATCCCTGTGTCAGAGTTTTCCGTAGGACCAAGCAAGGACTGAAGAGAGAAGCCGGCAGACCTGGGTCAGGTCTATACAGCTGGCTTGGTCTTGTTRTTCTGTGTCCCTATAAAGTTGTCCTGGGATGAACAGGAATCAAAGGTAAGGTGAGCTTCAAGGATGTGGAGAGAACCAAGCCATGGCACAGAACCTTGTGCAGCCTCCTTCGGTCTCGGCGTGGGCACATGAAATAAATTGCTTGTCTGGTGGCTGTRTCCATGAAGGAGTGGGAGAATGCCAGCTGGTCCCTGTGGTATTTAATTTCTTCTCGGGAGCTGRGCGAGGCAAACATTTTTGGGACGAAGCAGCTGAATGCAGGAAAGACGAAGTGCTATGCCCACTGCCCCCAGCCCACTGTGCTGTTGCAGGCTGGATCCAGATACCAAACTTGCTGGGAGACAACTGCACTGTTTTTTTATACCCCTAGACACCACCCAATGTTTTCCAGCTCAGCAAAAGYATCTGGGAACCACGGAAGGAGCAGCAGGCTCTGAGCAAGCCAGACCCATCGTGGTGCTATTTTGAGGCACTTAGCTTTCTGGCCAGCGGGTATGCTGTGATTCCTCTAATACAAGAAAACAAACACATGGGGATATATATATGAAAAAACAGGTGACTCATAAGTGAGAGTAGCCTCATTCCATCATTAGAGGAGGATAATTTACCACATATTTGTGTCAATATTGCAAATGTCTGCACAATTCTCCACTGCCCCGTCACACGCTCTGGGCTGCGCGTGTGGCCACAGCTGCCTGCAGCARGGGAGCAGGAGAGGGGCCACACTCAGTTGCTATTTGACCCTGATTTCTTCTTTTTGTCTAAAGAGTGGAAGAGGCCTGCTGCTTGGCCTTAAATCTGCCAGGAAGTGATTTGACGCTTTGAGTAGAGCTTGGCCTTTTCTTTCTCGTATTAAAATGGAAGAAGATGATATTTTATAGGTTTGTTACGTCAGCATGTATGCACCGATCTTTAAAGAATGATGTGAGTAGCTTTTTGTGTTACTGCTGGGCACAGAACTGTCAGTAAAAAGATTACCTGAAATGAAATCTCAGACAGAAAGTGGATTGTGAATGGCCTTGAATCAACTAAATAGCTGTGTTCACTCTCAGGCCTAATGATAGCACAAGTAACTGTTTGTATTGGGTTTGTGTGGCAAGGCTTTGGTAGTGGGGGAGCTACAGGAGGGGCCTCTGTCAGAAGATGCTAGAAGCTTCCTCTGTGTCTGACAGAGCCAGTGCCAGCCAGCACTGTGATGGACCTGCCACTAGTCAAGGCTGAACTCATCAGTGATGGTGGTAGTGCCTCTGGGATAATATATTTAAGAGGGGGAAGAAACTGCTGTGCAACAGCAGCCAGGAAAGAGAAGTGAGAATATGTGAGAGAAACAACTCTGCAGACACCAGAATGAATACAGGAGATGGGGCAGGAGGTGCTCCAGGTGCCGGAACAGAGATTCCTCTACAGCCCCTGGAGGACCCCACAGTGGAGCATCCTTTGAATGCCTAAAGCAGGTTGTGACCCCATGGGAATCCCATGCTGGAGCAGACTCCTGGCAAGACCTGAGGCCCCATGGAGAGAGGAGCCCAAGCTGGACCAGGTTTACTGGCAGGACCTGTGACCCCGTGGGGGACCCACAGTGGAGCAGCCTGTTCCTGAAGGACTGCACCCTGTGGGAAGGGACCCATGCTGGAGCAGCTCATGAAGAGCTTGAGCCTGTGGGAGGAACTCCACAGTCGAAGGGCTGAGAGTGTGAGGAGTCCTCCCCCTGAGGAGGAAGGAGCAGCAGAGACAACAGATGATGAACCAATTGCACCACTGTGAGGAGGAGGGAGAAAAAATTGGGAGTGAACTTAAGGTGTTCTAAGGCTCTACTTTATTTCCCATTTCCTATTCTGATTTGTTTGGTATTAAATTAAATTAATTTTCCCCAAGTCAGCTCTGTTTTGCCTGTGAGAGTAATTAGTGAGTGACCTCTCCCTGTCTTTGTCTTGACCCATGAGTCTTTTGGTGTATTTTTCTCCCCCTGTCCAGCTGAGGAGGGGAGTSACAGAGAGCTTTGGTGGGCATCTGGTGTCCAGCCAAGGTCAACTCACCACCCTGTTTAATGAAAAATTGTCCTTACTCTGAAAGCATCTTCCACCTCTGCCCTGCGGAAGGAAAAGTGATTTGTGAAGAAATAAAATTTCCTGAAGTGACTTAGGAACCTCAGATCCATTTGTTAAATCTGCTGACCTATTCACTTAGAAAAATCTCATCATAAGGCTTTTTTTTTTTCCCTTGGCTTTTTGAGGCAGAGATTTTGGTGCGGGCTTTTTTTAAAACAGAACTAAACCCAAGTATCTGCACATGTCTGGAACTCATCAGCTCTACTGCCAGTGGTGTGCACACCATCTATTAATCACAAAATGAATGAATTAATGTGAAAAAGCTGGATGGGGAAGGACTGTAAACTCCTAATCCAAGCCTAGAGCCCTGCCAAATGATTACAGAAATAGAAGGGATGGCGCAGTTCCCTGCTCACTCCCTGGCACTGCTGCTGGGGGCAAGAACAGGGCATTACCTTTTCATCAGGACTCCTCTCTACTTCTCCCCTTCTCATAAGAGAGAAAGAAACACCTGTCACAAAAAAAAAAAGTTTCTGAAAAATCAGAACATACAAAGAACCAGGAGCTAAACATCTTTTYGGAGACAGGAGAGTGGGGCAAGCTATCCAATGGCATTTCTTTTTTGGAAGTAATCTCCCATTATTTCAGGGAAAAGCAGTTTGCAACTTCCACTCGGCTTGGTTTGGCCAATAGGACTGAAGAAACACGCAGACAAATGGTGTTGAAAATGGGAATCCCCTGGTGCCCTGGCTAYGCCCACCCCAACCTTGCTTCCTCCTATATCTTGTTTTGAGGAAAGCAGGCAGCAGTCATTCAAGGACCTTAAAGATCTGCTTCATATTAATTTCAGATGCCAACTGTGAGTGCAACTGCTCCCTGCTCCCCCATTTTCAAAGTCCCAAGTGGAAGGGGAGTCTTCCTCTTTGCAGGAAAGTGTTTGCTACTGATTCTTCCAACCAGTGCTCTGATCTAGAGCAGCTATGGCTTTGCCAGTGTCCTGTTAATTTAGTTACCACAGCAGGAAAATATCTCAAAAGATAGCTCACTCAAATTGCAATAGCTCCAGGCGAGAGGGCTGCCAGCAGGGAGCTGCCTTACAACTGGGCTTGAAAGAGCTCAAAGGTAAAAGCAGGTTCAGTAGTGACAAACAGGGAGCAACAAGAACCTCACTTTGCCTCCTGTTTCCTGCAACATAATGTTTTCATGAAAAAAAAAAAACAACCACCTTTCTAGTGGAGCAGGTGYGTCTGGGCCTGTTAGGGGTCAAGGGTGTGCCAGAGCAGCTGGCAGGGTGAAACACCAAAACTCAGAGAGGTMGGATGATGCCAGGAGGAGGAAGAGGAAGTGGGACAGTATTTCTGCTCTTTTCTTATAACAGAAGAGAGAGATCATTGAATCAGCTGGAGCTGTGTGAGGCATGGGAAAAACACCAGGAGTGCCAGGATCACAAAACCTGGTCCTGTAGGAAGCACCATTCTCCAGCCTGTGCTGTGCTTGTCCCCCTGGCTCAGAACAGAGTGAGAGATGACCTGGCACTGTCCCACTCAGTAGGGACCCTCTGACACATCTGGCTCTGGCACATCTGTATTGGATGGTTTCTGAAGGATGCAGGTTGATCTCCAGCAGACTTTGTCAATAGATATCTGTCCTAACAGGCGGAAGGGATGTGGGAATGTGCAGGCATTCCTACCAGCCTAATCGACTGTTAGGAGGCCTCATGCACCTGGGCAGCCCTTGTCATGTGAAACTATGCCTTCTCTGCCTTGCAGGTGATCTATTCCAAAATGAGCACGTTTTACATCAAGCACTCCCTGGTGTAAAGGTGTCACGTGTGGAGGGTTTGGGTTTGTGTGGAGAGTAGGGCAGAGACTGAGCGCTGAGAAAGGAAGGCAGGTTAGGCAACGTCCAGGTACTTAGATGTGCTTAATGCCTTGCATGGAATAAAAAACTTGAGATTTTCATGTATTTCTGTCAGAGCTGTGCTGCCAGCATCTCAGATGGTCTTACAGCCGGGGAGTGGTCAGAATCACTTTGGACATGGTAAGAAAGAGAACTCCTCATGAACGTCTCAGGGATGCTTCCTTTCCTTATCTGCAGGCCAGAGATCTGTGCCCCCCCTTACCTAACTTCCCACAGGGAAATACGGTGGTGCTAAAAGCTCTGCGTGCATTATTTCCAGAGTACCTGTGTGTGTTGCCTGCGGGAGCCTGAAGCGGCAGCCCGTGCGCCAGTGACACCCCCTCGCTGTGCGGAACGCGGAGCCATTCTCGGCACGGCCCCGTGTGTCTGACTGCGCGGCAGGGCACACACACAGGAGCTCTGCTCTGCCACACCACCGAGATGCTGCGCCTCCCAGGGCGGGACCTGGGGCCCCTGCCTTCAGACATTGCGGCCACAAAGCCAGCGCCTGCTCTCTCTCCTCAGAGGAGGAGAGAAAGGAGCAATTTCAGGCTCTGCAGTGAGTGGATGACTAGTGCACATATTGGTAATAGCACCGTGCCGGGGTCTCGGTGTGATCTTCCTGTTGCTCATTTGCTGGCAAGTGTGAAATGCAAATCCCTCCGGGCTTCTGTCTCTGCTCAATATTCACAGGAGCGTGAAGGCTCCTGCGCGGAGGGGAGGGTGAGAGCCGGCAGACAGCAGGAAGCTTTGTTTCCTCCTTTGTCTGGAGTTTACGGGTTAAAAAATCTGCTTATTGGCGGGGCTTTGGAGGGGATGTCAGCTCACCGCACCCGCCCTGAACCCTGCCTCTGCCTCCTCTTGGGGGCTGGCGCGGGGCACGACACCGGCAGGGGCGAGTTAGAGTGCAGAGGCCTCTGCACCAACGTTGTGGCTCCATCGAACCCGGCGATGGCGGGGCAGGGATCTCGGGATGTAGGAGGGAGGTACCCCGGAGTGAGTGTGGCTCGGGGGGCTCAGAGCAGTTACCCGTGCCCAGGACCCGCCGGACCCACCCTGCTCCTCTCCTGTGGTGTGATGGTTCCAGTCCAAACCCAGTCAGGTCTCTGGAAATGGCAACTGAGACACTTGTTGCCATGGTGATCCTTAATAGTTCTGACTCAGATGTAGCGTTGCTACGGCAACCGCATCCGCAGCCCTTGGGAGGCAATGCCGGCACAATTTTTCTCTCGTAGCGGAAAAGGGCTCCGAAGCCCCATTTTGCTCACTCCTTGCTGCAGTGCAGTGACGAAGCTTTGGGGCTGTTTTATTATTCTCCTAATGAACGGCGATCCTGATCCTTTACCAAAGGATCCGCTGCTATTCTGCAGGGTAGAAGTGCTCTGGACCGCCTCACCACAGGCACAGTGTCTGCACTATAAGGCGACCCGAGCCTCTGCCCTTCCGTGGCTCATCAGAAAAGAAAAAAAAAAAAAAAAAAAAAAAAAAAAAAAAAAAAAAAAAAAAAAAAAAAAAAAAAATTTATTTTTCAAAAGGAGCAGTAACCTTTCTTCGTAGGTAGGAAAAACTGCTTTCATCTCGGGAGCTGAAGATCTATCGGGGTGGGGGGGTGGAGTGGGGTGTGGTGGTTCTGAGATGAAGAGCGGCTGTGGCTGTGAAAGGCAAGACAAAGGCAGGGCGCATGTGAGGGAGTGGGTGTGCCCGTGAGAAAAGCAGCGGATCTGTGTGCAGAGAGCGTGTCCGTGGGCATGGCTACGAATGTGAATGGAGAGGCACTGCCGGCAGAGGAGCCGCGAAGCGGAGCGTGGGTGTGCCTGCTCTAGGAGGAGAGAGGGGACGCTCGCCAGTCCCAGCTTTTGTTTTCCAGAGCGCGCCTGCACAGGCACGGGCAGAACAGGTTCACGTCATGCAGAGCTGCGTGAAGACCCTTGCTCACATCCAGTCCGCTCCCCTGTCATCTGGGCAGAGTCAGCCACTGACACACGCAATGCCTGAAAGGCACTGGAGTCCCCAAGGGGTGGATAAATGTTGGGATGGGGGAGTGTATATTAAGTTTGCTGTTGCAAACCTAGGAGAAAAGCCTTCTGCAGCACTAAATAATCCAGCCAAAATAATTTCGCGGTCTCCCTCTCTGATGAGGTTGAGGTGGGGATGAAGAGGCGTGTGAATTCTACGTGTGGGTACCCTTGGACCTACATCTCAGCCAAGCCCCTGTCCTGAGAGACCTGGGCATGGATCCCAAGGGAATTGGTCAGTGCTTTTCCTGAGTCAAATGTCTGACTGCTCAGTCAGGCAGGAGGAGTCACTGGAGAGATGCTTAAAGCTTCCCAGGCTTCTCAGGGTTTCCTAAACTTTCCCTGCGGTTTTTACAGCTTGTCAGAGAATCACACCAGGCTCTCTCCTGCCTGACATTCTAGTTCTTCTAGACAGCATCTTGCACTGGTAGAACATGGTTGTGTGTCCTGGAGCAGACCTTCAGAGAAACTGGGGTGACTGACGGATGGGAAAAATTACAAATTCACCATGAAAGTGGGAGATAATTTTACTGCAAGTAACAGTGGATCTGGGAAGAGATTTAAAAGTGGCAGATGCAAAGAATAAAGGGTGTTGCTAAAGAAATCAGCCCTATTCCACAATGGGAGAGTGTCCAGGGTGACTCTTGTGTGTCTGGCTTAGATGACATCAGGACAGAAGTCTTATTAGCAAGGGTAGGTTAGTAACACAAGTAGAGGAGAAGATTTTGGCATGCAGCCTGACGAATAAAAACCAACCTTAAAGAGGTGATGGGGGGCAAAGACATGAGAATGAAAGCTAGATGGAGTTTCATCCTCCTTCAGGATGGAGGAAGATACCTCAGAGTCCCTGAAGCGTACACATGAAGGTCCCCTGCAGGTTAAGTTAAAAGCAAAAAAAAGGGCTGAATTAAGGTATGAGCTGTGAGGGCTCCAGCAGAGAGAGGCTCTCAGGAAGGGAATGAACCTGTGGTATCTGCAGGGTTTCAGGGAGACAAATCTTGGGACTCAGTAAATAGCCACTGCAGGGTTTCTGCATGAACAGTTTGTGAGGCTGGAAGGTGATGAAAGCCAGAGGGAGGGGCTCCAGGAACAAGTCTAAGGCTCTTCAGAGATTAATATGACCTGTCCAGGGAGTTTAGGGAGACAGAGAGTTGTGAAGAGACTTAACTGAAGAGACTTAGTCAAAGAGAACTTTTAAATATGTACAATGACTTGCTTGGCATGCAGAGAGAAACTCATCCCTGGATTAAGTCTAATGAAATCAGTAGCTTTGGCTTTATCTGTGTCTTAATTCCTCATGGTGGAGGCAGATTAAGGGGAAGTGGCCATTCTGCCTGCCTCCCTAGAAGAAAGTGCCCATCATTGGGGTGGTGCTTGTGAGAGGCCACAGCTGTGCCTGTGCTGGGCCTGTGCTGTCGCATGTGGACCTTTGTCACATGAGATGGGCAGAGCAGCACCTGTGTCCTGTCACTGCACACGTCCCTGGTTCAGAGGTGGGACCCTGTGTGGTACCTTGCCTTCATCTTGCAGCCACCCCCGAGGAACAAACGGAGTCTGGATTTGGGTTCTTCACCCCAATGTGGAATCACAGATCCCTCCTTCCCAGTGACCATGTCTGGGTAGCACATTTTGACTATGACATCTGCTGGCATCAGTGAGAGGAGGACCACACGAGGGGCAGCAAAGGCTTTTGGAAGAGTCCCTTGGATCTAAGACTAGATGAAGCACAGGACTAAATATTGTAACATTTTGGTATCTGTTTTTGGCATGATCAATTACAGAGTTTGCTGGACGTGATTTCTTGCCTGGAAGCTGTAGCAAAACATAAAAATAGGGCTGAATTACTGCTTGGGGTTTTGTTTGGTTGGTTAGTTTTCGTTTGTTTGKTTGGTTGGTTGGTTGGTTGATTTTTTTACAGAAAACAAGGGAAACTGGAGGGGGCAATCAAAGTAATTTGTTGTTTATTTATCCAGACAGGATCTATCCTGCCATCCTCTGCTCTCTTTGCTCCCACCTTAAGAAAGTGATGAAGCGTCTGTAAGGACACTGGTGGCAGTAAATACTTTCCTTCCTTGTTTGTCTTTGGGACAGCTCAGTCTCTCTCACGGGGCAGCAATTTTAATAAACAAGAATTAGTGTAGAGCATGGAAAAAAGCAATAATTATTGTTGAGCCATTGGTCTCAGGATCCAGCAATTACCAGGTGCATCAAGATTATTTCAAAGAGAAAATCATGCCTGTGCAGGGAGAGGGTTTGGGGGCTGGTTGGGAAAGAAGGAAGAACAGGCTGAAATACTGCAGTTATCTTCTTTGTTGTTTCTTGTCCCTAAAAGAAATAAGTTGTTGTGCAGTTGTGCAGGTTCAGCCTGACCTGAGCTGCAGACTTGCTAGTGGGATTTGAAATCCCCAGCTAGGAAAAATGGCTGCTGSTGGTTGAGGCGTGGGGTTGGGGGAACACTGCTGGGGCAGTGGAAGGCAAGAGGGTGGTCAGGCAAGGAGGAATGGAGTGAGGGGTGCAAAGAAGAAGAGAGTCTTGTGGCTTGGATGCTGAAGARAGTTTTGGGACAATATCTATTTGCTCCTGTTGATGAAGATTTTGTTTAACAGAACCACTTGCTTCACAATAAATCTCCCCTASAGCAAATGATACAAAAAGAAGCACAAGCAGGCAGTCAGAAAACTTGATGYCTACCGTTCCACATACATCTGGAATCCCACTGTAGTGAGGGGTCAAAGCACAAGAGCCATGAAAATTTTGTTATTTTTCCTTCCTGTGCTTCTGAAGCAGTGATGTCCGTGAGATTAGTGTTTACCTTGATTTAATGTCTCATCAGAAGCACGACTTCCCCGGCAGCACTGCTGCAGTGCTACTAAATGAAGCATGCCCTGTTTTCTCAGCTGGGACTTAAACCTCTGCCCTTAGAGACCTGAGGGGYGGGGAAGAAAAATGGGGACGGAGTGATAGATATTGACCCACCTATCATGTACGCTAAATTAAATAACCGGGCTTTATTTTTTAACCTATTTAAAACAGTTACTGTTCTCTGCACAATTGATGTTTGTGGAGGTTACTGAGGTGGCAGCACCACAGCATGAGCCTCTCTTGCTCTGTACCTTTCCCCTGAGTCACATTCTACGGGTGACCTTCAACTGTAAGGACAGATACTGTCTTAAGGATATAGAAGAGAGAGGGAGAGAGAGGGAGAGAGAGGGGGGGAGAGAGAGCATTTTCTCTGCCAGTTAATTGAATCCAGGTCTTCCCTTCAAGTTACACTGGAAAAGCCTTATTGTCCTTTCATGGTGAGGAAACATTTGCTCATGGGGGAGCTGAACAGATGAAATCCTCCAAAGTCCCTTTGCTAGAGATGTCAAACTAAATTTGGATCGCATGTGCTCTTAAACCAGAACTGACCACGGTCTATGGGAGAACATCACTGATTTTAGTGCTGCTTTACAGTAGGCAGCAATATGGCTCAGTGACTTATCCAGCTTGATGACCAATTTTCCAGTGTGTCCTACGTTTTCCTTTTTTCCTCTTCTCCTCAGCATATCTGCCCCATACTGAGTCCCTAAGAAATCCCACTCATTAAAAAAACCCTCCTTTGAGGGCCTGTTGTGACAACCGTTTGAACTTCTAAGCTGGGAGAGCACAATGCACAGGACACAGAATTACAGGCAGTTAAATTGCCTCATTAAGAGAATATTATTAGGTCCTATTTGGTCTTTTCCTATCAAGCACTTTTGAATACTTTATCCAAGCCAGTTTTATGTCACAGGATCCCTGCCATTTCCCCTGAGAGATTTTCCTTTACTCTCTTCTCTTTGCATCTGAGTCCTTATGAGGGCTCAATGTGAGCTGTGACATGGAGAGGGTGCAGCATCACAGCCATTCACAGCATGCCCAGGAAGGGTGTCTGGGGAGGACACTCTCCTTTCTCCAGCAGAACATCTAGTACCTGCATATCCCAGAAAACATCTTCRCCCTTGCAGCTAAAGTTGCCTTCTTGTTTTTGAAATACCACACAAGTGTGCGCACGCCCCCTCCCTGGCCCCACTGAGGTGCTGAGTTTGGTTTAGCACTGCATCTCCAGCTAGGAACCATAGGATCTCCATAATTCCACTCCTTTGTCCTTTGCCACAGGGATTTACCCCACTGAAATCTTTCTGGCTGTAAATTTTCTGACCTGACGATTGCACATTTCTATTCCACAGAGTCCCAGCCGTGTGGACTTTCAAAGCACAGCATGTTAACARTTTACTCATATCCTAATATCTTCTCTCATTTCCTAATAATCTTTGATCACAGTTCAGAATTGCTCCTGTAATTTCAAGAGCCTTTGCCATTATATTTCTGTCTTTTTCTGTCTCTGTCCTCTTCCTTGGCCCTTACTCATGGCTTTCTGCAGCTGGCAGTGCCGTACAAGCACCTGCTGCTTCATCCACTGCTCTGTCCTTTGCCTTCTCCTGTGTTATGGTTTGCCTTTTACTGTTACTGTAACCTGTAGCAGAGCAGCTTACCCCAGACCAGCAATCTGTGTGTGCTTGTGTGCTTCTGACCGCTTTCTAATTAGGAAGACCTTAATTTACAACCTCCCATGTTCCCTGCAGTGTGCCCTGCAGTACTGTTTATCATCTCTCTGCCACAGCCAGGATCTATGCTGGCTTGCCCTCACCGAGGGAGCTGCCTGCTGTGCTGGTTGGAAAGGTGCCTCAGCTGCTGGTGCTGGAGTGGGAGATGGGGGATGTTTTACACATGAGGTTATGTGGGGTTTTCTTTTCCCCCTGTTTCTCACAGCACATTGAAATGGCACTGTCTGGATTTGTCTCTCCTGCTTCCCTCCATCCAAAGAGCCATGCTTGATGCCTGGTCAGCTCGAAAAATGATGCTTTTGTGCTGTATGCTGAAACACTCAAAGACGGCCAAGATAAGAGTCAGATGCTCAGCCAGGGTAAATTGCCATGGCTTCAGTGAAGTCAGTAAAGCTAATCCATTTTCTTCCAGCTGAGATTTGGGGAGCATAGAT
This sequence comes from Amblyornis subalaris, assembly GCA_018881555.1. Lineage (NCBI taxonomy): Eukaryota > Metazoa > Chordata > Aves > Passeriformes > Ptilonorhynchidae > Amblyornis > Amblyornis subalaris. Next base: position 1,006,661 of record JACAXG010000058.1, read on the forward strand.
TAACTATACCTGCCTGGAATCAGCCTCGACTGCAAATCCAGGCATAATGAAAGATGCGGCTTCACTGACCCCCTTGTCCTGCAACACCTCGAGCTTCTCCTCCGCACGGTGGGGCTCAGTGCCTCCTGCGCCCCGCCCTCCCGCAGTTGTAGGAGAACAACCCGGCTGCTCATTCACAACGGGGATGAGCGATGCAAGGGGAAGGAACTGGCTGTTCCTGCGCTGAGATGCATGGCAAGGCAGCCCGGGTCCACGGAGACTCTCTGATTGATGTGACAGGGAGGGAGTGACAAGCCTGCTGATGTGCTAACAGCATTTTACTCCAGCAGTTCTTGCCAAAAAAATAAAACACCTGTGACAAAAACTAAACCAGCTCACTTGCTCAGGGCGTAGATGTACAGGACCTGAGAGCCGCCACCTGATGTGAGTTATGAAGCCCGGCCTTTCTCCAGGAAGATGAGTGTGATAACACTTGACAGGTCAGGCTCAGGGTGCTCTGTGCTCTGGTTTAATGYAGCATTGCTTGGCCTGTCTCTGAAGGGCTGCCACCCCTGACTGCTGCCCGCGACTTTTAATTCAGTCTTTACTGCAGGTCAGGGGATGAGGAGTATGCACGTGAGCCTGCATATATATATATATAAATATAACACAAAGCAGCAGAGATTGGGGTTTTCCTCAGGAAATACTAATTTTCCTTGTCACTCTGATCAAAAAAGCACTTTACTTGGACTGGGGGGGTCACGCTGAATTTTGGTAGAAGGCTGCAGAAGTTGAAAGGAAGCTAAACCATTTGCTTGCCTGTAAGAGGAATATAAATGTGTAATACCTAATTGCTTGTGACGTCCATCACCCTTTTCCAGCACCAGCCCACAACATCGGGGCTCTTGGTGTGAGGGGACAATGTCTTTTCCTTTCATACTTGCCTGCTGGACCATACACTTTTCTGTCATCACCTTTTCTGGGTTCCTGTAACTTTTACTTATCATTCTCATGGTTAAATTCCTCTTCCTGAGTGGTGAGACAGCAATACCTCTTCCCCCATATCTTTGGTAGAGTCTTACCTTTATCTTCTGCCATCTTTTTTCCCCTGTTCCCGCTTGTGATGGCACAGGTCTTTGGGCAGCTGGGTTATGAAGCACATCGAAAAATCTGTGGGGTTTTAAAAGAACAGCTTATCCTTCAGCAGGTTATTTTATAGCCAAGGCTCTACTTCCCTGCCCTGGTTCACAGTGTGATRGTGCAAGTGCAAGAGCCAGCTGTGGGAAAGCAAGAATGCGTAATGTTCTCATTGCTGCTGAGGACTTTCTCACATGAGGGCCAAGTGACAAAAATGTTTATTTTTCTCCTCCTCTGCGTGTCAGTGCAAAGGGAGACAACCTCAGCCAGAAAGAAGGGCAGTAGCCTAGTTCAGAGTACCTCAGTCTGGTGACTAAGCCCTTTTCTTTGGGAGTGGAAGCAATGGGGRTTCAAACTCCCTCTGAACTGGGGGCTGATGCTGTGTCTGCCCCAAGAGGATGCTGTTGGGGAATGAGGGCTGCTGGCTGCTCCTGCTGCAGCACCTCAGTGCATCCAGGCTTTCCTTACCGTCCCATTTAGGAGATGAGCTTACAAATAAAAACTGGGAGTGTACCACGTGTCTCCCTATTGACACGGCCTCTTTCCCCTTAGTCTTACTTCATGTGAAATTATTTAGCAAATTCAGCCTGAATTTGCTGAGCGTTTTGGCGTCCCAAAAAATGCGGCTCAAAGGAAATAAATGATTCAGCAAAAAGAGAGAAAAAAAAATCACCTGCTTCTTTGCTGTCACATTTGCTCTACTCAGCTGCTGATGTATCAGTAGCAAATTCTTCCTGTCTGTGACAAGGTTAGACATAACACAAAAGCTGCCATCTGCCTTAGGAGGTTTTCTGTCTCATGAGGTAATTTTCTTTGGGTTTTCCCTAATTCCACCCGAGTCAGAAGAGGGATTCTTGCTCATGTCTTGGGGTACAGATTAGTCTCCTTGCTTATCATGACACCCCCCAAATCTCTTGCATGAACTCCCTATCAGCTGGGCTGAAGACATAGCCGGGAGGTCTTTCTGTTGGAATACACATAATTTGTATGTTTTCTTCTTTGAAAACAGGAATGGTAGACCCTAGAGAAAATGATCCAGTCCTAATTGCCCCAGTGACCTTTCCTTTGCTGTCCACTGACTATTTCTTTTGTCCAGTCTGTCTTCAAACGCTGTAAACAGTGGAGTTTCTGTCACTTTCTCTGGACATTATTCCACTGCCTAGAAAATCCTGCTCTCTCAGGTTACTCTGAAGTGGTATTTTCATTAATTTCATGTCAATGCATTCTCATATGACCATCTGCTTGCTGTCCTTTAATACTCTAAACCATTGCATTGCTCGTGTTTCAATCTTTAAGGCTTATTTAAGCCTTTAATCCTCTCCTGAAATTATCGCTTGATTAAATTATAGAGAATGGCTTTCTTTTTAATTTTTCTCTCTCTTCTTAACCATTTTTATTGTTCTTCGATGAGCTTCTCTTTAATGTTGTCAATCTCTCCCTGGTTTTCAGCATCCAAAATACAATGCAGTGTTCAAAATACAACACAATGTTTTCTATTTGTGCCAGAAAATTGTACAAGGAAATAATAATTTTCTCAGATCAAGAAATAAGTCTGCAAGCTCTGCCTTTTTTCCTACTAAGTCTCTGTACTTTGTCACCTCTTCCTCTTAAATTGTGAACTATTTTTCCCATCCAGTAAGGTTTGAAGATCCTTGTGCATATTCTGTAAATGCCATACTGCCAAAAAAAAAAAGGGCAGACATCAGATATCATTTCAGGCTATAAAAAAGAGACATGTAACATAGGAGGCCATGGTCTGCTCTGTGGTGGTACAGCCTCGATGAAGCCAGTGTGGAAAGACACAGCAGAGGAGAGGAATAAAAATGATCTGAGGTCTAGGAAACACAACCTGTGAAGGAAGGCACAAAGATTTGTGGTTGTTTGGGCTAAAGAAAACTGGCTCTAGAGGGAAGCAGTAGGAAAACAAGTCTTTAAATATATAGGAAATTGCTACTAAGACAAAGGAAACAAAATAGTCTTCTTTTCCACTGAGGATATAAAAAGGAATATTGAGCTTAAATTGCAGTAAAGGAGACTTAGGCTAAACACTAGAACAAGTTTTTAGGCTAAGGCTAAATGTATGTGAGGTCAGAAATATATGGCCCAGAAATACCACAGGAATTGCCAGCATCAGAGGTTTTTCAGAATAGTAGGAAAATTGTTAGGGAAAGTTTATGCAAATAGTGACCCTGCTCTGGGGCAGGGGGTGGACTCAATGAGCTGGTTTTTTCTGTGGTCCTGAGGGCAGAAAATGAGTACAGATTGCTGACCTTTTTGCAGTGCTGCTTCCTTTTAAGTGTGTGTATGTGAGTATGTGTGGATGCAACTGATGTTTGTGTGAGAGAATATTGTCTTCTCCCCTTTTCCAATAAACAATTGCCTTATCCTGAACTTTAATTTACCCTTATGTTAATGGGGCAGGAGTGGTATCAGGGGGAATAAGCTGAGCTTCATAGGCTAAGGTTTGTTTCTCTTCTTCAGCACATCTGATCGTAGCTCCTTCCCACACCACACCTGAAAATAGGCTTAGAATTATTCCAGGACAGTAGATAGTGGATCCTGTTGGGCTGATCTGTGAATAGAGATGGAGAGAGGTGTTCAGTGCTCAGCCCTCAGCTCAGCTTACTCAGCCTTGGAGCTGACTGAAGCATTTGCACCACCCTTCTTGTTATTTACTAACATGGGATGTGTCCTTCTTCCCCTTTCTTTTCCAGCAACATGCCTCCCTGGGACATCTTCCCACCAGGCTCCAAGTGAACATCTTTCAGTACAAATGAAGAGCATGTTGGAGCTGAGAGAAGACACAGGACAAGGCAAATATCTTTYGGGCCTTTGATTTTGAAGCATATGATTGAGTTGAAGGTGCTTTTCATTTGTAACCTCGAAATATATCACAGATAGTGGCTGGCACCAGGATCCCTCAAGGTAATGGGCTTGGGCCCTGGGCCCCTGCAGGGGTCGGGCAGGGTGTCAAAGGGGCTTAAAGAAGCAGCTGTCAATCCACAAGGATGGTCAAGAATTGCAGTGAGCTAGATCAGTAGTGAGGACCTAGATAGCCTGACTCCACCCTTTCATAATGTCCACACCTCTCAGGCTTGGATTTGATTCAGAACTCAAGTGAGCTCCTGGTTTTGGGATGAATGTGGGTTGTTTAGGGCTTTCTGCACCTACTGGGAGAGCTGTGCCCAGAGTGAGCCAGGGCCCTTTCTGTGTTCTCACTAATGGCACAGAGAATTGCTGCTCACTGGTGGGAGAACAGGGGCACTGAATTAAACTTACAGCTGAAACAGAGCCATTAAAAGGACGTGGTTCTTTGAATATGTGGTTCACGTGTGAAAATCTTTGCTGCAGGTGTTGTAGGTGCTATATGCTTGCTCACATGAGCTTCAGAGGGGTTTGGACTAGTTCAGGGAAGGGAAACCTACTGAGGGTTATAAGGACATCAAAACTGGATCAGGAAACCCTGGTAGCAACATGCTGGAGGGAATTTTTTGGGTTTTCTGGATATTCCAGATATTTGATATTTGGTCTCTTAAGAACAAGCACTGTCAAGTAGTTTCTTCCAGTCAGTGATGGACTAAAGGGTCCTGGCTAGATGGACCTTTCATGTAACCATGAATAGCTGGCTGTAAGTTCTTATGTCAACTTGATCTGTAATTATTACATCAGAATTGCTGGCATGAACTGATGTTTGGCATAAAAGATGACATTGTTGGGTTTATCTGGGTGAAASCTTCAACTGCGATTTCTAAATGTGGACTACAAAAATCTGCTCCAAATATAAAGCCCCACCTGTAAAATGCATTAAAATTCTGAGCCAGAACTCAGCTTGTCTTTGGTGATTTTCACTGTTTCAGCTATTACAGGCAGCAGTTTATAAAAGGGGCCTTCACATGACATTGTAAATCCCACAGTGAGCTATTGCTAGAGTAGGGGAAAAAATATGTTAATSCACAGTAGTAAATTCAGGATCACACAACAAGCACACGCTTCCTTCTTGAGGCTGCCAGTTGTACATGGAGCAGCAAGTGACTTGCTGTGAGCCATTTTGCACTCTGCATTGTTTCCTCCCTTGGCTGATGATGTTGTTAAAGACCTTTGCACTTGCTAGTGACAGTCAGGTGAGAACAGAACTGACAGAGGACTTGAGCTGTGCCTGACCCTCTTCTGAAGCATGATTAGACAAAATCCAGCCAAAATGCATCATTTTTCATACCTCTAGGGCAGTTTAATCTGCTTTTGAACTCTAAAAATGCCTTAAAGCACTATGTAAAAATCTCTAACTTCCTTAAAATTGGAGCCTGACGTGAAAATTGACTTTGATAACACATAAGGCAAAAGCTCCGTAAATCCTGATGCTCCAAACAAAATCATGAGCTGTAGAAAGCAGGTATGCCTTGTCTTCGTAGGAGGAATGTCTGCAGATTGCAATTTGCCCTCTTTGGGAAGGGGCTTTTCATACACAGTTTTGTTACCTCAGGTAAATGGTTAGTGCCATGCTGTTTGTCACAAGCTGAGAATCAGGCTGTCACCTTTGTGATCTCCTCAGCTATTCCTGGACAAGTCAAGGGTGGCAAAGGAGGTGAGCTAGACTGCTCCCATGTAGCAGCTTTGCGTCAGTTGGGTCCCTGCTGTGCAATAATGCTGCAGGTTGATTGAGGCTTTTCTTTCTCTACCGCTCAAAATATTTTTATTACTTGTTTCATTTCTATTTGCTATTATTTGCCTTTTCCCCTTGTATTTGATCCCCTGTACTTTATAAATGCACATAATCAAAGTTAGGTTAGAGCACGGATTTATGACGTGTGATCCTAAGGCATGCTCCTGTAGACAAAGCCATTTTGCTGGTAATCTTGCACAGAGCACTTCTGGGAACTGAAGGAGTATGTGCGTGCTTCTTAGCTGACCTGATGGTTTGCTGTTCTGCAGCAACACTGGAGAGCTGTAATAACCTGCTTATTGTGCTAGAAGATCAAGGATCTCTTAGGGTGATGGAGGCTTCTGGAGTGATTTTTTGTACTGCCTGAGGTCACAACATAGCTAAGGACATCTGATTACCAAGTTCTTTTGTTTGTGGTGTGAYACTAGCTACATTTAGGATTTTAATTTTTTTTTTGAGAAGAATACATAAAATTCTCTGTCATAATTGAGGTGTCTGACTGAAAGGGGCATCTGCATTTACCTGTATGTGTTGTGGTCCAAAATCTTCCTCTCCTTGAACCCTCAAGGCAACACAAGTTCCCAAAATAATTCTTACATTCACAAGTCACTGACTTCAAAAATCAAAGATACGTGTACCAAGATCAAGATCAGAATGAAATCTGAATGTCTCAATAGATCTGTTCTCTTTATCTTCTCTCCTGAAACAATATTTCAGGAGAGTATTTCTACTCCCCTGAAACAATAACACTTAGACAAAAAAAATGTTTTTCCATTTTTAACAATTTCTGCAGAAGATCTCAATGGATTTTAAAGATACAAGTGATATCTTCCAGGTTTTCTGTGACTTGTCACGTGCATTTCATGGATGGAGCACTGAGACAAACTTTGCCCTACGTGCTACAGCAAGTCAATGGGCAGACCAGTGTCTAACAATGCTACATAGCACTCTTCCAACTCTACAGCTAAAACCAATTTTTATACAATGTCTTGGAACATTTATATTTTTGTTCACTCTACCTCAGCAATAAATATGAGCATTTCCTTCAATTTTCTGGAGGGAAGAATCCATTTCCCAGGGGATTTCTGAATGTGCCAAATATAAGATGCTCTAAACCGGGCCTGGGCCTGGCATCTGTCTTTCTGCTCCTTTTTATTTCAAACAGCAGGAAAATTAAGCCTGGAAAAAAGATAAACAGAAACATCTGATTCACAGCTTCTTCACAGAATATGCAGCTATTCAGTTCTGCTCTTGTGCTTTCCTGTACCACCCCAGGAGCCACGCTGCTTTCATAAGCACTTCCTTATATCCTACCAGCACTCCTATCCTATTAGGTAGAGAGCAAGTTTGATCTTCTGAACTGATAAGGAATGACAGCTACTGGCAAAGGTGGAGAAGAAGCCTCCTTCAAATCAAAATCTGAGCCACTACATTTTAGCAGTATTTAAAAATTTGTAATATCCTGCTGCAGTTTCCTGAACCCTACTAATCAAGATTTTTCATGGCAACATTTGCTGTGGGACAGAAATGGAGATACATGGGAGGAGACAGTGGTGCAACTGGTAAATGACTCGAGTTTTCAGCCAAGGAAGGGAGGAACTGGAATGATGCACTCAGTGAAAATGAACAATAGTGAAGAGTACAGTTTGAAAGTTAGGGAAGTGTTCCCACAGGTGAGATCCCAGGACTGAAGAACAACCTTCTCATGAAAGTAATAGCAAGAGAAACCTTCAGATTTGTTTCACAACAGGTGAGCACTTCAGAGAGTAGAAGGACCTGTACCCAGTGGAAAATGGGGAAAGAAACAGGCACTGCTGCATTACTTCTGCAGGTTTCCCTTGCATAACTGTATTACCAGGAAACTCCAAACTCCAGAACATAAACAGTGGCAGTGACAAAATGAATTGACGTGACTGCTGGTACCTGCCTATGCAAAAATGACATCTGTCGAGTGACAGCCAGTGTAGGAAAAATGCAGCTAAATCCTACTATGTGCGGTGGCCACAACCACTGCTACCTGTTATTGAGATGCCTCCCAGAGTGCAAATTTAATGAGGATAGCTCATGCCTCTGAATGCTTTTGGATACAGATGCTGAACAAGTTATACCAGATAAAAGGTTTCTCAGGTTAAGGGGTGATCTTCAGAGTGACAGCACAGAACCTTCCCATGGACCTACTTCTACCCCGTAGTCAAGTGAGATAATTTATTTGAAAATGGGATAAATGACTCCACATACAACATGGGGGAAGAATGTACACATGGGGCCATTGCACCTGTTGCTGATGCTCTCCTCAGGATCACACCATATCTTGTTGCAGGCTAACTTCTCTCTGTGCTGGTATTCACAGATACTAGGAGTAGGAGAGTTCAGTATGTGTGATTAGAAACATATGGAAAAGGTACAGAAATGGATTAAAAAAATAGTGTCCTTACAAACCATGCAGTCATCTCTGAAGAGCGAGGACCAGGGAGTTATATGGGGACAGCACTGAGTGAAACCACTGTTGTCTTGGAAACTCAAAGGGAAAAATTAGCATACAGAAGGATTTTATTTTTCAGAGACACTCTACACACACACATACACACACATATTAGAGAGATAGATATGTGATAGATAGAGAGATAGATAGATAGATAGATAGATAAATAGTCATGCTCCTCTGCTTCTTTTGTGACAACTTTCTTGCCCAAAGCCAATCAATATGAGAATTCTTTGATTTTAAAAGTGAGAATGTGAATGAACCCCTACGCTTTTGCTTCATCTTAATGAGAACTGATCTTGTGTTCGCAATTCAAAGATACAGCTGTTACGTATATAAATGAATTAAAGAACATGTAAGGATGAATTAACAGATCAGCTTTCTGATCCACCYCAGTGAAGAAAAGGAAGGAGACCTGTCTTGGATTATGAAGAAGGAGAGCTGTGGGCATAGCTTAAAAGCTCCCTCATGCATCTCCCTGAAATCTGAAGGTAGCTGAAATCACAGGGACAATAGGCATTAGTGATGGAGAAGGCTTGCAACCATAGCTGTTCCTACAGAGTACTCCTGGCCAGTGAAGCAATTTTCCCTGTGCAGGAGGTGGAATGGCAGGAGGGACATGGCAGAAGACTCTGGTATCCTCTTGCACACGTTGGGAGCACAGCCCTTGCCAGCAGGGATGAGCTTGTTTGCTCCTGAGGCTGGGGGTGGTGACAGTGTGTGTGTGTGTACCTGAGCACGCACAGAGTGCGAGACACCACTCAACTTCTGTGGCTGAAGGCAGCTCCAGATCAGATACCTCCTGTTCTCCTCTTGCACAGCTGGAAGGAGGTGCTATCAAGAAAAAGCGGTGGAGCATTCGGTTCCTCAGCTCAGAATGATGAGTATCTAAACCAGCCTGCCAGAGACAGGCATTGGCAGTGAAAGGAGGAAGAGACACTGTCCGAGGGACACGACTGCTATCTTTGCTGGTTCTGTGGCTTACTGAACAGGTAGAAAAAACCAGGCTGGACTTTCCCTTCTGAAGGAAAATTTGTTTCTCCTTCCAGAATCTCAGCAAAATAGATTTTGTCATTTCCCTCTTGCTTTGTTGTGCACTGGTTTGGGAAGGCAGCCAGCAGCACAAATCCAGGCTGTGGCATATGCATACACTCTGGCATGGGCAATGAACTCCTTTCAGAAACATTTATTTTACTCCTCCCCATGCCACCTCTCTTTGCCCACGGTGATACAGTATCACAGTACCCATAACAACTGGCTCCTTTAATCCATAACCTGCAATTACTAGACCTGTTACTAACGGCCTGGAGTTTGCTCCCCCATCCTTCAGTTGCCTAGCTCTTCCAGTATCAGCAAGGAGCCACGCTGTGGTTTTAAGTCTGAATTAAGTCTTTTGGTATCCCACGCTGCCCTCCGTGAGGGCCTGTATCTGCCTTGGTCTATGCCACACTTGGTCTGTTGGGCCTGTGACACTCCACTGCGGCTCCAGAGCTTGGCATGCCGCTCACCTGGAATCCCATGTGGATCCACAGAAACCTCTTGTTGTCTTTTTAGAGACTTTAGAGATTTTCTCAAACTGCAGACCTTTCATGGCTTTCTGGTTGAAACAACTCCGAGCATTATGTCTCCCTCCACTCTCCAAGCTTCCAGTTGTGGTTTGTTTTCCCGAGTGGCCTGGCCATGGGAGACGACGGACACGGGCAGTGTGAGATCCGGTAGCCTGTTATGGGAGGGGAATATGCAGTTCACTTGGAGTCTAATCTACCCTCAGAAAGTAACTTGATGGACATGATAGGGCTGATTGTAAGGAGCCCATACACTGGTCCTACAGTCCTTGTGGCTAAGCCTCCTCATGCGCCTCACACCAGGACATGTGAATGGCGGCTGTCCTGCTATCAATTTAGAACAGCAGCAGAACCACTGCTGATATCTTTCTGACAGTCTCCTTATCTTGGGAGAAAGGTGCTGATAAAAGCCAYGTTAAAGCAGCCTGTCATCAAACAGAACTATCTTGCCACCGTGAGTCAAAGCCACTGACTTACTTGTGATGGTTTATGAAGGTGCATCAACTGCCACAGGCATGAYCTCAATAAGGAATGTCTCTAGTAACACTTTGGGAATGGTTAGTCCTCTCCAGGAGAGGAAAGGATGCCTGAATATATGTTCTGTGCCTCACCTGGGGTAGAGTTGCCCTAAGGCATCCCATCAGTTGGGTCACAGGGCTGACTCTCCAAACCACTGTTCACTGTTCCTTTACTCCAGCTGCTGCTTCTTGAACAGCTTAAGGAACAGCCCTTCAATGCTCTCCACAGTGTGAAATCGAGATGGAAACACTGGCCCCATGGTACTAAGTCATCTTAGGCTGTTAAGTGCCTGGCCTGTGCCTTCTGCCTAATCCGTGTTAGCAAGTGGATCTAGCAATTACTACCTTGTGAAGAGGGAGCTGTGGGGCAAGAGCAGAGGAAAAACCCCAAGAGAAACTCAGAAGAAAGCAGAGCTGGGGGCTGACACAATTTCTGCTGTGTGATGTGTTTACAGAGTTTTCTATGATGCACTTATGATAAGGTGAGTCAGAATATTAATTCATACCCTGTGCTTTACCATGGATTGGCAAAGTGCTCAGCCCAGGTACTCTTGTGTAAGACTTGTGTTTGTTTATCTGAGGATTGTTTCTTATGTGATCTCCCTTCTGGGTGCACTAGGGGAAGGAGGGGCTCTTGCTTCGACTACAATAAGTCCCAACTCATTTTTGCAGAGCATCCCTGGGGACTGCAGCTGGTCAGGGTTCCTGGAAACATGCTTTGCATCCCTCTTCTCACATGATGGTTAGAGCCTATGTTCCAGCTATGACCTTTGTGTAAGTGACAAAAGAAGGTCTCTTTTGTAAATCTAATGGCATCCGTTATCCAGCCTGAATATTTCCAGAGTTCAGAGATAGATCTTTGTGCATCAAGAAACAAAGAGCYATGCTTTCTTCCTGTGTATGCTTTTTTCTATTTTGTACCTTTTTATCCCCGACTATTTTATATCAAGGGCTATTCATCATAAAGACTATAAAATGAATCCTCACAGGAGACAGAGAAATGTCTTGGCATCAACAGTTTAGTAATGGGTTAGACAGCCTTTTCATGTGGAGTTCGCCAAYATGAATCCAGCCCCCACACCAGCAGGGACTGCAAATTTGTATCATGTGCTGACTGGCTGTCAGCCGATAGGAAATGAACTTAGTCCCAGTCCAGTTCCTACTGGATCAGTGCACGTCATCACTGCTGGAAACTGTCTCCCTCTTTCACTGGCAAGCCTGGCAGAGAGGCTAGAAAGTGAAAGCGAGTCTCTCATCTCTGGGGATAATATTGGAGGCACATTAGCATCAGGATCTGTAAGGAAAAAGCTTATTCAAGCACTGCTAGTGCTCAACCTGCTCTGTGTTGAGGCTTTTTGCTCTTAATATGAAACTTTTCACCAGCCTTGCATTTAACACAAGCATAAAGCAATTCTCAGGAAGAAATAAAAAAAAAAATTGCAGGTGGTGTCTTGATAGAAAAGGCACTAAATGAGTAATCTAGACAGAGCTTTAACAGGTGAATGTGCCTTCACACAAGAGCTCGAAGGTGTCCCGAATGCAACAGCTTTGCATTCTGAAGCTGTGCCAGGAAGAGACAGAACTGCTCAGATATCACAGCCAGGCCTGCTTGGGAATTCTCCAGCTGCATTGATTTTATTGAAAAAAAACCCAGCAGGTTGCTAAAATCCAAAATTTCTCAGTAGTTAGAATTCAGTTGGGAGGGTTTCCTTCCAGATTAATGATTGAATTCCTACCAAATATGATTTTCTCTCTCGCCCTGAATGAAGGCCGCTAGCCAAATGCTGTCTGATGCTAGACACACCTTCATGTCAAAGACATGCACCCAGGGAGCTGCAGTGGAAAAGGAGAAAAAAGAGCCAGGTGAAAGTGTTGACACCAAGCCACCCCACTGGTACAAAGACGGTTTGCTTCTCTTCACACCTGCACCGCTGCAACAGCCCTAAAACACTCAAGCTCGTCTTTCATTTGCCTTTTCTCACCACATCCGAGACTATAGGAACAGTATGGAAGAGACATCCCAAGTTTCCACATTATTTGAACTTCTGGGTTGGGAACTCTTCAAAACAAGACAGAACAAAACATGTCTCTGTGGAAGCATGGAGCACGTGTGCCAGTGTGTGCCTGACTGTACAAAAGCGCGTGTGCACCATCTGCCACTGGGATTCTGCTCTGAGCACTCCGAGCACAGGATGCATTCACCTGTGGTTTTGGTACATGCTCAGGGATCTTTTTTTCCCCGAAGAATGTCTCATTGGATTCATTGCTTTGACAGCTGGAAATGGCAGGAAAGGTGATGGCTGGATTCATTTGTCACCAGCTCAAGATTGCATTTATGTCGCATAATGCTTCAGAGGCCTGGGAAGCATCACCACGTCAATCCTGTGGCGGASGGAACCAAGGCACGACATCCTGTCTGCAGCCATGGGAGACASCAGCAGAACTAGGACCAGGATTCACACCTGGTACCTCGCTCCCTGTGCTAACTGTTCAAATGCTGCTTGCTCACTGTGCTTACAGCCACGATCCTGCTTTCATTGCTGCTTTCACATTCTTGTTGATCTGAGCTCTCCCTTTAGCTATGCCTTTCAAGTCTTAGAAGCTGTAATGAATATGTATCAACATTTCAAAGCCATAGATCCTGTGGTGGAGAAACAGAAAGGGGAYGGGAGAGACAGACACACATACAGTYTAATTCATTTTTAAATGTCTGTAATTCATCCAAGAGCATTATCAATAATTACTAGGAGAAAGCAGTAACTCACATCACGAGAAATCAGTGCTTTGACAAAAAGTTGGCACCGGGCCTTACAGATATCTTGCACATGCAAAACCTTTCTGGAGCATGATAATCAGCTTGGGGGCGGGGGGAGAGGAGACCTTTCTGTCTGTTCACAGCTYCGGTGGCCTCACCAGGGAACCCTGCTGTTCTGTCATCCCTGTGCCTGCATCAGGCACACTGTAGCTCCTGCAGACAAACTCGGTGGGTGTGTGCTAGATCTCATCCCTGCAGGAGGTGTGGGTTTTCAGAGGAGGTTTATGGGAGCTGGATGTATTGTTGTCTTAAGCATCCCTTGAAAAATCAAGCCTGGATGCTCATGAAATATCCTCTTCGGGTCTCACCACTGCCTCCCCTCAGCTGCAGCCATTGCTGTCCTGTGCTTATGGCAGGGCAATGGGCATGTCTGTTACACCATGTTTAAACTCATTCCTCTTAAAGCTGTGACTACGAGATAAATGGTGGCCTGGGACATAGCAGTGGGAACAGATCCTGAACTGCTTCCAGCTTGCAGTACCCAGCAGCTACCTGTCACCTGCAGACCAGAACCCCCACCATAAACAAAACCAAGGCAAGACAGATGGGGGAAAGAGAGAGGGGCACTCAGAGAAGGGAGGCTGTTTGTGTTAAAACTTGGGTTTTTTTTCACCTGAAGCCAGTCCAGGCTCATTTTCAGGACATGAAGCTACGAGGGCTGTGGCATTTAGATCCATTCTCATCCATCCCTTTTTCATGGGCTGCCAATACCTGCTTCAAACGTATGGCACTGGCAGGGCTGGGGTTAAGGTGTGGGGATGCCGTGTCATCTTTCAGACCTTTGTGTTAGTCTGTGAAGTATGGGTGATCCTCCTCCTCCTCCTTTCCCACCCCCATAACCCATGTGATGCACCCCTGATTTTGGGACAAGGGCAGCTGGGGGCTGTGACCTCTGCTGCTGCCACACTCTGCCAGTCAGGCTCCTTTCTTGACTGCTTCTCCCTGGGTTTACCAGCACCATGGGAGCAGAGACACTGGCACAAGTACCATGGAGCATCCCTGCAGTCATGTCAGACCTCAGGCAGAAACACAGCTGGGACCACAACATCCTAAACCCAATGGTTAGACCTGCTGGGGCTCATCAGTCTGAGGCTGGAGCCTCCTCCATAGCTAAGGCTGACCAAAATGTCATTGCAGCACAGGGAGTCACAGCGTTTGGGTCACCCCTGGTACAGTTCTCTGTGCTGGGCTACAAGTGAGGAATATTTGGCAGTTTCAGGTAATACAACAGCAGCTGCTGCCTCTGTGGTGTGTGTCTCATGAAACTGCCAAACACCTGTACTCTCCTGTTGGCATCCAGTTAATTAACGGATAAAATTCAAGAGATTAGCTTCCTGCACAAAGACCTCTATGCTTTAAATCCTGCAGGTGCACCTGGCACTTTAACAGATACAGAGAAGGCCTGGAACCACCTGTCCCAGTGGCCTGAGAGGGCAAGGACAGCCCATGGTTCATAGATCCACAAACAGCTTTCAAAGGATGCTTAGAGAAGTTGGAGTTCTTTTTTGGCCAAATGCTGCTGTTGAAGTCTTTATTTGAACCCTGCCAGTGTGTTAGAAGACTTGGCACAATTTCTTATCTTTATATGCGCCTCACTGGCTTGATAAATACATTTTATTTGATCCCATAAATCAAATGTTTGTAGTGGCCCTTGCTGTTTCCCATATAATGTCTGCTGCTCTGTGTTATAAATGGGCCATGTTGCACTGGCCTGTAACTCAGGAGGCCATACACCATAAAGACAATCAAAACAGGAGCATTTCCTCATTGACAAATATCCATGTTTCCTATGGAGAACAGAACTGGAGAAATTCTAGGTCTTTTAGGGTTTGGGGGTTTTACTCCTCTAAATCAGGTCTAATTTAGCACTTCAGCACTTTATCAGCTCATGCCACAGCCTGATGTTGGTTACCGGGAGCACCTAGTCCTGTGATGTCCTTGCTGTGCTGGTTAACAGGAGGTGGCAACACCTGTGGGGCARGTCTGGCTCATAGGACAGAGACCTGAAAGTGCCCAGTGCTTTGCAGATGTGCAGCTTCTTGGACAGACTGGACGTGAAGCTCTACCCAGATGTGCTGGGCAGGAAATTGGAAACCAAGCATTTGCTATTCCATCCCTGCCTGAAGCTGTGGCACCAATGCCACAATGGAGGCAGTGAAATGCTGAGTGGAAATTGGTTAGATTTAGCACTCCCTAACTTTRTTATTACAGCACAGGGAGAAAGCCAGGCCAGAGCTGTGCTTTGTGAGCAATGATCTGAGCTATAGATTAGCCAGAAAATTAATCCTCCACTGGTATACAATGATACTGTCATTCCTGAATTCATTCCACACAGCAGCATATGTAAAGTTATAATACTGACTGCATAATCAGTGGGTGGTGTTGCTATTTTTTCGCTTAAGCATATGATGGACAAACAGCTTCTCCACTGTACATTTAAACCACTTCCATCATTTCTATTCATCTGTCCAGGATAAATTATATAGGAAAAAACATGTAGGTGATGAAATTGCCCTCCATTTTTATCTGTTTTTTTTTTTAACTGACAAAGGAGAGACAACAGATGAGGTGTGTGTTGACACTGAGGTGGGTGGAAATCATAAATAACTTGTGTCTTCAGAAACAAACCCTAAAAGCCAGCTTGACTGCTTGGGGAGTAGGGCTAGGGGCAGTCTGTGTGATAAGGTGTTGGTGTTCTTGCCTTCTTAAAGCTTTCTATCTAGCTCTGCGACCTCTCAGCTATTTTTTGTGGGTTTCTTAAAACAAAAAAAAACTAAGATCCCATTTCACAGGGATTAGAGTTTCCATGGAGAGCTGTAGCCCTTGGCGCCTGTGGTAGGTTGTGGCGTGGCTGTAATGACAGTCCCAGCCCGGTTCCACCAGTCCTGAGACATTAAGTGTACGCACAAATGTGCACATGGAGAAACACACGCRCTTCATCTTTAATGGGGTTTTAATTTTGTGCTTGTGGGAAGCGCCGGATAACAACCCTGGAAGCAGAAGTGGATTGATCACAGATCTGGTGATTTGGGTGGCACCAACAAGGCGCTTGGTGCCCTTGCCAGTCTGCCTGTGACGTCCCAGTCTCAAGAAAATGACCTTTGAGGACCAGCAGCACCAGTGGTTTTTCTGATGCGGAGGTTGACCACTGAAACTAGAAAACCACCCTCTTCAAAATTCCTGGTGTTTCTTGCCTTTCTGTGTCCTACTCTCCAAGGCTTCTGGCCAAAATCAGCCTGGAGCTGAAGGGTCAGCAGCTAAAYGGAATTACAAGGCTTTTACAGAACCCAGCTGCCTGGGCAAAGGCCTGGTTTGACAGAGGAGCAGAGCAAATGGGGCAGAGATCAAGGGACAGGGACCTCGCATGGAGCTGGGAACTGGCAAAGGAGAGAAGGGAAAGGGSAGGCTGAGGTCAGACCAGCAGGAAGGAGGTGAGGATGGAAACTCAGGGATGGCAGGGAGAACGGTTCATGCAGGAGCTGAGCATTGGGTCTGAGGTATCAGATGGGTGCCACAGGAGGGGATCTGCTCCTTGCTCTCTAAAACCCTGGTTCATCACATGTTCGAGTGAGGAGGAGCACAGGGMTCAGAGAAAACCACTGCCAAGCCAAATATTAGCTGGGCAACCTTCACTAGGCTTTGAAGCACATACCTGCTAAAATACCACATTTGATTATATGCTTACCTAKGACTTCATGTGCAAGGTGGGCTCTGCCTCTGCCCCCAGGCACACCTTGCTGCCTGTGCTCCGAAAGGCATGCAAGCTTCACTGGCGGTGAGCACTCGGGGTGGGTCAGCAGCTGGATTCTGCTGYAGCAGCAGCGGTCCCTGCTCACATGAGGAAGGCACTCAAGTGAGAGGAAGGCTTCCCTTCATTATTGTGCTAGCTCTATTGCTCTAGCACATTTCAAGGCTAAGAAAAATACTCCAAGWCTGAAAATTGATTTCTGGTTTTTTAAGTCACACTGATTGCACTCCTGGGGGGGAGGGAGCCTGTGTGAGCAGCCAGGGGATCAGGAGTTCTGCTGGGCTCGGGCAGCAGGAGGGGTGTTAAAAGGAGAGGGTTTCAGCCTCCTTCATGCCAAGGCAGGGTGTCCAAAACCAAAACATGGAAACATGCGAGGAGAGGGAAGAAAAACATTATTTTATCCAGCCTAAACTGAAATGGAAGTCTATGAGACCAAGCGACCGAACCCATAAATACTAACTGGTGACCGAAATAGATGGTCTGGGCTATGCTATGGCTATGCTATGCTATGCTATGCTATATTGTGCTATTCATTCTTTCTTTTCTCAGCATGGGACTCTCACAGCTGCCCCATTACTTAATTTATTAATTTTAGAAGATACACTTACTATCTGCATAACACCTGTAGTCCACAGCCCTGCTGTGTTTGCTCTCTGCACACAGGAGTACCTAGCTCCTGGTAGGAGTCAGTGAGGACTCTGGCAGAAGGCACTAAAGCCAACTCGAGGTTTATTCCAGTGAGTATCAGGGGCCATTATTTGCAGTACAACAGTGTGTAATTCTTTCAGTGTAGGTAGGCACATATGCTTGGTGGCTGAACAGCAGGAAAATTAAGACTGGATCTGTTTCCGTTTAAAGCAAATGGGATTTTAGTCACCGTCCTCAGACGGAGCAGGATTGGGACCCAAGAACAGAGYCAGTTCTCCAGTTTGTTGCTTGCCTACTGATCTCATGCCAATATTGTCTGCGTTGGTGCAGGGGAGCACAAATGCCTGGTCATGGGCAGGGGGGGAATAATTAGCAGTGCTTATTAAAAGCTATGGCGATTATTCATTACAGCTGCTGTAGGCCACCCTGCTTCAACAGCATGGGCACCCGTGTCAGAGGCAGGGGGAGGGGGAAGGAGAAGCAAATGGGGGCCTCCTTCACTCTGGTGTTCCAGTGGCCGTCTCTTTTCCAGAAGACGGATGTTGTGCTCTAAGTACCTCTCCAGAGAGCTAATGGCCGACRTGGCATTATTACCAGCCTGCGATGAGCTCTATCTTTTTTTTTTATGATAGTAATTTGTTACACTGGTTTGCCACATGCCCGCTGCTTCCTTGTTAATCCAATAATCTATATGAGAAAAGCAATTTGACATTCCTCCTTCCCATCTGCCACCCATCACCCAATCTATATCTTAACTATCAGTGATTTATTAATGGTGTCTGCATTAAGTATATCTCCGCTTCATTGGCGCCCTCGATTCCCTCTCTCCTRGAGACACTCTCTGGATACACTTAGAGAGCACAGTCAGCATGAAGAGGAAAAGCAACAATAAAAGCAACCAAGTCAGGGGATTTTGGGTGCTTTGGTCAAATACTCCACGTGTACAACAGCCTGAAGTCCACTCAGATGAGACTCGAGTGCATACTCAGCCTCCCTCAGCTCCTTCCAAACAGTGCACTAGACAATGCAGGGCTTTATCAGGATTATGCCTATAGTCCCTTTGCCAGCACCAGTTTGCATCCAGAATGGGTTGGTGTTCAGTGGCTCTTAGAGGGGGCTTTTGATGGGGCTTAATCCAGTGTTTGTTGGGCAATGCTTCATCAAGGGAAAACAACCAGATTCATGGTCTGTGGAAATAATGAAGTACAGTGTCCAGTATCCTGGATTTCTTAGTCTGGAAAGAGTGGGTTTATTAGCCTTTCTGTCAGTGGCAGAATGAACAGCACAGCCTTTATGTGATCACCTATTTCATGACTCTTGTAGGAATACTGTACCTTCAATAGCTTCAGCAAAGTTGGTTTGAAATCAGCCGATGAACTTAAAAGCTTTTGGAGGTGAAGGGCATCCAAGCAGATAACATACATACACACACACACACACACACACACACACTCTCCTGTGTGCTTACAAAGGCCTTGTTTCCTTAGAAACCAAGCTAAAAATCTACTGGCAGTATTTCAGCCTGCTTGCCAGTATCAGGAAGGAGCTCAGGGACTACTTGAGTCCTGCAAAATGAAATTCTCTTTTCCTTTCGAAGGAATTCTCTGCTTGAAATTAGATTTGGGAAGCACTGAACCCCACATGGCTCAAAGCTCGTGCTGCTCCACCTTCAGGGGTTGCAGGACAGGCATCCCTGGTCATTCACCTTTCATTCTTAAAACTCAGGCAGTGTCCTTGCACATGCTGGCTGGGCACTGCAAACAGGTTTCATTGATTCAATTACTCCCCACACAGCCATTACATACAGCACTAGCAGTACAGCTCAGCATCTCGCTGTATTTCCATGTATGCTGAAACACTGCTTAATGACTTTTAGCTTAACTCACATGGGGAAAGCAAAAAAGAACGTTTGACTTTACACTGAAGTTCATTACACACATCTTTCCTGCCATGCTCCTGGGGATCTAAGGATGCAGAGTGCAGAAACCAGATTTCATGGATTACATAATTTGACATGACCAGATTTGGTTGTATTGAAGTCTCTGTTATACAGAAAGTTAATACTGCATGTTGGATACAACACATTTAGAAAGCATGGGGTGTGGACAGCACAGCAGATTTTCACCACAGCTCTTTTTTAAGGGCCTTCATTTCTTTAGAATAACCTAACAGAACCTTTTCTGTAATTTCTACTATTTCTAAGTTCCAGAAAAAAGTCATTAAAGAACAAAGTGCAGTGAGAAAAGCCAGAATCCCAGGAAACAGTGACCGTGTGGAAACGAAACAGTTACAAGTGAAGCTGAAATGGATTTCGTTGCTTTTTGAAGTCTAGTGCAAAGAATGGGCAAACAGCATGTAGCTCTGTGGATGTGCAGGGGCAGAAGATGACCTGTGCCAGGCAGGGGGAATGCACTCCTGGTGCTGCCAAACTGCCTTCCGAGATAGCTGGCACTGCCTGGACAGTTCCCACCCAGCTTTTTTACCTGTTGCAGGAAGGGCACCTGCAGAAAGTTTGGATTCACCAGGGTCTATGGTGACTGACTTGGTGGTCTCACAAAGTGGTTCTCACCTAGCCTTGCAGTAYTGCTACGCTGAGCAGTGTTTAGATGATGTCTGAGTCTTTGCCTCTTGGTGCTGGCGAGCTGTGGTTGAGATGCTGCTCCTCCCAGTGTTCAGCTCCCCAGCCATTTTCAGTGCCTCAGGATGCCAGTCTTAATATCGTTGAAGGCTCCCAAGGTGATTATTTTTCRCTGTTCCCTTTCCCTAAGGCTGAGATTTTCATTTGAGTTTTAGAGTATCAGTTAACCTACATTTATCAAATGTCAGTGTCATTTGGACTAAAAACTCTTTTAGGGGTAATAAAAAATCTTGAGGTAAACAAACTGGGAAGAATGCAGGTGCAGAGTCATCATTAGGAACTGAGTGATCTGATTTGGGCCTTTCTCTTTCTTTCTTTCGTTCTTTCTTTCTTGCTTGCTTTCTTTCCCAAATAAATACTATTTCTTGATAATCATGAATTCAGCCATGGCCATACAATAATTACAACTAGATCTGCTGAATAACCAAAAAGGCGGGGTTTGTTTTGGTTTGGTCTGTGTTTTTTTTTAAAGGAATAAAAAGCTAAATTCCTAAATTGGAGGATGACAAGGAACAGCCCATGTCAACCCAGCTGTTTGCTCCAGGCATTCACTAACACTAATGAACACACAGACCCTATCCTTGCCTATGCCTCATCAGCTTGAAATTATATTTCTATCCCAGGTTTTCTGGGGTAAATCTCTTTTGTTCCCTCCTGCAGGAGCTGTTCTACTTTCTCTAACATATTAGGGAAATCCYTTTTGTATGTCATTCATAAAGAGGTTTGTTACATGCATTGCATGCGTGGTACAGAGGAATGTGAAGATTGACCTTAAATTACATGTGAATGTCCTATAGCAGAGGAGGTAGACCTGAAATGGGGAAACGTGAATATTTCACAGTCTCATCAGGTGGAGAAAGCTGCCTCTCTGTGCTTTGTGTTTTTTAACACTGCACTGCTGAATAAAGCAATGTCTGCCTCCAGTCTTTTATTCCCATGGTTTGTTTCTGTTAAACTTACTGAAAATGGAAAGGGAGCATTTCCTTTTGAATTGAATGACATGTTTTCTTGGAGCCAAAATAAGGGGGAAAAAAAAGAGTTTGTTTATTTGTTTGTTCACTGATTTGGCAAGGAAAGTCCCCCAAGCATTTGAATTTTGGCTGAGATCAGGACTACTACAATGTTTTGTCTCTTTTCTTTTTCATGCTTATCTGCCAAACAGCAACAATAGCTCCCTACACAGGCCTGCTGGGAATGAGATGCAGTGGCACGGAGTACCAGTGACTGGGTAAGGGAGGGTGTGACTGTGTGATAGGACAGGTCTGACCGTGCAGGCCTGGGGGGGTGTGGCACAGTGATGGCACTTCAGCTGGAGAGAGTAAGGCTGAGGTGTGTGGAAACAAAGTGTAGGAGCAAACCCGCTGCTCTCCCTCCTCCTCCCCACAGACATTGCTTGTAGTCCCCCCRCACTCCTTTCTGAGTGTGTGACCCCAGCTTCTCCAGCTGACTGACTCCACATGAAAAGGACAAACCCCCAGGRAAAAAAAAAAAAAAGCGGGAATAATCCTGGCAACCGTTGTCATAAAGGATCCTATAGGCAAAGATGGGAAGCACATCTTTGGTGTACGATACTGCAAAACTGTAAGAAGAATCTGTATATTTGCTCTAGGCATTCCCTTAGGCTCCTGTGTTTTAATAGCACAATCTTAAATCAAGCTAATGTTAGAAGTAGAGCAGAGAACAGGGAGTGCAGGCAAGAAACTGTGGCTGGAGCTAGATCCTGATTTCATGTATTCCCTCCTACTCCAGATAACACCAGTTTGCTTGACCAATAACCATTACAAATTGGCTCTTTTGATAAGCCAGTGTTCTGGGACCTGGGGTTTCCCAAGATTTTCCCTGTCACCGAGTAGCTCTTTAGCAAATAGTCCAGAGGAACTGATTCAATATTTATATCATTATCTGTATCTATAGCCTTACATTAGGAAAAATTTAAGAGTCAGCATTTTGTATTGTAAAACTGCCTGGTGCTCACAATGTCAGGAGCTGCAGATGGGCAAGGTGGTGGATTATTTGCCCTGCCTGCTGTGTATAGAAGAGCTAATTTGGGGGTTTTGTAGAGAGAAAGATCTCATGAATGACTGCAGAAGACAGAAGTGAAAGCTGGGAATTATTTGGGGTGGAGGAAAAGAATAGAAGGAAGAATGATAATCTCTGATTTGTAGCTTTGGAGATCTCTGCAATTACCTTTTTAGATATGAAGTTATTTTCCCTTAATAATCTGCTTGTGGTGTGGTTTTTCTCCCAAGGAATATGAGGCATGTGCAGAATTCTTACAATCAAATGTGAAATAGCAGTGCTGGAAAGATAATGGTTTGACAGCAGCCAAGCTGCCCCAGGCTGCCATCACCTTGCATATTACTCCATGAGGTGTCTGAAACTTTTTTCAGCGTAAGATTCAATGGAGGATGTAAATGCAATTATATAATTAATATTTTCCTTTGTACTTTCTTAAAAAAAAAAAAAAAAGAAATAGAATAATCTCAAAAGGTATTTTGCCTGTTTGTACTGAAAACACTTTTGTGTTTGATGAAAGCTCTTCTTTTTTTTACAGTGAGCCTTTAGGGAAAAAAACCAAAACCAAACCCTAGCAATTCAAATTGTTGTAAAAACGTTTCCAGAGAAAAATACAATTGCTTCTGACTGGCTTTAGTTATCATGTTTTTTTTATTAAAATCTCCATCTCTTTGCATTCCTGCTGCTTATTTGACAGTCTCTGCTTGTCTTTCTTATACTCGCTTGCCACCATTTCACAATCTCTCTTTGTACTCCACACTTCCTATTTTTAATTGGAATTTTCTTCTTTCCAATTCCTCCRCCTTTTTTGTAGCAGACCTCTTAGGTAGTAGATGATCCTAATAATATCTGAGTTGGAGCTGAACTTTAGACCCATAGTATATCTGAGTTGTTTTGAAGTAGCTAAAAAGTATTAGAAAGAAAAAAGGTAGACATGAGACATTGTTGAATATTTTTACCAGATTTGTATAAGTGGAAAGGGGATGCGACACCACCAGCTAAAACAGAGTTCACATTCGCTTCTCTAATAAGGACTAGAGATTGTTATATGGGAGAAATCATCTATTTTTAATACATTTATATATATTTATATGTTTATAATGAGTACTTTGCATTCCACTTCTATTTTTCTGCCCCAAAATGTGTCAGTGAAACATCTCGAAAGATTAAAATGGGAGAATAAAGGATGTGGTAATTGATCTCTTGAGGTCTCTAGACCCACCTCCTGGTCCAAGCAGGGCCAGACAGATCAGGTTGCTCAGCACTTCATCCCAGTGAGCTGTGAGCATCCCCATGGACAGAGACCACACCGTGCCTCTGTGCACCTGCAGCAGCCTGTAGGGACACAGCAGAACCCAGCTTGGTTTGCAGATGGGGTCTGGGTAGGAGGACTGAATCACAGAATGTCTTGGGTGGGAAGGATCCTTACAGATCATCTAGTTCTAATCCCACTGCCATGGGCAGGGACACCTTCCACTAGACCAGGGTGCTCAAAACCCCATCCAACCTTGCCACGAACTCTTCCAGGGATGGGACATTGGGCATGAAACTGCACTGGGCTAAGCCTTGGCCTTTCCTTTTGTTGGAACACTCTCATGCCTTCTCCATCCGTCAGCTTGAAGCATATTGAAGAAGCAGTTCTGATTTTGACCTCTCTCTACTGCATAAGTGTTATTCAGGTTTAAATCAAACAGATGCATCTCACGTGATCCCATGCAACAGTCTTCAGAAAGAAAGGACAAAAAGAAATACTCTCATTGATCCTGTCAGATGGACTGTAATGTGCTATTATGAGACTTCACCCCCTGCCTTTGTACTAGAAGGTGGTATAAGGTAAGGGGGAAACAGTGAGGGAAAGCAGCCTTGGGGCTTTTGTTGCTTTCTGTAGGTGAAGAACAGGGGCAGCACCCAGGAAGGGTGGATGCTTGGGATGCTGCTGGCATCAGACAACCATGGGCCTCTCACTGTGTGAGTGCAAGTCCTTGTCCTGTTTCCCATTCAGGTGGTCACACGAAAATGAGATCAGACTCTTGTATCACCCATTGAGGCAGAGCTCTGTGGCTGAGACAGATTTACCATATGGACATCTGTGACTTTACATCCAACTGAAACAACCTCAGCACACTGTGGAAAAAATGGCCTTGTCAAAGTTCAGTAACGGAGGAGAGATTTATTGGTCTGGCCACCTTCTTCTCTTCTGATACAATTTATATCTACTCTTTAAATCAGGAGTAATAACCAAATTATATATGTTGAAAATGGTGAGGTCTATAAGTACATAAAACATGTGAAATGAAACCTGAAATGGAGTGAAATTTGACTGGTTTCAGCTGTCGGTACAAGCTTAAAACTCAGGTAGGGCTCATTAGGAAGTTCATCTGACCTTTCTGACTGAACCCAAGGCTGATTTTATGTCTGATCCATAGAGAACATCTTTTTTTCTTTTTTTTCCCTTTTTTTCGCCTACATGAAATCTCACTGATTATGACTGGGAGCTCCTAAGTTTGTTCAAATCCAAAGTTCAAAGTAAGTTCAAAGTACAGGAAGCATGTAGCCATGAAAATGGAAATAGTTGAGTTTTAAATCCATGAGATCAGAGCAGCTGGAATTTGCACTTTGCTGAAGCTGCCTAAGCCAGAATGCTCTGAAAAGATGAGAGTTAAATCCTGATGAATAGAGAAGAATGAAGGAGCCCCTGTTTTTGCCCTTGATCTTTGGCAAAGATATCTGTCTTTCCTAAATGGTTTTGCAATACAGATGAAATCTCTCCACTAAATATTTGGGTAGAGACTGCTGTGCAATACACTACAAATAGGTAAATCAGTGCATGCTAGAAGAGAAATAACATCTTGCCTTTTTGGCCTTTAAGTATGGTAGGGCTGGGAGAGGTTCCAGCTCCATGGAATTAGTTTACTCAGGAATTGCTACCTCAGTATAAGTCTAAGCAAGACTGTTTGCAATCTGCTGTATGAAGGTTCCAGGCTCACACCAAGGAGTGATGAAGAAATCAAGCCTTAGCCTTCCTAAGCTCTGAAGATAAGAGCAGAAAAATTGCACCAGTTTTGCTGGAAGTGAGTAATACAGGTATGTTGGGTGCAAGACTGCTCCTACTTGGGGGAATTATAAGAACAAACGGCTGGAGAAAGACAAGTCCTATGATTCCTTTTCCTCCTTCYCTGAAAGCATT
This sequence comes from Amblyornis subalaris, assembly GCA_018881555.1. Lineage (NCBI taxonomy): Eukaryota > Metazoa > Chordata > Aves > Passeriformes > Ptilonorhynchidae > Amblyornis > Amblyornis subalaris. The sequence continues at coordinate 1,032,054 of JACAXG010000058.1, forward strand.
TTGTGTTTATACATGCTCTAGGAGTAAGAAGGAAAGGGAGAAGTGGACCTGGGGAAGATACAGTCCTGAAGSATGGAAAGATCCATCTGTACCGACTTGCTTGATGTCAATCCCAACATCAGGCATGGAGCCACATCCGCCAACTGCCTTGCATCATCCAGAGACACGTAGCTGAACAAAAGGCATGAGCATGATTTTAAAAGTCCTCATCATGTAGTTTAGCACAGGCTTGGAGCTGACAACCTGTAGGCCTGGCTTTGTCATCACAGATCTGGAACAGGACTGTGCTGTGAGCTAAGGTGACACACCGTGTTAGATAGCTGTGACTTTGTGTGACCACCGCTGTCTGAACCTCAGTAACAAGGACAAATCCAAACTGCATGAGGAGATCTTGCTTACCACTAATTTTGTACATTTTGGTGGTTATGGCAGGGTGTTTAATCCACAAGTTTTTCGGGCCCTCTTCTGTCTGACTGGATTACTCACATCATAATGTAATTCATGCCAGCAATTAGGCGGTGCTGACTACAGCAACACCTCATCCTCTYGAGGGATTAGAGGCAGAGAGGAAGTCACCATGGTCTCCTCGTACACTTCAGTATATATTTCTGTGTCTCTGCAGGTCTCCACAGCCCCTTGCAACTCATACAAAAATCAACACTCTCTCATGTTTTGCTATAACAAGCTGGCTTTGTCTTTGGCTGTAACATGGAGAGCTTTGGGTGCTTTGAGGACTGTACAACAGAGGTATGAACACAAGTGAAAAAAAAGTTGTTTTCAATACCCTTGGGGCAAAGGTTTTCTGACTGTAAGCTGCTGTTACCCCCAGCTTGAGCCAYATGTATGTCTGCTAAATGGTATGGGTGTCAGCCACACAGCATTTGCTTATTCTTCTAGTCCTGCTGGTAATTCAATCAGAGGTGTGCTCTGTCTTCTGCCCCAGGAGCAGAGCATTCACTCTGGAATGAAGAAGAATAATGTTGGCTCTTCTGTTGCTTGTACCCTGCCTCCATTCCTTTCCTGCTGCCTCTGAACCCGCTGACCCTTTCAAAGGCAGCTCAGCAGCCTTCTCCATCTTTTATTGAATTGAATTGCAAATCTGGAGAGGCTGCAGTGGGAGCAAGCCATCCATTTCAATTCTCCGTCCCTGTTGTCCCTCCCATGGGACCAGGGCAGACCCCGAGGAAATGCAGTCAGCATTTGTTGATTGAGCCCTCCCACGAGATTAAGTTCCGGTTTAGTAAGAAGTCAGTCATATGTTCCCAGCTGTGTTTGGGCCAGCCAAGGCTCAGTCACAAGACAGAACAAAATTTCTGGAGCTCTGCATACGGCTCATGGACAGTGAGTCACCCTTTCAGCAGCATGACTGGAGAAGCAAACTTGCAAAGCTCTGTTGCCCGTTAGGAAAAATAAGGCAAGAGCAGGCAGCCAACTTAGGACAACCTACCCACCCAGCCACCTACCTACTATGTGACAAGAACTCTTCTGACAGGACACCCTTCAGCAAATTGGCTTTCTGCTGAGGAACCATGGAAGATGAATGACCAATGGGAGGAGCACCATGACCTGCAGCCCATGCTGCAGGAGAGTACAGTGCCCTGATCCTTCAGTGTCCTGATCCTAAGGCAACCAGCACGGACCACAGACCCAGGGTCTCTGTCCTTACCTGGAATGACTAATTTTCCACCCACTGCCAGAGGTGAGGGGTCAGAGAGAGAGGTCAAAGTGGGTCACGGATCAGTGGAGACAATACAAATCAAAAAGAAACCCTTGGCCTTTCAGGTTAGTTTGCATTAGCAGTTGTATCTATCTTTTTTCAGCTCCAGCCTTGCTTACCCTTAGGAGCCAACTGCTTTCCCCTGAGCACCTACAGAAGATTAGGTCAGAAGACGGCAGCCACACTCACAAGGTTTATGCCTGCCATCCCTCTGTGGTGACCCTGTGATAACAGGATTTCACTGCTGTGTCTCCCAGGAGCTGCTCTCACTCCTGGTGACTTCAGTGACAAAGCTTTTAGCCTTTTTAAGCCACGCAAGACTTGCAAAAAATTGCAACGTTATTACAGTGGGTAGCTCAGGCAGAGCTCTGCTCTGTGGTGTGGGGGGTGGCACATCAGCCCCAGTGTGGTGTGCTGGGCATCCTGAATTCATCTTCTATGAGCCGCCCCCTTCAGCACTGGGGTTATAGTGTTACTTGAGAACATTCTCTTTCACCATTACTGCCATCCCAAGGGTGCTTGTTATCGACTCTCAAGGACTAGGTGTGGAGAATACCGGGAAAAGGACTTACTTCCTCACTCTGTGTCTCAGTTTTGGTGTGTATATGTGTGTTTATTTTTTTTTCTTTCAGTGATGATAACAAATAAACAAATGAATCCTGCTCCAAGTTTAGGAGTTGTTGGGGGTTGGGTTTTTTTGTTCGGAAGGTCTTTCTAAAGCAGAATACTTTCACTGTTGGTTACTTTTGTGCCATGCTTGCAGCCCTAATAGTGGCTGTCTTGAAAGCAATACTTCAATTTTTCAGCAGATTTGAAGTCTTTAAAATTAGATTTGGTTCCAAAACTGAGGATCAAAACCAGGCTTCTGGCTATTTCTTGACACAGTGTTTTTGTCTCCAGCTGACCACTAACCCAGGTGATGCAGAGTTTGGCCCTAAGCCCACTCCTCCATGTGGGTGGCTGCTCCCTTGTCATGGCACTCGTGACGTGCTCTGGCTGGAAGCTGCAGGAAGGCAACATGCTTCYTTGCTTTCCTCTTCTTGTTAGTGGTTCTTTCTGAGGAGATGTTAGCTTTTTCTCCCCTCTCTCCTTTCAGGTGTGTTTGATTTGGGGTTTCATAGGTGCTGTTTGGGGTTTTCAAGTCACTTGGGCAAAGACATCTGGCCCTGGGAACAAAATTGTCACAGGGCTGCACATTCAGGGACTTTGATAGGGACCAGAAGTTGCAGGGTTTGGCTTAGTAGGGAAACGTGTTCTAGCTGTGGAGAAGATAATTGGTTGTAAAAAACATATGGCACATCTCTGTGTGAGCAAGGCAGTTGTTACGTTGACAACTCAGCCTTGCTGACAAAATTACTATGGAGCATTTTACTGTACGGTGTATCCTTTATCCTGTTGTACATTTCCCTGTAGCTACTATTAGAAGTTATCATCTTCAATATCCCTCTTGTCTCACATCTGGTGAGAAACAGTAAGGTCAATATCCCACAACCCATCAATGTCTCAGCAAGCCCACTCTTGTTTGTTTTTTTTGTCTTGACAACAGCCAGTAAATCTCAGAAGGCTTCCTTGAAATACAGAAGAGAGGAATCTGTTTATAGTCTGTATGTTGTTACTTAGAATATTCATAGTGTCATAGAATAGTTTGGGTAGGAAGGGACTTTTAAAGGTCATCTAGTCCAACCCCCTGCAATGAGCAGGGACTTCTTCAACCAGATCAGGTTGCTCAGAGCCCCACCCAACATGACCTTAAATGTTTCCAGAAATGGGGCATCTGCCACATCTCTGGGCAACCTGTTCCAGTGTTTCACCACTAATACCTGCTTTTGTTGTTAGAATAATCACTTCTACTTGAGCTGGAGAAAACCCAGACTGTCCCAGGAAAAGGTGGCCTTGTGCCCAGGAATGTGATGGTTTCCATGGCAATAGATTAAGATGGGCTGTCTAAGGCCAAATCAGATCTCAGCAAGCTCCAAAGAAATCTGAGGTGTTGGTGCCCATTACAGTCTGTAAGCACAGCACCACAGTTTCTTAGTCCCTTTGATCAGCTGTGAAATAGAAATGGACTCTGCAGCTTCTTAGGGATTTACAGGCAAAAGGTGCTGCAGCACTGACTGACTTGGTTGATATTGCTGGAAAAAAAGTAAACCAGTGGTGAATTTACTGCTGAGGGCTGTGCTTTCACAGGAAAAGCAGGGTAGAACCAGTCCTTGAATCAGGACAGCTCCTCTCTGTCCTCTTCTTATAGTCTAGTCATGACCCTCAGCATAGGAATGTGGGAAAAGGAGTTTTGGGATTATTTGGTCCCATATGCTTTGATACAGGGATTGAAATTTTAATCCTCTTACTGCATGTAGTTTTCTGCATGGGACTTAACAGAAACTTGAGATAGAGGATAGGTTGGGAATGTCAGTGTGTTTGCTCTAGAATTCTCTGCTTTGGACATCTGCAAATGGAAGTAGCTCCAATAATGGGCAACCACCAACAAATCATCTGTGTGTTTTTTTGAGGCACCTACCAGTAGGAATTGCTTATTTGGAGATATTTAAGCATGCTTGATGTAAYTTATCTTCTTTTCTGACTGTAGGTTGTTGAGATGAGTGATTCTCTGCATAGGAAGAGAACTATTTTTTGAGAAGAAATCTGGTTCTGGTTTGACTACTTATTCAGTATCTAAGTGGATATTTCTTTTCTTATTTGCACAGCTTCAGCCAGAAAAAGGTAACAAATCTTCTGCAGTTTCTGGTGTAAGTCTTTCTTGCTCATGACTTTAATGAAAATGAGTTTTATAATCCCTTCCTAGACAGGCTGCTTCAGCTGTTGCCCAGAAAGTCACTCCGAACTATGTATTAGCAGCTTGGGCTATTTTTGAACAACAACAACATCTTTTTTGTATTAATAATTTATGTGTCTAAAAATTTCTCTGTCATTCTTCCCTTCAGAATTGGATTTTTTTTATTAGCTCCCTGTTGAGCAGACTATGTTTTGATTTGGGGAGAGATGATAGTTACTGCTTGGTGACAGTTGAGATAGACATTATTGGGAACATCCCTGCATGTCTTACCAGCAGTTGGATGTATTTGGCTGAGCTGATGCTGGATGACATTTTCACTCCAGTGCAAGACAGCATTTGGTTGAATGCTGGTGTCCTGCTGTGTGGTAGGACATAACCTAAAAATTGACATCTCGGCACTGGTAATATTGCCTTGTCCATTTTTATGTTTTTAGCATGGCCAGTTGAAAGCAGTGAGCAAGCAATGAGCAATCTTTTCTAAGCCCACCTTCCAAATTCCCAACCATGAGCAGATAACGAAATTTAAAAGTCCCAGAAAAACTATAAAGTTGCATTGTTACCAGCAGTTAAACTATCAGAACCCTTTCTGAGTGCAGGTCTACTCTTTACCTGAACAACTTGCTATAAGAAGATATAAATGTATTTAAACGCTACCTGAAAGAACTACTTCTACCTAACCCTGTTAATTCTGATGATTCTTTACCGGTGAAATAACAACTAATTGTTCCTTAAGCACCCCTGGCTTGTGAGGTTTGTTGATAGTCATGTTGTTTTATCTCTAATCACTTCATTCATAAGCTATTATTCAAGCTTCTGGTTAACACTGCGCTCTTTTCGTAGACTTGATGGTCCCAGTTTAGCAGGGCCAGTATTTGTCTGCAAACTCACTCCTCAGTGGAAGTCTCCAGCTCAAGATCCTCTCGAAGATCTCTCCATGCCTCTTGCTATCAGTGTATCTCTGCACCTGCCTTTTCCATTTGCTTTTCCTTTTGTGAGGAAGCAGGAGGCTGTCTCATTTCCCTTAAGAGCGAAGCACCCCTGTCAGCCACCATTACTTGTGGTGACTGTGGCACACAGCTGCAGCGGCGATGGAATCTCTGGGATTGACACCAGTGTGTCTCACGGGATAGGCAGTTCACCTGAAGACCCCAGGAGGTAAGATGAAAGAGGAGCATGAGACATCTCATACTTTTATTGCCATAAGTCAAACTCAAAAATACTCAAACTTCAAACTCAAAAATAATGGCACTTCAAACTCAAAATCATTATTTTATTGTCAACCAGACCATTTTGGCACAAAATAGTTTAGTTTGCAATAAGCAATAAGAAAAACTCCAATTTTTTCATTGAAAATTTTTATTAAATTATTTTTCCATTTTTCTCTTTTCATTGAGATTTTCTATTCAAACCTCTGACAGTAATTTTTCTGATGTTGCTAAGCTGAATCTCTAAGCAGGTGTTTCTACCTTCCCATAACAATTTCTTGTATATGGAATCAAACTTTTGGGCAACATCAGTGATAATATTTTTATTTTTTCCCTTGCCCTATGATATCTTTGTCTGCCACAGCTGAAAGAAAAATATGGGCTAACAATCTCCAAAGCAGCCAAGCTCCCTCAGCCTAAGCTTTACTCAGGGCCAGCATGATTAGTGCCAGCCTTAAGCACAGCTAACACAGGCAATTGCCCAGGGCAGCAGACTGCTGGTGGCAGCAAAACAGTCACTGCTCCTCTGCCTGCTTTCCTGTGTCRGAGCCACAGAGATGGACCTGCTGCCAGGCATGTGGGCCAAGGTGTGAGAGCCAGAGGCTGTGCCTGTCTGCCCGTCCTCGTCCTCCTCCCCTGGCATCACCCCGAGGGTGGAGCTCTCCCAGCTCCAGTTCTGCCCTCTGCTTGCCATCCCCAGGCAGCGAGCGCCCATCTGTGCTGCTTCTCCATAAGGCGGCAAAGTTGAACTTCGTTTACATCAACAAAGGGCTTTGACCTGGCTGTGCAAGAGGTTCTGCCTTGTATTTACAAATGAGGCTTAGGTTCTTCAGTCTCTCATCTTCTTTGGAACACATTACTACACAGACAGCATTCCTACCACTGGATTTTCTATAACTGCGCGTAAGTCATTTGAAGGGTTGCCAGGCCATAGATGGTGTGCGTGCTGAGAATGTGAGCACGGACACAGCACCTGCAGGGTGCTGATCTGGGCAGTCAGGGTTACATGYTGGGTGTTGTTTGGGTGGCAGGCACTGTGGTGTGTGTAGGGCCTCTGCAAAGACAATAGAAAGTCAAAGGAAATGCTGCTGCTGTGGACACAGCACAAGGCAGAGCTGTGTCTTTGCTTCACTCCTCCATGTTTTCCCCCATGGCTTTTTCCCTCTGGTCGTTTTCAGGGCAGGGAGATCTTCACTTCATCTGTCGAGTGACCTTCCCATCCCCTGCCTGCAGCGCTGGAAAGAGATTAGCACAGATGGGAAAACACAGAAGAAACCTGCTGGAGCCAGTGTGGGGAAGTCTGTGACGGGAGGAGTGAGCAGCAAGGTGTCTGAGCATGGCCGGGTTGTCTCCAGGGGACACAGACACAGGATGGTTTCAGGCCCTGGCGCCACTGTTCCAGTGGGGAATTGCAACCACTTTAATTAGGAGCTAGCTTTTGCATTTCCCCAGGGCAGCAGGAGAGGGGGAGACAAGAAGTCTCTGGAGAGGAGGAGGAGGCTGGAAAAAAGGAGCAACAAACACAAACCGGAATAGATTTTCTAAAGGAGTTACTGCACACCTGGAGATCTTCTAGAAGTGCATYGAGAATAAAACATAGGAGTGGTTGCAATTAATGCAAAGAAAAGCTGGTGGGGAAAGATTTTCTTGTTCCAAATATCAAGAGTTCCCAAGTCTGTGGATCTTTGCGTGCTTACAGCATAGTTGCCTTTAGGCTATGAGGTCTGCTGTGGGCTACGTGCAGATTCCCTCACTTGGTATCCTCATTTGCAGTGCAGTGCCTGAGAAATTGCTCAAGGGCCACCCTGAGCCAGTATCAGGCTGAGGTGAAAAGTAGGGCTGGGGGGTGGGGGACCTGGCATATTATCAGCACATGCAATGAGAGACTGGCTGTGAGGATCAGGAACTCACTTTTTGTGTGCAGAGTGGGTTCTAGGCTTGCAGAATATAACAGTAGGGAGGAGAAATTGGATCATGCTGGATAAGCAGACAAAAAAGGGATCTCTGGCAGAATGGACAGGATATGACTAGCCTTCTCCCTGCAGCCAAATCTTGTCTTCCCATGGCTGGACATAACTTGCATGGAAATGGCTATTCCCTGGGCCCTAGCTAATATATTAAGGGTTAATGCATTGCATAGTGGCAATAAATTTTGCTTGTATGACAGAGGAGTGGGCCGGAAATGTTTGCTGAGGAGAAGTTGCTGTCAGCATTGTGCCTTTTATTAGTCTGTACTTTTCTTCCTTCCCTCTAATGAAATGCCCATTGACATTTATGCTCTTGTCACCTGGTGACAAAGCCATTGTCACCTCCACTGACACTTCTCCCATCACAGCAGGTCCCATTCCAGCACTTCAAAGCCATTGTCATCTTTTTCAATGGACAAAACTTTCCTGGATGGATTTACCTGCCCATTGAACTGGCAAAGATTACCTCAAGACAGCAGCAGAGTGGACCTCTATGGCTTTGCTGACTGTGAACTGCAGCTGCACTCTTCTAGGGACACTCGAGGAGCTTGTGTCACGGGCAGTCTGCAGTTYACACACTGCATCCTGTTCTAAAGGATCCAAACATAACATACCCTGCTCTCCAGTGACTTACTTTTAGTTTCTCTTGCTCCTGTCTTTGGCCTCTTGCTTCCTTGTCTTTGGCCTGCTTTATCTTCCAGATAGCTCCGGCTTCCGTTGGCTCTTTTATGGGGAGGGCAGGTCTCAAAGACAAGCTTTGTTCACTGACCATGTGGATAAGAAGGACCRTCTCAGCGTCTCAACAAGGAAAGGACAACAATGTGAGCTCAACCCTTACTAGCCATCAGAAACTCTACACTAGTGAGAGCCCTTGAAGGTACCCAAGACGTGAAAAAAAGCTTCTTAGTTTCCATGGGTTACAGGATTAGGATGGCTGGAAAACTGTGCTTCACTAGTAGTGGTGTTTATGGAGCTACTTGCTTTATTGCAAAGCATTAGTTATTTTACTCTGAAGGTACATGGCTGCATGGTGTGTACTGACAAACAGCTACACATTCCTTTCTAATGTGTCTTGGTCAGACATGCACTCACAGGGTTTTTTAAGATGAATCAGCCCATGCCACCTGTCAGTGAAGAGGTAAATAATTAGTCTTTGCTCAGTTGTCTTTGGTGTCTTTAATKCTCCTTTTTGTTTGTTTGTTTTTGTGGTTTGTTTTTGTTTGTTTGTTTTGGTTTTTGTTTTGTTTTGTTTTTGTTTTTTTCTTGTGGGGGAGGGAGAATCTGGGCTTTTTCTTCAAGGTCTTCAACATTGTTAAACTCCTTAGCAGAACTGGCCCCCTACTTCCACAGCTGGTAGGGTGAGATCACAGAAATCTTTCACGGTCTCTCAGAGGAACTCCTGGCTTGCTGGTAGGAGTCTGTGAGCAAAGAAGAAGGCTTGATGCCACCCCTCCTGCATGCACAGCTCTAACCATCAAATTTTTCACAGCCATGGGGGAAGGTGTTTGTTTCTTAGGTCCAAGTGTGCTTCCCAAGCAGCTGTTTCCTACCTCCTCAGAGGAGACACAGTGGGCTGGAAGGGAGGCTGGTTCTGGTCTTCAGGCTGCCAGCTGGACCTCCCTGGTATGGTGTTGGCATCTGGACAAAAGTACAACTCCTGTATGTTCTCTTCTGATGGGTTATTTCTGAGTATGAAAACAAACAGGAAGAACAAGTCCTAAGTCTGGAGGTGCACAGGACTCACTACATCACATGGGATCTGAAATAAAAAAAAATCTTTACTCCTTCATATCACAGAATCGCAGACTGGGTAGGTTGGAAGGAAYCASAGTGGTCATCTGGTCCAACCTCCCTCCTCAAGCAGGGTCATCCCAGAGCACATAGCACAGGATTGTGTCCAATCGGGTCTGGAATATTGCCAGTGAGGGAGAGTCCACACCCCCCTGGGCAGCCTGTCCAGTGCTTGGTCACCTGCACAGTAAAGAAGTTCTTCCTCATGTTCAGGTGGAACTTCTTGTGCATCAGTTTCTGCCCACTGCCTCTTGTCCCATTGCTTGGCACCAACAAGAGCCTGAATCCATACTCCTGACACCTTCCCTCCAGATACTTATACACATTGATGAGGTCCCCTCAGTGGTCTCTTCTCAAGGCAGGACAGACCGTGTTCCCCCAGCCTTTCCTAAGAGAGCTGCTCCAGTCCCTGAATCATCTTTGTCACTCTGTGCTGGACCTGCTCCAGGAGTTACCTGCTCCAGGAGTTCCCTGTCTCTCTTGTACTGAGGAGCCCAGAACTGGACATGGCACTCCAGATGCAGCCTCTCCAGGGCTGAGCAGAGGGGCGGGATCACCTCCCTCGACCTGCTGCTCCTAATGCACCCCAGGATTGACCTTCTTGGCCTCAAGAGCACTGCTGGTTCGTGGACAGCTTGTTGTCCACCAGGCACCCCAGGTCCTTCTCCACAGAGCTCTTTCCAGAAGATCAGCCCCTAGTCACTACTGATCGGGAGTTATTCTTCCCCAGGTGCAGGACTCTGCATTTGCCTTCACTGAAATCCAGATGATTCATTTCTGCCCATCTCTTCAGCCACTCCTCCCAGCTTTGTGTCTTCAGTGAACTTGCTGAGGAGGTATCTGCCCCTTCACCCAAGTCATTGATGAATAAGTTAAATACTACCCTTAAGTCTAACAGCATCACTCCCTGCATCAAAGGTGAGAAGTTTCCTATGAATTAAAAGGCATGATATGCAAGAGGATTGCTTCATCTTGTTTCAGTTAATAACATGAACATACTACACTTATAAAAACATAGCCTTTTATTGATTTAATCTTCTGGTGGATCATTATTTATGTTGAGGCTAAAACTGTGTGCCAGAAAGGTTTGTTCCTCATTACTATCCTGAATCTGGCTTGAAGAGTAACATAGTCACTCACATCTTCCTTAGGCAAGTAAAAAGGAGAAAAATTTCATCATTTTCTTTCCGGTAACTCAGGTCTTTTCCCCTCTCTGAACCTTTGTCTTATAACAGCTGAACCATGGGTCATCGTTATTTTTCTTTTAGCCTTTTCTAGGTATAACGCTGGCTCTATCCCCTTTGACAACACCTTTTCCTCTTCTTTCTCCCCTTTATTATGTCATAACTAACTGCCTGGCCTAGACATAAAATCCTAGGAGACGCATATCATGGTTTATTTACTCTATAGAATTTTTTCTCTCAGCTCTTTTGATAAATCCTATACAAGTAAATAAAAATTAATCTGTAAAATGGTGGTTTAAAAATAGCATAGTCAGAGTTTTCTCTAGGGTCAACAGCAGCAAAAACTTGTGAGATAGTACAATTAAAAAAAAATCATCCTCGAATGTTTGTTCCAGGCCTCTTTGAAGGACTCCAACAAAACTTGCTGTTAGTTCATCTGACACTAGGTGACAAGCAGGCAGTGCACTGCTGAATTTCTTTAGAGAATAGTTGGAAATGTCTCAAAGGTGAGACAACAATGGACAGATGCTTGCAGAAGCATTTTAAACCTCATCCTTTTTGAAGTTCAAGTTGTAATTCCCATTGGCCAAAATATTACCCATACTATACAGTCAGGCCACAGGCAAAAAACCACACTCCCCACAACATCAGTTCATACAAGGGTCATTTGGTTTTGTGTTTGGTTGGGGTTTTGGGTTGGTTTGTTTGTGATTATGATTGTTTTGTTTGTTTGTTTGTTTGTGATTGGGTTTGTTTTGTTTTGAATAAGTCTTTATAGTCAAATAATAAAGGCCGTGTTTTATATTTACAGGAGTAAGTAATTTCTTCACTCACAAAGTTACAGTTTAAGGGACAGAAGGGAATAACATACTATCATCTAATCTGACACATGCCAGAGACATTTATCCAGCTGTTTCAGTAAGGAGTCCAATAACTTGTGTATGCTTAAAATAATGTATCATCCAGTAAGGCATCTGATCTTGATTTGAGGATTTAAAAAATGTGCCAAAGCCAGCCTATTTTTGTACTCCATTCTTAGAATTGTTAAAAAAACCAAACATAACAGGTTTCCTTTCTTGTCTGAATTTGTCTGTGTCTAGCTTAATGTTATGATTCGTGGGCTCATTTTTCTCTGCCCTACTAAAGACCACACAAGCAATGGACAATTCTCTTGAGGTGTTTACAAATAAGTTAGTCACCTCTTGGTTCCCTCCTTGATAAGGCGAAGAGACTGAGCTATTGATAGATTAGTCTCCCCACCTTTGAGATATGTGAGATGTCCGCTTCATGTTCTCTTCTCAGTCCAGTTTCCACCCCATGGCTGTGTACAGCAACAACCAGGCAGCACAGAGTCCCTTGGGCTTTGCTGATGCCATCTTTGGTACCTCTGGTTTCTCCAGCTGGGACTGAGCCTCCTGTCCTACCCATAAGATGTGCTCTCTGGAGCTGTTTAATTTTGGTTTGTGCTCACAGTTTTTTTGGGGAATTCCGTCATATAACTGAGCCCAGCAATCTCTATATGTTCCCATTTCCTTATGTGAACAATCTGCAACTTTTTCTTAGAAAAGGATTCTACATAGCAGCAGGTTCTGAAAAGCTCTTTCATACAGCTATAAATTTGAAGAGTTTTTCTTTTTTTAAAGCCCCAAACTTTGAAAACAGCTGTTGTCTTMATTTGAACGGAAAGAGCATAAAAAAAGCCATCTATGAAACTCTGTAAGTGTGGAAAGTTGAATAATGTTTCCAGACATTAAGAAACAGACATTTGGACTGAGCTCGGTGTGAAGTTCTTTCAGGGATGAGAAGCTTGGTTATTTTGTTCAGACCAAAATCAGTTCAAAAATACTGCCATCAGCTTATCCAGTGSCAGAGGATATTCCCACAGTAGCCTTCTTTGGTATTGCAGCTGAAGACTACTTGAGGCTGATCTTGGATTCCGGTCCATTTGGAGGGCTTTCACATGCTTATCCAAATTTCTGAAATCCTCTCCTCTTTGCAAGTCCTATTCTGCACTCTCCTTCTTCTCTCTGCGAGTTGCCTCATAGGAATTCCTGAACAAGCTTTGTCTTCAGTTTTACCAATAAGTGATGCTCTTTGTGATCCCCTGTGGAGCTGTGAAGCTCAGGGTAAGTATCTGCTAGAGAAATACAGGAGCAAAGGATATTGGGAAGAGGGCCAAGCAACTCAGATGCAATGCATTTGTTATTATGGGGCTGTAGGAAAAGCCCTCTTTCCTTTACCCATCCCAATTTTCTTTTTCATTAGCCTCCTGACGCTAACCTCTGAATAACTTCTAAAGTAAACCACCCATAAATATTGCACGAGTCTCCAATACTAAAAGCTGATAAAGTTTATAGCACTTATAAAATAAATAGAAGGAAATGCTTTCCAGTTTCCTATTTATAGGTCTCAAGAGAGATCTCAGGTATGATTTATCACTTCAATTTTAACTGTATTAGTCTCCCCCTATCACATACACACAACTCTTTTCCTTGGTCATTCTTTTTTTCTCACACACAGCTGCTTCCTCTTTTCCCTGTAGACGTGCTCACACCCACACAGCCATTTGCCCTCCACATCCTTTGCTAACAGGCAGGAGACTGCGTGCTCTTTTACAGAGTGTTGAGTGCCATCAGTTTTCACCAGAGTCAGCAGGCATTGAGGGTTCTCAGCATTTAGCGAGGGGCTCTCAACCACACATAATTCAAAGGGAAAACTACTTTTTTCAAGTGAACATGGCACGCAGCCAAAGAAGGATTAAAAAAGAGGGAGGCAACATTTTGGACGTGGGTGGATCATTAAAGCACAGAGAGTATAGTTAACATAGGGTATGTTTCTTTTTAGGGCATTCCTATATGCTTTCCAAGTGTTAGTGTTTCTAAGCATGCAGTACTCATCCTCAATTGCCAGTACGTTGCACTTGAGCAGATAAAYGGACTGTGGCTAATAATACCCTTTTTCTTGGAGGAAATGAACATCACTTCTGTTTTATAAAGGAGAGGCACACTTCTTACCACATATTGTATGTCTGAATTAGCATTTTATTTTGGTGCAAAGGTGCACTTCTGAAGTAAATATCCTTGTTGTCCCCATTTAGTTTATTTTCCCATTTAAATGGAAACTCTTGTTCCAGAAGTATACCTGCTAACAGGCACTCAAGCCATGGTAAGCTAAACCAACTTAAACTGCTCAGAACATGTAAATGTGGACATCAGATCCTCTGTGCCAGCTGTTTTGCTTTAGAGTTCCATTCCTATTACACTGCAGCATTAGCTAATGTGTGAAGCCACATCGCCACCACAGCATTTGACACCGCTGCATCCTAACTGCATTTTCCTGTCCTGGTTCTACATTAAAACCCAAACAAACAAAAATGCCTTTCATTGAAATAAATACATCTATGTTTGAAATTCCCACAGACTGCACTTCCAGGGTTTTCCTCCCCAAGAGCTTCAATTGATAGTGGAACACGAAGAACAGTGAAAGAGAGACCACAAAACCCAGAAGTTCTCAAAGCTGAAGTCTAATTCGCTCCAAGGAAATAAGGGAATTAAAAACGCTGCTTTTGACACTGCTTATCTTAAGCTGCCCATCTCCTCATCGCAGGAGGGAAATGGAAGTTTAGATTATATGAACCTGCTTACTAGAAGGACCCATGTTGAATGGGTAGGTGATAGGGTACGGATAATGGAAGGAAGGTTCAACACAGGAGAAAAAGGAAATGACAGCTGAAAATGTCTGCATGTAGTAAAAGGGGAATTCTTCAAAAGCAAATTCTTCTCTGACTAAAAAAACCCCAAACTAATGTGGGGCGAAGGGTATTCTGTAGACATACAGAATTCCTCTTCCTGGGTGTCAGGAAGTGGAATTTCTGTTTGAAATTTGCAAAGTCCTTCCTACAATTTCTTCATATATCTCTAATATTGGTCTCTGCACATGAAAGGCCACTGAGAAAATGTTACTCTCAGTGAATTACGCTCAATTGTTTGGCTGAGGCTCTGCCTCGCTGATCCTCCCTGTTACAAAATATTGCCTTGTCAGCACTGCCATTCTCGAGGGCCTGTCCCCTTCCTCTCCAGTTCCGATTGCTCTGGCTAAGACTTTGCTGTTCTTGATGCACGAGCTCTCACCTCTACCACATCTGATCAAACCATCGCCCTTTTGTTATTCAGTATATTAGGTAGCACAAATAAACCTTTCATCATTCACTGCTTTATACCCCACTGACCATGCTGTTGTCTCGTATTGACAGCAGCTGCAGCTGTGCTTTTCTACCTGCTCAGGACAAAGGCAACTAGTCAATTAGTATCAACTCTGTTCCTTTCCAGTTCAAAGCTTACTCCATCTCTGTGGTCGCAGAGAACCACTTCTGGACACAAAAAGTAATATTCTGGTTTAGTTCATCTTTTATCATATCTGACAAAATTCACCTGCTGGATAATATGGGGATATATTCATTACCTTCAGGAAATACTGAAACTTTAAAAAGAGAACTGTAACTTCAAATGACTTATAATTCCACCATTTAACCCCCCTGTTGTCATCTTGAGATTGTCAAGTACAAGGTTTGTTCCAGCCGAGTTTCAGCCACCTAAAAACCAGATATATAAGTGTGAATTTAGACTCCCTCTATAATCAGTGGGGAGACACAGTCTGGCATGCAGCTTGCTGTCCATGCAAATGCTTCTCTTACTAAAAGGTACTATTGGAAATCAGAAGGGTGGTGTCTTTTGATCGTTGTCCAGCCCCTGGTGAATAAGTTCTTGAGGAGTTTCACAGCAACAAGGGAATTCCTGAGCTTCTTACACAGTAGCTGCCCAGCAATTCTTCCTTCCCAACCTTCCTGACCATGGCTCACCTCCTGTTTTTGCAAGGCCTTTCTGAAGTGCATTTCTCCTACGGCAGCAAAGGGGTTAATGAACAAGCCACCCAACACAGTCTGCTTAAGATAACAGACTCAGGTGTTGAATGCCTGGCATATGCTGCAAGGCCAAGTGCCAGTGAATACAGGAGCAAAGCAGAAGATGTGCCTGGTCGCTGAGGGAAGTGAACAGGGTCTGGAGATGGCTGGGGGAAGCGGCCTGACAGCCAGCCATCAAAAACCAGGTGGATTTATTACCCTGCCAAGAAGAAGCTTGGTGAAAGCAATATGTAAAACGTAAATGTCAGTAAGCAACATGAGCTATGGAGCTCTGTGAATAGCCTCTAAAGACCAAGTCTGATGTGCCAAAGRGCCTTTATTTGCAGAGATCAGGTCTCTCACCTGTCACTGAGTAGGGAGGACAGACTGAGCTTTCCAAGTCCAGAAAATGACATGGTTCTTATCAAACCATTTTATGCTGTGCATCCTTAGGGTAGCTCGTGCCTCTCGATGAGCACACCACTGGTCACAAAGAACTGCAAGCACTACTGAACAGCCCAGTCAAGGTCCTTTGGTCCTGCAGAGAAGACTGATAAAGATCACAACAAACAGAATTTTCCTTCCTGAAGCCTGAAAAATTTGGAACAAGATACCAAGCATTAATGTAGGGCTTAAATCCTCTCTAGTTTCTCTCCTGGAAGAATGGGTTTTTGCAAGCTCAGTAATCTTCCTTTATCACGCTTGGTCCAAAAGCTGAAAGATATTCTCTTGCTCTGACAAATAGATGGGAACAGCAGGCCAGTGAGCCCCTTATTTTCCTCACTATGCCTCAGCACAGGACTGGCAGGAAGAAATATCAGCGCRGAGACTGCTCCACGCTCCATTCAGCCGTGAGCCTCTCCACTGAGATTGCCAACGAGAGTGAACGTAACGAGCTCCAGCAGCGCTGTGGTTTTAGTGGTATGGGCACCTGTCCACCAGGAAGCGTGCTGAAACCTCCAACGCACTTCACAGGTTCCAACAGAGACCCATCAAACACTAATAACATTCAATCACTGCTAACCAGGGCTGATTTTGGACCAAATGCTTGGAAGTGAAATACTACCTATC
Organism: Amblyornis subalaris; assembly: GCA_018881555.1. Lineage (NCBI taxonomy): Eukaryota > Metazoa > Chordata > Aves > Passeriformes > Ptilonorhynchidae > Amblyornis > Amblyornis subalaris. The sequence goes on from JACAXG010000058.1 coordinate 1,048,683, forward strand.
CCACCACCCGCCCCTGCCATAAGTCAATTATACATTGCAGGATTTCAAACCAATAAAACAGAGCTTTTTAATATATGTMATGGCTTTCTTTGGAAGGTATTGCAACCACAGTTGAGTTTGGAAATTTCACACATAGCTTATTTTATTTTCTTTAATGACTTTATACATATATATCTTGTTACCAACCCTTTTATCCACATGATGTTGCTAATTTTTTTTTTAAACTGCAAAGAATATTTTGTTTCCTTGTTTCAGTTTGGCAATGAACTATATAATCTTGTTCCTTATTTAGATGCATTTGTTCAGACAGCTTTAGTACTGCCCACAATTAGAATCCACTCTAATTCAAACACCATCACATATCACACTCCAACCCACTCAATACAGTGCAGTGGCAGACACATCGAGGCATCTTTTGGGAGGACCTAATGCCAGGGTCTGAGCCGTGGTTTGCTCCCATGCAGAGGGCTGCACCTACTCGAATGGTGGCCAGTCACTTCAGGGGGCAGTCAAATGCCACCAGATGCAAAGGTAAACCACATCTCTTACATTTGACGTAYGGATCAGCAGGGATTTGTAGTGATATGGCCTAATCCAAAGTTAGTTTCACATGAGGACGACCTGCTGCTGTGTCCAGCTGGCTTTGAAAGAGGCCCTTAGATGAACAAGGCAGATCTTGACTGGAGCTTAGGTAGCACTGTATGGTGAATAACTTTATGATCCTCATGTTTCCCAGAGAGAGAACATCTGTCAGCACCCCATTAACTTCAGGAAGAAGGAAAATTTCAAGACAAAAAAAACCCCTGTTGTTTAAGTGTCAGCTGCATTTATCAAATGAGGTATACTCACAATTTCAATGCTCAGTGAAAAAGAGCAACAGTCCCTAAAAGTGAAGGAAAGCAAAGATAAGAGTGGCAATTTTTTTATTAAAAGAGGAAAAGGACGAAGGGTGGGGTGATAATTACGTACAAAATAGTACCATGTGAAAGCACACTAAATGAAGAGAGCTATTTTACCTCTGTCCTAGAGATGTTAAAAACAAACAAACAAACGCACAAACAAAATCAGGGGAAGCCACTTAGCAATTATAAGAAAAGGCAGTCCTTGAGGGACAGGGAATTGTTTCTCTGCGGCAAGATGGGGACCAATTCCCACTCCAGGCTCTTCAGTCCTCCCTTTTTCTTGACCCTCTCGCCTCCCTTCCCCCTTCGCCTTCCCTTCGGCAGCCTCGGCCTGCCATCCCTCCGCTGCTGCTCTCCCCTCATCCTTGGCTGTCTTTTTGACTTTTCGCAGTTCCCTAGCAACAGCTGTTTGCAGCTGACAGGAAGAGCTGTGGACATTTTGCAGGCACAGTGATGGGCAGGGCTCGGCCTCGGCTCGTGGGTGATGGCTGACCCCGGACCGGGGGACACGGAGCACCCCGGGGCAACAATTTCTGCACCGATCTCTGGTTACGACTTGAAACCGGGGGGTCATCACTTAACTCTTAAGCTTCAATTGTTCTTCTTGCTGGTTAACAAAAGGTCACTCATTCTGCTTCATTGGAAACACTTATTGCCCCTTGCCGAACACCGGGCTTTGCCCAATGGAAAAGCCTGTCAGACATCATCAGTGTGGCAATCCTATGATAGGGAGATATGTATTCAAACATGGCACAGGCGTCCTCATTGCTCTCGTTAAAAATAACACCTCTGATTTGTATGTGCTGGGCGCTGCCCTGACCGCCCTGCTGTCCAGCCCCCCTCGCTGCTGGAGGCTGTTACCCCTGGAGCAGCACCGGGAAATGTGTGCTCGCACTCAACTCTSCACTGTCAGCCAGAGCCACCATGGGCTGCGTGCAGGGACAGCCAAGGACCCGGACACACAAAGGCTCTGTCACAGGGGAGGATGGGCAGCTGAGGGCAGCAGCATCACTGCAGTGGTTACTGGAGCTCAGCTAAAACAGTGCTAACCTATCATTTTTATTGATGATGATGTTACTATTATTATTGTTATCATTGTTATAGTCCCCTTTTAATTTGCCCCAAAGAAATCAAACCTGCGTTACTTTATACAGCAGCCATTCCCTCACTACTCACAACCATCTCCTCTCCGAAGTGCTGAAGTTACTCCAGAAAGTATGATGCAAGTTTTTAGGCCATTTGATAAGGGTTTTTGAAAACTGGACTCCAAGTCATTACACTGCAGTAATTTAGTTACTCTGGAAGGGACTAGTACAGTACCTAAATTTGTGAGGTGGGCACATACTTAYATCAACCTATAATGCCAAGTGATCAAAGCACCTGAAAGACCACACAGAATAGTTACTTCATTTTAAAACATAAGAAGAAAAGAGACAAGGTTTTCTCCATTACCCAACAAAACAAGGGGCCAATGTTTTTTATCAGGCAGCCACTGATGTTTGAATTCTGTGATAGTGCCTCGATCATAAGTTTTTTCCTCCTGTTTATTTCCAAGCTTCTTAACTATCACGTTGAATAAAGGTGCAGAACTGTCTTGCATGATGGAAATTATATGTTTGGATGTGTTGTGAATGTGACCTCATTCTCAACCTTGTCTTTTTCCAAAGTGGTGTTTTGTCTGTGCCGTGCTCACACCCCTGTATGGACAGGGGCTTGGCAGTTACCCACTGTTTCACCCCACATCCCACCACCTGGCACAGTGTCCGTGTCTCTTACCTTGCCCGTTCAGCACTCCTCGCAGTGTCCTCTCTGGCACTCTGTGTGTCTGCCAGCCAGCTGTGTCCGGGGCTGGGGTTCCCACTGCAGGAGAGAGGCTGCAGCCTCCACAGCTGCTACACAGTGTGTGACTTCTCATACACATGTGTGTCCCAGGTGCGTAGGTTTTGGATGGGACAGGCCTGCCCCTGCCCATCCCCACGGGACTTGGCATACTACAGTAACTTAAGACCGGTGTAAGGTAGCGAGCAGTATTAAGATGAAGCCTTGTAAAAGGATAACTAGGTGCCTTTTCTCTCCTGGCCAGAGGAGGTCCAATCTTATGCTGTCTTTGCTGCCCTCTACATCAACAGCAATCATCATTTGTACTTTTATCCCCTTCTCCTTCCTCTACYATTTCCACCTTCCTAGCTCTGCCCCTGTGCCTCCGTTTCTATGACAGCAATCTCTGCTGCCTGGAGGAGATGTTTTGTAGAGTGGGATAGGATGCAGATGGCTGATAGATGGGACAGAGGAAGTATGAATGGGCAGAAGGCTGCTCAGGTAGAGAGAAGGGATTGTGAGGTTTAGGGAAAGCAGCAAGTTGGAAATAGAGCCACGTACTCCAGGGAGTAAGGAAGGAATAAAGGRCATCAGGGGAAGAAGCGGCAAGAGAACTGGAGGAAAGGTGACTGACCCTATCTCCTATAAATCTGAAAATCCCACTGCCAAACTGTCTTGTTCACACACCTCCTTAAATCTACTATCCTTTCCATCACACTGATAACACCCAAAACACCACTGATCCTCCCCACTCTCCCCCACTTTTCAGCCTTTGGAACTGCCTTCCTTGTCCTTTTCCACTGCTGCAGAAAATCACTTTTCTTACCCAAAATGTGCTGAGGCTGAAAAACCTTGAGGTGCTGGGGTTGTGACCTGATGCCTGCAAGTTTACCTCCCAGCTTTTTATTTTTTTTTGCACCAGCCTCACAGGAGCTGAGCTGTGCCTGCTCTCACACCTCTGCAAACAGCATCTCCCTCTTTGGTCCTAYCACCAGCCACAGCTGAGACCTCTCTGTTGGGGTGAAAACAAGCCCATTTTTGCCTTTTTATTTTTTTCYGGTCTCTGTTTTTCTGTATATCTCTGCTCTTTTTGTTATTTATGCATTTCCTTTTTTTTTTTTTTGTCAATATTCAGCTTTTGTCTTCTCTCCAGTCCTAAGCTTGTCTTTTTCAGCCTTCAGTCAATCACCCAGGCTTAGCAGCAAACTAGTTAAGTCTAAGTGCCCTCATTAGACTTGAAATGAGATTAGTGGTAGAGTACAGGAGTTTGCATTTCTCAGGTACTGTTTTACGCCATGCATTGTCTCAGGTAGAGAACACTGCTTTATTTATACAAGATTGTATTTKATAGCTTCTCTCCCAAATCAGAGGCAAAACTACTTTTGTTTTCAAAGAAATTCTTAGATTCTTAGAACATGAATATGCCATTTGGGCCACATAAATGTATGTTGGCCAGATGTTTAATATCCTTGTTTAAATGTGTTTTGCTGACAATAAAAGAATAATGAATGTTCCTGCAGGACAACTTGATGTAGATTAGGATACAACAAATGCATTTTGATTTTTGAGTGTGCAGGAACAGCAGAGACAAAAAATGAATGAAATGTAAATTCTGTTCTTATTTTTCCTCTGTGAATTTCATATTTTATCCATAGGTTTGAGTATAACATGCATTATGGGTTGACCAGCAATATACTGTAAAAACATGGCAAATATACACCTCAAGCCCAGCCACAATGAATGCCACATAAATCACACCATATAATGGGTCTGTGGGATCTGCCCCTCCCAGCTATACTCAGTGGGTATCTACACTGCCTTCCAGCAAGGCTGAATTTGGTGAAGTAAGTGACAAGGTGGAGTGTTTATGTGTTCCACCTATTGAAAACATAAGAGTTAAAAAAATACTGACACTACAAGGGATCAAATTTTGCTGTAATTTATATATCTTAAAATTCTCCAGGAGTTACTGGGTGTGTGTTGGTGTACCTGAAAGCAGTATTAAGCCTACGATTTATGGAAGCAGTTTAGTACAGCGATAAGCCTATCAGAGATTAACACACACACACAGAGAGTTCCTGCATTTTGTAAACTGCCATCAATCCCCCGTACTGCCACCAGAGAAGATAATATCTTCTTGTCTGCAATAAAATACACTCTTTCTAAATCTGGTACCAGAAATATTTATTCCTTGCACAGCTCAACCATATGAATAAAGAACTCAGAATGACTAGATCAAGTCCAACACAAATCTGTTGGTATGCAGCGTATTTTATGTCATACGGTGTTATTCAAGTTACATGCTCAAATATGACACCAGACAACATATTGGCAACTTGGAATATGAAATCCTGRTTCTGCTAACATCGTGGTCTAGTCGTGTCACTGCTTCCAATAGAGTTTGTCTCTGTGCAAGCCTCAGCTGGTATCCTTTTGCAGAGCATGGACTACAGATGAAAGTGGTGAGTGAACATTGGTGTACCTGAAATGTATTGTGCAACTAGGGCTGGTCCCTAATAGTGTATTATCCTCTAACTATTTACCTCCTTTGGTCCTTAATGGCATTGCAAAAGGGAAGAAAATGGACACAGTAATATAGAGCAATAAGCACCACCAAAAGCTGAGCTGTTGTCCATTATCKGACAGTGGTGCTTTTCACTAGAGGAAAGGGCACTTAGCTTTGAAATCAGAAAGCACTTTTGAACAAAATAGAAAAAAAATAGTATTTTGAGGTAGGGCTTAAAATGAGCCTGGGACCGGACTGAGTGGCATGATATGTGAGGTTTGTGTGGCATCATTTGGGAGTTAYGAGATGTGAACTGTTTTTTCAGCAGTTCCAATGGGACCAACTTTTCTCCAACTTGTGTTCCTTCTCTGTCCTGCTGTGCCTCTTCTGTTTATCTTCTTTTTTTGGCAACTTATTCTTCTAAGGAGCAACTCCTCTTTTTTCTTATAAGGTACTGCAGTACACCTTATAATAAAAACCTGATCTCTGTTGCAACGAAGATCATTTGGCAAATTATATGAAGGATAAATGGGTGAACATGGAGGTCCCATCTCTGGAATGAGCTATAGGTATCCAGTGTCATTAAAAGCTGATGTCACTAAAAGTCTCTTTAGATAAAGTCTCTGTTTCCTGAAGGTGGGATTTCCCTGTGTGAAAGTATGTAAACCCAGAAGACTCTAGCCTAATCCTGCACTATGCAAGAATATATAAAACCAGCTACAGCAGAGGCAACCATTCTCTGTAGTCAAGAGTTCTGCTTCTAATAGTGGCCAACAGTGGTGCCCTGGGTAAGAGTAGAGAGCAGGGTCAGCGTAAAGCAACCCTTACCCTGTATACTCTTCCAGTCTCCAGAAAGTTTTGGCTTAAGAACTCCCTGTATAATACAGCAGCAGGTAGCTTCTAATGTGTGGTTCTTCCAGGACTGTATGTGATTAATTCTGAAACTCACATGAACTTCCAGAATCCCTAAAATCCTGAGAAAAGGTACTCCAGAGCTTAACTGTGCATTGCATAAAGGAGCTGTTTCTTTGTTCCACTTTGAACTTGCCACCTGCCTGCCTTGAACATGTGCTGTGTGATTCCAACACAATATTTCTGGCCTCTCCTCCAAGCTGAGGCACAGGAAATCATGTTGGCAGACTCAGCAGTGTTAGGTAGCACACAGCAGCACCGGAGAGACCATAGGAGGTGCTGTTACTGTCATACTGTTCCTCTTGGGCTTTCAAGAACCAAAAGACTCCCGGTCTTCTGGTCAACAAGACTGGATCTGGCTTTCTGGGTTTTGTGGATGGATATACATGATGGCAAGCCTTCCTGGCAAAAGGAATGGCCTGGCTATCCAAAAGGAATTTGAAGAGTCTGWTAGGATTTTCTTCCTTCCTCTGATTCACAGTCATGTTTCATTTCACCAGCTAAAAGCCCTGATGTGACACAGGAGGTTATTCAAGGCCACTCCATGGCAGTGCAGCTGARTAAAAAGTATGGTTTACAACCTCACTAGCAGCTGAGCATGCTAAATACACAACACTCTTGCCAGCATGAAGAAGGCATGTGGCTCCAGCAGCTATTTCACTGTAAAGACGATGGAAGAGATTTTCCAAGCTGTGCACAAAACTGTGCAGCACAACCTCCTTCCTCCCTCTGCATCGCTCTGCAATGGGTGTAAAGTAAGACAACAAGTACCTTTATAGCCACGTTAAAGCCCTTCTGATTTTCTGATAAAGGCTGTTGGTATAAAATCCCCAAGAATTACATATTTTTCAGACCCAAGTACTGTTTATTGCACAAGGACAAATTGGGTCTGCCAACACTGTGCAGGGCTTAAGGAGGTGAGAGCCTCGGGTTGTGCCCTCCCACGTCCTCTCATGCTCCTTGCCCCAGTAGAGGCAGTCCCCTGCAGTGACAAAACATCAGGCAACAGAAATACCAGCCACAACTGTGCCCATCTAGCATACACTCCTACTGAGCTTAGTTGACCCTCTCCCAAAACGATCTCTGTTTGTTCCTCTCTGAGAGAAATTATGCCTCTTCCCTTCTTCCTCCTGAACGTCACCAAAAGGGGAAAGCACATGTGGTAGTAAAAAAGTGCTGTTAAAGCACGCTAGAGGTTCTAGCTGTTCTGGAATATTTGGGGAAATGTGTGAATATAGAACTAAAACCAATGCTCTACAGGTTTCAAATATCACACACAGGATTGCTGCAGAGAGAGTGAGTGAGAGAAAGAGGGTTGTATATTTGATGGCTGAAATACTGCCAGTCTCTCCCCCGCCACGAAACATGTTCACGATGCCTAGACATAAAGTTCAGTGTTTCATTCCATCTCAATAGGGATTTTATGACTAAAGTGTCAAGGATAAGAAAAGACCAATTTGTAGTTTTATTGATCAGGCTAAAGGTCAGGGGCAGACGTGTAGGTCATGGTGCTTCCTCTGAACAGATACAGGACCAAGCACCCACCTTCTGAAAGCTGAAGAATGAGGCAGGGGACGGGGAACTTACACTGATGAAACATGTCAGCTGAGATGTCGATCATGACCAAATTGGACAGGCTCAGAGATGGGAGGCCTCACAACAACCACAACTTTGCCCCCATGCCTGCACACTCTGGCAGAGGGGCTTGTATATGAATTTGCTGCGCTGTGATGTGGTGTATGGGCAAAAGCCAGGATGCCATTTAATATAATAAAAACATAATTCACGCTGACAAAGTTTATGAGATCAGGTTTCCCAGTCCTAGCTGAACCACATAAAGCATATACTGTCACTACAGGCATTTTGGCTGAAACAGTAGGGGCTGCTGCTTCACGGAGATAGCCTGGAAGGTATTTGTCACCATGGCCCACTCTGGGCTGGCTGCAATAGTAGAATAACACAAAACTACATTGATTCATTGTCAGGAATTTACTTTAGACTTTAAATGCCATGAAGTGAAATGGTTTCCACAGCAATGTCAGTTTTTCTCTCCTAGTTACATTAATTTTGTCCTCATTTGCCCCTGTGAATCACCACTGAAAGTGAGACTTGGTCTCTGTAGTATGTACTGTTCCTGGTCTCTCTGTGTAATGCTTGCAGTGTAAAGCTGCTTACGGCTGAGACTTGCTGTAAAAGACAGAGGATCCAGCACAGCTTTTATTAAAGAGGGCTTAAGCTAACTTTTGTTCCAGCTGATTCTGAACTATGCCAAGGAGTCATCTTCATGCCTCTGGAAGATCCCACGCCTGTTCTCCCTGCTTACCCCACCCAGAGTAGCAACAGAAGGAGGCCTTCATACTTTCTTACCATCTAGGATACACACAGGCCAGGCAAACATTGTATTGTAAGTGGCTTCATTCGTGTATTGCTTTTCCTAACTTTACTTCTTCAGACGTAGTCTGTACAAAGCAAAAAATGGGGTTTGTTTTATGGTAAATTCAATCTTCAAATACAAAGAAGAAGCATTCCTAAGTCACAAGTGACATGCTAACAGAGCTAAGCTCTTTGAAGAGGAAACAGAGAGCTAAAACCTTCCCTTTTACTTCTTTTCCCTACATAATGTTGAAGGCAAACTAAGCCTGAAAACAGGCAATGCTCCAAGTCTCTGAAGAAGGTTTATCACTGCATGTACAAAACATCTCTTAGGTATTTGTCCCATCATCCAGACTGTAAGATGGCTTGATTACTACCCCACTACTTCACTAAATTTGTAATGAAGGAAACAGTACTGGTCATTTCTTGGTATCTGATCCATTCTTGTGGCAGGGAAGGCAGATGACAGATATCTGTGTACTGGTATCCCTTTGAGCCCTRTTTACTCGGAATTTGTAATTAACAGAGCCAGTTAAAGGCCCTGGGAAGTATAAGTTTAGGAATTTGTGTATGTTACACACCAGGTGTGTCAGCAAGTAAGACGATCTAGCATACACACTTACACGTGCTGAAATGGAGAAAAGACCTACTTTCGTTTACATTTTCTTATTCCAGATCTCACACTGGCTGAATTTTTCTCTGCCTGTACCATCTTCATCCTGATCATTTTTGAACTCCAGACAAAATCTGGCTTTATCATACACATACCTTCTAGCAATCTAATTCCTCATCCTTCTTTTCTTGCTGTATTTCTTTCTTCAACCTGTTGATCAGCTGAGTAATGAAGTTCCATCACAGGTTCTGGTGATTGTGAGACCTGACTTCTCACATCTGGAGGCAGGGAGTGGTGTAGCTAGTTTCATAGCTCACTGCTATGAAACAGTACAGCTTGGTGGCTTCTAGATGCCTGCTGCGCTATCAATCAATTGGAGTTCCTCCTAGCCCCAGCAATTGCATGGCTGTGGTCAGCTGCAAGAGTCATGAAAACATGGATGTCTTGTCTGGGAACTCATTCTAGAGAAAAAGTGCAGCCGTGTGATAAAACAAAACCAGATAACACTTATCTATAAGTCAGTTGCAATCCTTACGCCTAGCAGACTCAAGAATCCAAACTGGTGTAACTCTTAGTACTCATCTCCCTTTTTCTCTGGACTGTGGAGCTATAGAACTGTTCTACCCTCACATAATAAGGATTTGAATAGCCTAGGCTCTGAGTGTATTCAAATTATAGCCTCAATGCTCCATTAGTGTGCACTTCTATCACCTTCACTACTTACATATTTGAACGTCTGGTAAATAGGTTGTGCTAGGAAAGAAGAAGAAAGGGTCATATTTACTTAGTGTAATAAGAAAATAGAAGAGGAGCAGAAAATTGAGAGCTGCCAGCAACTCTACCCAGCATTTTGCAGCTGAGGGGGTTTGCATTTAACAGCCATGCCTATTAGAACACATCAGATCTCCTAATTAGCTAATAGCAGTCAGGGAGAGATGTTCCCTGGGTGAAGCCAAACAGCAGCTGCGGTGTCTGTGCTGTATTATATTGGGGAGTAACCCATCAGTGTGAGGCTTTGGGAGGACAATATCAAAGAAGAACTTACAGTGCAAGTAGTTCAGCCTATGGAGGAGATGGGGTAAGAGGCAGAAATCATTGGAGGGAAAACACAGGCAAGGAGATCTGGGGGCCAACAGGCATCAGTTTGATTTAGAAGGGAGCAGAGACAATAGTCTCATGTACACAGGCAAAATTTTAGTCTCAGAAGCATCTTATTAGGATGGAGAAAGTCTCCTTTTGATCTCTGATGTACAATTGCTGGTTAAAGACACAATGAGATATTACAGAGAAATTGGGCAAAAATATTTCAGCAGCTTTACAATCAGGGACACAAGAGAACAGRATGAGATTTGGGAGAGTTAAGGTGACAGCAGAAGATAGTTTTGGAGCTAGAACAAAAGAGAGTTACAAAAGAGAATCAAGTTCAAAATTCAAGTCCTTTGACCTTACAGGCAGAATAGGTGTGAAGAGTCTCTCAGAGCTGAAACTGGAGATTATGTTTTGCTAGACAGAAAGGTGCATTTGAGATAAGGGTGGTAAAAAAAAGACATGATTCACCATGGATAGTAAGACAGCATAGCTGAATTTCCTGTTTTCAACCTACTTTCAGGACATCCTTTGGCATATGTTTCTGCCACCAGGCCAACTCTCCAAGCTGGCACACAGACGAAAGGAAAGCCTGCCCTGTTCCCACAGGATCTGCTRTCACCTGTGTATTTTGTGAGGGCTTCCGGAGCTGTTCCCTACTCATGCTGCATGGTGCAACTCTTCCCCAAGGAGCTGTGAACATGAGAACAGTGCAAAACGACCTTCAGTCCAAGGAAGCTCGGGTGGGCTAGTGCTAGTGACAACTTTTGCCACAAAAAGGATGTGTTACAACCCCAAGTAAAAGCAACTTCCGTGTCTGTATCTCAGGGTAGGTCACTGCTACCTGATTAAAAAAATAAGAAAAAAATGCAAGAGGTTTTCTTTTTTTTTTCAGTGGATGAAGAACATCTGAGGACAAGCCTGTCCAGAGAAGGGAAGCTGTGACCAGAACATAAACCTGGGTAGGGGAGCCACAGGAGTTGGTAATTACTGCCAAGTGTTTGTTGGAGTGGCTATGGTAGCAATGTGTGACATTTCTGGGGAGTCTTCCACCTGAAAGTCTTCTTCTTGGAGGGGAACAGAAAGGAGAACAAAGCCCTGAGCTCAGCTCCACATCCCATTTCAGGGCCAGCAGACAGCTCAGCCTTCCTCAGGTGCACCTACCTCACACACACCTCTTATTTCAGAATCACAGAACTCTTAGTGTTGGGAAAGCCCTCCAAGATCATCAGGTCCAGCCACTAACCCAGCACCACCATGTTAACCACTAAACCATGTCCCCAAGTGCCACATCCACACATTTTTTGAACACTTTCAGGGATGGTGACTGAACCACTTCCCTGCACAGTTCCAATGTTTACAGTTCACTGTTCCGATGCTTGTCCATCCTTTCAGTCAAAAATTTTTTCCTAATATCCAATCTAAACCTCCCCTAGTGCAACCTGAGGCCATTTCTGTCGCTTGTTACCAGGGAGAAGAGACCGACCCCCACCTGGCTACACCCTCCTTTCAGGGAGTTGTACACAGCAATAAGGTCCCCTTGAGTCTCTTTTTCTCCAGGCTGAACACGCCCAGCTCCCTCAGCCACTCCTCACAGGACTTGTGCTCCTGACCCTTCCCCAGCTCCGTTGCCCTTTTGTGGACACACTCTGGCACCTCAGTCTCTTTCTTGTCGTGAGGGGCCCAGAACTGGACACAGGATTCGAGGTGTGGCATCACCATCCAGGGGGCAATCACTGCCCGAGTCCCGCTGGCCACACTACTGCTGATCCAGGCCTTTCTGTGGCCACCTGGGCATTTCCAGGGCCTGTCCCAGCCGCTGTTCTCCCCCAGCAGCGGCGGGACGCGCCGGGACGCCCCCGCTTCCCGAGGAAGCAAACGGGCTCCCGGGGCCGGGCCGCGGCTGCCGCTGCCACCGCCTTCCCCGGCGACGCGGCGGCGGCCGGGCCGCAGCCGGCAGCTACTCGGGGCCGGTTTCCATGGAGACCGCGGCGGGGGGAGGCCCTGGCGGAGGGGACATGTCTGCGGGGACGGGCGGGGGGAGCCATGGCGGCGAGGGGCGGCGGCCTTAACCCCTCGCTTGGGAGCGAGAGGCTTCCCCGCGGRCACAGCGGGGCGGGCGGAGGGAGCCCGGGCTCGCTGGGGTGGCTCCGGGTCCCCCGGGGGACCACCACCCTCCCCCGGCTGGCACAGCTCGGGACACACAGCGGGTGATCTACGCCCATAGTGGAGGGCAGTGACAGGGTGTGCAGGGGAGGAAGGGGAGGATGAGAGCACGTGGGGACGCTGCTGTGCCCGGCTGTCACTTTCACGGACGCCTGGCCAGGTGACTGCTCAACAGAGCCATCCTCCGTGGAGATCTCCTGCGGCAGGCTTAGGGAAGGCACCAGCCATTCTCCCCGTGAAATATTTAGCAGTTTAACCCAGCCGCATGCCCTGGTGGGAGCGGCGATGGAGCTTGTGGTCACGCTCCACGTGTTGGAGTACAGAGTGCGGGAAGGTGCTCGGGGAAGAGCGGAGCTTGGGGTGGTGGGCAAAGCCCCCGCGGGCTGCACGGGGAAAGCAGACTGGCCGTGCGTGAGTGCACGGGCTCGGGCTTCACACCGGAGAGAGTTGCAGAGTTCAGGGTGGTGGTTACGTACAGAAAAGTGCTTGTCACCATGGTGACCAAGCAATGCCGCATCTTCCTGGGAGTGGAAAGCGCCGGTCCCTGAGTTTTGCAGCATGAGACCGGTGGAAAGCGCCGGTCCCTGAGTTTTGCAGCATGAGACCGGTGGGTTAAATGCAGCTGGCTTCACCTTTTGAAGCCAAGAATCACAATCTCTCTTCAAATTGTACGTACATGTGATGTAAATTGTTTGGAATCAGCCTGATGCCAACCCAGTGGCTATATGTATACAAGAAGGACACCACTAATGTGTGCTAGTGTCCACTGCAGGCTGTGTCTTCCAAAAAAGAGCCTTGCAAAAGTGGAGGCATCAGCAGGGAGTGCAGCAGGGCACAAGCGTGGAGATAGCAAAGCTGTTGTCTGCCTGGTACTTTGAATAGTAAGCTAAGTTTTATCCAAAAGTTGTGTTGGTGTCATTGGATAGGGGCTGGGAGTCACCAAGTTTTAGCTAAGGGGCTTGAGGCCTACAAAATGTTCAAATTTATGTTTTAGGTAGGTGTAAATACATCAGTGTATATTTACATATAAATTTAACATAAATATGTTGAATGTTAAGCCCAAAAGCATCTGATAAAACTTTTTGGTTGGTTGTTAGGATTTTTTTTCTTTTGTTCATGAGGCATTCAAGTAACACTTCTAGCTATCCATCTTCAGGCATACCAAGAGCTTTCCTGGTATTTTGGAATTTGGATTTTTTTTATTATTATCGTTATCATTTTTGGGGGGTTTTTTTTTGGTTGGTTGGGAGTTTTGGGTGGGGTTTTTTTGTGGGTTTTTTTTGTCTCTTACCACTAGCATACCTTTATTTGATAAAAGTTATTACTGCTCCATGCAAACTTTGATCCTTTTCAGGAAGTCCTAAGTATTCATTTCAAAAGAAAACTGTCTAAAAGCCCTCATCATTGGTGGCTCCCAAGAAGGGTGACAGCAAACTTCCCTGACCCTCTGGTAAAATTCTCCTGTACCCCATGTTTCTCTACAAAGGTAGCTCTAAACAGGATCTAAGAGGCTTGTCATTCACTAGTTCTCATACATGAGAATTCAAAGGCTCACAACTAGAGGGAAGGGAAACAAACCAAAAAAAAAAAAAAAGAAAGAAACAGTGGATTGACCCTTATCCAGGTCTCCTTATGGTCATGGAGAATGAAGTTTGTCTGATGAAAGTAGTGGCAGATTCCTAAAGCATTTGGGGAGAATTTTTTTTGTAGACAAGAGGGACTTTTGAGTCCAAGAACTGCTTGCACTGCAGAAGAAAATGCCCATTAGGGGGGTGAAAACAACCCTCCTGTATGAGCTCCTCACAGTATGTTCAGTGCTGTGCTGTCAGTACTTGAGCGTGCACCGGATGAGCTGGGATATCTCTGTGTATCCATGCAGAGACGTGATCCCCGGAAAGACATTAGCCATATTAGCACAGGGTGACATTGAGGTTAATCTCCCCCATTTCTGAGCAGAATTCGCTGGGTCTCCAAGCACATGTGGCTATATTGTTTCCAGCTCTGTAGTTATTTGGGACACAACTGCCCATGACTAACTCCAGGAAAAACAGGCAGTAGCTGCAAGAGGTACTGAAGCACCACCAACCCTGCTGGCAGCTCTGCCAAAGCCAGGCTGGCAACACCCCTTAGAGAAGGGCCGAGTTGTGCACAACAGCATTTATGGCTGAGGCTACTGGCCTGTCAGAAACATCCTTGTTTCCTCTATTCCCTTACTTCTGGAGTCTTGAGAGACTCCATTCCAGTTCCTTTCTGCCTTCTTTCTCTTCCCAATCCTTTTTCTTTCTTTCTCCTCTTCTTGCACAGGAATAGTGTAGCGGAAATCTCCACATCAAAACTGAATTTTACCTATACTCTTGAGAATCCATCAGCCACCTCTGGCACTTCCTTGGGGGATCTCTGCTGGRTGTAGCCATATTCTTTGAGACCACCCAGCTCAGGTATGTTCGCTATAGCTAAACCTGGCAGAAAGCCTTTCTCCCTGTCACCCTTCCTCCCTTCCCCTTCCCAGGACACTGTGGSAATAGCAGCTGCAGCAGAATTACCTGGCTGCTTTTCAGAGGAACGTATCCCAGAGCAAAGTAAGGCAGTGGCCTCAACCACTCAGTATAATTAAACACAAGCATCATTTTTGTGTAGCCTGTGCCGTGGCAACCGCAGCAGTTATTCCCATTCAGCTGGAAGGTTTAGAAGGCAGAGCCGTGTTATTTCACAAAAGATCCTCCTTGCAGGCAGGGCCTTAAACCATTTCATTGAATGAAATACACTCGAGAAGCGAAGACTGCCAGAGGGGGGAAAGTGGGATGGAGAAAAACACACAGGATAGAACCACACTATTTCTGGCCGTAGTTCAATAACAGCTCTTGAGGCAGCACCTGATATACTGTTAGGGTGAAAAAGGCTTTTTATACCTAGTGCTTTGGCACCCTGATAGCATCTCTGTTTTTTCTCTCATTCTCTCTTGAGTTCCCCAGAGAGGCAATATATTGTC
The DNA here is from genome assembly GCA_018881555.1 of Amblyornis subalaris. Lineage (NCBI taxonomy): Eukaryota > Metazoa > Chordata > Aves > Passeriformes > Ptilonorhynchidae > Amblyornis > Amblyornis subalaris. Next base: position 1,064,048 of record JACAXG010000058.1, read on the forward strand.
TTCCCTCTAGTTAAAGGGAGAAGGGGCTAATTGCATAGACAGGTCGCTGTGTTTCTGCTGAAGGTGAAAAGCAAAGGGCTAATTCATGCACACAGACGAGAGGATATAGCACTGTACTGTCGGCCATTCCAGCTACCATCAGTAAGGCAGGGTGAGTGAGGCAGCCTGGCACAGTGCACACACCACTTGTCAGAGCAAACCTCTGGGGCAGGGTAGCAGAAAGAGTAATGTTGATAAAGAAAAGCCAGTCAGAAAGGAAGGGACAAGCAGAATAAAAGACAAGGGGTCAGATTGTTTTGTTGTTATATATGACAATTGTTTGGTTGTTATATATGACCCTAAATTCTTCTAGCACCATTGTGGGGAGAGAAATGGTGTGGCCACAGTACTTTTGCATCCCAGCTATTCTGGACTGTAATACACTCAACATACAAGCCACATGTGAAATTGCCAAGGACAGAGCAACAAGTACAATCTGGGGCATGCCAAAGGGACTGGGAGATCCCTTGCCATCCAGGATGGGCTCTATGTATTATGCTGGAGGTCCTGAAACAGACAGCCAGAACCTGGGTCATGATCTGCTGAAGGGAGCAGCAGAATTGGAGAGCCTGGAGTTGGAGCTCCTGCAATTCAGTCTTGGACTTCTTCAGGGATTAAGGTCTGGGTACTGCTGCCAATGAATGCAAAGGAAATTTGACAATCACCCTCAGCTAGTGCAGGAGAATAATATCACCGGAGTCTTACACAGTGCTTTTCTTGAAGAGACCTCATGTCTCATTACTGATAGTTATGTCCTAGGAAACAGATACGTGGAGAAGGCAAAGTTGTCCAACATTGCCTAGTAAACTGGTGGTAAAACAAATAGGAAACCTGCTGCCTCACACTGCCAAACTGAGTTCACTTGTCACATACAAAGGGACGAAACATAAGGCTGCTGTCTTCCTCTCAGTCCTTCTGAGATGAAGCAGAAAACTCTTTCTGAGGCTCTGGATACTGAGATCTCCTGTGCCAGGATGGCAGATGCCTGCGCTGTGTGGGTCCCATGCCCTGTGAGGATCACTGTCCAGACAACATGTCTCACTTTGCAACTGGTCTGAAGGATTCCTTCCTCACGTGGGATGGCAAATGGTGGGGAGGTAACTAGATTGATCTCCCTTGTAGGCCTTTCCCTGGGACTTGGTACACAGGTTCCAGATGGTACAAAGCCCCTGCTGCTTGGATCTGCACAAAAACCTGTGTCTTCCTCAACCTATTTCACAACAGATTTGGCTCGCTCTTGGTCGGTTGCTATTTGTACAAATTAAGCTGAGCTGCCAGGAACGTTTGCAAACAGTGAAAAGAAAAGTGGGATGCACAAAACAAGTCAAAATAGGTCTCAAATCTGGCAAAATGCCTAAAGGTGCTTATAACATTTGACTTACTCTAGCCCATGTATTACACACCCACACACTCATTCATCCAGCTTTTTCCTGCCCTCACGCCCACACACGCTCACCCTTCACAAAGTCATTCACCTTCTCTTCTCCCCCCTCATTTTCTCTTCCACAGTCATTCCCACACACAAATATACCTCAGACACACCCTTTGTTCCCCACATACAAGCACACACACATTTTTGAGTGCTGAGTGCAGCGATTGTAGGTGGTGCATATACATTAGTGTAGCAGACGATGCTGTAATCTTATACCTATGCTGTGGAAAAGCCTTTGGGATTAGCGAGCTGAGAGCTCTGATTGTTCTCACTTTCACGTAAAATACCACTAATCCAGTTTATGGGGCTGACTGTTCCCATCCTTCCCTGAACTCTGCCATCGTTTTCCACAGAATCTCTCTTTCTTTTCATCTTCCTCTTGCTCCCCTTGCCTTTTTCTCCCTATGGTTTTCCTTTCCCACATTGCTGCCCCAGACCACAGGGTTTCAGAGAGCCTGGCCGTGCCTGTATCTCACCGTGACCTAACACTGGCCCTGATTACCTCACTGAGGGAATGAGCAGGGATGAGCAATGAGCCTGCCATGCAGTGTGGGGCTCAGGGCAAGAAATCCTGCAAGGTGTGGTGAGATCAGAGGCAGAGACGGTAAGTGATGGTGTGGATCATGCTGCCATCCGAGCAGCGCTGAGTCTGCCTGGCATCGAGCCTGCCTCTAATGGAATGTGACCCACCGCTGGGAATGAGCTCATCTGTAATCCACTTAATTGAGTTTTATGAGCAGGACTCTCACATCAGGGAGCCAACCTGCTTTCTTCCTAGCACTCACCCTCCTTTGCTGCCGCCTGGGGAGGAGAAGGGGAGTGGGGAGTGCATGCACTGCTCCACCGAGCTGGTGATTGTCTGGCTTCTGATTTTCTGCCTGCCCTGGAGAATGTGCAGGGAGCTGGACAGACATGCTCTTCAAGACACCCACTGCCTCATGGTGTAATGCTGCAGGATGCTCAAATTTCCATGTGACTATTGGTAATGCTGTCAGGACTGCAGAGCCTTAAGTTTTCCCAGCATTTTGGTTGCTGTGCAGTGCTGGATACTCAGAGGAGATGCTCTCATGTATGCATGTACAGATCTCAAATAGGCATGAACCGTCTTACCTGTGAGTCCAAGTGGGATGGGACACAGTCACTGTGATCTCACTCCTGCTTTCAGTGTGCAGTGATCTAAGTGGTGGAGCTGTCAGGATCCCGTAAGAGCCTTTGTTTACACTGTGATGTCTTGCCATCTTTAGCATTTGCATCATGATTTGTTTGTACTCTGTGAATTGGTCACATAAGAACCAGCTAACAGAGAAATCTGGCTGCTGTCTGCCAAGGGGTTTGCTGGCTTGACTGTCTGTTGAAAGATGCAGCCTTTTCTCTTGGTGAAGCAGAACAAAGGGAGAAAGAGAAAGTGAGGGAGGGAGCCTTCTCCCCAAGGGAGTGTTACTCTCCTTGGAAAAGGCTAATAGAGACCCTCTGGCGTGCGAAATTTTGGAGATATTCTCTCCAGTGCTGGCATAAATGTCTGTATTTGAAATAAGTACTGGGTGCAACTACTGCTGCTTTCCTATCACTTGTGGTCTACCTTGTAGGAGAAAACATTTCATGATTTCAGATCAAGTGTTGCATGCGCATCACAGAGCAGTAGCTCAGCAGTTCCATGAATCCATAACTTTAAGGAAAGGTCATGGCATATGGAAGGGGAAGTGTACCCACATGTTGACACAAAGACTGTTAACGGACCTGTGCTGCGAACAGCAGCATCACCACCGTGCACTGAGTGATTCTTCAGGTGTTTCTTAAAATCCCCAGACACTGGATTCATGGAAATGCAAGATAATAAAAGATCTCATTTTTGTAAATGTGTGCTTTTTGTCTTCACAGTTGCAGACAACACTGAAAAATTGGACCAGAGGAAATCTGAGGATTCAAAACCCAGAGAGGAAATAAAAAGAATCCATATTATATGTTGGGTTTTTTGTTTGGTTGGTTTTGGTTTTGTTTTTTGAATGGCATGATTTTTAAGCCAATCTCACACAGAGGTGCAAAGACTTTCTATTGACATCCCAATGCTGAGCTGCTGTAATGACTATTCAGGATGGTTCATTGAACCTGAGCTGCAGATGAAGTGCCTGGTTTTTTCCCTTTTGCTTTCTGAAATTCAGGACTCCCTAAATTATAAAATCATAGAAACATGGAATAGTTTAGGTTGGAAGGGACCTTTAAAGGTCATCTAGTCCAACCTCCTCCAATGAGCAAGGACATCTGCAACTAGATCAAGTCTACTCAGAAGCCAGTTCACCCTGACCTTGAATGCTTCCAGGGATGAAGCATCTACCACCTCTCTGGGCAACCTGTTCCACTATTTCACCATCATCTCTGTAAAAAATGTCTTCCTTGTATCTAGTCTATCCTCTTATAGTTTAAACTCATTACTCCTTGTCCTATTGCAACAGGCCCTGCTAAAAAGTCTGTCCCCATTTTTCTTATAAGACCTCTTTAGGTGCCAGAAGGCCTCAGGCCTCAGTAAGGTCTTCCTGCATCCTTCTCTTCTCCAGACTGAATAACCCCAACTCCCTCAGTCTTTCCTCATAGGAGAAGTGTGTCAGCCCTTGGATCATTTTTGTGGCCATCCTCTGGACCTGCTCCACCAGGTCCACATTTTTCCCCTGCTGAGGACCCCATAGCTGGATGCAGCACTCCAGGTGGGGTCTCACAAGAGTGGATCAGAGGGGTAGAATCACCTCCCTTGCCATGCTGGTCATGCTGCTTTTGATGCAGCCCAGGATGTAGTTGGCTTCCTGGACTGAAAGCACACATTGCTGGCTGAGGTCCAGCCTCTTATTCACCATTATGTCCAAGTCCTTCTCGGCAGAGTTGCTCTCAATCCCTTCATTCCCCAATCTGTATTGATACTGGGGTTGCCTCGACCCAGGTGCTGGATGTTGTACTTGTATTTGTTAAACCTCCTGAGGTTCACATGGGCCCACCTCTCAAGCTTGTCCGGGTCCCTCTGAATGGCCTCCCGTCCTTCATGCATGTCAACCACATCACTCAGCTTGCTGTCATCTGCAAAATTGCTGAGGGTGCGCTTGGTCCTCCTGATTATATTGATGCAGACATTATCCAGTACTGGTCCTAGTACAGACCCCTGAGGGACACCACTTGTCACTGATCTCCATGTGGACATTGTACTGGTGCTGTTGACTGCTACCCTCTGGACGTGGTTATCCAACCAATTCCTCATCAGCTGTTGTTTTTCAAAGAAAGTGGTTTTGTCTCATAGTCACCTAGAATGTGAATCCACCTGTGTCAGCAATTCTACTGTCTTCTTTTTTCCAGACTTTTGGAAAATAAGTACTGGAGGAATGAAGAGTTCTTCCACTATCCAGCATCTGACCCTCACATTTCCCCTCTGTCCCAGCTCCATGTACTCATATGTGTGAGGAAGGGCTTACTCACACACAATGACTACTACTCTACTGCTACCAACATAACAGATAAATGTGTTGGAAATTGCTGAAAGGCTGATATTTAGTTGGACAAACTTAGAGACTGCCTTGGAGTGAACAAAGATACTTTTTCCTTCATACCATTTACTTTAAAATCTGCAAACAGTCATCCCAGCATTATGTGAAGTCCCCAAATGGCCATGCAATCTGGATAGAGGTAACACTGTCCCAGTGAATCCAATGCTGGAAATATCTTCTCCCAACTTAAATACATTCTTCTGCCACATCCTTTAACTGTGAAACTCCTGACATGATGTTCGATTCTATTTTGTCCCTTGAGTAATACTTAGCTTCAAAAATGGCAGAAGACCCTTGGTATTGCCTCCGACTCTCTCTGTTTGTAGGATCTGCTGAAAACATATGGTACATGGAGAAAGGAAGAGCTGTTAAAAGGATGAAAGCTGTTGCAGTAAATGTGGTTGTTAGGAGCCAGTGGAGTATCTGTCATCGATGAAAGCAAAATATTTTAGGGTATTTGTACTTTACGGCACAAACATTTTTTAGAGAAGTTTGGTAAAAATATTTTTTTTGAGAAGTACACTATCCAGGAAATTTCTGCTGTCATGTCTCGGAGCACTAGAAACGTCAAAGTTTCTGCAAAGATCTGCGCAGTGTTTCACTCCACTGCTGCTTCAGTCCCAAAGAGGAGCTTGTGTATCGTTTCCTCCCTGTCCAGAATAGTTGGCCTAAGAAAAGACCCTCTCCACAGCATTTGCCTCATGTTTAGATGTTCAGGCGATAGCCAGGGATATCTTTTTTATATAGGACAGAGGCAATCTTGAAGTAGACAAGACTGAAATAATTACTGCTCTTTCCTCTTCCTTCCCCCACTAAATATCTTCCTTCCATGGTGATTGCCCAGATTTGTTGGTGTGGCTGAGCTAAAAGCAGGAGACAGAGTGCTGACAGGGGCTGTGCTATGCTGTGGAGGTCCATAACGCATCAGCTGTGGAAGGTCGTGCATCTCTCCACTCTCAGTAATAAATACACAGCCTGGCTCTTCAGCCTAGCCCTCCCCCACTGAGCTCTTCACATACATCTATAAAACACCCACTCACATGTATGCCTATAAACAAGCAAACAAATCATGCCACCCAAAAAACTAATTGAACAATTCCTCCTACGGCCTGGGAAGGAAAAGAAGAAAAGAGGATGTTGGGTTTTCCTATTTCTGAAATATCGAAGAGCTACTTAAGTACTATTGTGACAGAAAGGTAGATAACTAGGTTGATTACACGGGAAGAAAAGAAGAGGAAACTGTGGAAGACAGAGAGAGAGAGGAAGAAGCTTTGTCTTGTGTCTCTGTCAGCTTGATTAGTGGCTTTCTCTTGAATCCTCAATAGAGTGGCCTCCATGGGTCAATCTCATTAGAGATAGAAATGGAAGAGCTGCAAGAGTCCACACTGAGCTTTACCTAGAAAGTTTGACAGCAGGGCCACTGCTCAGGCTTGAAGGAACAACAGCAAGGTCAGAAGGTGACTGAGGTGGAGATGGCTGTGACAAAGTGACCGCCACTGACCAAGTGACCTGTGGAAACCCATTTGTTCAGCAAGGCACCAAAAACCAGGTTTGTTCCTAAGAACAAATCAGTGACAAGACACCATGACAAGTAGATGCTGAGCAGACAATTTTCCAAATGAGCTGACTAACCCATGGGTGACATTTTCCTACAGGTCCTCAGACAGTGTGTCCACGGTGAAATGACTCTGTTTCCCAACCAGCAGGTAAGGTTTTAAGGTCAGCATACAGCCCTCATGGGGCAGCATGAGGCCTACAAAATTTTCTTGAGCAAAGACATCTAAATAGCATTCAAAATCATCAGGATCCTTAATGTCAGGACATTTGATGTCACAAAGAAATTGTCAGGAAGGAGGAAGAAATCTGGAGTTGCCRAGGGCAGCGAAACTAGTCTCCCAGTCTGTTTTCTAGGGAATTTTTTCCATGCAGCAGATTACCAGGTGGCTATCACAGGTATAAGGAAAGSGGTCAGGAAACTCATGTGCTGTATTAGGTTTGCAGTTGCTACATGCAACTGTGCCGGGTTTCTCAGTGTAGAAAGGGCTTGGTGATGCTTTCCTCCCTCAGGGGTGGAGTGACACTGGGTCCTGCTTGTGAAATGCTCTTTCTAGCGCAACTCAGCATGCCAGTGCTGTCAACAGACCTACAGAAGGAATTGTGGACACTTGGCATCTGTTCTAGGGGGCAAGAGGGGAAGAGGCACATGAGGGTATGTGGTGTGTGGGAGAAGTTTGTAGTGCATCTGCTCCCACTCTATCAATTCTGTGGAGAGAAAGAGGCTGACATTAACCCTGACTGTATAGATTTTGCAAGGTCTGTGGTGATATGTGCTTCCTGCAGTAGATTAGAGTCAATTTCTGTGTTGTCAAAAGTGGTCATGTGCTTTGGTTTAGGTATTTTTGTGGTAGCTGGAGGCTGGCTGGCAGTGTCAGGAAACCACTGCTTCAGACTTCCAATGGGATTATAACCTAAAAAGGGCCAAAATATTGCTGGGCATGGGAGTTTCCTGTGAGTTCTTCCATGCTGCTTACAATGCACCTGTGTTATCTATAGGTGTCATAGCCAGGGGTATCACACTTCCACCCTCAAAATGCTCCTAAAATGGGATTCAGTGCGTATCCTGTTCTTTGCTTACGTCCCTCCACTCCAGCTGCCTGTTGTCCCAGCTGGTCTTGGCTCAGCAGTCCTCTGTTGGGAGCTGTGTGGCCCTGTGCTGATACAGGCAGCCAGACAGTGTTCTCAAAGCAAGGTATCGTTAATCAAAGCAGTATCATAGGCTGTTAAAGGAAAACCTTTCTTTTAGTTCCCTCTGGTAGTAGGACAGCTGCTTTTGCTTTTCCAGTCCCTCAGTGGATCCATTTTGTTTGTGAGTTTGAGCTCCACAAAGGTACTTCCTTTCCCCTGTCTCCAAGGAAGTGGTCTTAAAGCCATATTGATGCCTTGGTCCAAATTCTTAGGCAAAATTCCCCTTATGATGTAGAAATAGCATTTTTCCAGGGATTATAGCAAGTTACTCTCTGTTAGTGACCCTAGTTGTATTGAGTCAAGGGTGCTTATTCACAGCTAAGACAATACTTCTGAAGCTGGTTTACTGGTATTTTTTTAAAAATAACTTTTTCCCCTGCAGTTTTTCTTTAAAGCCTGCTCTATGGAGGTAGTAAAAATCCTCRTAGCCCAACATGACCCTGTGAAAAAAATTCCCGTTAAGCTGCTCTATAGTATCACTGATCAACTCTGGATCCTTCACTACATTTTCATTTTAATATTTGTTTCTGTTATGAGGTAATTTGGAGAAATCAAATGAGGATATGAAACTCAATTTTGCAGAGGTCCCMCCAAAATTGTCAGCCAATTACTCTGGCTCTGAATCAATGGCATGCAAGAGAAGTGCTCTGTGTTGCATCCTCTAATTCTTACTGTTGGCAATCTCYATTGTGTAAAGAAGCTCGCAGAGGCAGACATTCATTTTAATATTCCCATTAGAACAATCCTGCTAATACAAGTGATTTAAGCACAGACTTTTGTTGTAGAAATAATAGCTTAAGTGGAGGTGGAACCTCTTCTATACATCTTTCCTTTTTTCTTTTGAAATCTCAGGGCCTACAGCATATTATATGTCACAGGAAATATCGGTGTAACTGCATATTGTAATTTGCTTGCAGCACGTATTGTGGAACGTATCAATGAAGTGTTTGACAATGATAACAATACAGAAAAAAATCTTTTTTATGATCTAGCAGACTTTTTTTTTATCAAGCTGTTTAAGTCTCTTRCTATTTGTTGGTGGTGTAATATCATAACAAGAAGCACTGTGTAACTAATGCTGCATCCAAAGTGAAAACATTGCTTATAATGTCTCCTTCCTTGTAAAATAAAGTCTTGCCAGAAAAGGCCTCTTTACCTAAGAGACAGGCGTTTACGTGATCAAGGACTTCCCTCTACATCCTCCCTTCTCTGCAATCGTGTAGCTGTGAATGATGGAGTCTACAAATGGAAATGTCAGGCAGAAAGTGTTTATGCAATTTTGAAAATAATGTAGATACTGTAGTTGAATCTCAGAGAGATAAGATTACACTGTATGTGTCTGGTTTTGTGTCTGTGTGTATGAAAGAAGGAGCAAGAGGGAGATTACATTGTGTTAGAAAAAAGGGATGACAGTGTGTATTAGAGAGAGATAAAATTGTGTTTTCAGGGCCTCTGTGTTAGAAAGATTTCATTGTGCAGGTGTGTGTGTAGCTGTCCTTATGCTAAAGAGAAGGTTTGTGTTTGCTTAGAGGGCGAGGTGGTGGTGTATATACATTGTAGGCATGCAGCGTGTTATAGAATGTATGCATGTGTGTGTATGCATGTGAACAAGAGAGCCTGTACTGTGCATAATTAAGATAAGAAAGTCATACCATGTAACTCTGTTGCCATTTCGTTTACAATAGAAACCACTGTCAGTGTTTTAGAAACATTTTTCCAAAATGCAGCATTTCCTAGGGCATTTTATACTTTTTCACTCAAGGCAAATTTAAAAGTTCCTATTAAAGTATTTGTTGAAGAGGCAAAGCTGTATCTAGGGAAATATGAATTATAAAATTCTCCCTGAAAAAAAGAGTCAGTTGAAATACGCGTTCATTTCATTGATGAAGAGCACTTGGAGTAAACAGAAAAATCAAAAATTACCAGAACTTGCATTTTGCCCAAAGCAATTTTTAATGGCTCTTGTTGGGTATTTAATGATAAATTAATTCAAAAGAGTAAGTTACCAAAAAACATCTTTTCTTCCAGGAAACATGAACATGTAGTGGCAATTCAGAACATGGGAGTTGTGATATATACCTGCRTTTTTAAACCGAATGCATTATATCCTTTTTCACAAGTAATTTGTGAATCTAAACTGCCTGATAAAAGCACTCTCTTTTTTTTTTATAAGCACAAAAAGTAGTCATGTGAATGGTGTATTTATCTTTGTTGAGAAGAGGTGACATCTTGGATATGCTAGAGAAAAAGTATGGCTGAGACATATGATGGAGAATTAAGATGAACTGAAGAAAGAAAATAGACTTCTACTGCTTCCTCCTTCACTGTGACTTCCCCTGTATCTTGACGGTAATTCCTCTGCTTCCCTATATCTGACTCATAGCCAGCTCTCAGCACCAGAAACCCTCTGTCTGTACAGCTCTGCTGGGGGGACATGGCCCCTTCAGATGTGCCCACACTGTGTTCTGCTTCCATGGATGAGGGCTGAGTCTAACAAGGCAATGTGCCACTGGGACACACAAAGCAGAGACCACTTTCTATGGCCTGCAGCTCAGTCACTTTAGCTGCTGGCACCTTACTCAGGAATAAAGTTGAAGTGGACCACTGATAACTGCTTAAAATGTTTTAATCTGACCTTGGCTTAATCATTTGGGTGGTTTAGGCTGCTTGTGTTCCTGTGGTTTTCTACTGCATGTAAGAGGAGGTCTCCCTGTCCTCTCCTGCCTACAGTTCATGAGGTGCCTGGATACTCCGAACTACCTCACACAGTGAGTAGGGGAGAGCTGAATGGTCAGGACTTGCTTCTGCTAATCTGAGTGCAGCATCTGCACGTAGGCTGGTGTTCTCCACAATTGTGATTCATATGCCCATCACTTCCATCCCATGGCAACCTTAGGAAAAGCTGTTGGGCTGCCAAGACTGTCACCACACAAGTTTGTAGAGAAGCACTTGGCATCCTTCACATCTGCTTCTAGCAAGAGGAAGAAAATCTGCTTTGTAGTGTGTAGAGACTTCTCAGTCCTGCAAAGACCTGTGCAAGAGGCGGGAAGAAGGTGGTAGGGGGCAAATGGGATATTCATGTTCCGTCAGCAATGGTTCTTGTCTGCCTGGGATGGAGTCCAAACCTTACTGCTGGCAGCCTTTTACTATCGACAGCCATAAATCCATGAAGTCCTTTGGTATTAACTGAGATCCCTCCATGTCATTCTGTAAGACCCTCATTGGGATTCAGCAATAGTTAACTTCTCTCTGTAAGTTTCCCTTCTTGGTCTACAGCAACCTCACTTCTGGCTGCAAGTTTGATGACAGGCTCAAGCCGTGAAGAAGGGTGAGACTGTGAATACTGAAGAGAAGGAAGTGAAGACAGAGCTCTTTCATCTGTTTCAGCACTAACCCAAATGCAAGCCATCCTGCAGCCGTGCAGGGTAGCCTTTAAACATCTGTGCCACTTTGTGCTATCACATGATGAAACTTTCCCTATCTCTCATGCTCGAGTAAGATGATACGCAGACATCTGCTCAAACAGTTAATCTCTGTGCTCATTCCCCAAGAGAGCTAGGGTGTCTAATTTGAGACCATGCTGGTTTCAGTGGTTCTGGAATGTGGCTCTGCYATGCTTAGAGAACACCTGTAGGTCTTGTCCTGATGGCCTCTCTGCACAGTAACACCCAACACATCCTCCCCTTTGTACTCTCACACACTTTACTGGTTCTCTTGTGTGCTCTTGTATTTATGTGCACTGCCAGGTTTGCCACCTGTCAGCACCTTCTTGTGATTCTCCTTACATTTTCTCCTTTTTTACAAGGCCACAACTCCTAGAGTCAGATGGTTGCATGAAAGTGCTGGCTGTCATTTAAAAGGGATGCAGATTTGTAGCTTTTCTGGTTGTGGAAGAAGCTTGTAAATGTAGTGCTATAATGGATTAAAAGAAACAAAATGAAAAGACACACTCTTTCTTGTTTAATTGCTAGATTTTTGAGTCAACTTAATGATTTTTTTGGGGGGAGCACAGCCCAGGTTTTTATTTGCCCAGTGTAGATTTTGGTACACCTTTGTATGCACATGTACCTTCTCAGCTGCATATATAAAAATACACATGCATTTGATGTAGATATACATGTGTACACCCACACCTGCCAACTGCACACATTCCCTTGTCACAGAAACCTTCTCTCCTACTCTGCCTTTCTTCTACACATTTCCCTTTCTGCAACTTCTGTCCAGCACCTTCCTCTGAGTTATGGGATMTTCACTATTGCTTGTACCGAGTAACCTTCTCCCCCACTGCTCCTCCCTCCTCTCCTTCACTCCAGGAAAGCTCTTTCTGATTCTCTTTTCACCGATGTCTGGCATTCGTACCTCTGTAGACACAGAATGGCAAGAAGACAGTGACGTGAGCAGACAGAATAACGGGGGAATAAAAAGGAGTTGGTTGAGAATCTGTAATTAGAAGCCCAATTTCCATTTCCTTCTCAGGCACTTTAGAATCCCTTTCAGGGGTTTCTTGACTGTCTCAAAATTGAATGTCATTGAGGGTTTTTTTCCTCTTTTTATTTTTTTTTTTTTATTTTGCATCCTCTTGTTTCCTTGGCAACAAGTTGGTGATGCAGGAGCTAGAAATGTGCTATGTCTCCGTGGAGATGTTGGCGTGGGTGTGCCGTGGTGACATCCACGATGGACGCACGGCTCTACCAATCCTACCCCACCCCTTGCAATAAGCACAATGGGCCCAGCCTCAGGGGTGAYGCTTTTATTTTTAGCTCCATAGGTGTTAATCTGCTCTCTTTTCATGACGATGGGTCCAGACGTCTCATTAGTTACATCAGCACAAACTGACTGACTCGGGGAGGGCTTTTAGGGCCGAGTCTTTACGTTTGTATTCAGGAACTTCTTAACTCAGAAGAAATTACACTCCTATCATGGATTGTACCCGTTGCAATGATTTGAATCCTTCCCGTTCTCTTGGAGAGGAAAGTTACCAGTCGTTAATGAGTAGGACTGTGAATCAGAGCTCCTGTGTTTCATTTTATTCTAAATGAAGTTGTTTCGCTCTTTCATACCTCAAGGGCTGCACGTTTSGAATTCAAAGAAGCTGCTATCACTCTTGGCCCGGGACATGGGAGATTAAATTTCATKGAGCTGCTTAGCTGGGAGGTTCCAAAGCAACTTACTTGTATACTTCCATAAGACACAACTGTCTCATCTGAAGAGTCTGTTGCTCAGATTGCTTAGCCCTTGTCCAGGTCTGCCCAAACAACTCAGTATAATGTTCTCTCTCTGTGGTCCAGCGCACTCGACATCTTTACAATATTTTTTTTTACGGTGCATATAACCTGTTCAACCTTCATATTCTGTATTTTGTGTTCATCAATGTTCTGGCTGCAAACCAAGACCCAAACTCTCCTTTGATGTGGCTCTTGATACGTACAATAGGAGAGTAAGGGCTAGCCTCAGTCTCATCAAATATCCAGAGGTCCTGCTGCTTTTTTTATTTTGTTTTGTTTTCTAGGAGGCTTTATGACATCATGCAGAAACTGTGATGTCAACAAGGAACTCTCTGGGTAGGCTTTTGAGAGGTTGCTATGGATTTTGCTGCCAAATGACTGTAACTTTATCCCAATGGGATTTGCAATAGGGCTCATCCATGCAGCAATAAAGCCAAGTATCAAATTCTTCTTGCCAGAAAGACCAATTAAAGGATTAAATGTGAAAAGCTAAAACCCATAACAACCATAGTGACAGGGTTTTCTTTTCCTTTTTAGACTGTAATCATCTTTGCAGCATATTGTTCTGGGGTCAGCATCCTCGGGGATACATTGGTGCAGCAAATGATGGAAAGAAGCTGGAGAGGAAAACCAAAGTGAACCCAGCCAAGGCAAGATAAGCTTCTCTTCCAGCCATGCTGGCAGATTTCTTTTGCCTTCTTTCCTACACTTCTTAAATGCGTCGAGCACAGACTGAGTTTATTCAGCTTCCAAGATGTGTGCTTGTTCAAAAGGTGTTTTATTGTGTGAAGCCAGAGGAAACATGAGGAACAATCAGGCACCAATGGCACATTAAGRAGATGTGTCATTGACACAGCATGTCAATGAGAAGTGCATCCAGATTCTGTTTTTAAGGACATTATGTTCCAAGACAGGCACATAAATCTGACTAAAATGTCTTACTTGTTGGAACTGCACTGGAGTTTAGTCCTGACTGCCACTGAAATCCAGGTCAGATTTGTCTCTTTATTTGYGCTTGTGTTAACAGATGACAGGAGCTGACACATCTGTCTAGCACCAGCATTGTATCTGATGTTGTCTAAAGGAGGTCTCCTGCCTCAAGGAACCAGCAGCCCATAGGTGTGATCTGATAAGATGCAGAACACTGTACGAGAGACTCTTCCACTAACTTTGGTGGGGAAAAAGGCTGCRTGTTTGGCTGCATGTTCACTGGGAATGAAAGTGACACAGCAGTGCCCACAGCCTACAACCTATTATGTGATGAATTACCTGGAATAAACGGTAAAGGTAGCAGAAGCTGTTTTTGAAAGACTTGGTAGAAGGACTGTGTCTAAATCATGTGAGGAAAACTAAATAGAGAGAAAGGTGAGCTCAAAAACTTAAGCAGAACTGTTCTGTGGGACTTTCTTTTTTCTTTATCYGCTTTTCTTTCCTAAATGCAGTAACAGAAAGTATCTGCAGTCTGCAGAAAATTTTAATTAAAACACTGCAGTGTTTATGTTTCCAGCCCAATAACTGTTACTGATTTTGCAGGAAGAATCAAATTTTTCCCTAAAGAAAAAGCCCTCTTCTTCCTCCCTATCTCCCATGTCTGGAGCTGTGGGAATTAACCCTACACTTACAAGGAACACTGCAAAGAAGATCCTGCCAGCTCAGATTCTTCTCCATTTTGAATAGTTACAGGGAAATCCCAGATTTGTTTTACTCATACCAAACAGCAATAGATGCCCCATGTCTTTTGAAAAGAGGGTATAACATGAAATAAAGTTCAGTCCAGATTCTTCTGGCACCTTCTTCTGCTGTCTCCTTCCGGCACTTGTTAACACCCCTTAGTGCACTCTGTGCACAGAATACRTGAGAGACCTCACCCTGTCTCTTGCCCCCCTGGAGATTAGACAAGTATGCACCAAGTATGGGATTTCTTTTGATTTCTCTTCCCTTCCCCTTCTTCTCCTGACTGAGATTCAGCAGCTTCTGCTATATGATGAGTTCCTGTCAGCTGTCAGGGCACTAAAATAAACCTTTATCTTGTCTCCACAGCCCTGAATGACAGGGCTGGCAATAGGTGCACTGCAGCCAGGCAGCCACTCCTGCCATATGCTCTTCCAACCTCACTGCATGCTAACACAGCAATCTGTAGCCTGGCAGATTTGCTGTTTTTCCTTGCAAGACCTACAAAAGGAGGCAACCCTTTCTATCTCATCCTATTGCAGTATCTTATTATGCTGAATTGCAACCCTGTTTCTTTTACCTTCTTCCTCCAGCATTGAGTGAGAGTCAGAGTCAGACTACCATCCAGTGCTGGAGAATGAAAATCCTGCTAATTCTTTTAAAATACAATTGACTGAAAAAATGCCCTGGGGGCACACATCATAAATTGAGTTGAAGCCATGCACCATGAAGTTGGAGGGGAAAAAAACCTATCTTCCTTTAGAGGGAGAGGACWTTAGGTATTCACACTTCAAGCATGCCAACTAATCCTTCTTATTCCRGAAGGCTAATTTCAAAATAACATTTGTGTGGCATGGTTTGCTGGGGAGGGCACTGATGAATCAGTTAGCTGCCCTTTATAATAAGCACAACTGCTTCCTAGACTGCTCTTTTCCACTGCCTTGTCTGCCASTCATTTCTGTGCCACATGCTCCCTATTCAAAGGGCACCTGTTGAATAACCATGAAGCAAAGTTACTGAGCAGGGGCAATGAAAAAGGTGAAACACAAATACATAGTACAGTTTAAACCACTATATTTCTATGGTCTTGCTGTAGGGACATGGGGATTCTGCTGAATGACTGTGCTGATGCTTGAATGAGGAATGATAAGCCTGTAATTTACTTGCATGGCTGTGAGACTGCTTCCTGCTGAGTAGGAAAGCCTGGAAGGGTGTTTTTAGCCCTAACACTGCTGCAGCTCAAAGCAGTTCTTTGCTACCACAGGCATCACACACATCCATGTCTGAATGAGCCCTACACCACAGCATTTGGTTAAATATTGCTGTCCAGTAGCAGCTGGGAAGTCCAGAAATTGCAGAAGGAATATGTTTGCAGCCAGCTGCTGTAGGAGTAGCTTCTGATGGGTCTGAAATGCTAAATTCATTGATTTGGAAACTCATCCGTTTAGCAAGTTAAATTAAAAGTGCACTACATTAGCAAAGAAATCTACCCAGCATGCTGGTGATTCTGCTGGCTCAGAATGTCAGTCTGTCCCTGTCATGAGGAGAATTAACTCACTATCTCATCCCACCCATATCTGACAATGAGGCAGCAGTCTTAAAGAGAGTTCCGTCTCCAAGAGTTTMATAAATTTCATCTGAGTGGCAGAGAAAGATTCAAATTAGTGAAGGAAAAGCAGRGAAACTCAAGTATTACTCAGTCTCTTTGGCAGCTTGAGAATGACCATCTTTGGGTAGACCAAAGGTCCATCTAGTCCACTCTCTTTTTTCAGGAGCCAAAACTAGGGATGGAGAGGAACAATAAAAGAAACAGCAAAGATGCTTCTCCCAGACACTTTTCCATCCTCTAAGAATTTGCTGCTCAGATACTTCCTGGGGCAGAGAATGTCTGACTAATCAGCAAACAATTCTGAAAGAACCATGGCAAGTTCTGTTTCTTCCCTTATGGATAGGCCAAAAAAAATTATTCAGGGCTACAGGAGTCAAATGAGGGAACCATGTAGGTTCAAGGAGATGGCAGTGTCAGAGAGAGTTTATAGAAAGTAGTATAGAGAGGAAATTTTTAGAATATGGGGTAGATTTGGGGATACTGTGTACCACAGGGTAATAGAATAAGAATTTTGCCACATATGACTTCAAAAGGATCAGATTTGAGACACTTCAAAAAGCGTCTTCATCACAACAGTAATGTTAATTACCTTAACCGTGGATATGTGTGGCAGTGACTAATAACAAAGATGAACTATGATGTATTTCAAAGGGACTTATATAAAGATCAGTGAGGATTTTTTTTCTCCTTTAGGAATGTGGTAATTGAGAAACTGAAGTAAATTTATGAAGGTCCCAAAGCRTGTTAGGAGCAGTAAATATACTGCTGTGTGAAAAACAGATACGGAACTATTTGAAATTGTAAAAKAAAGAAGTGAATGCTTTCTAAACACTGCAGTGAATGTATATAGCTTTTAAATAGTATGAACTCTGGGCTAAGCCTTAGAAAAATAGACGATGCTGTTACCAGGGCATAAATGTGTATACATTGAGAAAGGGTTGTTTTTGCTCAGCTTTATATATGTTTCTGTTAAAGAATTGTTTCCTGAAGTCTATGAAAATGTCCATTTGTTTCAGGAGATAATGAGAGTAATTGAACACCAGGACCAGAAGAAAGCAGCAGAGTCTATTAAGTCCTTGACTGGGGTGACTGAGGAAAAAACAAAATGTGCTTAAAGTCAATGGTAGTGTAAGTGAATTGGGTTCATTCAGATATTGCAAAGAAATTTGAAAAACTGAAAGCAARTGGTTCTGCATCCAAATTTGAAAACCACTTGTAAACTAATGTTTATCAAGGCATCTTTTGGACAGCCTGAGGACTTTTAACTTTGATCCTTCTATGGATTTACGTCCTAGGAAGAAGGATCTTAGAAAGACAGAATTCACAGCAGATCCAAAAATTTACCAGTGAATCAAAACAAACAAACAAAAAAAACCCCAAAATCAAAGCAAGCAGAAAAACCCACAACAAAACATAACAAAAAAAMCCCCCATGGGTTTATGATTGGAATGCTTGGATAGATTTTACAGAAATGCATGATTGCATTGGATATAATGACAGAATTTTTAATGTTCAGTAAAGTTATTATTCGAGGGCAATTTTGCTTTTGTGCRTTGAAAAGCAGACTGTGACTACCATGTAGAATTTCTGTCCACTTAATATTGGAGAGGGTACAAAGATTTACCATCTCTTGTGCCTTTTAATAATCTCTTTGTAGAAACTGTTGTGAAATTCTCAGTATTAGGTGAAATGACATGTCCAGCACATACAACTTTGATATGTAGATTACTTCACTGCTACAAGCAAGACAGAAAGTATTGTACTATAGAACRTTGGAGGAAGTGACAATAAGACAGGATTTAAGATCAGTTTTAAGATKATGAAGATAAAACAAATGCTTCCTAAATTTTTTTTGTGTGCAGAGGAATAGGGCTTTAATGCTGAGCATGACTTAATTTTTCAAAGTACAAAACCGTCCTTTAAATTTCCTGGGATGTGACACCCACGTACTTACACAGGAAGGACCTGTAAAAGTCCTGGGAAATTAGGAGACAAAGTTCAGGCCATTGAGGTTGGACTGCATGTGAAGAAGATTTAATAAGAGCATGCAGGAGTTTGACAAGATGGTAAAAAGAGAGATGCAGCAAAGTCCCATTTTCAGTGGGCAGAGAATGATCAAAATTAAGTCAGACAGAGTAGYTCAGCATCCTTTGGGAGACCATTTTGACTTCTTGGATGGCTAAACATACAAAGGAGGCAGCATTCACCAAACAGCTAAGAATTAATAACCTTCACTGGCTTCCAAGCAACAATGCTAAATGAGCTCTGTGTTTCAGCAACTTTCCTCTCCCTCTTGGGCTCGGTTTTAGCCTATTAGTTCCCAGTGGTWGCAGAAAATGCTGGAAGACCTTGAGGGCATCACAGTGCCTCRGACCATGGGTTGGTAACTCTTGAGCTTAATGCAAGAATGAAAATGACTGTGCTGCTCTATTCCACATTAATGGCTCACAGCTAAGCAGGGAAGGGCCTGGCTTATATTGTATGCAATATGGAGATTATCTGACACTGTTGGGTGGTTATCTTTTTGTGTTTGGTGTTGCCTGGGGACTCAGTGTTTTGTTTTGTCTAATTTATTTTTTTTCTAACTTTTAACCTTAAGACAGAAAGTAATGACATATAAAGTTTTAGGCAGAACTCAGGACTGTTCTTGAAYAGAATCATAGAATCAYAGAATGGTTTGGGTTGGAAGGGATCTTAAAGATCATCTAGTTCCAAATCCCTGCYATGAATAAGGACATCTTGTACTAGACCAGGTTGCTCCAAGCCCCATCCAAACTGGCCTTGAATGCTTCCGGGGATGGAGCTTTCACCACTTCTTTGGCCAATGTCTTCCAGTGCCTCACCAACCTCACAGTAAAGAATGTCTTCCTAGTACCCAGTGTAAACCTACTCTCTTTGAGTCTGAAGCCATTCCCCSTTGTCCTGTCACTACATGCGCTTGTAAATAGTCCCTCTCCATCTTTCTTGTAGGGTCCTTCCAGGTACTGGAAGGACACAATTAGGTCACCCTGCAGCCTTCTTCAAACTGAAYGATCCCAATTCTCTCATTCTTTCCTCATGGGAGAGGTGTTCCATCCCTCCATCCATCTTGGTGCCCCTCCTCTGGACTCGTTCCAAGAGGTCAATGTCCCTCTTGTGCTGAGGACCCCACAGTTGGATGCGGCGCTCCATGTGGGGTCTCATGAGAGCAGAGTCGAGGGGCAGAATCCCCTGCCTCACCCTGCTGGCCACAGGGCTTTGGATGCAGCCCAGGCAATGCCAGTGTTATTTTTGAACTGTGACTAACTTTGAGAAAGCTGGACATATATAATTTGCTTTTCTAACTTTATAAAGACTTAACACAGATCCCTGACTTGAAAAGAACTCTAAAATGAGAAAGCTCAGAATTACAGTTCCTGAAGCAGATAAAATTGTATTCTCTTGTATGTATTCTTAACAAAAGAACCTTTCAATATATGATGATATGATACAGATAAGATTGTCAAACTCTCCATCATTTACTATGGAACATTGTTCATACTTGAGCTTAGCTTTCATAACAAACAGAGAAYGAACTTCTTTTTCCTCTTCTCTGGCTGAATAAATTAGGGCAATAAGGAAGTATTACCCTTCAAATTTTATAGCATAYGATATTAAAATAAATTCTAATTTGACCCCACTGAGATGAAAACACGTGAGAAGACCATTAAGGTCAGCATGCTTGTCTTCTCTGACGTGGGCAGTAAACGAATGCCTTTTTCCTTCTTTCTCCCTCGAGCTGAAGGAGACCTTTCCACCTTAATTGAGCACTGCCTCTCCTGTGCCATTACCAAAGTAGGCATAAAGCTCCCTGTGTGCTCGACTGTGGGTCCTTGTAACCTTCCTTGCTGCTTCCTGCTCCCTTCCTCAGGCTAAGAGACTCTCTCTGGCCTCTACTTGTGTCAGGTTGTGGCTCATCTCCTGGACAGAAGGGACTGACAGCTATGGGTGGCAACTACACCAAGAGGATGGGACAAGCTGAGTGAATTGTGCATGAGGGTTGTAGAGCAAAGAAAGGGATGCAGCAGGTGGGAAACAAGACTGGCTTCTCTAGCATGTCACAGTGCCAGGCGTGCATGGGATATGGCACTTGGTTGTATAAAACAGTTCTGTCAGATARGGAGTGGGACTGGGTAACAGCCTGGAGAAATTAGGCTGCCCTTCTCCAGAAAGTTTCTCTTCCTCCTTTCCACCAGAATTGCTYGGGGAAGGAGCTAATCCCTCAGATTTACACAGAAAATTCACCATTATGTTTTCAGCAACTTCTAAGCCTCCAGAAAATCACAGTCCAGAAACATAGCTCTGTATCCTGTAGAGCTGAGCTAAAATAGGGCCTTCCGCTGTAATGCAGTTTCCATGCATGGGGCAGCAGATTTGGATCCCCGCCTGCACAGTCCTGGACTCTTAATAAAATTCCATCTGTGTTTCCTGCCCTCTGGGGTGAATTCCTTTGGCTAACAGTGAGGTCTTGGAAAAGAAATAATAATTGCTGTACCAGGGCACTATTAAGAAGGTTAGGTATGGTGTGGATATGGAAATGTAGAACTCTTTTAATGCACACACAAAAAGCACAGCTCTGATGCTGCTGGATGATAATCTACAGGAATCTTAACTATGAATTTCCATTCTCCACTATTGACAATTTTATGGACCAAATAGAGCACTTTTTAGCATGTAAGATTGTTTGAGTCCCAGTCTGAAGTTTGTATAGGTTTGATACTGAACTGCATCAAAATGTCTATGGGTCTATCTCCCACTTCTATTAGAATTCTAATTAAAGGGAACTATAACAAAATTTTAGCTGTGGTGAGGCTGAACTTCAGACCCGTTATCTGCCCAAGCCCTGTGCTCTGCATTTTGGACTGGGGAGCTCTTCCACTTTATTTACATGCAGTGASTTTTTTATGAGGATCCTACTGCAAGGGAACAATCCTCTGCATATGCCATGTCTGCCTGGCAGACTGCGGGATATGGACTTTCCTCTTTCCTCTCAGTGGGTGTCTTGTGGCTAAACTAAATGAAGCCAAGACAAGGAGTGAGTCTTTTCAGAGCCTTAAAGGCAAGTGGATGTTTACAGTTTTGCTGCTCATTTAATTCTTGGTGGATCTTTGCTGTCCATGTACAGCTCTGGGTAAGTGAAAGGGTCCTGTCACCTCACTCCGGTACAAATACTTCCTATGTTCTTTAACTGTCTGAGTTTTGGAATTTGCTGCTGTGATCCTGCATGGCCTGGTCACCACATGCCWGTGAGTGAAGCATGACCATGGTTAAAAATTAGTAATGCCCTTTCCCGAAAGGCTGAAGGCTAGGGCAGATTTGGCCTGTTGGGTGCTCTTCACCTCTGAAAACTTCACCCCATAGCTGACACTGAAGTGCCAATTAAGGGCATAGGAAGGTCTTCTTCAGCTTTTTTTCTTCTCATTCATTTCCTGTCTGCGTCCGGGGTACCCCATATATCTTCCCTCATGCAGGCTGCTTCAGCTCAAGTCAGCTCTTTTGCTGGAGAGAAGAAAGAGTCTGGCCAGCTGTCATGGCACCTCAGGACTTAGAGTAAAGGGTGGAGCCAGCCTGAGAAGCCAGGTAAGTAGGCCCATGCTGGGCTCCTGGTTGCCACTGATTCTTGTTCAAAGCTTGCTTTTCTGAGCCTGTGCTACAGCAGGAGGGACTGCTGTGTATACCCAACAGCACAYATTGAAGGGTCCCCAGAGAAGAAGAAAGGGGCTTCCTGGGTCATCCTTTCTCACATTTGGTTTGGCTTGTAAAGTATCACATTCCCCCATGGCAGACTACAACTACACTGAGAATAATAGCTGATAGGCTGACTGCTTTCTGTGAGGACATTTTTCTTTTTGACAGACGASCAGATGAGATTTCATTTTATTGAAGAGTTACAGTATTCAGCACTAAGCTGTGCTGGGATTTAACTGTTATGTTTGCATTTTTGACAATTCTGAAGCTCAGTAATAATTAAATTTGACCCAGGGGTTGTACAGGCCATTCTTTGTGTATGCTAAAATTCTTTCTGCCCTTGCTCCCACCCAGATATTCCAGTTTGTATACACCATACAATTTACAGAAAATTTTTTCTAAATTTTAAATTCTAAATTCTAAATTTTTTTCCCTGAAAACAGGGAAATTATTGAGACCATTTCCTATTATGTTTGATATTGTGAAGTCAGGTGTCTTCAGTGCTGTAAGCCCAGCTGTGCAGGCATGGGAAGAAAAATGGAAATCACAGGGAATAAATGCAGAGCACCTGTGCATATCCCTTTGACTGGCTTGATGGAAACAGGTGCTAATGCCAGTGAGTTCAGTATCGTGCGGGATAAGTAACCCAGCAGTCATTAAAGACACAGAATGAATCGGAGCATGCCTGGACTRGCATTTTCTGAAGCCTTCTCTGCGAGAGTAAGTGGCATTGTGGCTTTTGAAAATCATGGCTTTAAAGCCTCTCATTTCAGTCTGTGCCATACAGAAAGTTTTAGGTCAAAATAAACTAGGCTTTCCTTCTCTAATATTAATAATTCAGGATTAACTAAAATCCAAGGTAAATTGACATAAGTGATCCTTATACTGAAAAATGGGTACTCCTCCAAGGAGATTCATGACTATGTCTAAATCACTTAGAAAGGGAGTTTGGTTGTAGTGTTGCACTGCACCGTTTTGTGTCACTAAGACAGATGACTGAAAGTGAGGCCAAATGAGACCAGAGCTGCAAAGCTACTGAAGAGACTGAAAATGCAAGTGGTCCCACAGTGGGATTTTCAGGAATGCCTATTCAAATGAGGATACCAAAAATTTTTTATAAAATTGGCTTTTTTCCCTTCAGCATGAAAGTTGGCTAACAAACAGCGAGGCTACCACTATATGTGGAACATATGAATAGAGAGAAAACCCAGTCTATCTCCCAATGAAAGCAAGTCACTCACTTGAGAGCTGTTTTTACTGAAGCTTTAAATATCCCTAGTAACGGGACTTTCACAGTACTTCTCTCAAAGAGACGCCTCTTCAGTTTAGTGTGGTTACCACTGGGACAGCTCTTATAGGCAAACTATTTTCTTCTTGGTTTCATTTAGTTTTGTTCGGCCAAGGAATCAACCTGATTACAGTCCCAGGAGCAGGCTGGAACTATGTTCTTCTTCAAAATGAAACTGAATCTGATCTCTTGCTATTGAACATAAATTAGTGGCTGGACTGAAGATGCTGTTTCTTTCAACCTATAGGGACCTCAAGCTGCTGGGGTAACCTTGCAGCAGAACTGAACAAGCTTAAAAAGCACAGTTTTGTGTCTCTTACTCCACCTGTCCTATTTTGTAAAAACCACTAATATGTCCTGTTACTTTGAAATGATCTTTACCCTTTTAAATCAAAGATGTGGCATTGAATCAGAGGAGTCACCTTAATGATTACTTTATATGAACCATACCCTCCTTCATGGTGAAGCAACATGCAGTGTACACCAAACAGTGGGCTATATATCATTCCAAATGATTCCTTTCTTGAGGCTTACAGTTTTTGAAAATATCACACTTTTCCACCTCCTTAGCTGTCATTCAGTCAAGTCTCACAGATGAAGCTTTTAAAATCTATGGTCATTGTTCAGCCCCTTTTTCTAGTTCCCTTCCCTGGTCCCCCACTCGTTATTCTTTGGAGCTGCTCTTCCTTTTAGTTGTGTAGATTCAAAAGCCAAGGTCAAAGGGGCCTTTCAGGGCATGTCTACACTGCRTGATGCAGTGTTATCCTGAAACTCCAAAGGAGTGCTGAATGAGCCAGAGTTGCAAGTGCAGTGGAGAGACAAAGGTGTCATTTGGATGAAAGCATCCCATCTTGACTTGGGCACTTCAAGGGATGGAGATTCACCTGTTCTTCTTCCCTTGATTTTTGCTTCTGGTTTTCATTAATTCCCTGGCTGAATTTTAATTCCCTTTCATTCCCTTTGGCCTTTTTATTGCTSTGGACTTGTCCTTTCTTCCTTCTTTGTTACAAGAAAATTTACCTTACAGGTTCACGTGAAAACAGCCAAAATGGCAGGGCAAGGGATGATGGGATATGATTTTCAGAACCATATAATTTGCTGAAGAATTTAAAGTCCAACTTTTAAATATACTTAAAGACTCCTGATTTGAAAGACAGGGGTGTTAGGAACTGAGATGCCCTGAAAATTCAGATTTCAAATTATGGTTCTTCTATGTAACAAGATTAATTCAGAGGAAATGCAGGTGTGAGTCTGCAGTGGACTGGCCACTCACCACTAAGCCTGTAATAAGAATGGGGAACATATTAAGGGGGTTTTGTCTGTGTGCCAAAAGTGGTTTGCAATAAGCTGGAGCATACAGTGCTCATGGGGCTGGGCATGAAGAGAGCTGGCTCTGCCTTTGGTGARCACAGGAAAGTGACTTGACCCACCCTGACTGTGCCAGCGCGGCTCTTCTGCCAGCCTGCTCCCCCTCCAAGTGGGTGTCTGGGAAAGACGGGGGCTGGGACGGCTTTCCTCAGCAGGGCTCCCTACCACAGGGAGGTTCCCTAAAAAGGCCTTGTCAGTGGGAAGAAAATAAGCTTCTAAAACACTTCTGAAGCGTGATTTGTCTGACCTAGTTTAGGCTCCTGCTTTAGGATGATCTGAGTTACACCCTCAAAGTTCCCGTTTCCCTTCATTGTCACCAAAGGGAAACCCGGTTGAAGCTCTCAGATGCATTTGACCAGGGGAGTCCCATCTCCCAAGGGCTTGGGGAGCAGCCGTGTGGGCTGGCAAATGCCCACAAGCTCATGACGCGCTCTCTTCATCACGGAGATGAGCCCCCAGCAACTCCAGGGGCCAGGGCAGAGGCTCCTAAGTCCCACAGGCACAATTCAAAATGCCGTTGCACTGCTCCTCAGTGCCTTGGCATGATGTYGCCAGCAGTGATGTATGTCACAGAGATCACTTCCTCAAATTTGATGTCCACTGCTTTCTACTGCTCCTCTTCTTTACCTGTCTTCTGCTATGACTGCGTAGTTTGCCTTTTCTCTGTATGCATTTTCTGAAGCTGAATCTGATTTTCTTTACTTAATCCTTTGGTCTACTTCTGTGTCAGCTGGTACTTGCAACTCTTCCCAGTTTAGTATCTTCTCTGAATGTCATTACCATATCATTATTTTCCTTTTCTAGTCTGTAAAGCCAGGACTAACACTGATACCTTCTTGACCCCAAAAGGCACTTCCCTTAAATTACATACAGATGTAGATAGCTAGCCAGATTTTCTTTGAAATGCTGTTTGCTTTTCTTAAAATAAATGGTGTACTGGGAACTGCAATGATATCATAGCAACAGAATATGATTATGTAGGAGTCTGCACTGAGGGGTATTCCAGAAACTATATCCATATACGTATGCATTTATTTGTATAAGTGTGCACGCATGCGCGAATATTTGTGTTAATAATGTATTTAGATGTAATTAAAGAGCAAATACCTTAATAATAACCTAAGACCATTTTTTTTCTCTTTTGCAGGGAGTTTTACATTAAAAATAAATTAGAAGTAACTCCATGGTGTGGCAGAGAAGTTGATGTAGTGACATTAGCGCTAAATAGAGAACAGCATCTGACTGTGCCTCCCAGACTCAGTAAGTGAAATAAGCTAAATTTGAATTTTGGTAGATTAAATCCTAAAAATCCAGYAGTCTTTTTTTTTTTTTTTTTTTTTAATATTTTTAACATCTTCAACATCGTCATACTTTGGTTTAACTGTTGTCTGGAATATTTTTTCCCAATGACAGATATAGCTGTGCAGCTCATGTGTATTCCGAGAAAACACGGTGCTATAACTTTCCCGACGTGTGCCTGGGAGTGCATGTGCGCATTAATGCTGGCTCGGGCTCGTGCATCTCCATGATCTCCCGTGCATGCAGACCCATGCACTCCTGCTCCCACACGTGCTCGGGGGGTGCCTCTGGGTGTGAACACGCACATCCTCCTCGTAATAGTTTGCAGCAATTTGCAGGCAGAGATCAATAGATGTAGAAATTACTTCGACACTGAAATTAATTGAGATCTATACGGAAGGGAAATGAGATGATTTCTGTAGGTTTGGAAGCTATTCTGTTAAAAAAAAAAAAAAAAAAGCGTATTGCGGGAGCATAATTTTCTGTGCCTATGGAAGGTCCATGGGATGGACCGAGGGGACAAGGGAGAAAGTTGTCCCGTTCAGTGCTGCAGGACATCACTGTTCAGGGTTTATGCCTGCACATATGGAGAAGGCAGCACGTGCATATATGTTTGCGAGTGTGCTGGGGAGAGGGATTTTTAACAGCCATTTTAACGTATTTTCCAGTTCCCATTTAGCTCGCAGCTCCCACCTATGGTACATCACCTGTGCATGGCATATACTGCCTGCCACGGCAATACCTCCATTCCTTCTTCTCCCCTCCTTGCCCACCCCAGCCCACGCTTTCTTCATGCATAAATCCCACTCCTGGACGTGGTCGGGGGCTTCGGCTGCCCCGGCGGGAGTAGGGCTGGGGGCTCCCCACCCGCCCGGTCCCCTCCTCGCCCGGTGCCTCCCAGACACACCCCAGCCCACCCCACCCCTCCGCAGCCCGCAGTGTCCCTTCTCCCTTGTCGCCTCTGTACAGTGGGAAAGTCGTTGGGTAATTGGGTCCAGATTGAAGATTTTAATTATTCATGAGGCTGGCGAGGGACTTGGGGGGGTGGGGGTGGCTGCCGGGGTGGGGGTGGGGTGGGGAGGTGACGAGTCAGGGAGAGCTGGTGAACAATTCTGGGAAGGGTAGGGAGGGAGGCAGGGAGAGGCAGCGTGTGCATGTGTGATGAGCAATAGCTGTGGACCTTCCAGTTGCTGCTAACTGCCCTGGTGTGTGTGTGTGTGCGCGTGTGCTCGTGTGTGTATGTGTGTGTGAGCGAGAGAGAGAGGGAGAGAGAGAGGGAGGGAGGGAGGGAGGGAGTGGAGAGGGTGGGGGGGAGAGATAAGAGAGAGAAGAGGAAAAGGAGAGAGGAGAAGGAAGGAAGAAGAAGGAAGGAAGGGGACAATACGATCATGCTGTGCTGTATGAGAAGAACAAAACAGGTAGAGCTTGAGATTTTTATATTTCTTTCTGTTCAGAAATCTCCCAGGCTGCTGGGTGTCCGTGGGGTGCGTGTCTGCCTGAGTATGTGAGGGGCTGGGGTATGGCTGGGGTAGGGGGGAGGAAATTTCAGCTGCTTTCAGCAGACGTCTCTTTTGCAATTCTTTAGCATCTTGAGACTGAAGGTTCTTTTCACACCCTGCAACGTGACTGTTTTGCCTTTCCGGGGCTGGTGATGTGGGGAAGGGGGGTGGCCTACATCCACATTTGGGGAGCTACCAGAATCCCCCCTCTATTCTTCTTATTATTTTTTTTAATAGGGGCAGTTATATTGCCTAGGATTTTCTGTCTGTGGTTCTGAGGGTGTGGATGGGGCGGGGGGGGGGGGGGGGGGGGGGGGGGGGGGCTAGAGGGGAGTGTTGCGGCTGGCAGGAAACGTGATGAGATCTGGCTCTACCTTGGAGATAAAGGAAGCAATTCTTCATCTTATGCCAAAAAAAGAACGGATGCCCAGTGAGCCTTGATCCCTGGTCAGAATGCTCTCAATTGCTCCTGTTTCTGATGAATGAGAGATGCTTTATGTGCCTGTGCTGTGAGGTGGCTCGGAGGACA
The DNA here is from genome assembly GCA_018881555.1 of Amblyornis subalaris. Lineage (NCBI taxonomy): Eukaryota > Metazoa > Chordata > Aves > Passeriformes > Ptilonorhynchidae > Amblyornis > Amblyornis subalaris. The sequence continues at coordinate 1,091,982 of JACAXG010000058.1, forward strand.
GGTGTATTCATGTTCTGTGTTACAACAATCTGAGCAAGAATTAACCCGAAGAATTTTTTTTTTAACCTATGCTATAGTGAAAAATCCAATTAATTAATAACAAAAGCATTAGCCTAAGGAGGGGGAGAGTCACCCTCTTTGCAGTACCCTTCATAGTACAACCAGTTAGACAACTGTGCACCAGCTGGTAAAGAGACAGAGGACCACGCCTCTGTTAGCTCCGAACTCGGGTGGGATAAGAGAAGCTCGCAGTGTGAACCTGTTGGAAATCAGTTCGTTTTCTTTACTGGTACCGCCGGGCTTTTGCTATAAGGGAATTGGGATGATGAGAAGGTTTGGGTGGCGGCTAGTTTTCAGTGACAAAATTTTTATGTCCAAATGATAATGAAATTAGGAAAAAAAAAGCTACTTAGATCATTTCCCCCTCACTCTTCCCCCTTTTACTTTGTGTGAAAGCCCGAACCTGCTGCTGATTAAGAGAGCCTATTTTGGCTGAACCTCTTGGACTTCCTCGGGAGGATGCTGGATTTATGCAGTTGGAACTTTGAGGCAGGAACTGACCCTAGAGATCTTTGTAAGGCATTTTTGAAACTTCCAAGAATTATGGATTTGTAGGTAGCAACAAGGAGCTTTGGTCCTTGTTCTGAGCACAAAACTCAGCTCGGTCTTAGGCACAGCACCATACTGGTTACTTTCTTTATATATGCGTACATTTCTATGTCTTTTAAAATGTAGCACTGCAGTATTCTGTTCACACGCTCATGTGAGTAACTACAGTTCCTGTGGTTCTTTCACGGCGTTGAAAGAAAATTCAGGTTAAAGTGTGTTTCTGAATGGAGATGTGTGTGTTATCAAACGAAGGAGAAATTTGTAGAATAATGGGGAGGGGCAAGTGATCGAGATAGAAGGAGACCCTGCGTCATCCTGTGTTTCTCCTCATGCAGGTTTTTCAAATGCTCTGCAATTAATGATATGCTCGCTAAAATCTGGAAGGAGGGGGTGAAGGCTTGGGGGGGGAACACGTTGCAGTCAGCCAGCAGAGCACGTTCTGATGGCAAATACGGGATGAAAAGAGCAGAGGAGGAGAAGGAAGGCAGACAGGGAGGCAAAGTGACAGAGAAGTGGGCGGAGGTGCACAGCAAATTTTAAAATAAAGTAGGTAGCTCTGGGATTCTTTGGAGCCAGAAGAGAGCTATTGGGGGAGAGGGATCATTTTGCCCGTACCCTCGCAGGTTGGGCACTAAAGCCCCTGCGATGTATCTGTTCTTTACACCTCTGTGGGTTTACTCCTGTCGTTTTGTATTCTGTGGTATTTAGACATGCATGGCATGCAGGTGCCTGGCTCGCAGACAGCCCTCTCTTCCCAGCCCGTCCGTGAATCCACCGCATGGTACACACCCCTTTGCGCGTGCACGAGCAGCTCGCGGCCGCGCTCTCGGGGCGCTCGCCTCTGTACTACGGGGCTACGCACAAGCGCGCCGTGCACCCGCTCCACATGCTTGCTTCAGCCTCCCGCAGCCACACGACCCCGATGTGCCGTGCCTGCCTCAGCACGGTCGTGGGTATTCCTGGGCTCGGAGCCCAGCTGCTGCTCCTGTACCTGAACACGCACCACAATTGCCAGACTGAAAATATATAGCAGTACGCTCGGGAAAGCTGATGATACACCAGAGAAAGCTTTAATTGGGAGAAGAAAAAGACCTCCGTTTTCAGCTTGTGCTCTTACTCTGTCCCCGCCCAGACCTTTCTCAGAGAGAAAAAGATGGAATGGGTTCTTCAGCACTGGCAGGAGTTTCCTTCCCAAAATAAAGACAGCTCTCTTCAAATTATTTTTCAGGGGAAGTCCCTGGTGTCCCGCCTTTCTGGCAGCTAAAGAGCAAAATGTTGAAATTACAGGCTTGGGCGTGGAAGAAATCTCTTCACATTTGTGTCTAGGTGTGCCTGTGTGTRTCTGTCCTCCCACCCCTCAGAGACAAATATGTTCACACACTCATACCTTGCAGATTATCCTTTCTTGTGGGTGCGATGCCAGTGTGAAGAGTGAAGTATCTGACTGACTGACTGACTGTGCCCGCCCATGAGAGATGTAGATAGCTAAGTGTTGTCATTTCTGCCTACAGTTGACTGCAGCTCTGAATCTGAGCCCACAAAACATTCAGCTGAAAGGTAGCATAACTGAAAGGTTGGGTAGAACAATATCTGAAAAACTGAACTGAACCTTTACTGCCAGCGAGAGATGCAGTCAGTAACTCGTAGAGCTGGGCAGTGAGATAGGTGGCTAGAAATGCAAGTGTTGCATGCACTGCATAGTAGAACAGATGGACATTACGGGGGTATGTGCTCAGTATTGGATTGCATGAGTGATTAAACAATAACCCGCAAGCAGGTTTCCCACTTGTGGGTGAGATGAGTCTCATTCATCACGAGCCATAGACGACGGCTTCCCTCCCATTCGGTCCTTTCCTCCTCACCCCAGCGCCGGAGAGGCAGCGGCTGCAAAGGTTTAAACCTGCCACACCCATCAATTCAAAGGAGGGAGAGGGGAAAAGAGGCAGTCTGCATTTCTTTCCCTTTCCACAGGAGCAGCATGAATAAACAGGGCTGTACCTCTAAAGATGCAGTTTAATGCAATTGGAGAAGGCAAAAGCATTAGGGAACTGTTCTAGCAATTACAGCCAGCCGGTGAGGTGGCTTGTTATTCCAGGAGCTGCAGAGGTGTACAAGAAGGAGGAAATGGAGAAAGAGAGAGGAAGATGCATGCAGAGTTAAGGTTTTCTTCCCTCAGGATATTAAAATGTCTCAGGCTCCATTTAGGATAACTTAATTGTACCAGATGCTTCAAAACTTGCAAGGCGTGGTCTTACCTTTGAACACCAATGTGGACAGAGGAAAAGGAGTATTTTAAAGGAAAGGCGTCCACCCACGCCCCTCCTCCCACCACTTGCCAGCACGGTGTAAATCACCACAGGCCACTGACTTGAGGGTAGGGGCGCTTCATCTGCACCTGGGGAGAGTCAAGCCACCGCCTCTGCCTTTCTGAGAGACACTGAGCAGTTTCTGTGCTTCTTTCAGTAAACAATTGCTCAATGGAAGTTTAATTACTCCAGGTTCTTACTATTTCTCTTCCTGGGGAAGAGAAATCCCCTGGGATTTCTACCGAGAATGGTGTCTCCAGAGAAACACCCCTCCCATCACCCTGTCCTCCACTGCCTTTGCTGACTATTAGAGACATTGATTTCTCCTAGATCATGTAATGTAACTGTTCTTAATGGCACAGGCAAGCCCCTTCCTAGAGAACTAATTGCAGGCAGAGATTCCAGTGGGAGAATGACAGCAGTAATGCTTAGTGGGAAAGAAACCAGTGTGTGGATCCAAATTGTCTATTGCCACTTCCTCCTGAATGAAAGTCCCAGCAAAATCCAGTCAGGCAATACCCACTGGTACGCAAAGGCATCCCTGCCTAGAGGGCTGCACTGAATCTTGTGTGACCATGCCAGGCTGGGGACACATGTGCAGTCCAAGGAACCAACATGTATTATCTGAGGACTCGTCCTGGCCCAGTGCTGAGGCTGTCTGGGTGATCTCAGAGCTGCTCCTGCCTCTGGATAAGGAAATGAGCTGTAGCTCCAGACCCTGCCCATGCCATGCTGAGATGGTGGGCATCGCTTGGGGATGAGGACTAAGAGGGACCACTCCTTCAGTCATGTGGCTTTGACTGACCAGAAGGAGAAAGCACAAAGAGTTTTCATCTCAAGTCTACTCTCAATTTCAGGCTAGCTGTCACGGACCCTGAGATTAGCTTAGTTGGTTAGAGCATGGTGCAGTTAACACCAAGGTTGTGGGTTCAACTCCTGTGTGGGCCATTCACTTAAGAGYTGGACTTGATGGTCCTTGTGGATCCCTTTCAACTCAGAATATTCTGTGATTGGATCCGGAATCCATGATGCCATCCCAGGATCTAGGAGCCATCCTGCACAGACATTGTATTTCCCTCTCCCCATTTCCCAGAGAGCAGGAATTCCCCACTGCAGGCAGCTGCCAAATTGCAAGGCCTTCTTGTGCTAGTGGGAAGGTGAATTAGGCCCATTGCAAGAGGAAGGCAGGCTGATAGTCTTGCACAGATAGTTTGAAGCAAAAGCACCAGAATCGCAGTTGGAAGGGACCCACAAGGATCATGAATCCAACTCTTACGTGAAGGTTCCATATGGGGATTGAACCCACAAGTACTGTGCTCTCTAACCTGAGGCCTCTGCATGGTTGTGGAAGGCTGGTGGTGCATTACTGACTGCCATTTGCTCAGTCCATGCACTGCTGGCCCATGCATCCTTCCTTCTGTACAACTCTCCTGTTGTCCTCTTTTCTTGCACATAAATGACTTGTGTCTCCTTTGTTGCTTTGGGCTTCCTCCCTACACAGGGAGGGCCTTATTTGGATTTGAGAATGAACAATAGTTCTGATAACAGTGCCAGGCTAAAGACACCTGAGGATGAGAAACCTTTTGATGGCAGGTCTCTGTTTTGATGCCCTTTGGAAGTCACTGTGTGATTCCCCTGTTTGCTGTGAATCTGACAAGTCTCAGGGGTAAATTTGGCAGCAATCCTTACCTGTCTGCATCTAAGTTTTGAAGTCCCAGTGTTCAGCTGTAAGGAAACAGCCATAGCCCAGTAGCTCTACACAGAGGAATGTTGGGCTGATAGGAGGAGGTTGGTCATCCAGAAAGGCACAGTGGAAGATACAAATGCCTTGCTGGTAGAATATCTTGCTGTGGGAGTACCAGAGCAGGTATCCAGATGAAACATCTTTCTACATCTGAAGTTCAAAATCAAAGTCTGGAATCCATCCACATTCATTTAATCTACAACTGCAAGATCCTCCTGAGCACACCAGGAGGTGACATGTAACCTCAGAGCTCTGATGGCCTCATGTGGAGAAGGTGTTTTTATTTCCTTAGGGCTCTCTCTATCACCTGCTGAGTGTGTGTGTAAAACTCGATGGCTTTTCATGGTTGTGAGCACCACAGGCCAGTATATAGGAATTGGTTTAGGGACAGCTGGTTTCTCTTTCTAGCAGTGCTATTAACCTGCTTTCTGACTTGATCTAAGCATAGATTCTCCCACTGTTATGGCCATCTCTGCAAGATGCTTCTTTAATTTGGAAACTAAATAATTAGTGTGTAGGGAAAAAAAAATATTCAGAAGCCCCTCAAGTGAGAGGGCTTTAGACAGGCAAAGCTCTGCTTTATCCATCCTCAGCCGCTCCTGCAGTGCTGGGATATTTATTAGCCCCTTGAGTTCCTTTAACACAAACCATTGATTTTCTTCCCAGACCTAGGCTTTATTACAATGGACCAGAGCCTGAGAGTAGGGCTACAACTTAGTTTTCTCCTTGCTGTTTACCAATGTGGTAGCTCCTCTCCTACCTCCACAGTGATCCAGCCTACAATATGTGTATGGGGTGAAGGACTAGTGTAACAAAAATAGTGATTCGTTTTTAATATAGCAAAAGGAATTTGTGCTTTTGGAGCTACACTGATCCTGCTGTCTCCGCCTGTTACTCATGCTGTCTCCTCTCCCCATCTGTTCTGCTCCTTGCCTTCCCTCTGCTCCCTTGACCATGGAGTCCTCCTGCTGCTCCTCCTCTCCTCCAGCTGGGTCCCAGCCCTCCATTCTGCTGTGCTTCCTGGGGACTCCTGCTGGCTGCATCAGCCGCTGCCGCCAGGGTCTCGCTCCCTTCACCCTTCCTGGCACTGGTATCAGCAGGGAAGCTGGATTCCTTCTTCATGCTCCAGTTGCTTTTGCATCTGCCCCAGTTCTCCTCCACTTGGGCAGCAGTTGCTACAGATGAGCAGCCCTGGACAGAGACAGCAAAGTGGTGCATCTTCACCTCTCACCTTGCTGTTAGCGTAGCTCAAAGGTTGCCCGTGCCAGCAGCAGCTGGGAAGGATGTGGCTGCAATAGGAGCAATGCATGCAGTACGAACTAGTGTCAGCACTCCTGCTTTCCTGGCGGTTCATCCTCCTTCCAGGCTTGCCCCTTGGCTTCTAATGCCACTGTTGGGTGGCAGGCTGTGCTCCAGCTGTCTTGTTGGCTCAAGACAGGACGTCCTGAACCTGCCAACCAGGGCTGGTTGGCATTTATGTCTCAAAAGGGAAGCCAGAATGTACTTATAGTCTCTTAAATTATGACCAATAAATGTCAGTCCCGTTCATTACTCATCTTACATCTGAAGTTTCTTGAATTAATTCTAGCCATAATCACAGTATATCTCTATTTATAGAAAGCTGGGACATCTGACAATATTTAGGCATTTTCTCTGGAGGATACACCTTTCTGTAAAAGCTGGTAATTAGTAAAGCTAAAAGGCTCCAAAAGAATCTCACTTACTTGGTTTGAATGCCCCTAAAATTTAGGGGTGCAGAGGTGTGTGTTTGGATCTGAACCCCATTCTGAAGCTAGTTTTACTCCATCCTTCTCATAATTGCCTAGAAGTGCTACTGTGCTCTCAGGAACTTCAGGTTTTAATGAATTGGGATGATTTCTAATAATTGGTAATGTACAGAATAATTTACAGTTTTGATTGCTCTTACAATTGTTAAGACTATTATCAATTAGCATCCAGTTCATCAGACTATTGAATGGAGTCTAATCCATTTATTTTATTAATAGCATTCAATGACCTTATAAATCTGCAATGTTAAGTACTCCAGGGTGTGCAGGTTGGGCAGCATGGTACTATGCTCTGCTCTTTTGCAGAAGATGCCAGTCATTGATATTAATTCAGATTGAAACCAGAAGGATGTAAACCACAATGGTTTTGAACTGACCATTGTTCTCCTTGTATCATTCCACCTTCTGTCTGCCCACGGCTTTAGGAATAAGGCATTCAGGGGTGGAATTAYAAATAATTTAACAACAAGTCATTTAGGTTTGGAAGGGTAGACATAAAGAAACAAGTGTCAGTTGCTGATTTGCTGACAGCAAAATTGCAGCCATTTGATTTCATGTAAGAGTGAAATCCATTGCTGGAAATCGCCTGCTGAGCAAATGCAGGGAGGGCATCACCTGCTTGGCTGTGCCTGGGAGACAGCACTGGAATGGTGGGACACTTCAATGTGTTCCTTAGAACTGGGGGCACCTTTTGCCTTTCTTAGGGTGTAAGATTTTAGTTCTTAGTTTGTTATGCTGGAGTAGGCAGACTGGCAGCTTGCAACAATCTGGATTGCACAGGCTGAGATAATTCTGTCAGAATGGAGACTTTGCCTGATCAAAGATGAAAAACAGTGGTTTTAACACTTCCTGCTGTTTGCATTTCCAGTGGAAAACCTAGAAGAATTTCAAGCCCTACATAGAGTTTTGAGGACTGACAACCACAACAGAAAATTGATGTTTAATGTTCACTGTTAAAATTGCATGATAGGGATTCAACCAGTTCCACCTAAAGCACTGGCAAATGGCCTGTCCTTTGTATCCTAAATTCCACTCAGAATATCAGCTAGAAGAGATTAAACCCTAAGGAAAGGACAAATGGAGCAAGGAAAAAAAGATCTCCCCCCAAAATAACTGAAGAACTGAAGCCAGCTGAAATTTCCACCAAATAAACAGAATTTGGATAACTTCCAGAAAATAGTTATCAAAGTTAATATGTGAAGCAGTACTTGAAGCTCACTCTTTTATGGTAAAACTGGATATGCAGCAAAAAGAACCCTCCATTTTGATGCCAGTGTACAAAATTCTGTAGAAGAAGGAAAAAAAAAAAAAAGACAAATTAGTGAAAAATTATTCCCAATGGCTCATAGGAACTTTCAGGAAATCTTTTAAAGTTCAGTTAATTCTTACTTATGTTCATTGTTTTCCTCCTCTGAGTGTTATGATTCCACAATTCAGGAAGGGATACCGTGAGACAGTGCCTTATCTTGCAGCATATCATTACTTTTTAATCAGGGTGTAAGTGTCAAGAGGAGTCTGAAGCCTATCACAGTATTTTACCATTGTCCTGAGCTGAGAAATAAGGGATTGTTCTAAACCGAACTACCTTTTTAGAGGTGTCTGTCATAGGCTGTAGAACTTTAGAGCTTCCTTCCTTTCAAAGCGGGGAGGTGCCTAAAGCCCTCAGATAATTACGCTTACAACTGTAAAGTCCCCATAACATTAAAAGGCTGCTTACTGGCATGCCTAGACGATCCTTCATTTTATAAGCCATAATCAGATCAATACACAGACAAATAAAATATTAATTGAGGCAGAGCAAGAGAGTGAAATAATATCATCCTGACTCTCTCTGATTATGACACTCATGGAGAGGAGGGAAGGGCTTTGGTTGAAGCTTTACATCAAGCATTGTCAATAAGGCCAAAGCATTTTATGCCCATTTTGCATATCTTCAGTAACATGATCAGCTGCAAGTTGATGGCTAAAACAGATAAATAGGAGCCACAAAGGAGGAAGATCAGGATCTAGGAAAAGGGCAGAACAAGTCAGGATGTACTGATGTAAGATGGTTCTTTCAAGTCATCCTACCTTATTTACAAAGGTGATGGAAGCAATCTCTGAACCATAAGCTTTGAATGCTTTGAAGACTCGTGAGGGCTGGATGAGGTGTCAGAAGGCTGAAAATGAGCAGAAGACAAGAAATTGCAGACTATCCAGTTTAACTTCATTCCTAGGGAAAAAAATGGTGGAAATAATAAAATAAAGGAGCTTATTAGGAGCAAGCACAGATCTGTCAAGAACAGATCATGTCAAACTAATTTAGCTTTCTTCTATAACAAGCCTTGTGGATACAGAGGAAGTAGTTGTCATACCTTGTCATTTGTAAGGATTTTGACATTATCTCACAGTCTTTTATCATAAATGAAGCAAAGAAATGTGTTCCAAAGGAAAGCATTACAGCAGGGATGCAGAACTGGTGTAGATAATTTTACTCAATGAGCAATTCTCACTGATTTCCTGTTGAAACGGAAGAATCTATTGAGCAGGTTGCCACAAGCTTGCGCTGTGGCCTGTTAGTGCTTCATATTTTCATTAAATACATTGTACTTTGTATTATAATTTTAACCTGGATAACTGTCTAGAGGAAGTGTTTTATAGAATCTGCAGATGGCATAAACCAGGTATACGCTGGTGGAAACCGCTGTAATTCAAGAAAAGCTTGTCAAACCAGGGACCTGGTTTGAGCAGCACCGGAGCAAATGTGAAGTGCTCTCCATGGGAATGAGTAATAAATTGCAGCCAGCTGTACACGGGAAACCACAGGCCAGCTGGATGTCCTTCAGGAGGGGAGACAGGGTCTCCAGAGCACCACAAGTTTAGTGCTAGTCTAGAACATCATCCTATGGCCAAGAAGGGAAACACCATCTTACCAGGCTGTGACAATGGGAGCACAGGCTGCCAGACACATGTAATAAACCTTCAGCTCTGACGTGCACGTGTGAGGCTCAGCTGAAATGTCCTGCCTCAGTCTCGTACTGCACTCTAAGGAAGTGTGGTCCAGCGAGAGGGTGTGCAGGCTGAGACAGTGAGAATTGCTTGAGTTCAAAGGAGAAAAGACCAAAATAATTAGGGTTGTTTAACCTAAAAGGAATAAGGCTCAGAGGGGTCCAGATGCTAGTCTGTCAAGTGCAAGAAAGTAGGAGTAATGTGTTCTTGCTACCCATGATGTATAGAACTAGGAGTAATGGTCTTTCATGGGATGTCCAAAAAGATTGTGATGCACTGGAATATAGTGAGAAAACTATGGCAGCTCCAGTCACTGAAGGGCTGCAGGAGGTACCTCTGGACCAGAGGATGGACTAAATGGTCTCTTGTGCTCTTTCAACACTATTTCATAAGATTAGTATCAAATATTCACTGAAGCAGAAACTGGACCCAGTCTGTCCTATTGCAGAAGAGTGCTTAACCAGTAGGATATAAAGCAATATTTGCTTCTGTATGCTCTCTGTCTCTGGCCTCATGCTTATTTAATTCTTCCATGAAAAAAGCTGAAGCGCTTAAGCAGGAAAATCTAGAAGCAGCTTGCTTTAAACAGTTTTTTGTAGGAGGAAGCTAAGACTTGAGATCTTTTCTCRTACAGTAGAGAGTTGAACCAACATCTCCCATAATTTAGAGAAGCTAGTCTGTCCACTGAGATACTGAATAAATACCTATCTACTGCATGCTGTCAGAGAGGAACTGTAGTTGTTTCTTTCAGTGCAGGGGTTCAGGCCTTGGAATCCAAACCAGAAGATACCTCCCCAATAACCAGACCAAGATGACTAAACCCAGAGAGTTCAGATGTCACTCTGTCTTCAGCATTTGTTACAGGCAGGTTCAAAAGGCTTTTACTTGGTGTATTATGGTACTGAGGTGCCCAGTTCTACCCATATTTTCTAGTGGACTTAAGATGATGGTTTCAGCAAGACATCTCATCTTCTTCCTAGCCTTTGCTCCAACATCTGTCTCCTGAACACAGACATCTGCTGGAACTCCACATTGAGGTTCCCTTTTCATCATCTTCATGAGAGAGTTATTACAAGGGATTTATCTGTTGGTGGCTTCTTCTACCTGCCTGACATGAATTGTCTCAAAGCATTTGTATGCCGGTCACTCAGAAATTCGCAACTGGAGTGCTGTACTCCTACTAGTGGTCACCTTCAGTGCTTAATCCCCTCTGCTGCCAGTATGATGTGTCCTAGCGGTTGCTGGGAATACAGAAAAAAACATACTGAGATATAATATTCACCTTCACTGAATGTATTCTCATGCACCAGAAGAGCTATTGCTGCATGGGAATATAGAAGAACTAAAGCTGATCTGTGATATCTTCAATATCACGTGCTGAGTCCATACAACCCTCAGGAAGATATTCTTTGGTTATTTCTAAGCCTTTTCACAACGCAAGAGGGGGAACAAGACACCCTGCCTATAGTCAGGATTACCCAACTTCTGGGAGATGAGATAACTTGTAATAGTCAAAACCAATCTTTTCATCTACATCAAACTTTGCTGAGCTTTTCCTGTTTGGATAAGAATTTTCTTGGTAGGGGTCTTTGTCAAATAGACACTGTGGGTTTTTTAATTTGTTATTTGTCTGTTGAGATTAGAAGAATAAAGCTTTGAAAGCACAAAGAGTTTTGCAACCATTTAATAGTTAACAGTTGCACCTTTATAATACAAAGAAGGAGACTGTTATGATTTCAAATGATGAAATTTCCTATTTTCTTCCTTTTTAGTTTACATTTAAAAAAAATTAAACACCTTTATTAAGCATACATGTAGATTTCAAAGTCACTTAGAATATAGAGAATTAATTGAAAGGGTTGCCTGTCCATCTTTAATTTGTCTTCTTTCATGAATAGACATAAAAATGTGGTTCTTAATTATAAGATCAAACACTAGTACATTTTTTTTCAATAGGATCCCTGTCTCATTCAGTGCACAGAATGGAATATACTTAGGGATTGAATGAGTTTTGCCATAAACGGAGCTGATTTCTATAGGTCTCCTGTTTCATTTACTGCCAGTGATGAAGGTTATGTATTGAACTGGGCAGGGGGCTGTTCAAAAACAGAAGAATGGTCTCATATTTTGGCAATTGAATACTGCCCTGAAGAATTAGGCTTTTTCCTGCCTTTTGTCACAAGTTCCTATGTGATATGAAAAGGCCATATAAATGAGGTTTTCCATGGGTGGCCACTAATTGGTGTGTTCTTGTTTTCTGGGTTCTCAGTTAGAGACACCTGGGGTCTGACTTGCAGAAGTGCAGAGCTGGTATTGTGTGGAGGTTTGCTGTCAACAGACACGGAGCTAGGGGAATACTAATCCAAGGCATCACAAATTAGGGACCCAAAATTAGTGGGTACTCTGGCCGTTTTGACCTTAGCCTCTTTTTGTTTGATTTTAGTGTCTGTAAAATAGAGATAACAACCCCACCTCTCTCCCTGGCAGAATATCCATTAAGGCTCATGAAGCACTGAGATACTGTGGCAAAATAGCACCACAGAAAAAAGACCATGAGGAAATCAGTCTTCTGCATTCGGTGATGGGTCTGAATGGTGTGTGGCAAATAAGGCCCTTTGCTGTGCTTGAAATTAGGATAACAGGAAAATGCTGAATTGCTACCCACTCAGTGAGCTCTGCCCATCCTTTGTATAGCTGAGGTGGGGGACACTTCAAGGAAAAAAAGATATGATGAAGATTACTAAAAGGCATCTGCTGGAGGAAGTCAAAGTGAGGTTTCAGAGGTAGCCTCTGTTTTACATTTTCTGCTTCTGCCTTTAACATGTGCCCAGAAAGATGTTTGTATGACAGGCTTTTTATGAAATACCTGAGTCACACTACTTTTGACTTGTGCCTGTGAATGATGGGTTGCAAAATAATTGGGGAAAAACAGGCCAAAGGTGTTATCAGTGTAACTAGTACTAGACTTTTCATTGATGTCGGAGGACGTCAGCTTAGATCCTTAACAAATCAAGCCTGAAACACTCCTGTTATTACTCCATTTTTATGTGAGGAAACTGAGGCACAGAAGAAAGTGGAATAATCTGCTGAAGTAATTCTGCCTGTTTTCTCTGTATACAACCAATAGCTTTTAAACTAGTATTCACATTCCTTSCATGAATTAATCTAGAAATGACAGAAAAAGGATAGTTTTGTTCCTCTCTTCTTCCCTTCCCTTCTCCTCACGTGGAATAAATAGTCTGAATAATGAAAATAATTAATTTGCTTTATTTGCCAGTGGTTTTATATTTGTGTCTGTGAGGTGGGACATATATCTGCCTACAGGGCTCCATGGGAAGATCCTGTAAGGAAGGACTGACCTGGAAAGTTGAGGAAGCAAGCAGGTCTGTGATATCACAGGTCCTGTAACCTGAGCTTGTGCTGTTCTCATGAAGCTCAGGCTCTTGGTTCCTGCCCTGGAGGATCTCCAGGTGGGGAGGTTGTGCTTGCAACAGGATCTGCATCATAAGCTCCACACCAGGATGGGCTTAAGAAATGAGAGCCTTCAAACTGGGCTTAACAGGGAGCCTGAGAAAAGGCAAGAATCTTGGTGGTACAATGTCATACACTTTTACTGATGAGAGCCTGCCTGGGGTTTCTCCATCCTCTGAATATGCTGTTGCTGCTGTGGAGGCCATGAATACTTGTATTGCCTGTCTCAAATCTCTGGTGAGTAAGAGATTGCCCTCTGTGGCAGCTTAAGAGATCCTCCCCCCGCTCCTCTGGAGTTAAACCTCTGGCTGCCAGGASAGATGCAGAGTTGATAGTCAAGGCAGAGTGATACGAAGAGATGCTTCATACAGGCAGTGCAGGTGGCCAAAAGAGAAGGTCTTGTTGGCAGGTCTGGAGGAAGGACACTCTTCCCCTGCCACTTAAGAATGAAAGTAGAGAGGCTGTCAGTGTAGGGAAGAAAGAGACCTTGTTGCCAAGTGAAAATGTGGTTGTCTCTCTGGCCAAACCTGATTCATATTTGACAAGAAGGCAGTGGAAAGGGAGATCTTGTGTTAGCATTTCTGAGATGGTGGGGATTTTATAGTCCCTACTATTCCCAAATGAGATGGGATTTTAGCCTAACCTTGCAGCAACCCTTGTGGGAGTGTACAGAACAGCACAGAAATGAAAGCTGTGGCAGAAAAGGCACTGGACTGGGTCAGGAGATAATTTTGTTGGAAGTATCTGTCATCATGTGGCTTCAATGTCTTCTTATCCCTATAGAAGGAGAGGCACTGACCACAGCAGATAATACTGTAACTTGTAAGCACCCACGCTGGAACCGAAGGGGCCTTGCCAACCTATGGTCAGCCTTCCCATCTCACGAAGCGCAGTAAGTGGCCCCACTTGCAGGGCTTGCTTGCTTCTCTTCTGTGGTTCTGACCTGTCCCTGCAGCGGGCAAAATGTGCTCCTTGTTGCTGTGCCTCCTTATATCCATTCAGTTCCATTTTTCACCTCTGATTCACTGTCTCTCAGCTTCACATGGTATGATATCACCGATGCTGATATCCCCGACCTGTAATTTTTCAACTTCTCTCCTGGGTACTTGCCTCTAAGCTCTTCCTGCTGTCAGGTGCAGCAGACAAAAGAGGATGCTGAGTACCTTTGAGGGGTACCATACAAAGCAATTCTGCTGTTTGGAAATCCGTTTGTGAGTGCTTAACAGCACTGAAATGCCTGGAGAAGTTAATCAGAATTGGAGATAGGCTCAGTTTTAAAAAAAACCACAAGCTTCAAGTACTGTGGTGTAAACAGGAGGTCATTTTACTGCCAGTGGCAGTGAAATAGTGCTCAGTTATACAGAGCATGGAAAGCGCTAAACAGAATTTCTCCCATTCCTTTGCTCCACTTTTATCAATGCCCTGTGCTTCTGCCCTGCAGCACTGCTGCTATTCCAGCTCTGATGTTCCAGGGTAGCCATGGAGTTGACGAAAACTAGGCAAGGGTATAGCTGATCCTTTGAACAAAGTAATTCTCTGTTCAATAGCTTTTTTGTACGTATTAAATGATTAAATCTTTAGGGGGCTTCTCCCTGGTGCAGTAATTGTGCATTCATTAAATTGCCAGATAAGACGTATTTTCTATTAATTTACTTTTTGCTAAGAAAAACATTTCATTTTCTGCTGATAATCCTGCCTCACCTACTTCAAGTATGGCCAGCTTGTGGCTTTTGAGTCAGAGGCAGATACCGAGTGATTGAAGTATGAGTCCCACAATGGAATCACCGAATCATTTAGGTTGGAAAAGACCTTTAAGATCATCGAGTCCAACCTTTGACCGATCACCACCTTGTCAGCCACACCATGGCACTGAGCGCCACATCCAGTCGTTTCTTCAACACCTCCAGGGGTGGTGACTTCACCACCTCTCTGGGCAGCCCCTTCCAATGCGTGACGTCTCTTTCTGTCAAAAAATTCCTCCTCATGTCACATCTGAAACTCCCCTGGTGCAGCTTGGGGCTGTGGAGATACTTTGTATTACTGCCAGCACTCCGCTGAGGTTAGGACTACTTTTTTATCAGTGTCTCTGTGTGGGAGGAAGCTCCCAGGGCCTTCTGAGACCAACAGCTTCCTCCAAGCTCTGGGACTCAGCTGGGCACCCAGCCTCATTCTATCCCATCCTGGATACTGGCACCCTGGGGAGCCATTGCTGATTTCTGCCTGGGAGCTGCTTGTTGAAAAATCCCTCACCCTGCCTAAGGTACTGGATAGGGGGTTGACACCTCTTGGACATTGAAAGTTGTTTTGGTTTTGGGGTTGCCTGTGCAACCTCAGTATGGTCTCCCCTCATGAATGCACTTCAGTACACTTCTAATAACAGGAACACATTTTTCTTTTCCAGGGATTCCTACCACATTCAGGTCACAGAATAGACAGTGCTCACTTAATGAGCAGTTATTCAATATTTTTCTTTCTCATAGTAAGTCAGTGTGTGACCCCACAACTTTGCTTAACAGTATTCAGATCCTGCTCTGAAATCAGAAATCCTAGTTTTCTCCTGAGCTGTCTTGTGAGTCTGAGCACATCCCTAATATCACTTAGTGTAAATCTTTGCAACAGTCATGTGAGATAACTGAGTATTTTCACTCCGTTTTTGCAGGTGGACAGCTGAGGCACAAAGAGTTTGGTCAGCAGGATGCCCTAGTTTTATGTCCTGAATTTCAGAAACAGAGGGCCTGACCTTTATTCGTAGGTTTTGTTTTCAATGCACATCTCTGAAAACATCTCCCCTTACTGTCAGCTGCAGCTCTGAGTGCTCGGCACTGCTCCAAATCAGACTCAAGGTGTCTGAAGTCAGCTACTCAGAGATGCAGAACTTGTCGCTAGGAATGACCCCATGAAAAGCATGGGCCAGGATAGCAGAGGAATTCAGCAGCAAAGGTGGGGCAGTGCTGTAGGACAGCCATCTGTCAGCTGCCCTAACGCTGAGACCCTCTGTTCTCCTTTGCCAAACTTCTCTCTCCTGCATTTTAACTTTCCAACTTCCATCTGCAAAAACTAGGACCAAGATTTTAGTGTAATCCCTTTATACCCCTGAGTTTCCTAAGCTCCAAATATCCAGATTTCTTACTAACACTTTAAGTCTTCTTTAAGCTACTTTGTTTTACTTTGCAATCTTGCAGCAGATATTTACAAGCCTTATTCCAAACAGTGGCAGGGTGGTATTAGGTAATTTACAGAACTGTCCTAACAAATAAGATTTATATAGGCAGGAGCCTACCAGGATTTTCAGAGAGCCTTGGTGCCTAATTCGCACTGGTTTCAATAGGATTAAGGCAAGTAGGCATTTGTTAAGATCCCGCCATTCATTCCTTAAAACCTGGCCCTTTAATTCTTCTTTCAATCAAGTTTATATGGAACCACTAGAGCTAAAGCATAGGAATGTATACTAAAATGTTAATAATTCATGGTAAAGTTCTGTGAGACTACACTCTGTAAAGCAGGCATCCTGGGAGGATGTGTTGTATTTTCTTCAGGCTTTGAAATAATTGCCTCTGCAACCAAAGCAAAATACGTGCAGAAACTTTTTTCTCTGCTTGGCACTGAAATCAAAATGTTAGTTACCTGAAAACTCCAATAGGTGCAATTCTACATGGATATCCTCAGGTATTACTAAGGATCAGGTAGACCCCAAATTCTTAGTTAGTGTCTGGTTTGAGGGAGTACAGAAAGCGTTTGTACATTTGTAACTAGTTCTTTCTGGAAAGGATCAAATGAGTCTTGTCGAATTTAATCTGTTTGAAAATATTCTCTATCTAGGGTTCATTTCTGATTTAATTTCACTAGGATTTAGTGAATTTGTTATGCAAACTGACTTCAGGCAGTGGATTTCTTGCAATTTGCTCACTTATTCCACTGTGTTTATATATATGTGTGTGTGTTTGTGGCACGCAGTTTGTGATAGTTGTATAATATGATTTCCTCTCTCTGTCTGGGAAGGAGGAAAAAAAAAGAGTTACTAAAAAAAAAAAAAAAAGAAACCACCACCACACTCCTAGGCTAACATTTTAGGTAATCATTCACTTTGATGGAATTTGCAGGATTTGTGTCTATTTTCTGGACTGAGGGACTAGTTAATCTGAAAAGTATGGTACAATAAGTGATATGACCTGGCCACATAACGTAGACATTTGCATACCATAATCCGTGTCGTTTGAGCAGACCTACAATTCGCTTGACTCCAGAGATGTATCTCAGGAAGGACTTGGTATTTTTACTGGTAATGGGTCAATAAATTGGACTGGCAAGAATCAACCTTGTTCTATGACTTTCTGAAGAAGCAGGAATTATGTCTTTCTGCCAAGAAATGGCACTATATACTAGGTGCTGCTAGGGGAAAGCAAGCTGACTTCTATAGTATATGAATTGTTTTTCCTCTGTAAACCAGTGTGCTCCCTATGCCYTTTCTTGTGTTCAACACACTCCCGTTGTCTCGTCTCCCATTGCTTGTTTCATTGCTTCCTTTCCCACACCACAAGGGAGATCTATCCCAAGGATGTACAAATAATAATGGTTGTCAGCCTTATAAAATCCTTATGCATTTGGTTCTTCTTTCACTGGGCACTTCTTCATCTGGAAGGAAGGACAATAGGAGCCCTGATGGAAACTCTTGGAGAACCACTGATGAGTGTTTGACATTCTTCCACTCCATCTTACTTTTCCTAGCTGCTCCTGCTTCTTGACATCCTCAGAAAACTCCTAGATGTGCTGAATAGCATTTGAAGGGAGCTGACAGGAAATGGAGCCGTCAGACTCAGGACAGTGTGTATCAGTCTGTGTGGATTGCTAACTACCTATAGGGCATGGCCATTCATAAGTTCCTCCAAGCTTTTTTTTTTTCTTTCTTTTTCCCTAAGTGCTTAGCTATTTTCAGCTCCACCTATTTTCGTGGCTGTAGCTTTTCCTCCTGCCTTTGGGATTCTGATCCACACATTGATTTATTTTGAGCTATATTGCTAATTACAGTTTTTGTAAGTGTAGTATTTCATTATTCATTAAAGCTGGGGAGACATTTTAGTAATTTCTCAGTAGAACAAATGTAAATTCAGTAACCAAGATCTCTGAGTAGGGCTTAAGAGGGCTAGGAGGAGTGATCTGACAAAGAAGGATGGTATGACAAGTGAGAGCTAYTGATATACAAAGGAGTGTTATTAAGAAAGCAGAAACAAACTAATGTCGGCACGGACAAGATGCAAGGGGCTGGCCGAAACTCTGGGAGGAATTCTTTAGTTCACCAAAGGAATAAACTGCCACAGAAACCCAGAGAATCATCTTTGGGCCAAATGTCCAAAGACTGGTGAAAAACACTCTTGCAGGGTGGGTTAAAGATGAGCAAAACCAGCCCTGCTGCACTGTACAGGGAGGGCCCAGAGGACCCTGGAGATTTCCAATTATTTCTTCTTCAGTGTGTGACAAAGCTGCGCAGTGTGAACTGGCCCTTACTAACAGAAGAGGAAGCACTGCCCATTTTCTGGTGTTAGATCATCTGTGCAAGCTTGCCAGTGCTTTCTGTCTGGATTTGCATGGGATCCTGAGGGAAGACGGTTCCTATTTCAGAAACCCATAAGTCCTTCTCAGGATGAAAACCCTATTTCCATATCACGTGTGCGTCGGAGCAGAAAGAAGAGGAAAGAGTTTTGCGCATTCTGCCTGCCCAGMCATCCCAAGAGTTCTTACCAGGATCCCTTTTCCCTCAACTTCTCTGCCAGGGGGCCACTGAGTAAAGCCCCCAAAGGTAGGGCTCCAAGGGTGTCTGGATGGTTCTGCTACAGATACACCAGGTACAGAGTCATCTAAACCGTGTCCCTGGAGAGAACACATACAATGTGCAGTGCTTGGAGGCTACTGACATGCTTCCTGACTGAAGAATGGAAAAAAGCCAGAAGACCTTAGGAGCAAGATGTTTAAAACTTACATGAAGCCCTTTTTTAATAACAACTTTAAGATGGGAAGCCTGAGGGGTGAAAAAATTGAAAGAAATAACAGCTGTCCTGCAGCAGGAAGATTAGGAGACAGTCTGGGTGACTATTTAAATGTGGCTGTGATATATGAGCCTTTATAAGTGGTGGATCCAAACACTCGTGGCTGTTTTTCCCTAGCACATCTATTCAACATGTTTCCTTTGGCTGGGGGTCTTTATAGCACTAACTTAACAGGGTCCACAAAGGGTCTTTCGCAGCAGGCACTGCAGGCTTGCTCCCCCTCCCCCCTTTTCAATAGGGTTGAATACAGTAAAGGAGCAAAGTAGGAAACAAAATGGCTCAAAGCCACATGTGCATTTCCCATAGCTCAGTGCCAGGGTCTGGAATAAGTGATTAAGCCCTGGGGCTACTGAGTCTTGTGTTCAGGATCTTCCCAAAGAAAACCATGCCTGTACTCTGGTGACAAGAAGGATGACCTGAAGGATGGGAGAGGGGTATGGCACAACATTATGCCCTGGCCACTGGAATGACAGCTGCAATCACAGGCCTGATGCATCAGTTTTACAGACCTTGGAAAGCACTGAAGTTACCCAAACTGGACGTAGTCTCAGGCAGTCAAGCCCAGGTTCTTGGGTGAAAGAAGCTGGGTCATACACATCCCCTCTTGGAGACCTTTTCAGGTTCTGGCAGACACTTAATCCCCCTTCCAGGGTGTTCTCATCCTGCACATAAGAGCACAGCTTAAATGTTGCACTATGCTTTACTGAGCTACACACCATGCATTTGAGGTCCTTGCAGCACTACAAATACTGATTCAATTATGTTCAGAGTCCTTCTGGAGTTTAACAATCCTTCCATTTGTAAGTTGTTTGGACCAGCAGACCACAGAGGCCTTGTAAAAATTATCCCTAGTGAAATGTCATTGAAAGCAATGAAATGAAACTCCACTTCCATCATCTGACATTGTGTTTGGCACTGGACTTCAAACAATATCTCCGTACAACTGTTTGTTAATGAGCTGTACAAACTTTGGGATAGGAGGAATAGAAAGAGATGGTCTAGGTCTTCTCAGGCTTTTCTGTAAGTCAGCAGCACGTAAGAGCTCATAGTGGGACTGGTGACTTGTCTCCTATACTTGATATCTTAAGGATTGGTCTAACTCTTCCTGTTCTCACCTGTACTAATGCCTAAGCAGGGAGTATATATGGATCTCTCTCCTTCTTTCTCTGTTTGAACTTTAAGCACAGAAAAGGAATGAGAAATAAATATATGCTGAGAATAATTTCACAGAAGATTATGTACGAGGTCCCTGGCACCCAAGACATGCTGTTGCTGTGGAGATTTCAGATTCATAAGAGAGGTCCATGTCTTACTCGCTGCTTGTGGTGAATTCATGCACATGCTGTCATGGCAGTCCTATCAGACACCTTGTAGAAGATCTGTGGAGTGAATATCAGCACCAGTGGTACCACTGAAGTAAAGGTGGGTGGAAAGAATGGCCAGGGCAAGCCAGAGGAAAAAGTACATGTGGATGCATGAGGGCAGTCTCTGGGTCAGTGAAGCCCCAATGGGCRTGAAGATCCACAACACAAGTCAATAAACTGAGCTTCCACAAAGATCAGAGCCAGCACTCAACACCCTCATTCTCTGCCTTCCAGCAGTGAGGCTGACACTCTGTCCTAGTGAAGTTGGGGCTGGTGTTAACAGGGTCAGGAAATCCCACTGAACAAAGAGCAGAGCCAGTAGAGCTAATCCTGGTTGGTAAGGAGAGGCCGTGCCACTGAGACCTGTTGAATCCCTCAGAACCAGAAGGTGAGAAAAAGCCAGCTGCCCCAGTGAGGAGATAGAGTCTATATCAATAGGTAGAAGCCTTGGCTAAAGATTGCTGCTCTTTGGGGATACAAGATCCTGGTACACACAGAGTTCAGCTCTGCATTGGGGTTGTGGGATTGATCTATCCAGAACAAAAGCTGAAGAGAGTATGAGAGAGGATATCTTAGGCAGAGCTGTTTTAAAGTCAGTTTATCAAATTACATACACCTGCAACCCTGGTTACTCGGTTTTTGCTGGGAGTAGCTCTGGTGATTTAAAAGATTGTACTGTGCTCCTCAGGAAATAGGGAAGCTGTTGGCTACAGCTGGTCCTTGGGGTTAAGCTCTCTTTCAAGAGGCTGGAAAAGCAAAAGACAAAGGTCTGACCAGGAGGTTAATGGAACAGTAAGAAAGGCAGTGCTTAATTTACTGGCCTTGCCATATCCCAGTCAAGAATCCTGATTGCTACCTTCTTCAGCTCACCCTGTGATTTCAGGTGGGATATACAGGAAGTTTTATTGCTGTATGTGACTGAGGGCAAGGTGGCGGCCACAGGGTTTCACCCCAGCAGTAGTGAGGAGGAGAAACACCTTTTCACAAGGAGAAGCACCTTTTCACAAGGAGAAACACCTTTTCTTCTTTGTGCAGGTGCTAGGTATAAAGCAGTGGTGGGTGAAAGGTCCTGTAGAACATCACTGTCCAGATGCCCTCTGGAGCAGAAGTTCATTGTAGAGGAGTGTGGAAAGACAGAGAAGACTGGTGCACAGTCAAAGCATTTTCCTCATTGAAGCCTTAGTTGATGTGAGCATGGCTGATGGGATGGTCTGTGATAATTGAACAGGATATTCAGGAGAGCACCTTGCCTCCTCTGCAGCACCGCAGCAGAACTTCAGGTTTCAAGGACAGAGTAAGCATCACCCTCTTGATTTAGTAGGGTGACACAGAGCTACAAGTGAAGGGACATGGGGGACAGGGAGGTGAGCACCAAGGGCAAGTCCTGCCTGACTAACCTGGTGGTTTTCTATGATGGAGTGAGTACATCAGTGAACAAGGGAAGGGCTACAGATGTCATCTGTCTGGACTTCTGTAATGCCTTTAACACGGCCCCCAACRACATCCTTCTCTCTAAATTGGAGAGATAGATTTGGTGGGCAGACTGTTTGGTGGGTGAGGAATTGGCTGGACAGCTGTCTCCAGAGGGTAGTAGACAATGACTCAGAYATTGGTAGACATTGATGACAAGCAGTGACCTTTAGGGGTCCATATGGGGACCTTTGCTATTTAATGTCTCCTCAATGACAGAGACAGTGGGATCAAGTGCACCATCAGCACATTTGCAGACAACACCTAGCTGACTGTTGTGGTTGACATGCCTGAAGGATGGGATGCTCTGTGTTCCCATGGAGGGAATGGGGTAGGAGCTTCTGCTTCCTGTGGAAGTCATTCTAGAGACCCTGCATAAGCCTGGACTCTGGGGAATCTCAGCAGCTGTCTGCCAAAGCTCTCAGGGGAACAAGTCTGAGTGGTAAATTAGCCTCTGTGCCCTGGCTGCAGCTAGATCAGAAGCAAATATGTCCAGCTCTCATGGGGCCAGGCACTCTGAGCCACCAGAGGTTAATAACAATTCCCTGAAAATTTCTGTGGAGTCCAAATCTAAGCAAACAAGSGGAAAAAAGAGAGTAAGAGAGAAAAGGTGGGGAGGGAGAGACATTGATAATTCTGGGTTTCATTACCTGCTCGTGGTCAGCAGATCATGGATTCAGAGTCCGAAGGTGCTACTTCAAAATAATCCACATAGCAGCAACCATCCTTGCCCAAACTGCCCCAAACATGACCAAACAAACTTCAGAGTTTGAGCTTAAGAAGACAAAAATTCTCTTTAGTCCAGTGACATACAAGCTTGCATTTCTATCTAAGCACATCTGCATCAAAAATCACATATTCTTTAAATGGGCTTTTCTAATCAAATCATGATTCAAGGGAAATTTTTCACCTGGTCCTTTTGCTGAATTTCTTAAATGTGGCCTATTTTGGGAGCAGATTTACATTGTCAGCTTGGATACCTTCATGCTTCTTTTCTAGGCTTTGACCCCTTGATCTGATCCCTGCTGACTGGTTTCTTCTGGAGTGGCACAAGTATTTCCCTCCAGAAAGGAGACTAGGCACAACTGACAGCACAGTATGCACCAGGATCCAGCCTCAAGCAAGAGCATAGATGTTGATTGTGCCAAACACCCAAGACCTACAACACAACCCACACAGATCTTGTGCCCTCGAATGCCCTTATACACTTAGGCCCTACCCCAGGGTATACGCACACCCTTGACATGAACTGTAAAAGCACCACCTTGACCAGGTGCGACCCAGTCCTGTCTCTGACATTCTGGGTACTTCAAATTGAAATATGAGTTGAGTGCAGCCTGTGCCCCACAACCACTGAAGTGGTCCACAGAGCCCAGACCAGACCCAAGGCAAGTGTTCTACCCCATGAGCTGCTCGGCCCCAGAAAGTGAGTCCTCAACATCATCCACTTTGTATCCCCTTCAGGGGCAAGGCWGTGCTTTCTTTCATGCAGCCTGCAAAGGCAGCGTGAGCAGTACTGAGTGTCTTTCTCCATGTAACTGCTGGAGCTGTAGGAACTTCAAGGTGGTAGATGACACCATGGTTGACCTCCAGCTTAACAGAAACAGGGTGACTAACAGAATGGAGATCACAGAACAGGTGAGGAGAGTATGCATTTATGGAGAAGGCAYACTGGAAATATCTAMATAGGTCTAGCCTAAATTACCTTCCACCTCTCTTTTCAGTCACTGTACACAAGTGAATAACATCCGTCCATCTGCCTGACCATCAATATCTTATTCCATTCCAGGCACCACAAAATAGAGGGTAAATTTCCTGCATATGAGAGGATCTTGTAGAGGAAAGGATGGAAACTCCATTGCTGGAGGATTTGAAACTGGAGAGCTGAAACCCCACTAGCTATACCCTGGGGAACAATCCTGCACA
Source organism: Amblyornis subalaris (assembly GCA_018881555.1). Classification (NCBI taxonomy): domain Eukaryota; kingdom Metazoa; phylum Chordata; class Aves; order Passeriformes; family Ptilonorhynchidae; genus Amblyornis; species Amblyornis subalaris. The sequence goes on from JACAXG010000058.1 coordinate 1,115,688, forward strand.
GGACTTCAGAGGGATGAATTAATCTTTTCTTTCTGAARGGTCTTTTACCTACCATCACCATAGTCGTCTTGGGAATAAAAAGAAACTCTGTTTGTTTCCTCACCTTGAAGACAGGTTGTGCTGACAGGTGCCATCCTCTAGCCAGGTGTCTTCACACCATTTAACTGGGTTAAAAAAAGCTGTTCTGTGTGCTAAATTGCTTCCTCACTTCACAAGGCGTGAAAGCCTTTTCTCCCTTTCACGTGTCCATTCTTCACTCCTTCTGGGGAGACAGCTGGTCTTTTTTTTAATGCATTCTGCTCCTTAAATGCCGTCTCTGAGACAAATCAGGTCACGTAGAGCCAGGCCCACAAAAAAGACTGAGGTGACTCAATCCTGGGAAATCAATGGGAGCTGGGTGCCTAAATTTCTTTGTGAGTCTGGGCCCAAGAGACCTTGGATAACATCAGTTTGAACATACATTGCGTTCTAGTCAAGAATAAAGCATGGGGTGAGATGCATCTTAACTCCACAAATAGCACAGGCAGTTGGTTGATTCAGCACTAGTTCATCCAAATAACTGAAGGAAAGGTTTCCACACATACTTTAGTGCAGGTGCTGTGAGAAAGGAGGAACTTTGGGCCCTTGTATCTTTGCAGGGAGAACACAGTTGTTTGGGGTTTTTTTCCTTAATAATTGGGTATCATATTTCCCTTGGATTGTGAYGTGGGTTATTGGTGTCAATTGTCCTGTGGATGTCCAGCTCTGGCCAGTAGTGATGCCTTCCCTGGTGAAAGGTGTGTAAGTTCTAAGTCTGGGCTCACAGCACACAGGTTTCAGAACACTGGGAGATGGCCATGTGTATCAAAGGGCTCTGGGATTTGGTGTCAYGTTTAGGAGGAGCTCCTAAGGACAGAAAGGAGCAGGATACCAGGGTGATGGCTGAGCATATAGCATGGATATAGCACAGAGCAACCTGATCCTAGGATGACCATTAAGGAGGTTGATACATGCTACATATTGGACGGCACAGAAACACCAGGAAAAGGAGAGCTATAGAGAGGGGCAGAGAAGACCATATAATATTCAAAGACCTTTCAATGGAACAGTAAATTCCTTCTTGGTGTCTCCACCCCAGTATTTCAAAATACAAAACTATGTGATTATTTTTCCAAGGCAAGGCAACGCCACCCCATGAGAGGCAAGTGCAATAACAGCAAGCGAGGACCAAAGCACCCAGTCCACTCCTTTCTTTGCCTATATGTGGCTGCAAACAGGAGTAAAATCTGGAAAACACCTAGTTTCTCCATTTCTCCTTTCCTGAAATACCAGCATATGAGACATTTAAGAAGGTGTGGAGGTTATAGTAATACTTCCTTAATTCTCTGCCATAATTTGACTGCTGCCCTGTAAGCTGTGAGTTTGGAAATGGAAGGTGGAAAGCTGGCCAGAGATTAGAAATCTTCTTGTCATGGCTCCAGGAAATTTCTACATTCCTGGTACATAAGAACTAACCTCTGCCCTATCTGTGTCTGAAACATTAATTTCTTATTTCCTACTCTCTCAGCTATGTGATAGCAAGGAAAGTCTCACTTAGAGGAACAGTCTGCCTGGGAAGGGATGTCCTAGAAACCCGGGGGTGTGGCAGACAAGCAGATGGGCATGGTGAGAGAATCATCCCTCTAGGACTGGAAAGATGCTGTGGGCTGTGTAGATAGAGACATAAAAGTGTGTTTCAGAAAGACAAATCTTTGCAGACTGGCTTCATTGGGTATGTGAGGATGGTACGAATAAAAAATGGACATGTTTGACTATGTATGTCCTTTTATAGATCCATTTAGCTTTGCATCCCCACCCGCCTCAGTGATGTCCTGCTGCCATTATAGGATCCATGATTTGTTAAACACTAAATGAAACAGAGGACATTTGCTGTGTGTAAAATGGCAATACATTGCATGTGCCCTAACAATGTCATGATTATGTCAATATTAAGTATTAGTATGTGTTTACTTTACACATAAATGTGTAAATGAAAGGAGGGAGATGATGCAATACTAATATACGAAACCTAACCTACCAGACCTGATTGCTGACTGGGAACTCTAGATTCCACGCAAACACTAGTAATAATAGTGACTTTATTCTAGCCACAATACTACAGCCAAGATGTCATGAACGCATGGGAGGTAGAAAAGACAGACAGATTTCTTGTTTTCCACTGAGATGGTTTTGAATGCATCCTGACAGGGCTGACTCACCCTTTTAGCTTTCCAAGGAAGACAAATTGCTTTCCAGGAGCTTCTGCTGTATACAGGTTATTTTTGAGCTCTTCCTTAATTAAGGTTTATCTGCTGTGCACATAATCCACAGATGAAAAGCCCTTGGGGTTTTTTTTGTTCAAACAGAAGTTTCCCCTGAACAACCTGTTTCTCACCCAACCCATTGTTATACAACATGACACACATACTTTATGGATACCATGTCCTACCCCAGAAGTAGCTGCAGGCCAGTAGCCCGAAAAAAGTAATTTCAAATGCCTGGGATGCTTTAGTGGGGAAGGACTGAATAGAAACGGGATTCCTGAGGGCCACAGTTGGCACAGACAAACTATTAGTACATTTCTTTCACCCACGATCTTGAACTCCACCTTTGCCCCAGTCTCATGTTTCTTTTGTATCTGAAATTATGCTGAAAGCACCCTACTGGAAATACATTTTGCAGTTGCACAACTTGGGATCTGGCAAGGACTCAAATGGATGTTATCCTAACAGGGAGAAGAGGACAATGATGTCATCGGAATAGCAGAGGAGCGTTTTGGCTCTGCCATGCTGTAGGTGCAGGTGCGAGGTTTCAGTCTGACCTCTCTGGAGAGGTGTTCTCCCATCCCCTGCCAGGTCAGGGGCTGACTGGCAGTCATAACTCTCTGTGAGTGCTTCTGTCAGAATAGCACAAGAGCCAACCCTGCYGCTCACTGCACCCTGGGCTCTGGCTAGCAGTGGGAAGGAGATAAACCTTCACAGGGCTGCATAGACCAGGCAACAGGGCAACTCCTCTGGAGTCAGWCAGTCAGGCATGCAGCAGACCACGACTCATAATAGCTGTCCTGGCTGGTGCAGGAGGTATGTGGGATGTGAGAACAAGGCCAGTGGCAAGAGAGATCTCCCTTCAGTCAATGGTTTTCATCTTTGTCCAGGGATTAACAATTTTGTCACATTCACTAATGGTTTTGCAGGAATCAGGCATGGAGACTGGACCCTTAGGGCCTCGTAGTTATGTCTAAATTGTCTTTCCAGTCTCCCAAGCTTGMTGCTGTTTGAGACTAGCCACAGTCCCTGGGGAGAAAGAGTCAAAGCTACAGCATCTAAGTGTTATACAGTGCTCTAAAGGAGTAYCCAGTCTATCTTCACGTTGCTGTGGCTACGGTGTAATGCTGGCGTATCCAAGATCTCCTTGAACCAGCTAGTTCAGGTATTAGCAGCTAGGTTGCCACAGCAACACAGGACTTACTGCAAGCTGCAAAACTTGTCTAAGGAGCAGGATGGATGAGCCCGTGTGGAGCTCTGCACTACCCTGGCTAGCTTAAAGGTACTTCCAATTTGTTTCCACCTCCTTGTGCTGAAGTAGGCTGAACAGCTTACCCCCAGATGCTGAATTGTTATTCARCACTCCGTCTTCGGAGTGAGTTAGCTCTGCAACACGAGTGGTTACAGCACCCTGGTGCCTGCATCGTCGTTACACATAACCATCACCTGCTCTCCGACAAGCTGAGACAAACGTGGAAGCCCACTTTCCATACCGTGTCATTTAATGCACCTGGGGAGGCGTAGACATAACGATCWGCTGTGCCCCTGTGGTTGGTGCAAYAACCAGTTTGTCCCTGGGCATGGTCAGGAGCACAAAAACTCCTTGTGCAGAATTCTGTGTGTTAATGCCATTTACATATTCATTCACAGCCTTTTTCACCCCCTACATAAGGATCCTTACACCTACTCTCACTCCCATCTCACTTCCTGCTGTATATAGACTCATCCATATCCCTGCACAGCTGTGTGGGACAGCTCTTTTCCTTGATGACTTGAGGCTGCTCATTCCTTGGCCACCATACCCACTCAAGGAATGATGGGCACCAGTGCTAGGGTGAGGGATCTGTGCTCACTGGGGGTGCAGTGGGAGACAGTGGGTAGCACCTCTGGCATGGCAGTGGACAGCTGATTGCTTCCCTGGCACAGCTTTGCTCACACAGGTGTACTTGACCCTATCTTGTGCCGTGGAAATGGTCACTTCCAGTCTGTTTCCCAGTGACTGCTGCCACTGTGGCCAGTCTTCTTTCCCCCTCTCCACAGGCATGCTGGACAGACACACATCTCTCTGTTGCAGTGGCTTGTTTTCCCTTCTTCCTGCTGCACTTTAATTGAACATATTTATAGGTTGTCCCCTCTCTCTGCTCTTCTGGCTGGGAGCCTTTCCCCATGTGGCACATCTCAGTTGCAATGGCCATAGGACTGGTTCCCTCTCCCCACCTAGGAGTAAAGGCTTCTATCTTTCTCAGCCAGCTCGTTTTCTTTGTTTTGTGACCTGAGCCAGTGATGTAAACCAGGTGCAGACAGCAAAGACACCAGTGGCTCTGCTTCCAAACAGGTCTTTTAAATGCTTCCCAGTGGGACTATTAATAGAACAGTGTCCTTTTGTCAATATGCAGCTGAACTGTTACTTGCCCAAGGGCTGCTAAATTATTGGGGTGAAGCATGGTATGTCCTGCAGATTCAGTGGAGGTTTATAAGCTGAGCATTATCTCTCTGCAGCAGACCAGCATGAGGCACAGGCTCTGTTTTGGTATCATTTAAGACTCTAATGCACAATTTAAGTCTAAAAAACATGGGGAATGCCTGTTCTTTGTTATAAGGCTGAATTCTCCCCAATAGTCAGAGAAATAATAATAGTCTGCTGAAATTGGAAAGAGTGATATTAATCTGCCTATTAATCCTTCAGTGAAACCGTGAGTGGGGAGCAAAGGCAAAGCTCTTGGAGCGCTTGCAGGGAGGGCGTTTATGAGGAGTATATCCTGTGAATATCTGTGTGTGTCTGACAGCACGGAACTGCGGTGGGGCGGGCAGCAGTGCTATTCTCTGTCGGCAATCCTGAGCCAAAAAGCTATAAAAGACAAAGCACTCGGTGTCATTAGAGCCACACACCTGTGAAACGAGGTGTCATTAAAAAGAAACACCAACTTGAAGGCAAAGGTGGATTTGGCAGGACTGTGAAAATCCCCCTCGGGAGAGTGTTTTGAGAATGAGTAGGGAAAAAAATTGGTATATTTCAAAATGAATGGGAAAATAAATCATGGGAATAGAGACAACCCAGCTGGCGCAAGCCTTTCCACACAGCCAAGATGCTCTCAGCATTGCTGACAGAGATGATGAGGTGCTTGAAATTCCTTTTACAAACCTCTGGCTGGAGTTTGGCTGGAGACCTAAGTCTGTCCAGCCTTAGGATGAAATTAGGGCCACCTGGCTCYAAACCCATACCAAATGGAAAGGCTGTTTTGAAAGCTGTCACTGGTTAGCAGGAGGGGAAAGTGGCACATTCCCAATAAAATCAGAGCCTCTGCTACACCTCAAGAAACCTTAACTTATCTCCCTCTTTTCTCCTGTGCCCTCCTCCCTTGCTCTTCTCCAAAGGTTGAAAAAAATGAGGACGGAGACCAAAAGATCGAGCAAGATGGCATCAAACCAGAAGATAAAGCTCATAAGGCAGCTACCAAAATCCAGGCCAGCTTCCGCGGACACATAACAAGGAAAAAGCTCAAGGGGGAGAAGAAGGGAGATGCCCCAGCATCGGAGACTGATGCCGCCGACAAGAAGGAGGAAGGCCCTGCTGGCGGAGCGGCCGAGAACAAAGAGAGYGAGGCTCCCGCTGCCACAGAAGCAGCCGCCGCTGACAGTGCCCAGCTGGAGGAGGGCAGCAAAGACAGCAGCGCGCCAGCGGAGGAGAAAAAAGGAGATGGAGCCGCCGACACGGGCTCAGAGCAGCCAGCCCCACAGGCTGCCACTCCTGCTGCCTCCTCGGAGGAAAAGCCCGCTGCTGCCGCTGCCCCCGAAAGGGAAAGTGCCACTAAAGCTTCCACTGATAACTCGCCGTCCTTGAAGGCTGACGAAGCCCAAGACAAAGAGGAGCCTAAACAAGCCGACGTGCCTGCTGCTGACACCACTGCCACCGCCACCCCTGCCGCAGAGGATGCTACTGCCAAGGCAACAGCGCAACCCCAAATGGAGACAGTGGAGAGCAGCCAAACCGAAGAGAAGACAGGTGAGTGAATGACTCCGTAGGGAATGGGCCTCTCCAGCAAGGGATTCGTCCCTTGGTCTCCCAGGGACACAATGTTTGCCAGCAAGAGCTGGTGTGGGGATTGGATTGAGAGTTATCAAGGGAATCCCATTCCTAGGTTTTAGGGGTGGAGGGAGATTAATTCCTTGCTTAACACCCTCTTTCCTGCTTTCCATCAGCTTTAGGAAATAGTGCACCTCCTACTGAGGTTCCTGTTCCTCTAGATGGARGTACAATCCAGCCCTTTTTTCCATGGTGGCAGGGGAGTGTCCGCCAGCTGGGAGGCTTGGAGGAGACTGGGAGAGCTCCCCAAGCTCTGCATATGCTAAAGATATGGATCAACCTTCTCAGTCACACTAGCACAGACAGCTCCAGCGGGGCAACTTGCCCGAGCTGATACCAGCTAACTGGAGGCTTCCAACTTGAGCTGAAAATCTCACAGGATGAAAGCTCTCTCATGCTGCAGGGGACCTTGCTGGTGGGACAGTCAAGAAGGAGTCAAAGGGTCTTTCTTCCATCTGCTTGTGTATGGATGAGATTCTTAGTTCAACCACATCCTGGTCAGGAACATCTTGTTATCAGCAGTGCTTGTAGTTTCATCCATACCAATACACGTAGGGTCCCTACTCAGAGTACCCCATGACAGCCATGCTTGCATGAAGCTGTTAGAGGTGTCAGCTGGTTCAGACCCGGGTAGTAAGAGGATCAGGTAGGGAAAGGAAAGATTAAAGGCCGTGACAGCTCAGTGAGTGAGGACAGAAGAGAGGGTTGAGTGCCAAAAGTCGCTCCGGGAGGTGTTTTCAATTCTTCACTGTTGACTGAGTGCAAGTCTGCTTAACTAGTGCCCCTGGGAAGGGGTGAAAAGTTTTGAGAGGCAAAGTGGACCTTTTTTGGGTAAAGTTATATTTGTTTACAAACCATAAAGAAGAGCTGGTTTTGAACTGTGATACTGAGCTGGGTAGAAAATGCATCAAAGACCTGAGGATATTTTTCTCTCTTGTTCTTTACCTTTCTTATTTTATCAAAGAAATAGAACATCAACAACAACAACAAAAAAGGTAAATTGGAGGTAGGCACCACATAAAACTCAATTATGAGGCAGTACCAAGCAAAACTGGCCTCCACATTCATGAAATACTCAGTTGTACAGGGCATTCTGCATTCATTAGCTTGTTGGGGAAAAATGTTGCATATCACCTTGATATCCATAAACAGCCTTTTGTAAATGTTAGAGAGCCTCAGCACCCAGTCTTGTTCTTACTGATGTTTCTCCATAATTTCATTTGGTCCACGACTTCTCCTCCTCCACAAATTGCAACTCCCACTCTCCAATTAGGTTTCCAAGCTTCATAGCTAGCCTGGGCCTTCAGGCAGCTCTATTCCTGCTCAACAAAGTGGACAGATAGGAAGGAACAGCTATCCAAAAGGACAGAATAAATACTGGGAGAGGAACTCATACAGGACATTAGTGATTTAAGGTATGGGTGAGGGGAGCAGCCTTCAAGAGTGTGAGTCTAAACTGTTTATACACAAMTACAAAGGGTTGCTGGTTTTACTTCTGCTTATTTAGAAGTTTCTAGAAATAAGCCTTGACATTTCGTTGTCCACGTTTGCTTTTTGTTGTCCAGGTCTCCAGCCATTTGTTCTTACTTTGTGTGGTGAGTTAAGTGGCAACATAAATGTCATGTGATTTGTGAAATATAATTTGGTATGTTGCATGCTGTACTTGTGTTGGTTTTATACTTGGACAAAGGTATGAACATCAATGGTAAAAATAGGACAGAGTGAATCAGTGTTTTGAGGTCCTCTGTACACAGGATAATGAATGCTAATTCCCTGTTATTTAAGACTTGTGATGCCTTATTCCTAGACAAGAATGATTCTGCTTTGAATTGACATTCCATTTTTATYCAGATTAATCTGCTCTAATGGACAGAGGTAGGAAATGTATAGTAGCAGGCTATTTCATTTGCTTAATTTTACCTGTTTTGAGTTGCCACTCATCAAAGGATGTTTAATTTCTATGCAGTGTTCTGAATCATTTACAGGTATCTTCCCCATGCGCTTGTTGGTTTTAACATCATTTGAAATGGCCAACCATTCATGGCCACATAATTTGAAGTGGTCATTTAAATGCACAATTTAATATGCCTTTGCACATGATACTATTACGTATGTAAATATCTAGCCAACAGAGTAAGTTGGAAAATCTACGATCAAATATATATTTAAAAATTAGTTTTCAGTGATTGAGTGTTCAAGACCAGTATGTGCATCTATTTATACTTATTCAGTATGCATGCAGTAACACTCAAGATTAGCAATGTTTGCAGAAAGCAAACATGGAAGGTGTGTGGCCGGAGTCAAGCTGATAGCCTCTTTAAAATGCTAATGAATATAGATTTTTCTTGAATTCCTATTCTAGTATGATATCAGCCTTCCAGTCACAAACCTGAACAGCTGGCTAGGTGCCCCCAGAGTCATCCACGAAAGAAATGCAAAAAAGATTAAATAGGTCTCCTTGTCCATCTCTCTGAGGATTCCGGGCTGTGCTCTGCAATACACTCTATAGCACAATGTCCACAATAGTAAAAGGCTGCTTCCTCCTTAAAGAATATTCCTCTAAAGGCCATCATCACAGTACCAAAGCACCCACAGACAGGAAATATTTCCTGACAGAAAGCCTGTGTTTTCTTTTTACCATCTTCATCCTATTACTCTCTCTTATGTCTTTAAACCTCTCTGTTCCTCTCTTGGCACTTATTCTTTCCATAGACTTAAACACATCTGCCAGGTCTCGACCTTTCTCCCTGTCATCCCACAGCACTGGTGGTTGCTGGCATGGCTGCAATGGTCATTCATGAAAGAGGGGGAGCTACCCAACATCTGCCACTCCAGTACTCCTCCAGCCCAGGGACAGATCCTCTTTCAGCTTCATCAGTCCCCTTGGCCTTCAAAGGTCATCTCTTATCGTTTCTGTGATCGAAGACTGGCACGGTAGTGTGTCAGGCTGCCAAAAATAAATCAAACTGGCTCCTGGCCAGTGTCATTGGTTGGGCTGGTTGCCATGGCATGCTTGGCTGCTGCTACCCTGAGGCGTGCCGACCATGCTACTTTTGGGTGGTGATGTTCATCTGCCTTGAATTTTACTACAATGGCTCTATCGTGTTTTCTGTGGATGCCTTCCCTGGCACAAGCACGAGCAAAAGGCAAAGGCATTTAATTCATACCCAGAAGAGATTTTTGTCTTTTTCTATGGGCAGGACAGAAAAAGACAGGAAGTGGGGAAAGGAATGACTAACCAGATAAAGACAAGTGCACAGTTTTTTAATGCTTAATATTTAATGTTACTGGAGTGGGGCAGAGATGAGTTGTTCTTTGTACCAGCCAGTAATTCCCCTGACAGCGCTCGCCTCTCCTTGTTTTTCACTTCCACATGCTCTATCTGTCTGTTGGTAATGGCCTAGGAAATGTCTTCAGACAACTGTCCTGTATCCAATATTCGTTGGTCTGGAACCCCAGGCATCCCTAGTTGTGCAATAGGGCAGTTTCTAAGCAATCTTCAATTTATCAAAAAGTAGATGGAAAAAACAGATGGATTCCAACCTGGGTAAGGGATGAAATGAGTCAACGGGCTTTGTTCAGTGGCAATGAAGGACTGATGAAAGAAGGGCAATGTCTTAAGCCTCTTCACATCTTTTGGTGGATAACAAGTATGCCAAGAAGTTGTCTTCTCATCTGAGCATTCCTATCAAGACTTAGGTTTATAGGTTTTCTTCTTATGATCCAACTTTTGCCTTTTTGGTGTTGGCATTATGCTTAGAGAGGCTCCCTTAGATGCCAACCTACTCAACGGGATAACATTCAGAAGTGGTTGGTGGAGAATTTATATATTGCATATGGATGAGGAAGTGAGACTTATTTTAATCTAGGTTGCATTGGCTTAAATCCAGAGAGTCTCCATCAAAGTTATTGGAAAGAGTCTGTTAGTGCAGCTTTGAAATGAGATCAGCACCCAGCACAGCAGAYTATGGAGGAAGATGGGCTGTGATGTCCCTTATGGGGAGGAGAGGAGGTGAATGTCACACAATGTTAGATTCAGTTTGTACTTTCACAAGTTTTCAAGTCTCCCCTCCAAATTTGGTTGGCTCTCACATCAAAGCACTCTCAGATTGTCAGGTAAGAATACAAAGCCCAGAAATGTGAAAGAGTAAATTGTGCCTAAGGAAACAAATGTATCCTCTTTTGTTGGGAAATGAAGAATGCTTTTTCCTGCTTGATGAAATAGCTTTACAATGGAGCAGCTTCACAGCTGAAATGAAAAATCAGCCAGGTGACAATTGCTTTGCATGTAAGCGGGCCAGCAGTTCCCCCAGGGCCCTGTATCCTGCAAGCAAGGAGCACTGGGAGGCACCATATTCTCTTCACTTCCTCAGAGGGAGCAAGTCCCTATGGATGCTTTTCATGGTTTACAGTTGAATCAGTTCTTTGTTTTCAGTTCAATCACCATATTGATGGAAGGACAATACTTGCTGCACTTTGGGAGCACTGGCTGTATAAAGATTTGGAAAGGGAGACTGTCTATTGTCTTGGACCAGCCAGAAGGTACAGCCTGCACTATGCAAGAGGATTGCAGCTGTATAACTTGGAATTTCAGTCTTGGCCCATGAGTAGCTGGCATGAGGCAGAACAACCTCACTGCCATTCTCATTTCATGGGAGCTTATCTCTGCTGCTACACCTGGCAGCCAAGGAAAGCAATGCAAATACAGTAGTCTTCCYATGACTGCCCCGGAGGGGAACAACTCTAAGCAAGCATGGCAGCATTTGCTTGTCTGCAAGTAGCTTGTCTACTCCAGCAACAAAGTACGACTATAAATGCAGTTTAGGTTACCTGACACATCCCGAAGTATTAAGTATGTGTCTAGTCCTCAGTCGCTCTGAAATTTTTAATTTTTGCATTGTGTCTACATGGGTATAAAAATTGCCTATATATTTCATAGCTGGGTTTGCATTGGTGCAAATAGCCATGTGAGAGGTAGGGTGAGAAGAGTGGAATGCCACAATTTTCCTGCACACAACCTGCTAGAGGTGCAGGATTTCCTCCTCTGTTGCAGTCAAATACTGTCTCTTGTCCCATGTGTGCCTCAGGTCTGCTGTTTCCTAATGAGATGCAGCTTACCCTGTAGAGGTGGGAACTGTGCTAGTGGGCCAGTGGTAAAGGAGTACTTGACCTCTTCTAATAAAATCTTAGGTGACATTTAGCATATTTACTGATGACAAGGTGTGGGCTGACTCTAAAAAAGCCTCTTGAGGAGAGCAGGTTAACTACTCTTTTGTACGTACGGGTTGCCAGTTCTTCTGGGACCTCAGTAAGAAATGCATGGACACTCAGGGCTGGTTGACTGGCTCATTTTGTGAAGAGTGCAAATTATAGGATAGGTGACAGCAATCTTTCATCCTTTCTGGTGTTGGGAGCTACAGCTGTAGCTCTTACAAAGCAGACATAGAGGTGATATTGTTTAAGTGCCTGCCAGTGTCACAGTGTGGGCTCACATTGTACAGAAGTCACTCACATTAACACACGGCTCTCTCCAGCCAAGACCAGTGGTCAAACTCCACCTAGATTTTGCTCTGAATCACTCCCTCATGACAATGTTTTCCACACTGGCCCACTGCATCTGCACTCAGATCATCTTCAGAAAATGCCCTGAAATCCCCACATGGTAGGAAGGCTTTCTGCCCTAACTGATAACCAAAATTTCTGGTCAGGAGGGCTCAAACAGCAGACCGGTGGACAGTCTGGACAGATAGACAATGAAATTTAAGTGGCAAATGTTTGCTGTAGCTGCCAGAAGTGCTCTGCACCACTGCCAGTGTCATCTCTTTACACTAGGATCAAGTAGGCTGAACTTTGCAGATAGATATAAGCTTGCAGAGCATCAGCTGGGATTTACAGCTCCAGGGAGCAGAACTTTAAAAGTAGGAGTACTGACTCTGTGGCACAGATGACTGCCACATGCAAAGGAAAAGGATTTGGAAAGTTCAGCAGGTCAGCACAGTCAGCTTAGGTAGACATTCCTCCAGAGCTGTATAATAGGTGCATTAATACTGGATTATCGATGTCAGTGCAGCGATCACTTCCAATCTCTCTGAAAATTTCATGGACTCTGGCAAGGTGAAGTTGTACTCACAAGGGTCCATGCAAACAACTGATAGAGGAACATAGAAATTGCCAAGCCAGTTCAGAGATAGCATCCATTGCACTTCTTGCAGTGGCTAGCACGAAGCACTGCTACGGGCAGATCTAGGGTAAGCTGCTTCTCTCCTACTAAGACTCATCCCTGTCCTGTACAGTCTAATTTTGCAAGGTTTAACCTATCCGCAACAGTCTAAGATTTGGTTTGACAGGTCAAGCATGATGTATTCTCTCTTTTGATGCTAATATAACTGCAGTGTTATGTGGCATATATATAAATATACACACACACACACACACACAAAATGTCTGATTGACTAAGTGTCAACAGCTTCCCCAACTCCAACCAACTCTACAATGGCCATAAAATTCAGTGACAAATTTGCCACCATTGCCTTAAATATCTTTCTGTACTTGTGCTATGTCACAGAAAAAGCAAATGCTTCTGATAGCCCTACTTTATGCCTTTCATTCTTGTATATAGCATCATATAACATGCATTTATGCACAGAGGGCATAAGATCATAGCCCTTGCTGTTCATCTCTTTCCTGAAGAAAACACAAGCAATGCTTTCAATTGCTTTTTATATTTATTCCCATGCTCTTTAGGAACTCTGTTGCTTTTCTCTGCACTCCCTTTAAATCTGCAAATCTCTTTTATGAGATGGAATGACAAATACTGTTCACATTAGTCCAAAAAAAGGCTGTACTTGTATAGACATATTTCCAGAAAGGCATTATTCCTTCTGTTTTGTTCCTCATCCCAGTCCTTATGCACATCAACCTCTTTGCTTTTTGAAGACATCTACCCAATGGGCACTGATGACTGCTGTGACTTGGGAGTTCTTTTTGTAAAGACACTACTGAAATATTTTATTTAGCTATATGATGATCTGTGAAACTGGGCAGTGGCCAAGAGAACCAAGGAAAATGTAAGCAGTGACAGAAGGCTTACAAGTCAAGCCACTGGCATGAGCTCTGCAGGATAGCTTCCACCTCCAGCTCTGGACCTCCAATAGACCTGTCAAAGACTGCATTACACAAGCTCAATTTGAACAGGTCTCTAGGCACAATATATTTCTCAAGACTACATTCCTGCTGCAAGTTTGATTTAAAGAAGGGCTTCTTCATTTCCTAGCTTTCCTCTCTGAATGTCTTTCAGGCAGAAAATTGAGGAGATATTATAAATAATGTGTGTGGGAAACCCAAATGATGGAGAGTGCTGCTATCGTGTGCTTCACTGTTCTTTGAAGAAGAGTCCAGTCTGGTTTTGCAAGTTACCAGAACTGTGACTTTTTTCCTAGCTCTGTGTTCCCTGCCAAAGGCTCYCTTTACATATCTTTTAGCTCTAATGGCCTGTGCCATGTAAAGAGCCTTGTAAAGAGCCATGTAAAGAGCTATGTCATCTCCAAATGTGAATGTGATCTGTGGAAATGTTTATTTTTTCTTTCTGTGTTGTTAGCTACATCATTGTCAGCATGGGACACTGGAACAGAGCGGAAAATCTCAGCTGAGATCCTGGCAGTCAGGAGTCCATCTTGGACACCTGCCCTTTGTTGGGCTGTAGTGTAGTCAGGAAAAGAACTATGGAAAGCTGGACAGGGTCYAGAGATGTAAAGGAAAATGCTGTTTCCCTAATGACCAGAAAAGTGAGACTCAATGCTTCATGCAAATAAGTCTTAGATAAAGGTCATAAGGTCCCAATTACCCAGTGTTCAAAGAACCACAGACTTTCCAGCTGTACCTTGAGGCAATAACAAATGAGTCCTCTTTTCATTATGAAAGAAAGCAGAAGGTGGAAGACACTATTCAACCTCTCCATCTTCCTTCAGCAAAACACAGTAATTGCTAATGCTAGTAATGATAACCGGACATTACCTGTAACCTACAGGGCTTAATGAAGAAGAAAATCTTTCTGACATTTGAAAGAGCATCCAAATCCCAACGCTAAACTGGTGCAGTGGTACAGAACCATAGCTGATAATGCATTGCAGGTACAGGGAAAGGGATAGGAGAGCAGGAGCAAGAGCTGTGACCATTATGCAGGAGTATTTGCCAGTGCTGCTGACTTTGACAAAACCATCTTAACAGCTGCGAAAAATGTTTCAAAGACCTTACTTGATAACCACTTGAAGAGATGGAAGATGGAATAAAGTAAAAGTGGTTTAAAGTTGGGGTGGTGGCAAGTACTTTTAAAAACCTCTCTGATGTTCTTAAAAGCTTGAGGCACACATTGGTTTGAAATGACACAAGCCTCTAACAGGGAGGTGTGAATATAAGCTTGTATGGACTAAGTCCGTAACTGTCTAGTTTTCAAATGAATATAGGACTTCATTCCCTTACTGGATGTGGTCTGAGAAATGAAAGAGTATGTATTCCACCTTAGATATTCTGTGTTACCTATCCTGCTTATGGAAGGCTAGAATTTCACCTGTGATTTCAGCCTTAGTGTCGTGAGCAATTCAGAATAATCTCCAGTTACTGGTGCTAAAACAAGGGATATGCCACAGGAGACCAAACCCTGGGATGGAGTCTGCCCCACTGCACTTCAGAAAGATTTTCAAGTTGCAGTATGTGGTCTTAATCTTAGATCTGCTCACAAATGGTCTCTATGTTTCTTCCCCTGGAAGGCACTCAGTGCAATATTGTAACATTGGTCTCCTGCTTTCCCTTGTTGTCACAAGGGATGGAAATCCCTCACATTCACAGGAACTGATCAGAGGGCTGCTCTGTGTTTATCTTCAGTAAGGCTGCTACAATTTATACAAGCAGCAATTCTGTCTGGCCCTTTGTCTGCATTCACAGTCCATTATTCAGCTGGTACACCAGGGATCCGGGTGGTGGAAGGAAGTAACTTCTTTATGGCCAAACAGTGAGCAGGCATGAGTGTCACCTGGATTTGCAACTCTGTACCACCCCTGCTCAGTCCTGCGCTGTCCCACAGAACAGCTCCTAGTGTTCAGCATGGACATTCAGGGTGCTGCAGGTTTGCAAGCAGTGGGACTGGTGGGTGTTTGGAAGATGCTTCAGCAGCGCAAACAGTTTTGGCACCTACCCTTAGGCTTATCTTTAGGGTTGAAGGTATGTTTCCACAAAGCCATCCCAGCGATACTGCCAAGCCTTTATCGGGAGACTTACCAGTGTGGCCAAAGATGGTGTCTRTGGGACTAAACTCGACCTCTTGTCCATGACACAACCTCTCCCAAACACAGCTAAGGCCCACCAAGAAGGCAGGGGGAAGAAATGCACAGCACTGCCGCTGAGCAGCAGACTTCGGTCTCCAGAGACACTACCCCAGCACTGTTCACTGTTCTCAATAAAGAGACAGAAAATGAGAAAGAAAATAGTTTTTTGTGCCTCAAGATAGAAACCTTCTTCATTGCTGAAGCCAAATGACTATGAGAAAGATGGATGGAGTCACTGATTTTTACATCAGGGAAGAAGGAGAAAATTCCAGACAMTCCTAACTGATGTAGCATGCAACCACTTTTTATCCTCATTTCTAGCAAAAAAACATACCCATAGTTCTCCCAAACAAAGGAGTTAAGCCTAGTTGCAGTTCAAACCACAATCACTTCTGAGTCCTGCTGGACTGGAATTTTTCTGTGAAATTTTTTTTCATTAAAGAACCCTTTAATTTTTCAAACCCAAATAATATATACCACTACCAGGAATTATGGGATTTGTAGATTAAAGTAGTAAGAAAACCTTTGCCTGCTTTTAGAGTAGCTAGCATGTGAGTGGGACAGAAGACAAGGTGGGTCCATGCCTTATGCTAGGAAACTGAAATTCAGTGAGCTTTGCAAGCAAGCCACTGTGCTGCTGGACAAAGTTTCCCCTGATCCCGCCTGTTGGAGCTATTCCACTTTGTATAAATCATTTATTATTTGCTGGAGCCAGGATGTGGCATTTGGTCTCCCCTATTCCAGATGAGTGCCCTCACCACCGGTCTACAGAGTCAATGTTTTCCTCTGGCCCAATAAATATTTAATGATTTCTGGAAGTGGAACAGCTCCAGCAGGAGAGGAAGAGTAAGAGAGACGTGTTCATTCACATGGATACCTCACAACATCGCTCTGTGACCAGCAGGCAGGACCCAAGCCAAGGACCTTTACAGCAAATAAAATCAGCCAGAGGACCAGGGGAGACAATATGAGCACAAAATGGTGGGGTGCCACTTCTTATGCCTCAGTGCAATTTTATGAGCAATTTCAGAACAGCTCAGGCCTGATAAGTTCATGCCTCATATCAGGCCCTCTTCTTCTTGTGACCACCGTTGTCAAAATGATGGTGCCTAAGCCAAAATTTTGGGCTGTTCCACCTTGGCCAAAAACTTACAAACTCTGCAAGTGGGAGCTGTGGTAACTGGCAGCCTCTGTGGACCTGTGCAGAGCTGGGCTTCACTGCAGGCTTTGGCTGTACAGGAGATAGTGGAGGAGCAGCTCCTGCTTGGCCCCACAGCTRAGTCAGGGCCACCTTGGGGTGGAAGTGTTAGCAAGGGGACAGCCATAGCACTGCTGAAATGTCCTTTGGTGAGGAAGAGAAGCCTTGTTGCAGACTACCTCAGCAAAGGGTAGCTGTCTTAGCTCCCTGTGAGGGTACTTTTTTCCACCATAGTGGACAGTACTGAGGAGCTTCAACTTTGGTATAGACAACCCAGACACTCCTGCTGCTCCGGAGGGGTGATGCAACCTGGCCATGGCACAGCTGGCTGTGCAGGGGCCATAGGGCTGCCTGGCTGTGCCCCTAGGTGGTCTCCCCAGAATTTGCAGCTGTCCCACCGAGTGCCCTCGTGTCACAGCCGAATTCATTACCCGCCTGATGGAATTGTTATTGTGAAAAGCCAATTAAACCGAGATGGCTACTGTGGGACAGCTGCATCGGTTCGCTTGGCGCAGCACTCAGAGTGTTCAGGGACTCAAAAATCCCTCTCCAACTGGGAGAAATGGCTCTAAAAACTGGTTACAAAACAAAATACAACAAAGCTCGCTAGATTTGAATTAAAATCAGAATTACCAATGCTAGCTGCCACCACCCTCACAGGGAAGACTGGTGCTGGCAATAAGAGCACTCATGAGAGGTTTTCCAGGCAGCTCCTTCCTTCCTTCCTGCTGTGCAGCTTGGCTCTTAGAAAATGGCTGGTGCCAGGCTCAGGGCTGCCCCTCGCCTCCTTTCTCCTGGAGCTGACCACTTACTGGGCAAGCACCACCACGTCTGGTCACAGAGATTTCTTGGGGCAGAAGGGGCAGCTACACAGCCCAGCCTCCCACCTTTAGGTAAACCAGGAGGATCCGGCCTTTGAAGTATGGTCTGGGGAAAATGTCCAGCTGCCCACCCAGTTTTGCAGGACGGATGCTGTGACTCCTGATCTTTCCATCCCCAGAGAGCTGTGATTAAGCAGTCCCAGACAAGGGATTTCAAGAAGAGAGGAGGATTGCTCTGCACCAGCAATTCTACTCTGGGCTGTCTCAAAATGGGGGTTTTCCCACAAGTGCATGTAGTTCAAAATGCCTCTTCGTATGTTCGGGCTCTCAAATCTCCTCCTGATGAAATGAAAAGCAAAGGCTCCCAGGAGTTTCACTGGGTACAGCATGAAGCCTGAACTGCCTTCTAAAGAGCAGTGCCTGCGTTTCAGTGCTCACTCTGCACAAAACATGTTGGGATTCTATGGGTGTGCACCAGCTGCGCGTTTGAGAAATATTAGTAATATCTTTGATGCAAAGAGTGTTGTTGATGTTGCAACTGCTGGGGACAGTTATCAAGAAGATGGCTGTGGAAGGCCTGACAACAGGCATTTAATTAATTTTAACATCCAATTTGCAGAGCCTTGGTGTATGATGATGGACAGAAACAAACTAATGATCTGTAAATGAAATTTCTCCTTCATTTAAACTCGGAATGGGAGGATGGCAAAGGGAAGAAAAAGAGACATTTTATATCCTCTCCTTGATTGTAATTCCCTGCCTTCAGCTAGATCAATATCATTTCTGCTGGAGATGGAGGCTGCCTCTGGTTTCCATGGCAATGTGGTTGTTGGAGGCTTGCAGGCTCCATGAATCCCCAATTTATCAGTCTTCTAGGCTTTAATAATGGAGACCAGCAGTCAGGCAGCTTATGAATGGCACATGTCTTTTGGGCTGGGGGAAGGGAGGCGGGAGCGTGGTTTGTAGTAAGGACTGCAGCAATTTGTTTTCCTGCCACCGACAGCACAAGGGGGAGGAGTATGAGGGGAGGAGCAGCACATTAATTCTAGATGCACTGAAGGAATTTCTAGACCATTTTGCCGCAATTACAGAAGATTTCCTCCTTTAGTTTCTTTTCCCTAGCCAGTTTTGCCGGGGAAGGGGAGGAGAGCAGCTTCTCAGCCAGGGCCGTGTGAGGAGGTGGGAGCTGTAGATGGAGAACCCAAAGGCTCTATCACTCTGCAGGTTTCCTTCCTCTTAACCCTCTTTATTTCAGGATCAGCAGTGTGTGAATGCCAGCAGTCTGCCACGGTTTCAGGTTCGTTTTTATCCCCTTACTGATCCTACCACCATTGCCAGGCTGCTCAGCAGAGCTGTGAGATGGGCAGACCTCCGAGGACCTGATCTGTCTGTCAAACTTCTGTCACTTGCTGTGCTATTGTCTGTGCATCTTCTTGGCCCCTCCAAATCCAAACCTTCATCCCTGAAGTGCTGTAAGCTTCATTCCCTGAATTAATTACTTTTCTAGGAATGTCCTGGCTGTAGAACAATCATTATCTGTCACTTCAATAAGGTTCAATTGGCCTTTATCTATACAGGGTATTTCCAGTTCTTCTTATCTTTCCTCCAATTTCTCCCCTATAATCTCACAGGGCAGTTGCTCTAAAGAGGTAAAAGAATAAATGGATGTGTCTTATAAAGACCTTGTTCTTCTGTCCCCTCACATGCCCTCTATTTCTAAACCATCGTCCAGAACCTAAACCAGCAAGGAAGACAAGACGGGTGACACAAAAGAATGCTGTTGCATGAGATAGGGACATCCTGTTTTCCAGCACATATGCCAAGAGCAGCTGTCAACTGTTATATTCCACAGCTGGAAGGAAGTTAAAACCTCTATATTGAAGTTGTTTGAATCATAAGGTATTTAAGGAATTAAAGAGCACCCTTTCTGGTCTGCAGGACCTATGTGAAATCAACAGGGGCAGGGGAAGAGAAGAGTAAAGAACAACTTATGGGTAATTTCTTCTAAGGTTTTCTCAGGTGAAGTAATGAAAACAGGAGATGGAGGGGCTGGTAGCTTGGAACCGCTCCTGGAGGGAGCCTTTCTAGTTCATCAGGGCAGCTGAGCAACTGATTGTATGTCAGATCAGCTCTGATCCCAGCTGACAGCTGGGGAGACCCTGCACAAGTCACTTCTCATTTCTCCTCTTCCAGTTCCCTGTCTGCGAAAACCGTGGAACCTTAGCAGGAGTCCAGTGATGTCACAGTACCTTTGATGCTGTTTTGTTGGAGGCCACTCCATGCCAGTGTAAAACATCTGCCTCCAAGGCACTCTCATCCCAAGACAGCTCTTTTACCTTGCCCTTGGCCACTGTACTACACAGCCTCCCACTTGCCCACCACTTTCTGGTGCAACAAAGCATCCCCACAGAAGCACTGTGACAGATCACACTGCTGCCAGGTGGGAGCACCCTGGAGTCCTCCCTGGAGCTGCCTTTGCTTGTAGCTGTGGCAGTGGCCAAGGGACTGGTATTGTTAAAGGAGAACTTGCTGTCTGAAAACCTAACCACTCTGGTAGGCTCCTTCCAGTTCTACCTGGATTGAAATTGCCCCGTTACAGGTACAGTACACATGAAGTCTGGGACAGAAGTGCTGGTAATAGCCAGCAAAAAATGAACAGTCAGCAGTAGGCATGCCATTTTTCTCAGCCTCCAGGCCTGCCTGCATCCATGGATGTGGGAAAGGAATGGCAGCGGAAGAAAGAAGGAGAGCTGCTTCTTTTCTGTTCTCCAGGATGGAAGAATATTCGCAAATGTAGCAGTAACAGGGTTAACACCTCACATTCACAAGGAACATCCTCCCTTTTCTCTCCCCACCCTCTTCCTCCATCACTCCTATTTCTCTGGAGACCTCACTGCTCCCTCCTGTCAGCCAAAGTTGGGGAGTTTCCGTGGCAACCCGGCAGCTGGTGTCTAGACACTGTGAGAGATGCTTTGCAATGGAGCTCTGAGCCTGACTCCCCTCGACACCCCCTCCCCACCCTGAGCATCTCTCCCATCTTTCCATCTACTGCACACAGGGATGCCAATGCACACTTGGATTTCCATGGTGGTGCTGGAGAAAGAAAGGCATGGGGTGGGATGAGAGGGAGAGGAAATCCTTAAGCCACCAGCACTTCAGTCTGACAAAGCGCAAAGGCAGCTGGGGYGACAGAACTGGGGCTGGCTGTCCTCTGAGGATTTAGCAGGATCAGATAAAGAGGCAGCTGTCCAAGCTCGCACCAAAGTTATCAGCCATGGGACTTGGTGAAGTGTTTTTTTTTCCTCATTGCTGGAGCAACTGAGCCATTCTTACATGGTTCTGAAAAAAGATGAGGTGGTCCAGGAATACGAGGCCCAAGCTACCATGTATTGGGGCYGTATTAACCTTTTTGGTTTAACCTTAGCAGGCTGCTTTGCCTCCTTCTTTCCAGTAATTACTGGGCAACTTCCCTGGACCTCCTGCCTGCTACTTGCACTGGGGACATTCCTCCCCACCACCTTGTTGCAGGGTTTGCCAGGGGTTTGCAGATCTTCCAAGTGCCATGTGCTCACCAGGACCCCCAGGGCTCACCCTGGGTCTGTGAGGGAGTCAGCAGGGGTTTGGGAGAAATTGTACAAGTCAGTACCCTGGAGCAGACACAGCTACTGACCTGAAGTGCCCAATTCCTTCATTTCTCAGTGTTTTGCTGGGGTAACATAAGTATACCAGTTTTCAGAAGCAGCAAGTTGGGAGGGTATAGGATTTTAGCTCTGCTTATGACGCGTCAGAGGGCTGACTGCAATGGGCTAACATGGATCAGAGAGAGAACTGTGTAAGCAACAGCTCTGAACCTGAAGTGTGTCTTGTTTCAGCAGTCTCAGACCTACCATCGTCTGCCTGGAATAGACTCCTGGCTGGCTAGAAGGACAGATGGATTGGGACAGATGAATCAAGCTGTGAAGCCTGGATCCAAATCTGGATCCAAATGTCATTAAAACTAGGAGAGGCTCAGGACAGGGATTTTAAATGAGGCTTTCCAGTGCTCCTTAACCCTTCAAAAAAAAAAAAAAAGTTTCTAAGTAGAGTCATCTCCAGGTCATATGAGATCTGCTTATAACAGGGCAGGAAAACCCAGATTAATATTTGGGAGTAAAGTGAAGACCAGATGAGGAACAGGTTGTCAGTTCTATCTCTTCCCAAGCTGTAGCTGGCAAAGGACAGAGAAAGGAGGAAGCATGACAAACACTAGAGAGAGCAGAGTCTGAGTAGATCTGGGCAGTACTTCAGCATGAATGCACAGGAGAGTTCTAGCTGCACAATCAATATCAGCAATAATTATGCAAACAGTGGAAAAGCAGCAAAAGCAAAATCTCTGCATCTGTATTAGAATCCCAGAGTGTTGTGCAATTTCTCTTCTCTTGGCATTGGCTGTGGTAATTTAAAGATCTGCAGTGGAACAGAGACAAAAAGGAAAACAAAACCCAAGCCACCAGCCACAAAAGAAATGATCATCAGAGAGGTTGCTGCTACTGTGGTCATAAGCTGATGTCTGCTCTGATTTAATTAATCTTGGCAAGTCAGACGGGAGCTGGGCAGGTCCCAAGAGACAGTGTTTTACCCGGAAATCCACTCAAYCTAATTTCACTAATGTAGGGCAGTGGAGAGACTTGGAGAGGAGCCTGCACGCTCAGCCATTAGAGCACAGCGTAGGCAAAGGCAGCTGGAAGTGCCACCATCCAGCAAAACTGCTGCTTGCGTGCCTGCTTCAGCTTCACAGCAACCAGAGCTGCATATGTTCCAGGCGTTTGCTCCCCAGCAGGCTCACAGACATGACTCTCACCCTTTCCAGGAAATAAATGGAGTGCTGAGGAGCAGGAGTTCTCTAAGACCCTACTGCAGCAAGGACCTATAGCTCACTTCCATATTGTCACTCTTCCACGGGCAAGGCTGTTCCCCAGCAGGTGCCAGGTGGAGCTGTAGGTACGAAACATCTCTCTGACACAGACCTGTCAGCTGGGAAGCAAACACACATCAGCCTCTCCCACCATGACGCTGTACGCCTTAAACAATTCTGCAGTCACAGCTTAGGGTTTGTCTGGCGCTGCCCAAAAGGTTTCTCAACTTGACTGCGCCATCCAGAGTGCTAAATGGAAGTGAGATTGGTGGCAGCTCAGCTCACAGATGCCTGTCTCTTTGGCACAATTATCCTAGGCTATAGAATGATCTGGACTGCAGCTTAGATTTCCAAAGATTGAAACAAAAAAACAAATTAAAACTCAAAGCTCTGTCTAGAGGGGTGGGACCACAGGACTGGAATAACCAGGAAGAGTGCAACTGATGACTGGTGTGCATGAAAACAAGGGTGATGATTGCAAGCACAGACTAGGTGGGCTTTGTTGTTGGTTTGGGGTGGGTTTTTAGCTTTCTGACCTAGCCATTCTTGCTTCTTCCTTCAGGACTGCATTTGGTTTTGGCCCCTCCTCAAGCCTTTTTTACTTTACATTACAGCTCAGCCTTCCTCCTGTTCTCTTTCCTCCACTCTCAATTTGTGAGTTTGGGTCTTTCCTTTTCYTTTGTGGCTGGAATGCTCTAGAACAAATGTGGATGTCTCCACCTTGGCTTGCTACAATTGTAGGTGTTCCTAGGCTGCAACTTGTCCTAAAGTAGGCATTTAAATAAGACAGGTTGATAATCTTAGAAATGTCATATTTCTTTTCACTAACTAGAAAGGATGGAGAGGGTGAGAAGATCAGCTGGAGATGTCTCTCTGTAGATGTCTGGGGTTAGGTGAGATGTCCATCCACTCCAACTTCAGCTTTCTCATTTCATGATGTCACCACATGCACATCGATGCTGCCCCAGTCCAGGCCYACCTGAAGAACAGCTCACTGCCTCCTGCTTGTTCTGTCCCTTGCAGGTGGAAACAGGGGACTCTGATCTTGCAGGAGGAGATCTCACAGTGCTGGCATGTTCAGAAGGGAGGCAGCTTTAGACAGGTGGAAATTTGGCCACCCAGCATGAAAATGCTTTTGTTCCTCAAGCAGGGGAYGGCCTGAATTCTCTCCTGCTTTTTTGTCACCTTTGCAACAAAGTGCAAAGTGAATGTTCTGTCTGTATAATGGTATCTGTCCACTACAAACCCACAGGTGTGACAGCCCAGAGTTCAAACAAGTGGAAAATCAAGACTAGTAYTGGGTAAAAAGCAATGTAAGAAGTATCCTCTCTAATGTATGGAATCCCCAGGATAGCTATCTACTAAWGTCCCTGGGGATACCTTTCCCTCCTCTGCTGGGACACAGAAAGCAAGGCTGGAGAAAACCCCAGAGAACACACTGCAGAAATAGCCTGCATCAAACAAACTGGTGAGTCAGATAAACTGTCTCACCTCTCCTCGTGAATCAGAAACTGCTGTTGACTGGCCCTGATGTCAGTGGGGTTGTGATGCATTGCTCCCATTGCACAGAGTGAATCTTCATCTTTTTACTGCTGTGGTTTAGCAGTGCCACAGCTTGAAATTGGTTTTTTTTTGTGCTGAATTTTTTTATCCTTCATGATATTGCTTCTTGCTAAAGTTCATTACTACATAATAACACCAGGTTGCTTCTTTTCCCTCATCCCAAAGATCAATGAAACTCTGCTAAACCTGCTAGGAAATAAGACATAGCTTAGCAGGGTGTAGCAATACACAGAGTATTTCCCCTTATTGCTTCAGCACCATGCAAGAAAAAAGAGGGAGAGTGATTCACTGAATTTTGTGTGATAATTCCTATTCAAAAAGCTAGACTTCTTGTTTATACTTGGGATATGCACAGCCCAGCATTTGGTTTGTATGATTCCTCTCTGTTGACTTGAATATGTGGTGAAGTGACTTTAAATCCTTGCTGCTGCTCCGTGACCTCAGTCAGTCCAGGCTGTTTCATCCATGGCAGAAATCAGTGCAGTCCCTGGGCTGCTTCAACAGAGTCATCAGCCTGCCACTGTCTGCTCCCCAGAGGACAGTAACAGGGACAGCGAGGCACCTTTGTGCAGTTCCTCTGCCAGCCAGGCATCTCTAGGCGCCATGGGCACTCCCTGGAAATTAAATTTGCCGCTGTGATGAGCTAACAGGGGATAAAACATGGCAGAAAATTGCGTTTCAACCTGCCTGCTTACCCTAAGAGCAAGGACAGCATGGAAACACTGAGCTACCCCGCATCACTGAGGTTACCAGCTCCTCCACTTTGAGTGAGACCAGATTTCCTGCCCATCCCTCCAGGACTGCTGTCAAGAGCCCACCACTGAAAGAGCTGGTCTCCACTTTCAGCTGCTGATGCAAAGGGGCATCTGTGTGACTCGATGGCACAGCAGGTGTGCAGGACCCCCCAGTGCCTGTCTGTCCCTGTGCTTGCTGCATTATGGGCCTGTCTGTTGGGCTGTCCTGAGTGGACTGTGGGTCTGCCAGCTAAAACCTGTGCATGTTTTTGACAGGAAGACACRCAAAGTTTTAAAAACAATGAAATACAGTGTCAGGACATATGCTCCTGAAGCCACATTACCTGTCTTTGTTGCTCTTTCACTCATCTTGCATTTATATAAGGAAAAAACCCTAGAAATTCTGCCTTACTAGGGTCTGTCAGAGCCTTGTAAGAAATGGGACTTTGCTGCTGGCTAACAGTAGTTTTTTTGGCTCAAATTTAGGGTAGATRGTTGTGCACTGGGACTCTACTCTCAGCTTTGTAATTCAATGTGTCTCCTGCTATGAATGCCTTGAAGAGCAGCACTAAAGGACTCCACTCCCTCCCAGTGATCAAGTCATTCAGGAAAATTAAAAGAGTAGGCCAAGCTTTGCCTCACAATGATACTTACATGCTATTTTAATCAGTAGCCTATTTTGTCTGTGGTCTGTGGTGGTGGCTGTACCAGATATAGATGGAGTCCTTGAATAGCAGCCTGCTTAGCTGTTCAGTATCAAGGGAAGGAAAGTCCACAGAKGCTTTTGCTGACAAGGAGTTTGCAGGTGCAGTGGATCAGGCCATGGAGATGTTCCCACAGAATGTTCTCCTTTTGAAAAATCAGCAGTCAAAATTTAGTACGATAAAAAGTATTTGTAGGTCCAGAAGCAGAGACTTTAATGAAGATGATTCAGAATGGGAAGTTACACAYATCTTAAAGGTGATTCATAAGGAATTGGTGCCTAGGAACATATTTAAAACCTAGGCTAAAGAGCTGAGGGGGAGAGGGAAGCAGGAATGTATCACTTACTGCCAGTATTAGAAGCAAATACAAGTCTGCCATCTGATGGCATCAAATGGACCAGGCCAAATGCATGAATGGTGTCAGGAAGGAAAGTTTCACATCCCAATTAGCATTCTCACTGAAGCTAAACATGGGTATGAGGATGCTAATCCTCACAAACTAAACATTGGCAAGTGAACATCCGCATTGTTAAGCTGACAGCACATGGTGTGATTTTTGTGTATGCCAAGTAGCTTTGCCCCAGACAGGTCCCAGACACAGCCACCCTGTTCTGGAGAATAAGACAGTTTAGCCATATGGATATAAGCTGTGTGGTGCCAGCTGGCCTYGGGGCCARGGAGCAGTCCCCGGCCCACTTTATTTACTGGTAATGTAATCTGATGGCCCACCAGAGAAGCCAGAAACTGTGCAGGGACCCCACAGCCCTCCCTGAATGACCACTGTAGGTACAGTGTTGCTGCAGAGGTACATCAAGTGCCATCACTGAGGTACCAATGACAGGAGGTCTGTCYCACACTACCCAGCCCTTCAGCACTTCTTTCTTTTCCCTGTTTTTTTTATCCTAAGTGCTTCTTTTTCCTGTTCTTTATCCCAAGTCTGGAGTGATCCTTCTTGCTTGACCTCTCCATGGGCTGTAGGAGTAGGAGTGAGGAAAAGGGAGTGATGACAGTGGAGCAGACCAGGAGTCACTACAATGCACTAAGACTCTTGTGCATTATTCTATCTTACAGCCCTGCAGCCCTGGGTCAACCACCACCTTGTCCTGTAAAAAGCAATCCACACAGTGCATAGACTCTGAAAGAGGCCTGTGACCAAGTTAGTGTACCCTGGTCTAAAGATAATGGGAGCTAGTCAGTAGAAACTCAGAGACAATTAAATCCATCCTGCTGCAATGAAGGAGGCATGGACTAGGAGAACCCAGCAGTGAGAACACTCCAGCTTGAGGGGCATTCTTTGCATTTGCCTTGTTCCTCCTGGCTGCCTCTGCCTTCCTCTGGGTTCTGACCTTCTGTCTMGTTAATTGTGGGATTGCTCCTAGCATTAGTTTTAACTTCTCATGTGAACGGTGTGCCAGAACAAGGTGTCTGGCTGACAGGCAGGCCCAGCCTCCAGTTACACTCACTGCTTCCCCCCAGGGCACCTTTGCTTTTGAAAGGAGAGCCCAGAAAACTGGAGAGACRTGGCAACCTCTGGATGAAGGCTCCCATTCTTGAAGGCTTGAGACATTTCTCTAGATCTCTGTTGAGTGTGAGAGAAGTGTCAGTTACAGGTTATAAATTTTTTCCCTCTGGGTCTTGCAGGCTTCAAGTGTATATAGAGGTTTTTAAGTCTTGGCTGGAAGGATCCATAGCTGTAATTGGGGGAGAAGGATTCAACAGTGGTTGGCACAGTCAGGGGGTTCCATAAAAGGGTGTGTGATCTAGTTGGACTAATCAGTGCACCTAATGAAATGAATGGTGGTTGTCTGGCACATCAGCAGCGAGCAAGGCAGCTCCTTCCAGAGGCACATGCTTTCTGGCTGAAGGTGTTTTGTGAGAGCTACGCACTTGCCTGCTGCGCTGAACCTTGGCATGTTCTTTCCATGCTGCAGAAATTCCAGGGACTTTGGGACCTGGGTCACTTTGGGGAGAGAGAAGCCTGAAGCCATACAGTCCGTCAGGCTGTGTGCAAATGCAGGATGCTCTAGATCATGGCTGACTAATCTCTGACTAACCCTGGACCATCTCTTTCCCCACTAGATGCTGTAGAAGAAACCAAACCTACTGAAAGTGCCCAGCAGGAAGAGGTGAAAGAAGAAGAGAGCAAGGCGGACCAAGAAAATGCCTGAACATTAAGAAATGACTCCCCATTGCCCCTCCCTCCCTCCCCCTATCCTCTATCCTTCCTTCCCGCCCCAATCTCRATCTCCCCCCTTCCTGCTCACATCTGTGAGCCTGTCTGTCCCTCTCCCATTACCACTTAAACCCTTTTTCTCTCTGTGTGGCAAACATTTAAAGAAAAAAAAAAAAAGCAGGAAAAATCCCAGTCAAACAGTGTGGCTTAAACATTTCTTTGTTTCTTGGTGTTGTTATGGCAAGTTTTTGGTAATGATGATCCAATCATTTTGGGAAAATTCTTGCACTGTATCAGAGTTCTTTGACCTGGCGCGTGCGTGTGTCTGTCTGCCCACTGCGAGCGCTCTCTCTCTCTCTCTCCTCTCTCTCTTCTCCAAGTGTGTGTGTGTGCAATGTTACGTTCATCCGAGGAGTCCAGACTTATCGAGTGAGTTAAAACAAAAGAGGGGAAAAAAAAAAGTTCTTTTCTTCCTTTTTCAATGTGATGGAATGAACGAAAGAAAAAACAAGCAAAATATAGACCAAACACAACAAACAAATGAACAAAAAAGAATACTAAACCCCAGTTTGTTTTCAGAACTAAAACAACAACTAAAAAATGTGCCAATTAGCGTAATGCTTGGCTCCAGGCTCCTTTTTCAAACTGAACAATAATTACAATAAATGAGAATAATTATCATTAATACCACCGTGTCGCATTTCTATGCTGCCGTACATCCTGCTGGCCTGTGGTCTTTGGTGGGCCACTTCTTGCGTGGCCCAGCTGTGCTCCTGGGCCACCAGTCAGTGACTGACTGCTCTCCCTGGCACTGCTGAGGGGATTTTTAAGGGGAGCAGGCTTGGATTTTGAGCGAGATGGTAGCACTGACAAACATAAATAACGAAAGTAGTTAAATCAGTTTTAGGAAAGAACATAATAAGCGGCCCTTTAGGAGACCTTTAGGCCCCACTTTGGAGAACTGTGGTGACCTTGGAGGGCTGAGCCTGCAGAGGGACCAGCTTTGATCCATGCTGAAGGTCTAACCCCTGCCAAGGGGTGCACCAAGGGCCATGAGGAGACAGGGCTCTGGGGCCTGAGTTTCTCCCAGCAGTAGGATGATGCTCATCCCATTGGGCTAGAGTYGGAGAAGTCCCTGAGTAGCACAGTGTGGCCCCCCAAAAGTGTTCTGTTTGGCAAAATAAATTGGGCCAATGCATTGACTGAACAGGCACATGGGCAGGACAAGGTCTGGTGGTGTAGGAGCCAGTTGGCAGCACTTTGAGAAATACCTCATTCCTGCTCCCTGCCGAACCCCAGGGTGGTTCACCCAGCTCTAATGAGGGCCAAGGCTTTTAGCTGTCATTTATGGCTGTGGGCAGAGCACAGCCTCCTAAATCTCCACCACTGTTTTCCACAGGTCGTGGGCTGTTCCCTGGTGCCACCAACCGCATGCCTGCGAGACGCAGCCTGCCCCAGTGCAGGGCTGACAGACGCCAAGCCCTGAGCCTGCACAGCCATCTGGGTCTGCTGCTCTCTTCATGAGCTGCCAGAGTGAACAGTTAAAATATATTTAGTAATATCTGGGCTTTTATGAAAGYTATTGGCTATTACTGCTCTTTCACTGCCCTGATAGTTATCATGTGTTTTCCCACCACCTTCTGCATGGGTTCCTGGCCACATTGGCAATGATAGCCAGCATAGCCTGAAGCATTACCGTGCAATGCTGCAGGACCGTGATTAAATTGCCCTCACAGCAGGAACACCAAAAGATGGGAATGCTGACAGCTCCAACATTCCTTAGTGGCTGATGCTTCTTGGAATGGCAGCTCCATGGCCTTCAGAGGGCTGGCTGGCCCTCCCTGCCCTACTCCTTTGTTCTCCTCCATCTCTTTGTTGGAAATAGGGAGAAAAGATGAACAGTGTCTCCTCAGAAATGATCACTTTGAACGTAGACTGCTCACTGGTATTGCCATCAAAACATGTCAGGATTCATTTCCATGTGCTTCCTGGCATTGTGTAGAAATAAGAGAGAGAGAGACAGGGAGGATTTTTTTTTAAAAGAGAGGGAAAGAGAGAGTGGGAGAGAGATTGGACAGAGATTTTTAAAAACAGGGATTAGAGAGATGAGGGGGGAAAAGATTTTCGAGTGGATAGATGGATGATAGGGAGAGAGAGGGGAGTATAGCTAGAGAAAGAAAGATTAGAGTGAAAAAGATGAGAGAGAGACAGGAAGAAATTAGACAATATGGAGCAATAGATGATTGATAGAGATAGTGMAACGTAGATAGCTAAAGTAGATTAGACAGACTAAATAGGTAGAAAGATGGGCTGACTGACAGATAGGTATTGTGTCATACTTCATAAATGATATATATGCTAATATTCCCATGTCATGATGGGTGGTAAACCCTGAGACACCTTCCAGCCTGACCTCAATTCAGCAAATGTAGCGCAGACATCAGGCATTGCTTGGACCGTATGTCAGGTCTCACCACCCGCCCGTGTCTGCCACGGAAGCAGCAGGGGTGTGGATGGTGTTCGGAGGGAGAGCGCTCTGAGGGACACGGGGGCTGAGGCGTAGGGAGGAGAGGTGTTCGGTAYGTTTGCTGTTCGTAGCACACAAGGGGCCCAGCCCAGCGCAGACACTGCAGACACCCCGTGTCTCTAGCACCGAGTTGAGAGAACTGAGGTTCGGCTCTCAGGATTTGTGGGAGAGGTGTTTGGGAGGAGGCAGGAAGGAGGGAGCACGGTTTTTGTTTGCCCTTATCTCCTGCCATGACCATTTAAAAAAGTTTTCTGTCTTGCCTGTTTCTGCAAAGACCGTGTGGTCTCCCTGCTATTGTGACTTCAGACCCCAAATTTTTCATCTTGCCTCCACTTTGCTATTACTATTTTTAACTTTATAAGGAAAACTGCCTCTCATGTCTTCCTGGACATAGGCCTTCCTCCCTCCTCAAAAAATGAAACAACTTTCTCTCCCCAGGGACGTTTAATCTTTGTATTTCGCATGTTGCCTCCCCTTGGCTGATGGTTGGGGCATCGCGCGTGTTTTGTCACCGTTCGTAAGAACACACTTTGCCATGTTGCTTAGAGAACAAAGGGTTGGGTTTTGTGTTTTGGTTTTTTTCTCCCCACAAAGAGAACGGGATATGTGGTTACCAACTGCAAACCTAAATAATTTAAATACTAATTCCTCTCCCTTGGTTCCAGTTTAAAATTACTGGCTGTAACCAAGCACCCCCTATCTTTATTATTGTACCGTGTCCTGATCCTGCCAGAGAGTCAGGGCAAAGAGAGCGTGAGAGAGAGCACACAGACAAACCCTGCCTTGAGCAGGCAGTGGTTTAATGTGTAATACACAAGATTTGTATAGGAAGCTGGGCTGTCTTCAGGGTACAGGAAGAGAGCAGAGAAAAGCATTTGGATTTCCTTGAGTTGCCTCTTCAGCCAGATTTTCAAAGGCTAAAAGGAAACAGTATAAAGGATGTAGCATGGGACGGAAACTGGAAAGGGAACAAGGGTATTTGAGGAACAATTTTTCTAGCAAGACATCAAGTGAGCTGAGAGCAGCAGAAGAGGCAGGAGGTCCCAGAAGTAAAGAGTGGGGCAAAGAGTAATCAGCAGAGTAGTTGAAGCTTTTATACTACTCCTGCTGTAACAACCAATAGGAATTCCCCAGGGAGTATATATCTAATTTTCTCTCCCTGAAGAGTACATGGCTTTGCCTGGAGGTGTCTGTGGTTGTTACTTTCTGTATGAAAAGGGAAGGGCATGTCAGAGTGACTCACACTGGGAATATGGTGCCTGACCTCACCGTGCAGTGCTTGGAAATTCAGCATCCAAGAGGGGCTTTTCCCATGCCCCCATAGTAAGATACGCTAGTGACCCACAGCTATCCTGAACGCTCGTACCAGCTGTAGGCCAGCTCTTGATATTTCACTACTACATTACACTATACTAAGGCTTGAAAAAGTGAAAAAAATTCCAGCATAAACTCTCCATCAATGCAGTAGATCGTTCGCATGAATTTGGTCTGCTTTGCAATGCTTGTGGCACCCTGACTGTCTGCACTGATAGCAGACAAAACCCCACAACCCTTGCAATAGTTGCATCAGCCAAGGAGCTTCTCCATGAGCCACATTCCAAAGGGAGGGGAAGGGCA
Source organism: Amblyornis subalaris (assembly GCA_018881555.1). Lineage (NCBI taxonomy): Eukaryota > Metazoa > Chordata > Aves > Passeriformes > Ptilonorhynchidae > Amblyornis > Amblyornis subalaris. The sequence goes on from JACAXG010000058.1 coordinate 1,147,605, forward strand.
TCTTGCTGAGATCCCTTCAGACCCAGTGTTTTCCAACCCTACACCCTAATGCAGCCCCAGGAGAGGCCGTAGCCAGAAGGAACGCACCTGTGGTGACCACATAAACACCATTTTGGGAAACATGTTACTCTTGATGAAAGAAATGGCTATGACTGACGGAGAGGGTTTAGAAAAAAAGGAAAGAAGAAAAAAAGGAAGAGGGAGTTCATACCAAACTCCCCACGGGAGTTATTTCTTTTTTCCTGTGGTCTCCAAACAGYGAACTAGCACTTGAGACTTTTCATACTGAAGGTCTGGTGTTTGTCATAGGAGTCTTAGGAAGGAAATGGAGTGGCTGTGGTTTGCAGAGGTGGAGGGCAGGGTTTGAATGAATGTTTTTGTGGTTCCTCTTGGCTAAGAAGTCCTCTTGGTGGTCACCTGCAGCTCAGCAATGCCGGAGGTGGCATTGGGGGTCCTCTTCCAGGCCTGTGCTCAGATTCCCTGCTTTTCTGCATTGCCACATTAGCACTTTCACTGGATATTTAGAGCACCTCAGGACTGGTTCTCCTCTCGCTCACACTGGGGTAACTCAGGAGTCGCTCCACTGGAACCAGTGGTGTTAATCTGGTGTGAAAATAATGCGAGAGGAGGATTCAACTCCTCGGGGGGGGATTTTCCAGGTCCCCGAGGGGGAAAAAAATCAATGGGAGTTACATGTCTAACTGCCACTTGTGCCTGTGAAAGTCTGCCCCTTATCTACCTATATGTATATAGGGTACAGTTTTCAGAATAACCTAAGTGACATGGGCACTTGAGAGCACACATTTCACTGGCTTTCAAAGAGAAACAAGTTCCTTAGGCCCAGATGCTGAAGGATGTCCAAACTCCTCTCTGCAGYGCATTTGGGGGTCTCAGGCCTGAAATTCTCCAGTTATTTTCCAAAATGGAACTGAAGATAATGAGTCATTTAGGTGGTCCTGAAAGCGCTACCCTCTATCCATTTTTCAGGGTGTTGATCTCAGGTCATGTGCGAGCCTGCATTCTTACCTACAATGCTTTATTACTACATTCCTCTGTTGAGCAATACTTGGAAGAAGAGGTGAAGGTCGAGATTTGCAGAACAGGCTAGTGACCCCAGTGGCTCATATCTGGAGTGCCCAACTTGAGAGACACCTCACTGGGGTCCAAGCCACAGGTCCCCTGTATGCTCTGAACATCAAGATTCATGTATTACACACTCAGAACCACTGGTCACTTCCAAAAAAAGAAATCCCAGCCTGAGACCTAGACTACTATCACAAAAGAAAATCCCAGGTGAACTGTTCACCCAATAGCTTGGTTTTTCTGCTCATGCCTGTTCCCAATGAATAAAACAAATCCCTGTGCATCACCTAAGCCCTATTTTGAGGAGTTCCACTGGCATACAGCTGAAGTAACACAGTAATAAATCGGGGCCTGAAGAAGGTGGCTACAGCCTAGAGAGTATCAAGAACTGTGACATGTCTGGAAGCTAATAAGAGCAGAACTTGACGATTAGAGCGGCCCATTTCCGATGCTCTTGTGTGAGGATCTGGAAAGAGTCTCTCACTCATTGTACTTGTGCATTATGAATGTGTCCATCTGCAGAGATCTAATGTACACATATGTCCTGAATATTGTCCTAAGGTTGCAAGCTTCAAAAATGAGCAGAAAACATTCCCGAGAAGTGAGAATAATACAGATGTCTGTATTTGAAAAATTGGTTCGAATAAAGTCTCTCACTTATAGATACGAGCAGTTGTGTGCAATTATTTGCTCCTGGAATAGAAATTTCTCCCTTTTGTAGGATTTTTGGTACTTTTACAAAAAAATCTCATTTCATTCTCCCTTGACCTTCTCMGTCAAGTCCTTCTACTGCGGAGAAAAAATGCTTTCTACTTATTCTGTCTGGGTACAAAGCTATATAAAAATGAAATGGTGAAGTAAAAGGCCTGGTATGTTTTTACTGGGCTTAATATCCATTGAGATAGACTATAATGGCCTGACAGAAGATGTGGTCTCTTGTGCAAAAGTCCTGGGTTCTTATATAACGTGACACAGGCATCCCTATGGATGCTCCTGACCCAGGAAAGGCTGGCCTGTGGCTGTCTGGGCACAGCCTGAAAACCAGGCTGAATGGAGAAACACTGCTTGGGCAYCACGGAGTTGCAAAATGTCTACAGCCATATCTGGGCCTGGGATGTTCCAAGTTAGGGAATCTGCTTTGGTGTAGAAATGGGAATGTGGGTCACCAAACCAGTAATGACTGGACCCCTGGGGATCATCCAATACAACCCCTCCCCAAGGTTGGGTTACCTAGAGCAGGAACTTGTCCAGGTGAAGCTTGAATGTCTCCAGAGAGGGAGAGTCCACGACCTCCCTGGGCAGCCTGTTCCAGTGCTCTGTCACCCTCCATGGAAAGAAGTTAGGCAACCTTGTGCAAGCATATCTAAAGATATTGAATTCCTCATTGGACTTAAATCTTCAGAAGTTCACTGGGAAACCCCAGAAGTTTTTGAGATAGARATATATATTTCAGCATCTAAGAAGGCCCACCATTATTTCCCTCAGTATCAAGTTTGTGCCAAGTGCAATGAAATATGAACAGAGCAGGAATTGCTGCCCAAGCTGCGAGGCTGCTGACTTAATCCTGAGCTGTATCTGTCAGCAGCTCAAGAGCAGAGCTGAAATCAAGCATTTTTATCACATCTATTCATCCCAGGAAGCTTCGCAACCACTGTTTAGAAATCACTTGCAACTCATCTCTGAAATACAGCAGCTGGCTTAGCAAGGGCCCAGGAAAATTCCTGATGAGGCTCCAAGGAGCTGCCTGGGAAACAGAGCAGACCTCAGCACCTCACATGGGTTCTGGACAAAGTGCCAATTTACAAATGACACAATTAGATGTCTGTATTCTTGCATGTAATCATCAGTTGCCTCGTGGCTTCTCCAAAAAAGGCGTGGACTACAGCTTGTATGCAAACAAATATTAAGCATTCAAAATCAAGTGGTCTCAATTAGCCACATCACTGGATTGCAGGGATCAGCCCTGGCAGATTGGCTTTGCTTCTGTGGAGCAAAACACCTGTAAAGGGAYACTCAAGGACCTCTCTCCAAGTAAATGGTTGTCTTGAGATAGCAGGGCTGCCTTGCACTTTTATCTGCTGCACAGCAGAGGAGGAGGGCAGGAGCTGAACTGTTGTCCACTGGCACATGTGCCAGCTGAAACCCTCAGCCTAACATAAATCTCCACCAGAGACTTTCTAACCAGGCACACAGAGCTTGTTCTGTGTGATTTCCAGAGTCACATTCTTGCCAGTGCAAGAAGAAATAAACTTTCTGCCTGAATTGTAGAAAATGACCCGTGCGTCACCTTGGGTGTTCAACCTCCCCCAGTTGCCCAGGTGAACTCCCTTTGGATATCTTCCCACATCCATGGACCACACCAACAGCCTTTCCTCAGCTTCTGAAACTTGAGTGAGCAACGTGTTTCCCATTTCTGTGGTAATCCCCTGGCTTAGCCCACTCTGGGCTGGGGGAGAACTCCTCTCCTTGGGGAAACTGCAACAGGAACTTCTTCAGGTTTTTCTGGGGTTTGACAATGCCAACAGCTTCACGACACACTTGCCACCTTCACTGCTCTACTGAGGTCACAGGCAAAAGGCCAGTGTTTCTCATAGAATCACTCAAATTTCTGCTTTCCTTTACCCAGCAGGGAACATGAAGTGTTCTGAAGTAGACATTTACAGTCTCCCCATCTACAACACTTTGCCCTGTCGTACCATTGTATGCGGAGCTGGCATGAAGTCTGAAAAGGCTGCTCCCTTGTTGAAGATAAGGAGAAAAAAACCAAAGGAAATTATGCACTTCTGTACCTAAGATCACTTTTGTTTATTAAAAATGAAATTATTTTTCTCCATGTAGGGCCACTTTTCTATATAAAAGAGGAAATAATTTTAATTTAGCTTGGCATGAAACGATGAACATTAATAATAAGAGAGGCAAGGAAGYAAAAGCCCATTTCTCTCAGAGGAACGCCACTCACTCTGTGGCTGAGAGGCAGGGTTTTCAGAGAGGTGGTAGCTTGTATAAGAGAGACTGGGGTTTTTAAGTCTCTACAAATGCACCAGCCTACAACCCAAACTGTACAAGCTGGGTACAGGTAGAAAGGCACTGCTTAATTTAATTAYGGTAATTGATTAAGCAAGTTATGAGTAAAATGTAATTAGCACTTCAGGAGCAATGGGTGGATGCTAAGCCAAGAGAGAGATAAGATTCATTATCTGTGGTGGGAGAGAGGAAGGGTGGTACAGGTCATYGGTGGCTGGATAACAAGGAAGGGTTAGTTGGGGTGAACTGAAAGCTGCTGGTGAGGTCTCTCTCTGCTGAGCCCATAATTATGCTTTTCTTATCTTGAGACAATCATCTTCTGAAAAGTTTTTTGGCCAACCTTAGGACCCTGACCCGGAGAGGGAAAAAGTTTCTCTCATTGGAGGAGAGGTCTAACGGAGAGGATTCCATTTTGCCCCTCTGCATTGGGTGTCCCCATCCTTGGCCATTTATCTGTGTACAGTCAGTCTGTGACTGAAGCTTCAGTGAGCCTCTTTCAACGCTGTCTGTGCAGCAGCTCATGTTTAAGTAYGGAGATGATTTCACTGTGGGTGCTGTGGGGCAGAGTCTTCTTCCTTTGTTTGCCCAGAGCCTGAGGCTTTCCTTCTTGGGTCTCTTTCCTTTTGAGGCAGACCTGACTGATTTAGGAAAAACACACTGAGAGCTAAGAAACTGCCACATTTAGTGGTGGCCTAAGGGGTGCTGGCACCTTTGGATGTGGAGGACCAACRTCATGGAGAAGATCTATGAGCAGCAGCTCTGTGAGAGATGATGGGGCACCTTTAGAAGTCACTTACAGACCAGAAGACAATTCCTGGTCGAATGCCAGCACCCAGTAAAGGGGTGAGCAATTCCTGCAGGCTGGCCCTTTGGGTTTCTTGACCCCACTGCTTCTCAGTAGCAAAGAGACAGGAAACCTACAGCTGTGGGTTGTCTCCCCCAGGCTCCTCTCCGTGCCTGACAGCCAAGCTCGGTGCCAGACGCCCCACAGGGTGTGTTTGGCAGTCAGGGCTGCAAGGACAGGGTGCGATGTAGGGTGCATGGTCTTGAAAGACCTCACACGCTGACTGGTCTGTGGAAAAAAGCTGAAGACCCCAGGGGCATTGCCATCCCATCTCACATCCGAGGAAGGGTTCGGCTCGCCCCAGTGCCTGGGCTGTGGCAGGATGCTGGTGGCTGGGGAGGGCTGGCTCTGCCTGGCCGTGGCCTCTGGGCTGTTGGCACGCCCTGCTCCCAGCCCCTCGCCGGCACAGAGACCATTAATAAGACTTTCCAGCCTGTCACTTCCATGCTGAATCCTTTGAAAGCCGCGCTCCTCTGGGCCCATTAGAGGGAGGAACTGTCTCTGTTGAAACATATGGGGCTGTCAGGCTCTGTCTGTTCCTCTGAAAGCTGCCGCCGCTCTCGCTGTTTGCTGACGGGGGGGAGCAGCCGTCTGGAGGAGGCTGTGATCAGGATGGGGGCTTGGGAAGAGGCTGGGGATGATAGCAGGTGAGCTGGAAGGATGCTGGTAAACAGTGTACCGGTAGCTGCTGCAGGACACTGGGATGCTGGGCAGCTTCGGGGAAGTCTCTCATGCTATGAGTGTGACAGTGCGAAGAGGTACATCTGAGGACAACTAGGGTAAGCTGGGTGATGAGTATCAGGGGGGTATGTAGGGGAAGGCTGAGGCAGCAGGAGACATGGCTGACAGCACAGTTGTTTGGCCTTGTCTAGGGAAGGAGAGGATGGCAGTAGTGCTGGGTGACTCTATGGGGACGCTGCAAAAGGGAGACTTTGGAAAGCATCATGCGGTCACACGGCCCTGGAGTTTCTCATTAACCAGCACACCCACCCCCCAGCTCCATTTGCAGAGACTGAAGAGGATTTAATGGAGTCCCTTGACTTTTTCCTCTGAAATATTCATAGGTTTTAGCAGTCCATTTCATGCTCACCTCCTTCTCCATTAACGAGCACCAAAGAGGGACTGGGTGGAAAGTAGGCTGCTGTGGAGCCAGGGAGACAGATAAAGGGACCTGTGCCTCTGACCAGGGACTGCTGGGAAGTGATCCATTCCTGGGCTGCTCCATGTCCCTCTCACTAGGCCTCCAAAATGACTGGAAATGAGCCCTGGGCAGCAAGCACACGGAGGTGATTAATACAGCRGGAAAGGAAGGAAACCAATTAAGCAGAGCATGCTATCTGGAGCTGCTGCCCCCCACCCCTGTCACACAGATACACCCATGTCTGTCTCCCTGCCTTGTCTTCATAATTTGCAAGGCCAGGAGCTCTGCAAGAATCGCACAGGCTGACAAAAAGGCCTGGAGGCAATTAGTTTCCTCCTCGCCTTAGCACTAATGCTGTGCTAGCATCCAGGAAAAGTCCAGAGCTTCAATGAGACAGCACAGAAGCATGTTGGATTATGGATGCCCTGCCTGCAGTACTTGACACAGGAAGGATCCTCCTGAGAAGTGTGGAAAAAGGGTGTAATAAACAGAGACAYTGCACTCTGATGCATGAAATATCCCAAAAGATGGGGGCAGGTGGGATCTCAGAGCATTTTCCAAACCGTTATTCTAAACCAGGGCTGCAATAGTCTAACTAACTGATATGTCCCCACCAAAGTCTAGAACCAAATATCTCTAAGATTCTAATAGAAAGTGTCCCTGCCCACGGCAGTGGGGTTGGAATCAGTTGATCTTTAAAATCCCTTCCATCCCAAACCATTCTATGATTTTGGGGGTGGGGAGAGGTACAACTCTTACAACTGTGCTCCAGAGTCAAATCTTTTTTGCAGCAGCCACACTCCTAAAGCATGCAGYGTAAAGCCCTAAGGAAATTTTTATCAAGGACTCCATGGACTGCAGTAGGACCTGGATAGTGCTCTAGGTCCTCCACCAGTGCTATCACATAAAGTACAAGAGATGGTCAGCAATAAGCTTCCAAGTTCACTTGGCTTCTCTCTGCATTATTGCTCTGATGAACAAAAAGAACAAAATCTGCTAAGGAGTTGTTCACTCTGGCTGACAGGGACAGAAAGAGGGATTATAAATGTACAATTTCCTGTGGTTCCTCCCCGTTGGATTAAAAACCAAAACAAAGTCACAGATGCAACAGCACCTATTTATCCTTGCTCCCAAAACACCAGTCAGGCTGCTTCCCCTTCCCTCCCATTCACATAGGCRCGCGTGCTTGCGTGTGTCCTGGGAATCAGATGTTTATGCAAGTATTTACAGGATGTTCCACATCTCCCTGAAATGATAATCAGCATGCCCAGAATCAGCTTAATTACTAAGCATTCATCATACGCCCACAGGCTCTTCCAGGGCAGCTCCACGCAGCATCTCTCCGAGTGAGTCTGCACGTTTTCCCTCCACTGCCAAACACRGCTCCTGATCAAGAGCTTGAGCCCTCACATCTGAGCTGCTGGGTTGTCTGGTTATTTATTTATTTCCAGGAAGGAAGGGAGAAGTTTGTAAAGCAGCAGCAGTGCACGAGCAGACACTGAGAGTGTCTCAGGGTGAGACTTGGCTACCTCTGACTTTTTCCACCACTCTCTCCATGCAGGATAGAGACATGAATGATCCCAGTCTTAACAGGACAGATCAGAGGATTAAACATTCCAGGTCCATAGTCTGACAATTAACTCTCTCTGCAGGAAAGACACAAATCAAGAATCTAAGTACCTAGAAGTGTGAAACGACGAAGTTTTGCTCTCCATGGGTTGCACCCTGGCACATCCATGTGTTCAGCAGTCTGGCACTTGCAAAAGAAGCAAAGGACTGCTCGGTTTAGCTGAGGCAGTCAGAAAACACACTGCTGAGGGAAGAAAGGAAAGCACTTTCCAAGGCAGCAAAATGYATCTCCTGTAAGAAAGAGCACTATTCATGGCTCTTCAAAACTTTTCTGAAGGATCTCCTGGACTGAGGCTGTGAGCATCTACAAAGATCATGCTCATGTCTTCACTTTTAGTCAGTGCACTTTCTATTAGCCCCACAGCAAACCCTCATGTAACCTYTCAGGTGATTTCACAGAGGTGCTAAGCACATGTGGAAGAAAGATTCAGGCTTCCCCTCATCACTATGTAGTTACCATCTGTGAGTCTGACAAGGTTTGGACTCTTCAGACAACTGCAGCTGACTTAATTTCCTTCCCTGTGGCATTGCACTTGCAAAAACCACATGATGGTCCTATTACAATATTACACACACTGAAGCATTTAGGGCTATTAAGGTCACACTTCACTAATTTACTGCTTTTTTTTGGAGCTTAGGAACCATAGAGCCAGAACCAGGGAACCCTTTTCTGTCTCTACTGTGCTTGTCATCCCACGGCAAGGAGCCTCCATTTAAAATAAAAATCCTGGTGTCGAATGTGCCTTGAAACAGAGACATAAACCAGCATTTCGATCTGAAGCAAAGGAGGAGCTCCCAAACACAGGATCACTTCTCCACCTGGGCATGTTTACACACAGTAGATATGACTCTCCTTCTCTGTTCCTACAGGAAAATTCTAAAATGGCCAGAAGCCATTTTTGCCCAATTTTCCACATCCCAATTTTTTAGCTAATCAAGACCCTTTTTATGAACAGGCCTTTGCTCACATAGGCACTTGGCTGTTGGTTGCCATCACAAGTAAATAAGATACTCCAGCAGCATTTGGGTGCCCAAGTAGCTGTCCAGCTCTAGCTGTTCAAKTTTGGCGTTAGCAATGCCAAGACTTAAGGACAGTCTCCCATCACTGAGATGCCTCCAGACGTCTGCAGCCTTAGAATCACAGCATTTCTATCACCCTRCACCCGGGAGCTGTCAGTACTGTTATCAGTGTTATCTGCACAACRCCTGGAGCACCGCGGGAAGGGTAATTATGACAACAGAGGGCTGTGAAGGCTTAGACCCTCAAGACATTTCGTGCTACCTTCCTCCTGGTTGGGCAGCAGGGCTCTGCCGCTTGCGCAGGGGCGTGGGAAGAGGCTGTGACAGAACACACAACTGAGCTAATCTCTCAGGATTTCRGGCAGATCAGATCAGTAACTTCTCTGCCCCGAAGTATTTATTCCGCAGGAAAGGGGATGGGAATAAAACATACCTTTAAGCCTTGTTAAAAATACATGCCATGAAGACAGCTATCCTCTCAGGCTAAAATTGTCTCCAGGGATGATCTCTGGGGAATGCCTGTGTAAGCAAAACACCCACCAGGGAAAAGGCTTCTCGGGGGGGTGTGTCTGTAGGTGAATGCTCYGCTCAGTGAAATGCCTGGGGAGAGCACATTCCTGCAGGATGTGCTGCCTGCCTCTGTCCTTCCCTAAATAGTGCATCCTGTCCTTGTGGCTGGCAATACGCTTGTTGTAGTCACAGAAAAGTTTGCACGTGTACGCCAAGACTTTCTTTTAGTTCATCCCTATTAAGCTTGTAAGATCTAATTTTAAAGCAGAAACACCTTTTTAGCTCACTCGGCTGCTCGTCAGTAACTGCTCTGCACCAGCTGAGCTGTGCCCAGAGCCTTGGCACTGCGCAAGGGCACAGCCAGTCACCCTTTATGCTTCCGTTAATACCCAGGTTTAAATGCCACTGTCATTCCACTGGCAATACAGTGACAGCCACCTGCACTGGGCAGCGTTTGCCATGTGGTGACACAGTAGCCGCTGCGATGGGGAAAGAAAATGAGGATTTTAGGCCTTGACATAAGGAAGGCAAAGCACTACTGAATCAGTGACTGGGGGTGCCCCCCTTGCTCCGTGYCGGGAAATAGGGGAGTCAGGGGCAGCAACACCCCACAGCAGGTTTTGGAGATGGGGCAGCCAGAGAGCCTTGCAGCCTACATGGCAGTCACAGCAAAGCATCCCTGTGCTGCTCAGAACAGCTCAGCCCTGCTTTCTGCTGCTGCTGAGACTGCTGGAGGGGAAAATTAGATTTGCCTTTTGTTCAGCCAGCCTCTCGGAAAGCCTCGCTCGGTGGCTGGGTGAAAAGCAGAACCCGCTCATGGTGCATGCACTTGGGTATTGGCTCAGTTGAGAGGGACCCCGAGAGCCAAACCTCCTCCTCTCACAGCTGGCTCCGAGAGTTCATGCTGGGGTAGAGGCACTGCCTCCCTGCCACAGAGACATCAGCCTCCCTCACCAGCTATCCCTGCTCCTCTGCTTGTGGTGGAGAGAGCCATAAAGGATGGCAGAGATTCTTGGGACCTGTGCTTTGCTAAATGAGGCTCAAGACCCCTGATGCACGTGTGTACTTGCTTGGCTGACTGTGGATGCCTCCCAGATATGCCCTGCCCTTGCCCCTTTTTCATCCCACCAGAGAATACCATGGCACATGCTGATGACAGGCAGCTAAAGAAGGAGGCAGAGTGCCCTCCTCCTTTCCTCACATTACCATACTCTATTCTGGCTGGTCACCTCAAAGGCAGCTCCTGTAACATTTTCTGTCTGAAAGGCACTGATGCTGGAGCAGCATTTAAATTTATGTTCCCATAAAATACTTTTTCCATAAAACATTTTTTTCATAAGCTGTGGGACAGATTGGAATCTGACACATTCAGCTGTCRGTGGATGAAGGGAAGAGCAGAAGTGACAGGAAATTTTTAGGAGAACTATATTAAACTCTGTGTAGGATTTTGATTTAGTAGTAACAGTAAAATGAAATTTCAGCTGATATTCCATTATCCTGTTTGCAGTGCARTCTAATAGCATCTCCATTCATAAAATAGTTCAGCTCCTGTCCTTTAGTGTTGATCTATTTGTTTTGCTCTAGAGCAGTTTCCAACACGCAATGAATTTGCCTTCCTGCGTACTTATGTACGCAGGAAAGGGACAACACCTTTCCAGGCTGCCAGCCTTGTATTTGTATGGTGGATCCTGAGAATGGATCCTCTCAACAGTGCCTTATTTCCTATGGGTGACCCTCTGCAAATGTCTTTGTGAACACTTGGCCAGATGTATTTCTTCTCCCATCTTCTGGACTAGTGGAGTGCAGTGTGAGCAGACAGGAAATGAAAAGAGAGAAAATACAAAAAGCTGGGCCAGGAAAGGGTGGGGGCTGAGGACGCAAACACKTTTTCTGTTTCCACCTGACCAGGTCCCAGTGACCCATTACCAGTGCGTGACTCGCCTGGTTTTGCAGAAATCACGGTGTGCAGTCTCACCAGAGGGTTGCAACGCCTCTCCCACTAAGCCTGGCTTGGACTGGAARTCTTTTGTTCTTTTTGGCTCTGCCCTCCCTCGCTGTACAGCCGGCACCCAGGCAACTGTGAAGCATCYGCAGGTACAAAAGCAGAGGTGTCATGTTCTCATTGCACTCATTCCTGAAAATTTCATCCCTTCTTTTTGGAATTTATAATAAAGGGCCTCATTCTTTACTGATATTTTCTTTGGAACTCTGCAAGGTGAATGCAAAGCACTATCCAATCTGAAGGTTATCATTTCACCCCTACTTTCTGGTGGCATTATAGATAAATCACCCTTTACAGTGAGTTCAGCCTGATTTGTCTCTCTTCTCTACGCCCTTCCTATCAGATACTGAAATGCCTCAGCCTCCTTCCCTGTCTCCCAGCTCTTGCAAGACGTGCAGCTCCTTGCAGGAAGCCTCTCCCTACACCAGCATTAAGTCACTAAGCAGCCRAGATAAAAGGTTCTCACCTTCATAAATAATCAATGTGGGCCAAATGGCTTGTGCTTGCTCGACAAACTCATGCATGAGAAATAGGGAAGAGACAAACACCAACCCTGCAAGGAAAATAACCACCTCATGCCAATAAAGGTGGAAAGGAGATTTGGATAACAGAGAAGCAGAAGAACAAGAGTAGAAAACAAGGCAGCTGAGGCCCCATCAAACATGTCTTTTATCTTTATTCACAAAGTGTCTGGAGACAGGCTTCGATTCAGCTAATTTTTTCATTACAAGGAAGTTACTTGAGCAGCCTGGTACCTGCCAGTCCCTGGGTGAGACTCAGCCCCTGCCCATGCCTCTGATGGTTTTGCCCATGGTCATCTGCTGGCATTGCAGAGATGTAGATGTGCAGCAAGCATGACCAGTGAGCCCAGTGTCAGGGGTCCTACTGCAAGTACAGGGTGTGCACAGAGCAATCACAGCCCAGGCAGCCTTTCTCAAGGGCTGCTGCACAAAGGGCAGCTCAAATAAATAGGCTGTCCCACAAATTAAATTTCGGGGATGAGATTGCCAATATGGAACAGCATGACTTCAAGCCTCTGGAGTAGATGCTACACATTATACCTGTCCTTTGCCTCTGTGGCACCTGTCAAACACAGAGACCCATCACCGTATGGCATAGGTGAATCTCTTCTGTTTGATAGATCCTATGTCTAATAACTCTGCCATGGGAGAGCTGCTCACTAGCCAGCACAGCAGACTCATTGYGGTTGGTATATCAATGCTGATTATCACCACGTGGGTATCTGGCCCTTAAAGAAAGTGTCTGTGTATAGAATCAAAATTGCACAGCAATCACAGTAACCTTTTCAGCTGACAGAGCTGTTGGTGAGCACAAATAGTGTCCCTGTGCTGTTTCTCACACTCATGTCTGATTCACCACTGAGTAACCTCYGGCACCAAGCTGGTGCTAAACTTTTAAAGTGAGGCTTAATCCAGTGCAATGAGTCAGGTCTGGCAAAATTAGTTCAGGAGGTGTCAACAAGGACTTTAGGCAGGTACTAGTCTACCTCTGATACGAATCCCTAGTGTTTGTAAGCACTGGACAGAAACTGCTGCCACAGTGACAGTCCCAGKCTGTAGACTTCCCACTCCCTAAATTAATTCATTGCTTTGACTGAACACAAGACCTGGGCCTGKCTGTCAAGCCTTGTTCCTTGTTCACAGGTGACCCTGGAGTAGGTACCAGATGCAGAAGGATGCAGAGAGCAGTGCACAGGCTCCCTCCCCATGACATGAGAGTCTTCCCACTCTTGAAAAGCTTATGCCTCCTAGGGCAAGGGAGTACACGTAAGAAACAACCACATGTCACAGACACAAAGCAGGAGAATTCAATGGCATTGCCAGTGCTTCGGAGATAAACAGAGTTCAATGATTCATTAATTTAAATTGCCCACCTGACTGAGGAAAGAGACTATTCCCTCTRGTACACCAGCAAAAATCACCTTACACAGCCATTCTTGTGATCAGGCATCCCAGTTTCTCAGACTGCTGCATGAAGCTGAGCACAACAGATTTTSACCTCTGGGACAGTGATGAGTTCCTGCTCCTGTTCACCTTCGATGCAGTAAAAAATCGTTGCAGACACAAATTAAAAAAGGTGGGAGGGAGGATAGCATCAAAGGAAATTCACACTCCTGCTCTGAATAAATGTTTTCTCAGCTCTATTATTTATATAATACCAAGAGGGATCACTAAAGGGCATGAAGGGAGAGCTCCCAGAGTACAGACAATGAGCAAAGGAGTGTGTGAGAACACCGGATTCCTTGGGAGATAAAGGAGTTATGGAGTCATTGCTATGGAGTCATTGCTATGGAGTCAGTCTTCTGAGCTGCTTTTTGCAATTTTGTCTCATTTGGTGCCTCTTGAAATGAGTTTCCATTTGTCTGTCTGGTGCTAATTTCCCCTCATTTGCTGCATCGCAGCCATCATTAGAGGCACAAAGTGCCTCCAGTGCTTTTTTTCCCCTTTCTTCAGTCACTTTCCTTAATACCTCTTGGTTTGTTAACTCAGCTATTAGTCAGTTGCAATCAGCTCCTGTTAGTCTGATCTAGCTGCCTCTGGATGCCCCATCCCTCTGCTTCCCAAGGACACACTGCTGCCTGGGGTGGTTGCCTGGGGCAAGGGCCAGGGAAGTGCTTTAGGGCAATTGCAAACTTTTATCTGCAAGTGTTACAGCCCCTTCCCAGACATGTTTGACACCTTTATTTCCATTTCAATTAGCTAATGGGGGTAACAAGTAGAAAAGGAAGGGTTTGAGCAGCATTAAAAATGCCCTCTGAGCTTCTGATCCTTGCCCTTACACTGATTCAGGGTTTGTTTGGGGTCAGGAGCTGGCTCTCGGCTGCCAGCTTACAAAGAGTGCTCACCTGTGCCCCCAGGAAGTGGATCCGTCTCTGCAGCCAGCAGCAAAAATCCACATCTTCTCCGCAGCCCTCCGATCCCCGAGCACTCCAAGAGGTGCATGTCCCCAGAGAGATGCCTCACTACATCAAGTAGACAGCAGCCCCAGGCCACTTTTGCACGCCCACCCCTCCTGCAGCCGCTCGCTGCCGGAAGCCTTGGCAGGGAGAGGCCTGACTGGGCTCCAGCACAGGCTCTGTCCCGCTAACAGAGCACACACCACGGCTTGTGCTGGCGGGTACCAGCCCGTGTCAGCTGGAGCCCCATCCTGCAGCGTGGGAGGCTCGCCCTGATGCCTGTCAGCAGCTCTGCTGTGCCGACAGCTGCCCCAGAAAAGCCTTGCAGGAGAGCCCCGCACCTCCACCAGCAAGAGCAGATTGTTCAGGAGCGTGGCACTGGGCTCATCCCGATTTGTGCTGTGGGTGGGAAGAGCAACAGTGCTCCCGCTCTGCCTCGGCCGCAGCGAGAGGCCACGCGCCCACGGAGGCTGTCACGAGCAGCTGCCTCCAGCAATGGACCTCCGCGCATCCTCACTCCTGTGCCATGGAGAAGAGCTTGGATCAGCGGCAGGAGGCTGTGCTGAAGGTGTGCAAGGCTCTGTGGTGGAAGGAGGATTTCAGGCTGAGTGAAGTACCATTCGTGGAAAGTTGTGGTGAGCCCGCCCCTCCCTTCACTAGACAGACAAGCAACACATAAGCGCCGCTGCTGGGAAGGGCTCTGTTACGTAAACCAGTAAAGTCAGCAGCCGGTGAGATTATCTGGGAGAGGTTTTACAYGGCTGGAAGTTCTCAGGCCACTCTATGAATAAATGGGTGATGGACCCACAGGTAGGCAAGACAGCCTTTATTTGAGCAGGCTTTCCAAACCACATTTCAGAGCATAGTCTTAGCTCAAGCTTGCCATCAGCTCGTGGGTTCTCTGGCTGACTGCTCAGTGCCTGTTTTCCACAACTTGTGCCAAATGGAGCCACTTCAAGTGAACAGTACATTCCYCACAGGAATGCAGGGCCAGGAATGGAAGCCAGGTGCACTGTGAGGGACTGAAGCTCTGCTGGACTCCTGCACTTGTGTCAAGTACCTTGTGTATCCTCACCGACCCTCTGTCTGTGTGGCATCCTCGAGAGGCTCAGATCCTGGAGGGATTTGTCCATCTGGGAGGACTGGGTTGCAAAATGGGGTTGCAAGCTAAGGAGACAGCCTGGGAGGCTGGGCTCCAAGAGATGGAAAACCCAGATCCACATGTTGAGCTGCCAGAAGAAGGTGGGACTATCCACCTCTACCAGTGACTTCCACAACCTGTCCCATTGCTAGTACTACATCCTGTCAACACAGGTATCAGGGGACTGCAATCTTTGACCTGGGTAACATCAGCACAGACCTGCATAAAAACATCAGCACTCAAGGATGGGGCAGCAGCAGATCAATGCCAAGGTGTGATTTCCAAACCAAGCCTAAAGGGTGCCTTGCTGCCCTCCAGCCCTGTAACAACTTTGGAGTAGCGTTCAAGTGGCAGAGTAACATTATTCCTGGTCAGCATTTTGTATCATTTTTAATATTTTAAAAGACCTAAAATCAGATTTATCATTGAGGTTATTGGAAGTATGACAACTCTATTATGCATTTCAATTAGCACCTTCCTCTCTGTGATAATGGTTCAAACATTCATTCCTCTAGTTTCCTGGTCATTGCACCACTTTTAAGGAATATTGGAAAGGTGACACTTTTGAAGAGGAAGCAGTAAATATTCTACAAACCACATACTATGAAAGTATTAATCATCAGAAAGCATTGTGTAAAGCTCATACTCTCCAGCGTTTTCATAACACAGACAACAGACCAATAAAAAAGTTAGGTACAGATATTTCTCTGGAAATCAATGCAATTTCCAGCTTTCAGAGGTATCCCATGTCACAGCCACTGAAAGATGCCCCCATGCATCTGGGTTGCTTGGGTTTGTATTTTTTGATAAGTTGTGACATTTCCATCCTGATTTATATTTGCTTGACCAACCTGGTCTCTTTTTATGGCCGGGTGACCTGCCCAGTGCATGTATTCTGCTAAGACTTCAGTAAAGTTTTCAATACTATCTCCCACAGCATTCTCCTGGAAAAGCTTGCAGTCCATGGCTTGGACAGGTGCATTCTTTACTGAGTTAAAACCTGTCTGGATGGCCAGGCCCAGGGAGTGGTGGTGCTGCACCCAGTTGGCAGCTGGTCACAGGTGGGGTTCCCCAGGGCTCAGTACTGGGCCCAGTTCTGTTTAATATCTTTATTGACATTCTGGAAGAGGGAATCAAGTGCACCCTCAATAAGTTTGCAGATGACACTAAGGGTGGCAGTGTTGATCTGCTGGAGAGTAGGAAGGCTCTGCAGAGGGATCTGGACAGGCTGGATTAATGGGCTGAGTCCAATGGTGTGAGATTCAATAAGGCAAAGTGCTAAGATCTGCACTTAAGTAACAACAACCTCATGCAGTGAAAYAGGTCTGGGGAAGAGTGGCTGGAAAGTTGTCCGGCAGAAAAGGACCTGGGGGTGCTGGTTGACAGTGGCTGACTGCGAGCCAGCAGTGCCCAGGTGGCCAAGAAGGCCAAAGGCAGCCTGGCCTGGATCAGCAATAGTGTGTCCAGCAAGACCAGGGCAGTGATTGTCCCTCTGTACTCGGCACTGGYGAGGCCACACCTCAAATCCCATTTTCAGTTCTGGGCCACTCACTACAAGAAGGACACTGAGGTGCTGGAGAGTCTACAGAAAGGGCAACGGAGCTGAGGAAGGGTCTAGAGCGTAAGTCATGCAAGGAGCAGCTGAGGGAGCTGGGGTTGTTCAGTCTGAAGGAAAGGAGGCTCAGGAATGACGTTACCACTCTCCACAAGTACCTGAAAGGAGGCTGTGGCCAGGTGAGGGTTGGTCTCTTTTCCCAGGTAACCCGCAACAGGATAAAAGGACATATTCTCAAGCTGCACCAGAGGAGGTTCAAGATGGATATCAGGAAGAATTTTTTCATCAAAAGCATGGCTAAGCACTGGAAAGGGCTGCCCAGGGAAATGGTGAAGTCACCATTCTGGAAGTGTTCAAGAATTGATAGGATGTGGCACTTTGTGCTGTRGTTTAGTGGACATGGTGGTATTCAGTCAAAGGTTGGACTTGATGATCTTTGAGGTCTTTTCCAAGCTTAATGATTCTGTGCTGCTGCTGGGTGATAACCCAGCCCGAATTGTCACATTTTGAGAAATTTTAGGAAAAAAAAAATCCATATTTCACATCCCAAGTATCAAAATAAGGTGTGCCTAAGACAAATATGCTGCCTTGTGATTCCAGCTGCTGGTGAGCACAAGTGACAAGTCCTGTCAATCTTAATAGTGCCAACCAGTGCACAGCTGTTGCAAATCTGACCCAGTGCTTTATCCATCACAGTTTATCTCTATAAACCCAGCTCTTTGCCCATTCTGACAACACCTGCTTTGGATAGCAAAAGCCAGTCTTGGCTGAATTGCAAGATATTTTTATGGACACGCATTTTCCCATAGTCTTTGAGCACCATAACCCTTAACTAATTTCCAATTGCAATTTAGCTGTGTTTGAACATAGTTTAAGTTCCTCAGCAAGGAAAGATGAAGAACACAGTCCTCAGAACATCTCATCACTTTTTTTTCTCTTCTGGAAATTTTGAATTATATTAAGTACCAAGAATTTAGATCTTCATTTACTGGTAGGTCTGCATCACTGCTAATAATTTCCTATGTACCTTTTTCAGTGAGAATGGGGTACATCTAATAACTGCTGTTACAGATACAAAAAGCTCTTCATGGTAGTAAAAGCAGGAATTAATGTTAATGAGTCTGCTGTTAGCAATGAGTGCTACTGGTGTTATGCTCACGCCTCACCAAATGCAAAGCTTCAGTTTGTTAAGCAGATGCCAGAGTTAACAGCGAAATTTTCTTCTCGTGGATAACTTAGTGTTAGTTAAATGTACCATTAAAAATAACCATTTAAAATGTTAATGAAAAGAGAGGTTGTGCTTGCCCGGGTTTATCCCGTTTTCTTTTTGGCCTCAGCTTTAAGGTGGTAGAGGTGAAAAGGCAAAGACAGCTTTTCCAGGTGTATTGAGAGCAGAGACTGAGGTGAAGCCCTGGTAGTGCTGTGTCATTTGTGTACAGCACCACAAACCTGGCCTGTTTCCACCTCGGAGACCATGCAGTGAAGCTCAATACTGACCTTAATATCCAGACAGCACAGTGATACTCTCCCCACCAGCTCTGCCTGTGATGCTCCATGCTGCACTCCCTGGCTCTCCCAGTGCCAAGGAAGAATGATGGTGATGAAGGAGGGTTCATAACGCAACTCTTCTCTTCGGTCTCAAATAGCAAAGGTGTGGTAAGTGTTACTCATGTTCATGTTCACCATCCTGCTTGCACCTCACGCTCAGTGATGTACCTCTGCTTAGCCCACTGTTCGTGCTGAGCTTCTGACAGCTCCCGTTTTATTTAATTTCATGCAATTTAAGAGACAAGTCTGTGCTCTACTGAAAATCAGGCTTACACCGTCCTATGCGTTATGTTCCAGAAACAAAATTAGATAAAACTTTTCATAGAATATACTCCTGTTTTGTATGCAGGTCTCGAGTCTCTGCCCCAGTGAACCGCAAATAGGCAACAGAGGAGACATTGGAAGGTGACACAGAGGCAGTGAAGGCACCACACAGGTGTGGGCAGAGCAGAACTAGAAATAAAAGCACTGTTTTTTCATGCTCTAGCAGTGGGTGAGGACAAGACCACCTCCCTGTCAGGGCTGCAGCCAGGCTCTCCTGCAGCCCAAGCTGAGCCCAGCCATGTGCAGCCTCATGCTGCTGCCCCGGTGTTGGATGCAGGCACACGATGCCCTGTTACCTGTTGGGCTCCAACCCTGGGCTGCCCCAGCCCTGTCACACTGCTGCCCTGTGCAGAACCACATTTAGCTGTGTTCCTGGGACCCACCAGGAAATATTCTCCTACTGGGAGAAGGACAGTGATGCCAGATTGTGACAGCCAGGTGGCACTTACGTTCTGGAGAGTCACCACCATTGTAGTCATTCAGCTGTAGATGTCCTGGGTTCTCCAACAYTCACATGCCCAGGTGCTGCTTTCTCTTTTAATCAGGTTCCCTGGATCCTGTTTCTTGGTTTCTTCACCCCTTTGGCCGTGTTTCCTTGTAAACTTGCTTGGATTATGCTACTGCCCCCTTCTAACCTATTCCTTTCATGCCTGCTTGTGTCCATGGTACAAGACTGCTGCCCCTCTACCCCTTGCCTTGGCTGCCCTCATTCCAAGTCCCAGGCCCTCTCCATTCCCCTGTCTCTCCACTCCTCCCTTGACATAAAACCTGGCCTCTCCAGTGCTGCATCCTGCTGATTTCTGGCCAGCATTTCCTGCCTCCTTCCCCACCTGCCTCGTCCTCCCCACCATCTCCACCACTGTGCTCTGTCTTTTGCTGCTCCTGCCCTGTGCTTGCCTATGTAGCTCAGCCTCAGCCCATTCCTTCCATCAGCTTCCTTGTTCTTCCCCTCCTGGGACTGCAGCCTTGATCCCAACCTCTGTCTGCACACACATATACAATCATGCTATTTAACTAATTACAAAAAAAAAGAAACTGAAGGCAAGTGCTGATTTTAGGGCTGGGCACTACAGTTTCACTCATGGCCCCATTTCATGCCTATTTCCAGCCAGTCTGCTCCCTTTGTCCCCAGGCACTGCACTGCAGGGCCCAGACTGCTTGGGGTGACACAGAACCCTCAGTCCCAAGCCACTGGCCCCTGCCCCGCTTGCAGCCCTGTACCACCTTGCCCCTCCAAGAAAGGTGAGGGAAGGGGTAGCCTGCCCCACATTCCCTGTGTGGGTTGGGAAGTCATCACTAGAGATGATTAGAGAGCAGACAAGCCAGAGTATGCAAGGAAGAGAGGGGAAATGAAGAAACATTACCTCCTTTTCACGTTTATTTAATTTTTGTATTTTTTTGTATTTTTTTTTTAAGATCACAGAAGAGCAGAGCATTCATACATGTAAAGAAACAGAAACGAGATAACAGAAGTTAAATACATTGAGAAAAGAAAAAATAAAAAGCATCTTTTTTTTTTTCCATCACTGGGTTTTGTTCATTCATTTGTTGGGTTGTTTAGTTTTTTTGATCGGTTCTTTTACACACACACTTGCGCTTTTAAAACTTTCTTTCACAGAGCTAGTTTCAAAACCAAAACAATGGCAAAAAATAAAATGGCCATTTTCTCGTTTCGTTAAAGAGAAGTTCAGCTCATGTCTACAGTGCTGGGGAAAAATATATATAAAGATATAGATATATATATATATTTATATGTATATAACACTGTTAATGAGGAGAGTTCTAACCACCCCACCGTGTAGCAAGAAGAAGGGACTGGCCTTCATTCTCAAGGTCTAGAGGATGAATCTTGGCTCCAGCTGGGAAAGTTGAATGATTTTGGGAGGTGACGATGGCACCGCGGAGGCAGGTTCCTGCTCTGTGCCCGCTCCTCCCTTTCCTGGCACACGCGTGTGCTCCCACAGGCACGGACACAGGCACGCACACGCTTTCTCCCGGTTCCCTCAGGCGGTCACCACGTAGCTGTGTGTGTCACAGCCAGAGCCACCGCCAGGAGCAGGTGGCTGAGCGCCCGCCCGGCCGCCTGTGTGATGGAGCTGAGGGGAAGGAGAGCAGCCGTGAGCGCTCCTGTAGTGTGTGCGCGGCGGAGCTCGCGGGGTGTGCGTATGCGCCTGTGCGTGGCCACGCGGGGAGCAAACATCGCAATTCTGGAGAAGGACAGCCCCGCCTGRGAGGTGCTCTCCTCACCGCCTGGCTCCTAGGTAGGCCTTGCTCCTCGTCTCTACCCACGACCCCTGTGTTATGTACAGAAACATCCACACGCCTTTGCTCAGGACACGGCTGGAGCCACTGCGGGGTCACACTGCTTTACTCACTGAGGCCCACTGCAGCGTGGTGAGGATGCCCTGCAAGGCCAGGAGGCTTTATGCACCTTGAGGACAGGCAGGGAAGGAAGGGCCCGCCCTACCTCGGAATGCTCCATCTGGGATACAATCTCTGCCCCTTCCCCAGCCCTGCTGTTCATGCAGCCCCCACCACCTGTGCTGCAATCATGTCCCCCTGACTGTCACTGCCACTTCCTTCTCTGCTGCCCAGGCACTTCTACAAGGCTTGCAGGCAGTCTGAGCTGCTGTGCCACCAGCTAACTTGAGCCTGCAGCAAGTGAAGGACCCTTTGCTTCCCACCTGCCTGGACTAATTAGGAGAGCTGCTCCTCTTTTCCCAATCCCTGCCTTGGCARGTCTCCTCACCTCACACACATCACCCTAAGCCACAGGGGTACAGAGGACCACACCAACATACTCTCACCAAGATGAGTTCTTCTCTCTGCTAGGGCGAGCAAACCAACAAGCAAGCACCATATATTGCCCTAATGGGAACCAACCATTAGGCAAAATTTTGGGGGGGCTGTGGGAGCTGCCCAATCATTGTTCTAGCAAGTTACAAGAAGGAAAAGTGAAAGAGGTTTTAATGGTGTGACACAGATCTTAGTCAGCAGGAGTCATGCAATTGAAAAAAATCATCTTCTGGGCATCCCACTGGAAATGAAGCCACTCTGGGATTAGTGTTGAGAGGCCACAGTCTCCTCGCTGGTGAACCTGAGAGTTCTGCACATGGACGATGGACAGCACTCATCCCTACTCTTTTCCACTGGCATCACATCTCGGAAATTACCATCCAGTTTCTCTATCACTTCCCTGCCTGAAGTTTTGCTCTTCCCATAGGACAGTTTGCTCCTGGCACCGCTAACTCAAGAAGTTTTGTGTGCTTGAGTCAGAGAAGCAGTAAGATTGTGCACCATCAGGAGAGAGAGAGAGAGAGAGAGAAAGAGAGAGAACTGCTCCACCCCCTGGCACCTCCTCTGTCATACTCTTGTGGTCAGCCATCCCCATTGTCAGTTGCTACATCACATCAAGCACCATGATGATTTGGGCTGCAGGTCAGTGCACTTGTGGGAGAGGAAGCAGAGGTGTGAGGGGTTGCGAGGAGGAGAGGTGTTTCCCTGTGCCCATAGATTCCCTCACCAGGGAAGGGCGAAGTGATGAAACACTGCACAAAGGGTGAGCTGAAATATCACCTGCTGGTGGGACTGTGAAGGACTCTAGCATTAAACTCCTCCAACTTCCCAGATCCTCTTGTATCATCAGGACTTGCTGCTGCTTCCTGAAATTCCTTCCAGATGTGTAGCTTCCACTCAGCCTGGAGACCATGTGGCTATTGACGGTGGCTTTGTCCGTGCTGTGTGCTTGGACTTTCAAAGTGGGGTTGCTCGGCCAGGTGGCCTGGGGGCATGGTCTGGATGCACCTGGAGCTAAGAAGAGCTGGTGGGGCTTGGATGTACTTTTGACCAAAAGTGGGGCAAGCAGCAGTACATGAGAGATCTGCCGAAGTGGTGAACAGTCAGTGGTGTGAGGAAGATGTGCAGACAAAGACTAACTCTTGACACAATGCATGTCACCAATGAAATCTCCATGAATGGCACGTTCACATGCACTCGGGGCGAGCGTGGGGCGACACAACTTCACTGGTGAAGAAAGCGGGTGCAGGGGAGGAGGAGAGGGTGCATCGCTGAGCAGCACACCCGCAAGCTGCAGGGCTGCAAACAAACAGAAATGAACAGAACTGCCAAGATACAGGTGTCGGCTGGAGCATCCCACGTCGCCCTTCCCAGCCGTTCAGAGAYAGGCCTTTGCTTCGTTTTCCATCTGACCAGGCACACGCTCCAAGCAACATGCTACAATCATGCATGGAGTTCATGTGGCTCGGGGTGGCTGCATTTCCCCAGTCCAGTTCCTCTCAGAAAGACTTGCCTTCGCCCCTCCTCTCGGTCATCCGAAAAGGGTTAGAAATCTGCTAGCAATTATGGGGCCATATATGAAATCTAAGTTTTTGTTCCTCTGCTTGGACATTGCCAGACATCTCATGTAACTCTTGTAATATTTACAAACCAGTAGAAGAAATACAACTTTTTTTTTCCATTTTGTTCATTACTTTTTATAACACTAAATGTTAAATCTCCATCAATCAAACACAATTACACTCACAAGCTCAAGGAACTGGTGTCCTATTCCAAACTCCCATCTTCTCTGGTACCCAACCAGCTGAGAGGCAGCAGGAAGCAAGAGCACAGCTTTTTGGGAGGTGATGGGAAAGATAGCAATGTAAACGGGGAGAAGAGATGATGAGGAGAAACAGTTTCAGAGAAAAGGGCCTGAGACATGAGAAAACCCTTTGCAACATCTCCATCAGAGGGTGGAGGAGAGAAAGAATGGGAAAAAGCATTTGACCTTGCCTGTGTTTCCTATATTCATCTGGGCTCACCTCCCGACAGATGATTTGAGCGATCCCTGTAGAGTTCAGGAGAAACTGGGAGATTTTTAAGCATCCTGTGATGCACACTGCAGCTCACAGGATTAGATTCTCGGAGCAAATCAAGCTCCAACCTACCCATGACTCACTCCCCCAGCCCTGCTAGGAACAGGGACATTGCCAGGAGCGGGGTTCCCAGCACTGCTGCAGACAACAGGCATACTTGGTGTCGGTGGCTTGTCTCAGACAGGTCTGCAAAAAACTGGCTTTCACGCTGTTTCACAGTCATGCAACAGAAGCAAAGATCTCCCCAGGGTCTGCAGGAAAGACCAGATCCCAGCACTGGGGCTGTGGCCATTTCCCTCAGGTAATGGGCAGGTGGCTTCAAAAAATGGATGTCCTGCTTTTAGTGAGATATCTCCCTTAAATCGTAAGCCTCTGTGCCTTGACATCTAAAAAAACACCCCCTCAAAACTCCTTCAAATAAAAACAGGTGTGAGAYAATGAGGTGCCAGGACTTGATGACCACCACCACACCTTAGGGGTCTGATGTGTGTGACCCCAGTGCCTAGGAGTGACCCCACAGTGACAATGACACATGCAGAGAACACATAGGACAGATACTACAATAGCAGCCAGGTTGACATCAAAGAACCTTAAGTGGGCTTGACTCAGCCCTGAGGAACAGCCTGTGACAAAAAGACACTGCAGGTTGCCCACCTTTTCCAACAAGCCTATGACAATAAATCCAAGGCGTTATGTACAGCTCTGAGAAAGAGCAGTGTGGTGTTTTCCCTTGTGCCAGCATACTGGAAAGGGTGCAGCTCCCAGACCTGGCTTCCGGGACCAGGATCAGCTCATGGCTGTACCAGAGGAAAGAGGTGCCCTGTTGCAGAAGAAAATCTGGACTTCTTACTACGACACCCAATTACACAACYCTCCTGAAGGTTAGGCACGAGGACTGGGATGTCTGAATGCTCGGAAGGATACAGGACCTTTTTTTTTCCTGGGCTGATACACACCAGTCTCTAAAGAGATGCCCAAGTTCCATCAATGACTGCCCTATCTTGGAGGAAGGGAGCCATCCCTGGATGCCTTGGGTGGATTTTAAGCACCAGCTGCCCACCTCTCCCTTCCTGCACATATGGCTTTGGGGTCTGAAGGAGCATAAATTACCACCATGCAATCCCACAGCAGCTCTACAGCAACTCTTGCCAGGCCCAAACTTCAGCCTCTCATGTCTCTCTTCAATAAATTTCCTTCCTCTTCTGGCTGCCTGTGCGGAGCCCTTGACTGCCTGCTTAATTGCGTGCCTGCTGCTTCCCGGAACAGCTGAGCTCAGCAGCCAGGAGGCAGCGCCGGCAGTGCCGCAGCGCAAGGCGAAAGCACCGCACTGAGCGCAGGGAGAAGCCTCATCGGACTGTGCCCCACCCATGCAAAGCTGGGGATGGGCTCGCAGGCAGCAGTTCCCGCTTTACTTCCCGGCAGACATCCCTTCCCGCACACTGGAGGGTGGCAAGGSCAAGCTGTTTCCCCCTTGCCTACAATGGCAGGTGAGCACGGCTGCCAAGCGTGCTGCCACTGCCCCGGTGCCCAGGGCRAAGACAGAGGAGCAAACTGGCTGGTGCTTGAAAGCTCAGAGCACCTGAGCACCTGTAAAACACCGTGCTGTCACGGCACGGTCACTCGACTTGCGCGGGCTAACTCAAGTTCCCCCCTGCACATCCCTCTCTCCAGAAAAGCAAGTGCCTACCTGATAAACCTTGTGTTTCATCATCTTTGCTGCTGGTGGATACTACGGCTCATAACTTGCCAGGGGACACAGGAATCTTCTCCCCACTGTCCCAGCCCACACACAGGCACTGCAGCCCCTGGAGTGTACGACTGTGGGCCTGCACTCTGCCCCTGCTTGCTCTGGCTGCTGCAGCAGACCTTGTGCTGGTGTGGCAAATTCCAGCTACCATCCAGCATTTTTTCAATCCTGTTTCTCCCAGCCTTTTCTCTCCTCCTCACCTGGGAGCCACTAAAGCTTCTCCTGTTGTCACCTCAGCATGTGATTCTGCCATGGGAAGTGTGACAGCAAGCGACACCAAGACCAGCACCCTCGAGATAAGAAAAGAGAAGAGCAAGGGAAATTGTGCTTCCCACTTCTTTGTGGCACCACTTTATGCTCCCTCCTTATAAGCCCAGGATTTTGGACCTGACATTTGTTTTATTTCTTACATTCACAGGTCCTGGACATTTTCTGACCCAATTTCTTTCAAATGTGGAATTTACAGTGAGTTTTTTAATACCAATGGTGTACAGCACACACACATGCACACACACACTCACCCTTATACAGCCTACATTTCCTTTTATACCAGGGAAGACAGTAAGAACAAAAACAACAAAGCAACAAAAAAGGGTATTGAGTCTATTTTTGCATGACTACCAAAATGGTTAGGAATGACCAGACTGTGGTTTTCATGTTGAGGTATCGTTCCTACGCACACACCATGCCTAAAAGGAAGGGCTGCTATTTGACATCCAAGGTCTCATCACTCACATCCCACCAGCCCAGCCTCCCACCCCCAAGAGGAACGGTGGCTGCACTCCTCAGTCCGTAGCGTTGTAGGCCAGTCCTGGTTTCTTCTGCTTGCTTGGACAATTGCACATGACTGCACACCCCCATGCATGTGTGGGCACTCATGCATAGCATGGGCTGCTGTGCTGGTACTTGGAGGCTGAGAGTCAGGTTGCAGGTGGGAGAGAAAAAAAGCCTAGACAAGGGTGCAGACTGACTCTTGCAAGCAAGGTGGCCAGAAGTCAAAAAGCCAGCGAAGAACAAAGGAGAGGGGACACCATGGGAACCTGTGTTGCAGCTGCCCCTCTCTCCTCACCCCTCTTCTCTGCCTGAGTGATTTCTCTGCATCTTGTCTCACACTTACAAGGCAGGACATTATCTACAGCAGGATGAGCATATGTACACATGGACTGTTCGTTTTGCATGCTTAGAGCAAGAGAAAGAGAGGAAGAGTGAAGACGGAGCAGAGCCACACATGCATGCACGCACGCACACAGGCATACACAGGAGAAAGAGAAAGACACCTGGTTGAATTGAGGGGGAGAGAGGAAGAGGATAGGAAAAAAAAAGAAAAGTAGGCTTTCAGTAGTGTTGACRAAGCTTTAGTTCAGGCCAGCGAGGGCGATGTTGCATGAAGGAGGGGGCAGGAAAGAAGGTGTTTTAGCAAGGGCTGGGTGCACATGAGCGCAGGGTGAAGAGAGGAAGGGATTCTTCACAGGACACCAGTGTGCAGAGAGCTTCAGGTGACTTGCTCTCGTTTGTGGCTTTTTTTTTGGCTTTTTTTTTCTTTTCTCTTTTTTTTTTTAATTTGTTTTTGAAAGTATGAACTGGCTGAGCATTAGCTCACAAAAATGACCCAGGGCATCCAAAAAGTTAAATGGCTATAGACACCGAAGCAAAGACCTCTTTCTGCAAAAGAAAGAAAGAGGAGGAAGGAAGGAAGGTGAGGGAGTATGGAAAAGAGGAAGGAGGAGAGAAAAGAAAAGGGATCTTCTTTTTGATTGGCTTTGCGGGTTTTGTTGGATTGTTTACATTGCAGCATCCTCTGGCGACACGATCCTTGCTGGTGCCCCATTCTCTCCCTCGCTTCGTGTTGCCTCCTAGGCAGTTTGATGACTTGACAGCCGGCTTTTCAGGTTTTGGATTAAATGTTGCTGAGTCTTCTTTGCTGTAATTTTTCCTCTCCCCCCTCTTCACTCCTGAACACACAAAAGTTGTGAAAGAAACAGTCGTCTCTCTCTCTCCCCCCCTCTTTTTTCTCTCTCCCCTCTCTTCGCTCTGTCTCCTGTATAACGCGTTTTGTTTTGTGTGTTGTTCTTGTTGTTGTTGTGTTGTTTTTTTAATTATTATTAATATTATTATTTTTAATTCTGATTYGTATTAACATTTGCTGAGTAGGCAGAGCACGGACGCTGCCAGAAGCCACAGTGGGACGGCCAAACTCATGGAGCCGTTGTCTACTCTCCCTGTGCCGGGTCCTGCAGGGTGCGAGAAGGGAGAGAAAAGAAGACAAGATTACACGAGGCTGGGTGAGATGGGGCTGACACAGGAACACAGAGCTTTGGTCCCGGGCTGCTCCTGCAGTGCTGGGTTTGGGCTGCTGGGCACAGCTGCCTTCCCACCTCGGTGAGCCTCCCTCCAACCCAGCTGCAGGCTGCTGCCARCCGGCTCATCAGCATCCTCCTTCCCTCTGCTCAACACTCCAATGGCATGTGGCTCTCTCTAAACAACACCCAGGCTGGAGAAACAGTGCCTGGAGCAAGCAGAAAGGCTCAAACCTGGCTGCCAACCACATCCCATCCCTCACTGTGCCTCCAACTGGGAACTGCTGGCCTTCCAGCACAGGGATATGGTCCACACCTTTGTGGATGCAGTCCCTGGTCACCAACCCCTCACCTGCCTGCTCTGTCACCTTCCCAGTGGTGGCCTTGAGATGCCATGACTTGTTGCAATTCTGTGCAGTGGCCAGTGCCTGTCTGCAGGCAGACACCAGCTCCACAGGAGCTGATTCATCACAATGGTCCGATCAATAAAACATGTGCCCCACCAGTGGCTGCCTCCCCTCCCTGCCAGGGACTGCACTGGAATTATTTGTTTCTGAATCAGGCTAGAGGAAGGCTTTGCTGTTGCACTTACARCCCTGTGGCATGACACCTATGGGGTGAGGGTGCAGGGTATGGCAGGGAGGTYGATTTTTCATAAGGGTGGGAAATGAAGTTGCTCGTGTGATGCATGCACATCCACAGGCTCCGTCAGAGGGGGCAGGGAGGAGCGCGCTGCTGCAGCAACAAATAATGCAGCCTCGCTCCAGGAATATTGAGCCCTAACACTCCTGACATCTTCTCATTCATCCTCTCATTTATGGGTTCCCTTTTCTGGACGGCTTTAACGGCAGGGATGCTGTTTTAAATTCACCCTGCAATACCAAGCCTTGGCAACCTTTTCTTTATAACAGGGCAGGGAGGCGTACATGGCTGTGGTTCTGTAAATGCATGCTCACTGTGTGTATGTGCSCATACGAGTACTCATATACGTACACATGCATGCATGCACATGTACATGTGTCTATACAGTGKTTTACACAGAAGGTGTGCAGGAAGATGCTGAAGCGTGGAGATGGAGATGAGATTATATGTTGGAGCTGATCCTGCTGTGGAGGAAAGAAGTCAAGCTTACTACCAAGAAAAGCTGATGGCAGAGGGAAGCCAAAAAGAAAAAAAACCGCCCTGTCCAGGAGACCTCCAAGTGACTGAAGAGCAACTGCTCCCTCACAAGCTACAGAGGCAAAGAGCCCCACTCTTCTGGGTGGAGCAGGGGTGCCACAGGCTTGCTCAGCAGCACRGTCACTGTTAAACTTGAGCTGGTGACTAAAAGGCAGCAAATCCAAGTAGGATGTCCCCAGAGCCCCTGAAATTCTGTAGCACTTTCATTTGTCTGATTTCTTCCTAATGTAGCTGATCACTTACTAGAGTAGCTGTTTGTGCCCCAGTTCTGTTCTTTCATTATTAAGTAAGTATGTGCCGAATTATGTGGAAAATTTATATTCCACCTATGGCCTCTTTTTTCAGCTAGTGCGTGCACGTCTTTTGTGGCTTGTCACACAAATCCTACAACACTGTTTTTTTACTCCTTTTATTTCCTCCTCGAGCTCAGGAACAAGTTTCAGTTCAGCTACTACCCTTACCTCACCTATGTTTCAGAAAAAGCATCTCTCACAGTCCATCAATCATGGGGAGGCTGTTTGGGGCCATTCGCATTCCTTCTTGGCAGGGAAGAAGTCCCAAAACGTGACTCCTCTGGCCCAGCAAATCAACAAGAGCACACCAGGCAGGGTGTGCTGCCCACAAAAAATTTTCAGCCATCACATTTTTACTATTTGGCTTAAATACTACTTAACACATACACAGACATGTATGTAACACATACACATGTGGCAATCATCCCCCTCTTTACCACTTTTCTAGGGTGCCCACACAGCCAGAGCAAAGGAATATGCACCAGTGGTGGCATGCAATGCACACCCAGCACAGCAGAGGCAAGGGGATGCATAGCCTTGGCTGGGTACTGCTGCCTTAATACATGTAGGTGCATGGCTCAGAGTTTGTGAGCTTGGTGGGTTCTGGGCGTAGAGGCGTGGTGTGGTGTGGTGTGGTGAAGAGATGAGCTTCTGCAATGCCTGGGTATAAGAGAGGACATGCAAAGACATGGTGTGACGAAGGACTTGGGAGAGGGTCACACCAGCTTCTGTTCTGCTTGAGCTTGTGTGTCTAAGGGCATCTGACAAGCCAAAATTCCCATGTCCACAGGTGTAACACAGATGACGTGTTACATGTTCTCATGTTTCCCCACTAGGCTCCCTGTGTGTTCCAGTGAGRTGGTGGGGCTGATTGCAGAAACCTCTCCACGGGCAGTCCTGATCACYTTCTGTGCCCCACCACAGGCTAACAGCAGCAGCTGTTTGCTCCAGCGGGCTGTGCAGCTGTTGGCCAGTGTGTTAGGCTGACTGGGAGGACGGGGATCCAGTGTGATCCCCGCACATAACCCTGGGGGCCACATGGAATCTCTGGGTTTTACAGCAGAGCTAGAAAAAGCACACACCATGGATGCTACATCTACTGACACAAGTACTGTGAAGATGTGGGAAGGTTACAGTTCAATCACAAAATTCTCAAAGGCTTTTGGGGGACAGTAACTGCTCAGGCGTAATAAGAAAAAGAGTGAAAATGCTAGAAAGAAATAAAATATTTGTATTTGAGCGAGATTTTACAGAGGAAATAGCATCCGCTTTCAATTCACTCTATCCCTTTCAGCCTTCCTTCCCAGCCACACCTCAGGCTGTGCCCAGCCCATGTTTGCATGATGACTTCTCCATGTGCATGCGTGAGCAGCCGCCGCTGTGGGCACCGAAGCACCTACACGGCCACGCGTGTGCTGCCGCCCACCCACACCCCGCACCCCACCTCGCCCTCCCCGAGCGCACCCACCCCGCCGCACGGGGGGACGCGCACATGGGGACAGGCACGCGTGGGCACAGCCCCCCCGGTGCACACACACACACGCACGCACACACACGCCGCAGACCCCGAGCCCCCGAGCGCACAGACCCCTGGCAATACCCCCGCCCAGCAACCCGCAGCGCGCAGACCCCGCACGGCCCCCTCGCCATCCCCCGCCCTGCAGGCCCAGCGCACGGCTCCCGCACACCCCCTCACGGAGCTCGCACAGCCCCCTCACGGCCCCCACACAGCCCCCTCACGGACCCCGCACAGCCCCTCACGGCGCCCACACGGCCCCCTCACGGCCCCCGCACAGCCCCCGCACGGCCCCCGCASAGCCCCCGCACAGCTCCCGCMCGGCCCCCACACAGCTCCCTCACGGACCCCGCCCGGCCCTCACGGCCCCCCCGCCATCCCCGGCCCCGCGGCAGCAGCGGGCGAGCCCGCGGTCTCCGGCGCCCYCTGGCGGCCGCCGCTCGGAGCCGCCCCCGCCCGGTGGAGACCCCCAGGAAGCTCCCGTGCGACCCGGCTGCCCTCCCCCCTCCCTCTTCGCCGGCACCGGGGGCTTCGGCGCTGTCCCTGCAGTCTCCCGCTCCGGTAACCTTGAGCCCGTGCTCTGCGAATTTGCTATAATATCCCGGGCTATTCATCATCACCCCTGCCCCTGTAATTGGGCAGCCCTGCCAAGTCCGTGACCACGCAACAGCTTTGAAGGGGGTGTTCTTCCACCACAGACAGGGGAGGAAATTGGGTTCCCGATGCTGATGATGAGTTAATATGGATATCTGGCAKCATTTCACAGATAAACCCTTAAGGAAACCCAGACCCTAAACGCTGACCGAGTCAGATCCCATTAAGCAAATCAAGAAGGAACAGACTGAAAACTGGCAAGGGCAAAACAACCACACTGCTCTTCCTTGCTCCAAATGTGAGACATTTTGATACCTGGTGCAGAGGCAGGTGGAGCCCTGCCACGGTGCCTAATTGTGCCGCAACAGCCTCACAGGACACCGCACCCTGTGTTTCCAAGGGTTTATYGGTGCCACGCATCCACCCCGGATGATCTGCATTGGTGTCATGCCACAAGGTAGCCATGGCCGAGATTTAGAGAGCTGCAGCTCTCACRTGGCTGAAGGGGACCCTGTGCAGCCTCCATCCTACCCCTCTCCCCAAGACAGGGTAACCCTAGCTGCATCCTTAAATTTAACCATGGGAAAAACAGAGCCTGGCCACCTTGACCTCACTGCTCCTGCCCACCTTCCTGTGTGTAACAGCCCGGTACACCAGCCTKGCACAGAGAGGATCCAGGAGTCTTTTCTTGATACCTGTGGGAGAACTTCTACATACTTTTGAGTGAGGATGCAGAAGCGGTGGCAAAGCCCTTCGGTTTGGGATGTCAGCAATTTTACCTGGTGCCCTAACCCTCCTGCAGGCAAACCTTTCCAGGCCTGCAAACCAGGCTAGCCCAGGTTTCACTAGAGAGGACATGGGTATGTATGCTACTGTATCATACTTTGCATAGTATAGCTGTAAAGCTTTTGTGGGGGTGTCTGTATATGTGTGTGTGTGTGATGGCGCAAGAGCTGCTCCTCCTCCTGTGAAGAGAGTGGGAAAAGACATAGTAAGAACGATGGGGGACTTGGATTAGATGGCAGAGGGAGGTGGGAGAAGCAGGGCGCAGCYTACACTCACAGCAAGCCACAGCCAGATTGCAAAGCCAAGAGTTGCTCTCATCCTCAAAAACAGCCTGAGGAACACCACAAGAAAAGACCTTTGCTGGGTCAGTCCAAGGATCTTSTCTCACCTTCAGTCCTGTCCCCTGTGGGTGCTGCGTGGGAGCCAGCCAGGAGCACATGGCCAGCATGGAATCACACTGGCCTGCCTTGGGTGCTTCAGAGTCATTAGGAGCTAGCAGTAATTGTACCCCATGAGAGATTACTTTCTTCTCCCATGAATTTGTCTGGTCACTTCTGGACTAATTGAAGACTTCTATATCCACAGCCTCTCTCAGCTCTTTAAGGAGCAGAGCAGCAGTCAGCTGCCAGCAATGACATTATGGCCCCACATTAAATTTGGGTGCTATGTTCTCCTGTGACTTTAGGACCTTGGCATTAACAGGTGGCCTGGCACACGACCCACTACTGCTACCTGCACTGGCTATATTAAAACTGAGCCACTTCTTGCTCTGCAGTCTCCTCTGCTGCCCACGGGAGAGCCAGGCTAAGGAAACTGCTCAGTGTGGGAAGAATTAGCTGGGGTGTGTTCAGATCTTCCTAGGAAAGGGAGAGACAAGCTTTTTTGTCAAGAAAACTTGCAACACAACACAGCCTCAGCAACAGTGTCCAAGGATGGAARCCTATCCCTGCACAGGCCCTACCTCGTGGCTAGTGTTGGCCTCTGAAAACCTCCAGAGGGGGTTTGGGGGTTGGGGGCTGCATAAGGAGGTGATAAATACGTCAGTAAGTGCATCTGGACAGAGGCACAGGAAAAGGCTGCTGTGATGAGAGATATAAGAAGGGGGTAATGTGGACTGAGATGATAGGATGAGCCTTGCACTTGTACCAATGCTGGACTACAGCACAGGAAACAATACCAGGGAAGATCTTCAATTGAAATGGCAATATAGGAATGCTCGGCTCAGGACATGGAAGAGGGCAAAAGGAGGAGATGTCAGCCACGGTGAGGATGGGGAGATGTAAGACTTTATGTAAGCATGCAGATTAGGTAAGTAATGAGAACAAGTCCGGGGGAAAGAGGAGATAAAGAGAGGAAATTAAGCCCTGATCAGGCACCGGAAAGCAGGGATGGGGGGAGGCAGGTACAGGGGAGTGATAGTGCTTATGGGAAGAGAGCATTAGTACCAGGACTGCAAAGGCAGGCAGCCAGTACCGGGGTCAGAATTGCAGTGGAGAAAGTGGGGTTTCCAGCAGAGCTGTTTAGGTATGGCTGTGGTGCCCGAGGAAGCTCAGACTCCAGCAGGCAGGTACGAGAAGGGGCACGAGCAGCAGCAGCCGGTGCAGGTGTGGCTCATGCAGGGGTACAGCGCTCGCACACGTCCTGTCCGGCACCCTCCCTTGGCCGGCCGCTGGCTCCGGGTGCCCCCGTCCCGCTGTCCCCGCCGGGCACGGCCCGCGGGCGCCGCTGCCGAACCTGCGCTCCTTCCCCGCGAGGTGGCAGCCGAAGGACACAAACCCCGAAATCCCGCCTCGCGATCCAGGCAGCCCCCGGGCTGGGAACGGCACGGGTAACTCCGGGAATAGCCCCGGGGCCAGGCGGCTCTGCACACCCGCCCGGGAAAACCCCGGGCCCCGCAGGCAAAGCCCCCCGAGACCATGCTAAGGGAGGGCTGCCAGCTCTGTGCCCTCCGAGTCAGCCTCGTACGGTCACACTGATGTGGCACGGAATCGGGTCCCCACCGACCTGCATCTCTGCACAACCACCGTGCATCTGCATCCTTGGCAAAACCTCTTTGGAAGGCACATCTGACCATAAAAACCAGGACATCTATCCACTATGGCAGCAGAAACCGAGGTTTCCGGGAGTGGTGGCGAAGTTTCTAACCCATTCTTCTTATTCCACATATTCTTATGATGGGCCCCCAGCATAAAAATGGCATGGACCTGTTGCAGTGAGTCCAGAGAAGGGCCATGAAGATGCTCAGATCGCAGGACCAYCTCTCTTATGTAGAGAGCTGGAGTTGTGCAGCCTTGAGAAGGCACCATGAGACCTCATTGCAGCCTTCCAGCACCTAAAAGGCACTGACAAGAGGTGGAGAAGGACTATTTATAAGGGCATGTAGTGATATGACAAGGCATAATGGTCTTAAGCTGAAAGAGGGTAGATTTAGATTGTATATAAGGAAGACATTCTTCACTGTGAGAAGGGTGAGGCATTCACAGAAAGTGTGGATGTTCCACCCCTGGAAGTGTTCAAGGCCAGGGTGGATGGRACTGAGCACCATGGTCTGGTGGAAGGTGCCTCTGCCCATAGCAAGGGATTTGAAATTAGATGATCTTTAAGGTCCCCTTCCAACACAAGCCATCCTGTGATTCTACTTCCTCCACGCAGATACTCCCCCTACTGTCACCTCACTCCCTCCAGCCCCCTTTTGTAACACCAACATCACCCCTGAAGGGGCCCCTTAGAGAGGGCAATGGAGGCTGTGCCAGGACGTGTAACCCTTGCTGAAGAGGCAAATGAGGCCAGATGTGCAAATAAAGCCACAGGTTTGCCAGGCTGCACAAAGGCATGCCTCCAAATGTTGTAAGCACCATGATCCTCACCAGCAGAAACTGAATCTGTTGCTTTTGAGATTCCCAACACAGACCTTTAAAAAAGACCATTTGAGACTCAAGCAGAAAGCAGATACATTCCTGGTCCATACCCAGAGGGAAAAAATCTTCCACCCATTTACATGTTTCACATTCAGGTTTGCCAATCCCATCATCTGAGTAAACTGAAATGGAGGCAGGAGAAGAGACAGCGGGTGCCAGTTTTTCTCTTATTTGCATTAACAAGACTCCAGGGCTTGACATATCTGCAGTGCTGATGGAGGAGAGCCCACAGAGAAGGTTCAAAGGGCACCAGAGAGCTCCTAGCTCTTGATTTGCTTTGGGGAATCTGCCCTTGGGATCCTGCCAGAGAGTGCAAGGTAAAATCGGGTRTTAGAGGGCAATTGGTCCCCATGAGTTTCTGAATGGAACAGAGGCCAGAAAGCAGCATGGGATGGGCTGGGAGAAATTGTCTGTGATGGGAAGGAAGGAGTGATGGTAAACCAAGTATAGCCACCCTGCTGTTTTTCCAGGTGCTGTCCACCTGGAGTGGTTGATAGGCTGACTCTACTTACAGTGAAGGCTGGAGTCCTGTTTCTTGAGAAAAAAATATGACCAAAAATGAGGGGGGAAAAAAAAAATCCCACCTCTAAAGAAGGCACAAAGGAAGGAGGATGTGCATCATGCAGGTGTCTCTATCATCTCACTCCCTGGGGCCTGTAGGGGTATTAGGGTTTACACTTGCCAGCTGCTCTGCAGGAAGCAATTTTTCCTAGTCTGTTGACTCTCTTGCCAGGGCTTCAGAAGATGAAATCTTTATTATCATGAAGGCTTAAAAGGGAGGAATACTGTTAATTCCATTTTCAAGGTCATACTTTGAAAGTTATTAATTTCTTTCTTCCAGGGCTTTGCACTCTACTCTGAGGCTTTAGGGATTACCAGCTTCTACTTACTAGGGTTCACTTGGGGCTTTTTTTTCTTACTCCTTTCCTGTTCCTCCCCCTTCTCTTTGGGAAGAAGACACGTTTTTTTCCCTCTCTGTTCTCAGTGTTGAASCTATTTTGCTCATTGCCTGCTCATTCCCCATTGTCACAACCAGTTCTGCTCCTGTAATTAAAACTTGACTGTGACTGCAGTGGCAATAGGCTGCCTTTCCTGGAGGTGGAAGTACCACTGTGTAAACTAGGGAGGATGCCCTCCAGCAACTCTCCAACAAGATTAAGGAAAAGTCTCTGGTGTCTATCAATCTTTGCACTCGGTTTAATGTATTTCAGAATTTGCTCATGCTTTTTTAGCACTGAACAGTTCGTCCCCATGTTTTGGAGCTCGTTCATGGTGTACTAAGTACTCATCTATCATATCTCATGTCTTAGAGGAATGAAGATTCATACTGTAATGCAGCTCACCCATCCTTCCCTAAGGTCTAAAGAATATCCCTGAAATTGTATTTCTCAGTGTCTATCTGAGAAGGTCGTGGTGTTCAAGAGCTGGGTGCTTACACCATTTATCCTGGAGCTGGTTACAGTAATCCTAGCCTAAAATTGGACAGTTATCCTGACCACCTGATAGTGGTGGCTAGAAGACAACCTTAGTTTCAAGGTTACACAGATCTTTCATCATCAGATCTGTCCTGTGTATGTAAAAAGTTCCAAAGTTTTCTCACAGCTGAAGAAATAGTTGTCCCACCCTTTCCATTTCCCTAGCAACTGGAAAGTTATTTAAGAAACCCMAAAAACCCCCAAACCTCCACCTTCACCAGTGACTGATACAAAATCAGATACTTAAAACTGTATTGTCTTCAAATCACACGTTAAAGACTCTCGYTCTACAAGCAAAACATCCAAAAAATCCACATAGCACAGACTTTTTCAGGAGCCATCATGGGGAAGATCTGAGCTTTTTCTGCTTTTTACTTTCCTAGGATAGAGCAATCCCTCTCCTGCTCATCTCTCAAGCACATGTGTAGGGCACAGCAGATCAAAGGTGATGCCAGAACATAACCTCATGTCTTTGTAGAGGACAAACAGCATAGCTCCCCTCACCCAGAGCACACACARCCCTAGGAAGCAGGTTTGCTAATTGGAGCCTCTGGAACCTCTTGAAAAATTAATATTTTCATCAGTTTTATGTCTGTCTGTTTACTCACTTCATCCCTGCTATGGTTTTCTACAAGCTTTGCTGGATATATGGCCTGAGAAAGATTTGAGTGGCTGTGGACATAAATGAAAAGGGAGGAGATATACATAGGGGTGACTGGAGACTGGAGCAGAASAACTAAATTGGGGTGGAGAGTTACCAGCATGCTTCAGGTTACTCTGGTACTGAAATCCAGTCATATTGCAGCYTCTGCCCTTCCTATCTTTCTCTAGTATCTGCAGAAGAGTGTCCTCCCAGCCTGTTCTGAGGTYTCCTTAGGGATATCACTCAGCATTTCAGTGAATTAGAGATGTCATGAGAATCAAGCTGGGCCCCTGGGCTGGTGTGTCTCTAAAGTGTGGAGTCTAAGTACATATAACCTTGTGTTCCCTGTAGTTCTCATCAAAATATGGAAGTGTCTGTGCGTGTGCAATTCCACAGTTAGACTCCTGGTCACCTTAATGCCCTAACAGTGCATGGGAATACCTGGTCCAGGCCTGGGAAAAGCCAGAGCAGAAAGCCAACATGTCTTCCCACAGCCCATTCCCAGACCAGTAATCAAAAAGGGAAAGTTAATACAGCTTACCCAGGCAGCTGAGCTGGCCTTCAGCTGGATGACTTGGGGCAATGGAAAAGATGCTGGAAGCTACTCCTGTTCCTCCTTTAGATGTTCTAGGGTGCCTGAAAGCTGCTCAGTGACTGTGGGCTGTGCCYGTGAGCATGGGGTGTGTGCACAGGGTGACCTGGCTCGGGAGTGTCAGCATGGATCAGAGCGCCTCTGCAGCTGCAACACCTACCACAGGGGCTGCCTGAGCGGACCCTGCTGAAGCCATGGTGGTTAGAGCACATCCTTCTCCAGGGCCTGACCAGCTCCCATCCATGCATCCACTCCCCACTCTGCAGAGGGACATGCAGGCAAGGCTGGGGAAGGGCCAAGCTCATTTCTCATTTGCTCACCTTGTCCCTTTTGCAGGGGAGCTCTGCTGACAGTCCTGCTTGCCCATGGGAGGCGAGGCCTACCAGGAGCGCTTTGCTTTTTCTGCGAGCCTGGTTTCTTTGGAATGGTTGGGTTTTTTCCCCATGCACCCCCTCCCTCCCTCCCAAATCCCACACCTCCCTTCTCCTTTCTGGTTGTTTTTGTTTTTAGAGAGAGCGCTTAGACAGCTGTATTAATCATGCAAGCCCAGCCATGTGTAATGTGCTTTATCAACAGCAGAGCAGACACTGAATGGCAACCGGTTCACAAGCGGGCCCAGTGCACTGCCTGAGCTGCGAAGATAAACCTGCTGCTTCCCAAACCAACTTACCGTCATGGGTTAGTGAATGGAGAGACTGTTCACTTGGGACAATAACCAGAGGGGAGCCCAGCTTGTTAGGCAAATTCTTGAGTGGTTTACACTGAAAATGGAAGGGGCAGGAGGAGGAGGAGAAGGAGGAGGAGGAGGAGGAAAGTGGAAATTACTCTTTGGTGATTTTCTCACAGGGATCGGAGGAATTTCTGTTTGTGTGACAAGAAATCAAGACAACAGTGGCTGTTATTCATCCTCCTCCTTGCTGGCCTCCACACTTTGGTTCCAGTCAGCCTGTCTGGCAGCTCAACACRAGAAATAAGGAGAGCAAGAGGGAGAGAGCAAGGATTTAAGTACACATGCTGTGCAGTGGGGATAAGTTGCCTTCAATGTCTCTAAGGAGGAAGGTTCCGTTGATGGCTTCAGAAGCTCATCTAACATACAGATGGTATCAGGCTATGAGTGTCCTGTGGGCTGGGGATATCTGACTCAGGAGGGTTAGAGCCTGCCTGAGCTCTGTTCTGCAGGGTAATCTGTCCATGCTACAGCACTATCGACGTCCCTATCGGACAACTGATTTTCCACGACAGCTGCTCTTCCATGGGTTTGTTTCTAATCTCTGCAGTGCAGTTGTGTGTTTTCTCCCCCAGTGGTTCCACCCGAGCTCCACTCTCCCATCTGGCTGCTGTGCCCTCACCTCTGTTCCACAGGGCTGTTCTGTGTGCATGCGAAGCCACACTGGTGACTATGCAGACCTTGAAATGTCTTCCCTATCCAACTGCAAGGGCTCAGCTTGGAGGAATACCTTTGTCGGACTTCCAGTCTCAGTTCCCACCCTCTGCTGGTGATCTTCTTCACTCACTGGATCCTCTACAGCACTATACTATGCAAATATATACAACCCAAGGCTCATTTTGGAATAAATCAATCTAAATTAAAATAATGAACAAAAATTACTAAAGCAGGTCAGGCAATAAAGCCATTTCTCTTTCTTTCCCCCYGTGTCTCTCTTTTTTTCTTTAAGAAAGCTTGTTTCTTTTCTCTACACTTTTTTTGGGGTTGGTGGGAGGAAGCAGATTGGCTTTTTTTTTAAGCAATCCCAACAAACAGAAGCTGTCTGTTGCTATTCAGAAAAACTCACCAAGCAATGTTGGTAGCTGTAGTAACAACTAATTCTTGGCATTTCTCTTTTCCCTAAGATGCTATTTCTGGCTACATCCATACTACCTCCTTTTGGAAGGCACTATCATCACCTCTGACTTTTGTATTACTCACTTTACACTACATGGTCAAAATCAGATACAGTGCCATCCCTTGCCTCGTACCTATGAAATAGCAAGAAGCAATTAATATGATGTTGGCTGCCTGCCTTCACCCTGTCCTGTCCTTCCTGTTCCCTTGGCCTGAAACCCCCACAGGCTTGGCACCCAGTGCAGTCCCAGCCTGCAGTGCCTGCAGCCCTGGCAAGGACTGACACTGACCCTGAGCAGCAAGAGGAAGCTTGGTCTGTCTGAGCATCCACCCTGCAGAGCCAATTCTTCCTGCACTCACCAAATGGACAGTGTGAGCTCTTTGGAAAAATCTGGATGGATATCACCAGTGGGAAGCAAGGAGAGCCATGAGCTGTGCTTCCCACCCAGGGCCATGGGCATTATCAGCTGCCAGTGGCTGGGGCTCAGCCAGCTTTCAGGGAAGCAAGGTGTGCTCCGAGGCACACATCTCTGTGGAGGGACCAGTACAGCTGAACCATGGCCCTTGAATTCCTTAGGATTTATGGAAATACCAGACTTGACGTGGTTCCATATATGCCCTCACGTGCTTGGTCCCCGTGCCCATTATTTTTTTCTGCTCGTTATTTTTTCTCTATTTTTCTGTCAGGATCACAAAAAGACAAGATTGTCTATTTTGGCCTATTTATGCTATGGCTTCCCCAGCTCTGCCAAGCAGTTTGTTTCAAAGACTTGAAGGCCTGGATTTTCCCTGACCATTTTTTGGAGCCCAGATGAGAAAGCACCCTCAGGCCTCAGTGAAGAGGACTCCAGRGGTGAACGGGTTCTTTAGCTGGTCACATCATACTGGGAGGGCTGGTTTCTGTGGACTCTTCCCACACCACTGCCTAGTCAGCAAACCCCCATAACGTGTTAACCCTTTGCAGCCTGTAGTCTCTCGTAATCCCCCATGCTTTCCTCCTTAGCTTTGATGGACTCAGATGTCCATCCTTTTGCCAAAGCACGAGAGCAGCCGCCTCAGCAGAACTGGCAGGGCCATGCACTAAAGAAAGTGAAAGGGGAGCAGAGGTGGGTGGGAGGTGAGCACTGCAACAGAGCAGCTCTCTTCTCCACAGCTAGGACATCCATAGAGAAGGAAGAGGACTGAGAGGGTATTAGAAAGAAAGATTCTCTCTGTTTCCCGCTCTGGCCATCAGACCCAAGTGAACATCTCTTTTCTCCCTTCCCCCAGCTCCCACCCCCCTGTTGAAGGCATTAGTTACAGTACAGGCTACACAGGCTACAGCTAAATGGAGACTATCTATGATCTACAGGGTCATTCTCCGATCAGTGCACATTTTGGCAAAAAGACAGGACTTCTCACTCTCCTTTTGCCTCCCACTCTGCTAATTGCTAACACACTACTGCTATAAATCTTTTGTCAACCTGTTGATGGCCATGACTTTGTCTGATCAGGCCCCAAAGACTGACACACTTGTTGCCCTTTGGGCAGCTCTGGATGTGGTGCTTTCTGAGACACCACATCCCCCTTGCATAGCTCCCAGGGCATCAAGCTCACCAGGCTGAGAAAGCCCCTAGTTAGCCTCTGGCAAGCCCTCGTAACAAAACTTCTGTGAGGAAGACTCACAGGTTTTGAAGCCCATCAGTCTGGCTAAGCCATTTTGATATGGACACTAGGTGCTAATCACAGGGGAGGGAGTCTATGTTCAAAGGGCTGAGGGCAAGGGACAATGGAGGACAAAGGTGGAGCTAGTGCCATAATTGTGACCAATRCCCTTGAGGTTCCACAGTGACCACACTTGCCCTTCCATTGGCAGATGTGGTATGGAATGAGCAAATTCTCTTTTTCCAGAAGAAAAACCCTTTTAAAAAGGCACCTGATGATCAGTAAGGCCCCTGCTTGGTGACAGCCGGGTCTTGTGTCAGCCCATTATAACATGATGTTACAATGCAGACAGGAAGATGTGATGATGTGATCCCAGAAGACATTTCAAGGCATTTTGAGTGCCTGGCTGCAAAATCAGGAGGGCTGGAAAATTTATCAAGGACAATTCAATCGAGAGCTGAATCAGCTGGGCTCCACCAGCATTTTAGGAAACTGTCTCATCACATTTGAGTCTCATTTGTTTAGTTGAATGGGCTGCTTCTGAGTCTCCAGCCTCCCTGAAAGCAAGATGTTTCMACAGCAGCTAGCTAACGATAGCAATTCTTAGCAGGACTACAGTGCTCTTCATCTCAAAACACCTTCCTTTTAAATTAATGCTCAAAACACCACAGGGCAGGGAAGTGTTACTGAGGATTAGCAGAAATGAAAATTGAGGGAGAAGGAGAAAGAAGGCTGTGATTTTGGTCATCGAGGAAAGGCTTAATTAAGAGCTGAAGACTACATTTCAGAACATCAACTCATAGGAAGAAAAAGGTCTAACAAGAAAATTTTATGCTCAAGGTTTCTTTGAAGGTGAGCAACAAAGTAAAAGTACATGTGATGAGCATCACTATCTGTGCTGAAGGCCCACAATGGAGAAGCTAGTAGGGGCTTTCAGAAAACAAATGAGGTCCAGAGTATTTAAACTCTACTTTCCCCCTCTGCAAAATCCTCTTGGTGTGTCCTGTGTCACTGGAGATATACCAGGATTTGGCACCACAAATGCTGGAGACTCTTCACAGAAGTGATGTCACACCAGGATGTCCTTCAAGATGATCTCAAGAGACCACRGAGCAGTAAAAAATAATGGCTTCAAAGACAGAGAGGGAAGTGTTTTAAAGSATCAGCTAAAGCTGTGTAGGATGGCCTTGGCAACTTGATTAGGAGGTGTATTTGTAATGGGAATCCTGGCCTTGCTCACTCRCAGATTTTGCTTTATCATTTAGCTTAATGGGCTCCTAATTCAAAACCAGCTGTAAACAGCACTGGCTATGAAAAAAATTAACACTGCCTGCCTGTGGAATTTAAGGATATATAATAAAAATAATCATAAAAACAAAGAGCCTTGGGTTTTTCATCAGACAAAAATATTTGTCATTGAAAACTCTCCTTAAAAAAAAGAACATCTAAAATTGGAAAACTCAAAACCCTATATCCGAAACAGCCTGAGCAACTTTAATTTCATATCCAAGCACAAGTTTCATTTGCAATACATAAGATAATGGTGTTTAATTGGATTTATTTTTCCACACTAGGTTCCCAATGGCCTACTTTACTCCTTTTCTCAGCTCCTTGAATGTTATTTACAAATCACTCTCTGGGATTTAATTTTAATGGTAGCTTGATTTCTACCTCCCCCCTTCCTTTTTTTTTTTTAGGTACTTTTCTTTAATTGTATTTGTGGATTTGCCTTTTAAATAGGCAATTGTGACTACATCCTGAGCCTGAATAAGTTGCCAAGAGCAGAACTTGATTTGAAAACGGCAGAGTAGTTAAACGGAGCTGGTGTAACACCCAGCATTTATTGTTCTTTTCATGGGAGTACCTGCAGGTGCTTTGTTCAAGCAGGTGCTCTTTTGCAAAACAACATGGGTTCCTAATAGCACTCTACCCCAAAGCTCTGTGCAGACATTAACAATTTAGGTCTCTGAGCAACCCATAAGTTGAGTGCATCATCATATGGCGGTAAAACAAAGATACTAAGGAGCTCTAGGCCAAGATTTTTTAAGTGAACACAGGGATTTTCTGCCTTACTGTTGATTTAGTTTCAAACACCACTTTCAAACGCTGTAGCCCTCTTTCTGAAAATGCCTGGTCTCTGTGCTTTTTCAGAATCAAAAGATCACAACCAAGCCCCAAGACTCATGTGGATATTGGGGCCATGTTGTCT
The DNA here is from genome assembly GCA_018881555.1 of Amblyornis subalaris. Lineage (NCBI taxonomy): Eukaryota > Metazoa > Chordata > Aves > Passeriformes > Ptilonorhynchidae > Amblyornis > Amblyornis subalaris. Next base: position 1,190,953 of record JACAXG010000058.1, read on the forward strand.
GCACCTGAGACAGGAATGGGCAGCACAGAAACATAAAAAACAGCCAGACCCTGTTTTGCTTTCTTCCCTTGGAATAAAGCAGAGAGTAGCACCTCACCACGTGCCTCTTTACATGCTCTCTGCCTCAGATGCTGGACTATGTGACTGGCAGACTTGGAGAGGTGCGACAAAAGAATCAGAAAACAGCATTTCACTGTGGGTGACAGGATGCACAACTAGAGTGAAAAAACCTTCTGGCAGTGTTTTAATTTTTAGTTTTTCACTTGTCTCTTCCACCCTCTCTGCAAAATTTTACGTCTGCTTATGCTTTTAATCCAAATCTGAACAAGTGTGCAAAGAGTGCTTATGTTGGGAATATATATTAGGAGTAGGTCTGTAGGCAAATTGAACCTCACTAAAGACTGTCCAGACCTGGATGACAACACAATGTAATGGCTGAAAGCTTGGTTAAAGGTTGTTGCTGTTCAGTTGATTGGTTTTTGAAAAGGGAGGGGGGAAAGGGGAGGATGAGGAAGGTGAGCAGAAAAGACAAAATGACATGTAAATGAGAAGGGAAMGCCCTTATTTTCCTGCACTTCTGAGCTGTTTTGCCCATGCCTAGCTCTGAGCATTTGTCAAGATGACGGAGAATGACCCGGCTAAAGAGCTACTTCAACATAAAACATATACTGACCTGGAAAAGGATTGGGGAGTGTGGGTAAAACTCGTTCTAAGGGGGGAAAAAAAACAATAAGCAACATGCAGGAGAAAAGGACAAGCCACTTTTCACACCAAGCAGGCAGCAGATACAAACCTGATGGAGTTGTCCATCTCCAAATTAAATGAACTAGAGTAGGTTTCATATACAGAGCATTTTGCTAGCAACAGGCCTAATACACATCAACATCTCCTGGGACTGGGAGTCAGAGAGAAGTAATTTGAAAAGCTAAACAAATAATAGCCAAACAGCAAGAGGGATTAAGCACCTACAGTGAAGGTAATTGGAGTTGATGGGCCATATCTTCCCTCTGACTTTCAAGACCACTCATGTCATCACTCTACAGCTCCTCTTAGCTACACCTCTCTCTGGAAGCTAGTCTTAGCAGAGAGGTGAGTTGTGGAAGTCCTCCATGGGTAGTTGCTGCCTCCCCAGAACCTTCTCCACAATGGATTTCTTGCCAATGACAGGTCCCCTGAGGATCTGTGCATGGGAGCAGTCACCCTGGTGAATCCTSAAGGGTACTCTGCTTCTTTATAGAGTTTTTGTCCTCTGAGAGGAGCAGAGTTTTTGCAGACTCATCGTCTTCCAGTTGTATGCAGAGCCTGCTGTCTTGTTTATAGGGTTTTTACAATGTGTCCTCATTATACGTCACAGCAGAACTTTGAAATACGTCACTGCTGGCTTCACGGTTTTCTTCTTCCACAAAAGGATCCCAAAAGAATTGCACAGGCACTGAGGGAAACCAGTATCAGAGACCTCAGTCTGAGGCTAACAGTAGTGTTAATTCTGCTTCAYAGATGGTGCAGTTGATGCACAGAGCAAGGAAGCAATTTGCCCAAGGTCAAATGCTGAACTGATGGCAGAGCCAGGCACAGAACCAAGAATACAAGGTTCCCAGGCTTGACTATTATCACTGGGTCTCCTTTCATCGCCTTCAGAGCTTGCTGGGTGCCTTGTACTGACTGAGACAAGTTCCTACTCATGGACTGATCCACAGGTAGACATTTAGCTGCAACAGCTGGTAGGCCTGGGGCAATGAGTTGTCTCCTGGCTTACCTGCTAAGATCACTGCTGATGGACACAGAGCTTGGCAGGATACATCAGCAGTCCACTATTATTCTGTGATCAATCCAGGCCCAGCTATTTGGAGGCTAATGCTCTTTATACAGTACTTGGTGCAAAGAGTGAGTTTCTGTCTCATTGGAGCTCATGAGGATGTAGCAGGTCAGGCCCATCCTTGTGACACTGGCAGAATGCCTGCCCTCGTGGTGGTAATGGAGTTGTTTGAAGCCACAGCAGGCACAGGGGAGATCAAATACAAGTCTAGCCTGGATCTCTGTGTTTATGTAGCAACAGGGGACTATTGTTCTGCGAAAGCAGGCTGTTTGTGCTGACAAGACTTCCTTGTTATTTAGTTTGGTTAAATAACTCAACTCCCCTTTACCTTCTTCCTGCACAGCAGGCTGCAGGCTGCACAGCATAAGCAGTTAAAGCAAAGCACTACGGCCTCATTATCATGCTGCTTTCTATTCAAGGACTCTATCTCTGTTCCYCTCTCCCACTGTGTGCTGCTTTTATTGCTCCACCCTGGCTCATTAGCAGTGTCTCAGCCTTGCCCCCTCTGACTGTCAGCCCAAACCACTTTCCTCCTCTCCTGAGTCTCCCCGTTATTGACCGCCCTGGGGAAAACACGGGGTGTGCACTAAGAGCCACTAAGAGGCATTTTGGCCAGAGTCAACACTCCAAACCCCAGCAGCCACCACCGTGAACAAATGCTCAGGCACAGCGAAGTGTGGGCAGAGCGGGAAGGAAGGGTGTCAGCCTGTGCACACTTGTGGCAGGATGCTAACGAAGAGTGACAGGTTAGAGCTGATGCCAGCTCTAAGGAACRTGCCTCGCTGCAACCAAAACTGCTGGGCTCCACCTGGAGCCTCTCTTGGCACGGAACTTGCCAGCTTCTGCTTCACCTCCGCGTTCTCTGATTCCTCAAAGGGTGCAGAGGATGCAGCAGGGGACCTGCTGATGTGGTAGTTTCCTGTAATTKAGACAATTTAGCCAGCAGGACTGCATCAGGATGTGCAGCACTGCGCTGTTGTCTCCTGTTTCAGCCTGTGGGATGGGCTAGCTCTGTGGGAGGCAGGAGGCAACTAATTTGGAAAAGCTTTCCTTGCTTTTCTGTGCTTTGCCAGGATGCACCAGGTGCTGCGCCTGCTTCTGTGTGCCTGTGGAGGGGTGTGTGGGTTTGCTTATACATCACACAGGTGCATGCCTATAAATACATACTCACCTTCATGTAAACCTGTGTATCTGTGTTCCTACAGCAAATATGTATCTGCTGTGTGTGTGTATATATATATGTGTATATATATATATATATAGACACRTATATGAACATATACAYTTCTGTGTAGCATGGGTCAACATACAAATTGTGACTCTCATTCATAATGCTTTTCATAGCACTCTGTTAGGTGAGTAAAACAAAAAGAAAACWCGTTCCCTACCTCCTAACACACTTAGAGGAAGAACCCTTTCCCTTCAGTTGTGGCACCGCTTCGCACCTCTGCTGCTCTGTGATGGCAGCCCTGGCTTCGCCTCTCTGTCAGGTAATTTTCACAGAGATGTGTGTTACCGCCCCTTTCCCAAGTCTCACCTTTTCTTGTGCTTGGGGGCTACAAACCCTGCTGCCAGGCTCTGCAGAGCTGAATCAACCTACTGGCTCACAAATGCTGCAAAACATGGTCCTGCCTCCCAACTCCTCATACCCACAGATGTGTGATACAGCTGGCACTCCGGCATGCGCTTTGGGCTTGTTGAGCCCATCCATGAACTAATTCAGCTCAGTACATCAAAAGAAAACATTTGGGGGCATTTTGGGCAAATGAGCAGTAAAGCTCAGTTACCTTTTCACTGGTTTTAGCAAGTTGAACTGGCTCAGTGGGTTGTCCACTGAGCGGCAGAATAAGTGAAACAACAAAATTGTGTGGCAGAGAGCAGGGTGAGCAAAAGGACTGGGGAGGAAGGGATGTCAGCAAGCTATTAGATCAGTTGTATCATCAAACTGTACCTGAGTACCCTCTCTACAAACATATGCCATATTTGCTGTTGGAGACAGTTTCCTGGGTAAGTTAAACCTTTGGTGTGGCCATATTTATGTTATTGTAAACTCAGTCTCCAGGAGTGAGCAGTATAAATCTCTCCACCTACAGCAGGCAATYCTGCTGCCACATCCTTTAAGGAAGATCACTAGCTATCTATTCATATAGCTCAAGGGAGCTGCTTTTGTATTTTAATGCATCTTCTATCTATGACATTGACATCTAAGGCATTCAGTCTCTCTCAGAGTTTTTTCAGTTCTGACTGAGATTTCATGAAATGGTAGCCACCAATTTTTCTCTATTGCTAAACTGTTCTTTCACATCATTTCGCTCGCTCCCTGCCTGCCCTCTACCTCAGGCAAAGCTGCCAGTACCTCATTATTAACTTTCTGGTTGTTGCTTCACTCCTTGCTGCCATTCTTTTTTGTGCTGCAATGGGACACTGAGGAACCATCGCTGTACTTACCTCCCCAGTGGGATGTTGCCCTACAGTGAGCTTGTTCTCTACTTAAAAAGGAAATAAAATCTCTGATTCCAGGGATGAAGAACTCTCCCAAGTATSTGAGTATCTGCTGTACCTTGCAAAAACTTGGCACTGCTTTATTTTTCTGTCTGGGTGKGTTGCTGGGAGTGTGCATTACCTGTTACTTCAGCTACTGTGTGATCACTACAGTATTTCTTTCATCTGGGCTTGTAGGTTTTTTTAGCTGCTTTCTTTATCTTTATGAAGCTGGATTTCCTTCGCTCATTTCCCCCCTGATTTCTTAACCTTCAAAATACCAGCTGTACYCTGCCTGAATTTATTTTTTTCTCTCTCTTTCTCTCTTCCACACTAACTAGAAGAACAGAGATTTCCTGATATATGAAGCAATTGCACACTGAAAAAGTAGGGATTAACCAAGCAACAAAAAACAAGTTAGAAAGAGTCCACTGAAAAGCATCAAATCTCTCTCAGCTCCTGCAGCTCCATTCTCCTGGCTCTTGTGAAGTTCTCTAGTGTTCTCCAGTACAAACAGGCCTTGAATTTCTAAAAAATGATAAAATCTAACAGCTTGAAAGAAGGGAAGCGTTCTTCATACACATCAAAAGGGGGTTAAAATAGGATCCTTGCTATTGCAAGTCATCTGTAATAGTTGCCACATTTCCTCCTGGAATAGTTAATGGCAACTTCGCGAGATTTCCCCGGGTGTCTCACGGTTTCTGCCACTCAGTTTGTGACCATGGGTAAAMCACTTCTTCACTCTGTACCTTAACTTCCTACTGCAAAACAGCGCTAACAACACTCACCCATTTCTAAATAACTTCTGATATTAAAATATTCATTGCTAGCAAATCCTTTGAGATCCTTTGAGGTGAAGTTCTGAAGTCACGCAAAACGCTTTTCTAGCAAAACTAACCCCCCAGCTAAAATCATATGTGCATATATACATTATTGAATTTCATCTTATATTTTGTTTCGGTGATGCATTTCAGTTCATCTGTGTAACAGGAACTAACAGAGAGGGCCAAATTTAGAATTCGTCACAAATAATGGATTCTAAACTTAGAATTATATTAATATCAGCAAGAACAAATCTGGAGTATTTGAAAATTGTGTTCCAGATTGCTGCCTGAGGATTTTATTTGAATCTCATGACAGTCACAAGACCAGGGTGAAAAGACTTTCAAAGTAGAAATTTGCTTTGTGTGCTGCAATGCTACAGGAAATCAAATATATGTTCTTTTATGATATCTGTTCTTTGAAAATAGCCGCCACAAAATATATCCAAATTTGCAAAAATTCAAACTGCCATGAAAGAAATCCAAAGGTGGTAAACAAAGAATACCAATGGATTTATCTGTTTGCACTACATCTGTTAAAAATAACCAAACCAAAACATTATTTTTCTGGTGGATTGATTAATCTGACCACACAGAGCAGAAACTAGACTAAACTGCATCCCATACCGACTGCTTTACACAGCTTATTTTTTTTCTGTTTAAAAGGACATGCAGGTCATGGCATGAGTGTTTTAATTCAATTTGGGACCATCAGAGGAATACTGCCATCAGTCACTTTTGTGTCTACGTGTCCATTCGTGTGAGTGGGTCATTTTGCTGCAGTCTGTCTCTGGTGCCAATAACATGKGGTCCAAGTCTAGCCCAAGTTTTAGACCTGGAATTGGCAACTGCATTTTGAATACACCACAGTTTGTATGCGTGTGTGGATGGTAGGTGGAGGGGCAAGGGCTCAGTTTAGGGTCAGGTTTGAATCAGCTGCAAAATTTAGAACCAGCAGGTAACTCTGCTTTAGAGTTTGGTCTAGTCCCAGCTTCTGTCTGTTTATACCTACCAAGACAAACTCAATAATTGAAAGGTAACAGAATGAGAGCCAAGGAATCTTATTCCATGTTTCATCTGTTGATTACCTTTTCCCCCATGTTCCCTATGGTATGCCCCTTTAAAATCATTGTGTCTTTTCTCATTTCTGTCCTTTCCAGTTTCAAACCAATTTCTCTTTTTCTCGACGCTCTCTTGTTCTCCTCAGGCTCGGTGGCTAGTTCTCTCCATCTCTCTGAATTACTTGTCATTTCTCAGCTGTCATGGATCCTCCGAGCCCTGGCCTTCTGTCTACTTATTAAAGGGGCTGTCATTCTAAAGGGTTTTTGGTTTCCAGCTTTAAAACAAACACATTTTTATTATTTTAACAAAATTTGACTCCAGCAAAGCCAGTCAATCAAAGGACTTGACTGTAAACCTTTYGATTTGGCTATGTTTGTGTTTCATGGCAAGTATGAGCACGCAGGTACCTGAAGCAGAGTGCTGAGAGCCAGTTCATGGCTGGAGGTTTGAGGGGGCTGGGTTATCAAGTAGATGCCTTCCTGGGTTTTGGCCACCATGTGCTTCCTACAGAGTTGAGTCTTTGTGAGAGCCTCCCCTGACCCTCTCCCGTACTTACTGTAAAGGTATAGGCTGGCGTTTGTGACTCCCAGCTTATTGGCAGCCACGCAGGTGTAGTTCCCGTAGTGTTCCTCAGTGACATTGGCCACCATCAGCAGAGACTGGCTCCCTGTGCTCTTTATCTCCAGACCGTTGGCGCTGTTTATCCTGGGAAGACAGGAGAAGGGATGTATAGTGCAATGGCAGCTGTGTATTTGGAAGGAAATCTCTCCCCAGCAGGCAGCAAACCGAAGTTGTTCAGCCCAGCTGGCAGGTGAGGATAGAGGGAGGCAGGAAGGAGATGTGAGAGGAAAAAGACCAAAGAAGGCATGGATGGAAAACAGGCAAAGGGAATGAAAGGAAAGTAGGAGCTCACTGGGATGAAAYGCCACTGGTAAAGCAGTGGAGAAGCAAGGAAAGACAAGGGAAAGGGAGGAAGCATTTACCCAGCACCGAGTCACTCTGGAAATTAACACAGCATGGCCAGCTGAAGGCTAGTCTGTACTTGAACAAAATATTCTTAGTGAAACACACCAATTCACAATATGTGCATACACCAGTGCTGAGTCACCCCTGAACCTGTGCACCCTGTTCAGGGGTGACTCCCCTAAAAACTAGGGTAATAACACAACCTTCTTAATGCCAGGTAAATGCTCCGGCGGAAAGGACAGATCGTTTTTCTCTTCTCATTTACTCTCATATGCAAATCTGAGAGGCTTAGGTCACACAAATGAGGGAATCTCACACCTCAGTAGCTAYTTGCCCTGGATGAAGGCACCTAGAGCAGCATTACCTAATTGGAGACTAACACTACCTGGTTTTTTTGGTCTGTATCATGGGCTAATTAATGTATGAACATTGTCTTAAATGTGTATTGGCCCATAACTGACTCCAAGGCAAGAGCTCCATCCTCTGCACTTCCTTCAGCATCTCTGGCRCAGAGAGGGATTGGCTTCTCCAGCCCTGACCATGCTGGCTCGGCTGTGTCTGAGGTGACATTGTGACTCCAATGGATTGTAAGGAGCAATTTGTTTGAGAAGGGCTGGGGAGGACAATAGGAACCTCTACTCGGTGGACTGAAAAAGAGAGGAGGGAAGAGGCAAGCGGAAGGCCTCACCTGGTATCATCTCTGTACCACTCGAAGTCAGGCGTGGGCACTGCCGACGCCTCGCACCGCAGCAAGGCTTGTCGTCCCGTRGCCGCTTCATTGCTCTTGGACTCTGTGATGGTGGGAGGGTCTGCAGGAAGGGAACACGTTGTCACTTCACATGCTTCCAGGTGTAACCAAACTGAAACTGTCTYAGGGCTGGCTTCCTCATGCAAACTGCTGGGGCTACTGGAGGCCCAGAGTGGCTGCTTGCTGTGACACATGTTCGCCCCTGCTCCTCTGCRGAACACGTGCTCTGTGAACTCTCCCTAATTCACCACGTTAGCAGCACTCCTTACATGTGCTTCTCTTCAGCACCGCTGAATGAAGTTCTGTCATAAATGCATAGGCATACACAGGCAGAGTTAAGGTTAATGACGGACTTCTGCAATTTATGGATATTTACCTATGGATCTCTAGTTCACATGGACTTAGCAGAGAGAAGATGAGTGAAAGACTTCATCAAGGGTAAAGGAAGACAGCAAAAGTAAAGGAATAAAGAAGAAATTTAATACTAGCATGAAAACTATTTCCCATACAAATGCTTTATCGAATGCCAAAACTATAATAAGAAAGGACTGAGGCAACATGTATGAAACAGAAATACATTCCCAGCTTAAAAGGGAAGAGCTTTAGCAGGAGCTGTGGGTGCAACTTTGAGAGCCAGACAATTTGTTGAGACACTTCCCTTATGTGTCCAAGGTTACAAATCCTGCTCAAACCATCCTGGACATCATRCTTTGGGACAAGCTCCACAAGTGCTTGCTTGTGACTGCTCTACGTGAAGTTTGCCCTCAGCCCAGCACGGTGCTCCCACCTCTGCTTTCTTTGAAGCCTGAGAGTGGTGCCATGGACAAACCAAACTTGGTAACTATGTCGGTGTGCTCTGCTGGAGCTCAGTCTCAGAACTGGTTGGGTACTAGGCAGGGTAGGCACCAGCATCTTCAATCCCAGCCCCATGTTCAAAATATCAAGTGATAAGCTTTACATGTTAAAAGGCAGAATTATTTCCACCTGGCTGCTGAGAGGGATCAAGGAATAAGTGCCTTGTCTCTCATCACTAATACTTGCATACCCTGAGATTCCAGGGCTTCAACTCAGACAGACACTTTGCTGAGACTCAAGTTACCATAAAACACACTCTGCCATCTATATCTTCTGTATCTGTCCCAGAACTGAAAGGCCAAAAAAAAAAAAAAAAAAGCAGCAAAAAGGATTGTGTCAGTCAAAGAAAAAAAATAATTCTGTCTGGAGAATGTATGGAAGGAAATTTGTTTGTGAACACATTAGCCATCTCAATGTGATCCCTTCCCTGACCTTAATCGGGATTTTATGCAGGGCTTTAGGGATATTGCAGTGCGCCTTCTAACATCATAAATATTAATAAGTGTACATAAATAGGATCCTACATTCAAAGGCTCTGGGTTCAYGTAAATATTTTAATTTGAAAAGGAGGAGGGATAATAAAAGGATAGTGAAGGTGATTTTTTAACCATTCTTATTTGATTTTTTGGTTTGAGTAGTATTTCTTCTTGCTGTCTACAGCAAGATAAACCTTTCCATTTCATGAATCTGGCACAAGAGGTGAGTCACAGAATGAATAGGCACCTTTCTATGGGCCTAGAAAATGATTCCAGCAGGTGTCTGCTCACCAGCCTGCTGCCAGGGAGCCCAGCCCCTTGCTCTGAGCAGTCCCTGTCTTCACCACTTCCAAAAGTTGGTGCAGTGCTCTCGCAGAAGAGGCAGGTGGTAGCTGAAGACAAACCAGCGTATTGCACTCAAAAAAACAGCTGCTCTATGTGTAACCATTTACTGCCTGGAACGCCAGGAGTGGGTTCCCTTTAGCTGTGTTCCTCCCACTCCTCCCCAGGCCTCAGTTTCCCTGTCTGTGATGTGCAAGGGCCATTACTCAGGAAGCCTGAAGGTGGTAGTGTGAGACCAAAGCAAAGCGAGATGCTTTCTCCTGCAGTCCGAGCTGGCCGTGCTCCACAGCAGATGATAAGAGATGGCCAGGAAGTTCCTGAGGTTGGGCAGGTCCCATTTTTCAAACTCACTGTAGTTTTCCCACTTTCTGCAGCTTGTGGTGTTGTTTAATGAAGCAGGATGAGGAAAGATGTATGCAAATGTCTAGCTTTCATTCCTCAAACAGGACTGATTTTTTCCTGCATAGTCCTCATGATCTCTTAGATTTATTTCCCTTTCTTTCRAAAGAAAGGATCTGTCCTGAAGGAATTTTAAGTTGTTTACATAACAAATTACACCACATATTAATATTACAATACTCTATCACATCGTATTTTCATATATTCCAACAGTTAAAATGTTTAAGATCTTACTGTGGCATAGTTATTATGTGTTGAAACTAAATCAAAATCAAACATTCTGACTTTATACAAACAATCTGTTTCAAACACATTAAAGCATCATTGAAATTATGTTTCACAGAAATATTTGAAACTATTAATTGGTTCTCATGGAATGTCTCCAGTTTATAAAYTCAGCTGTTTTTGACACTTCCACACTTTTAGTGCAGAAAATCTGCTGCTACAGTTCATATTAATGCCAAATTTGGCCCATGAAGCAGCCGATATTAAACCACTGCCACCCAGTTTCTAAAGGAATTATAAAAAACTGTGGATTCAAAAGATGCTGCAGGGAGCCTATATCCTTTACTTCTAAGCAAGACAGAAAAGTTGATCTGATGTGATGGCCCACAAAGGCCAGGGGAAAGGAAGAGACAAAGAGCAAGAATGGTATTAAAAGGTGCTATAATCACCTGTAGTGTCAAATTAAGATTGGTATGGGCTGAAACACTTGCTGCTATCAGCTGTCTGCCCTAACCCACTCCCSGACAGTTCTACCTGGGAATTAAGACCATGAATATGCACCCTGAAATATGTCTGTAGCCATCTCCAATCTCAATTTAAGTTAATATTCTGGTGTTTAAGCTGAAGAAGGTCAGGAGAAGATATACCTCCCATTCATCCATCCTTGCTGCAAAGTTATTATCCTCCAAGCAAGGAACCAAAGCAGGTACATGGSGAAACTCACTGTACATCACTCCAGTGCCAAATATAAGCTATACAAGTGTGGAGGTAGACATATACGTGTGTAGGATTAAAGAGCAACATCAGTCTGAAATATCATGTGTCACTGTGAGAGGTGAGTGAAGTGGACATCTGTCTAAGCACATATGGGATGGGATCCATGCCCCACTCCACAGCTGTGGATGTAAGCCACACAGCTAACTGTGCCTCTCAGTGCTTTTAGGTGGATTGCTGTATCCTTTGGWCAAGCACCTTTCTGTATTGCATTGGTGCATGGAGGGTCTCTTAGACAGAGCTTTGTACTAATGACCTGAAACCAGCATAAAGTTCAGTTTTTGCACCCTRTCATTAACACGTGCCTCTCCCACGTGTCCCGTGGCTGTGATAGCCATGTAGGCACTGCTGAGATGGCTGGGTGCAGGCAGGCGTGTGTTTGCTCTGAGCCAGCTGAACCCTCCCTTATCTCTCCTTGCTGCCTTGGTGAAGCTTCTCTTCACGCTCCTGTTCACCCGAATATCAATGAGTGAAAACAAGGCATTGCCAGCGTTTCTGAGGGGAGAGACGGGGGCAATTCACAGCTCTTCTTTCTCTCTCTCCCTCTGTCTCTCTGTGCCACACCTCCCCCAGCCTTTTCTTACATATTACCAGGTTTAAAGCACAAACTGTACCCTGTGGCAAGTGTCTGATTGCAGATAGTTTTCTCAGCGCCCTCCCTTTCAGATTGTGTAATCTAAACCCAGAAACGCTTCTCTGTTTATCCTGAAGTAACCCCTGCCTGTGGGCAAAGCTCTCCCCGCTGCCCTGCCCCAGCTGCCGTGCACTCACAGTTCACAGTGACCCGGACTTGCTTGACGTCTGCTGAGGCAACCTCGTTGGCAGCTTTGCACTCGTACTTGCCCGACTGCTCTCGCGTGATCCCCAGGATCTCCAGGTACTCCTCCTCGCCTTCAAACTCTCTGCCTGGTAGGACACAGAAATACAGAGGGTGCTCCTGTTAGGTTTTCAGATTTGGGAAGTTGCTATGGAGGAGCAATCACAACACAGATTCTGCAAATAAGCAACGGTCATGAGTGATTTAGAAGTTATTTCAGAAGCCATATCATCAACATACCAGTATTTTATTTCATCAGGGAAAACTGAAAATCTGGAAGGAAGCGTACAGGTGGTACAATACATAGCATCTCACAGGCTGCCCAGGCCAAGAAGCAAAGTCTCCACCACATGAGACCAGACTAAGTTCACTAATGTGATGGCTGAGCACCACCAGAGGTTAGTCACACTGTGGCTGATGTGCTGGTTCCGGGCTAGCTGGGTCCTCAGATGTGATGGTGTGTTGCCAGCACCCTTTTCTCCACTGCAAAACTGTGAAAAATGTCTTGCTGTCTCTCAGAGCAACCACCACCCCAAAGTGCCATCGATCAGATCAAGCTACCGTTAAACACGGCCAAACAGAGAGAAACAAACTGTAATTTGATCTGCAGAGACCAATAATCATCACACATCCCTGATCCACTGTACATATGAAATGACACATTAAAACCGTGCTGCCTCACTAGCACACTTTGGAAAACAGTGACTTGAGCATTACTCGGGGTTATGGATGGGGGCAGGAATCAGGGGAGGTCTGTGGCCTTGCTTTTAATTCACTGTATGACCTTGAGTGAGTCACTCCTCTGCTCTCCCTCCGTGAACTGCAGCAAATAGCCCCCCCCCTCTCATCACCTCCTGGTTAGAGCAGGGCAGTGAGGTTAACCCATGTAAAACACATTAGATTMGTTGGATGAAAGTTGCCAGGGAAGCATGAAATATTGGGATTTGTATATCTACTCTATTCCTTCAGAAAGCAAAGTAAGGCATCTCCTGGAAAGAATCTGAACCACATTTCCTCCTCCAAGAAGCCTGAAGCATGTCAAACCACAAGCCCCAGTTGTGTGTCTGTGTATGTTTAGAGAAAGCATCCCCCARACCTCAAAAAAAAAAAAAAAAAAAAGTCAGCTCACAAGGGCTCCCATTCAGATTCCTCAGAGAGTGGTCAGATTTTCCAAAGAACTTTCTTCCCAGAAGATATTTACTGCTCAACAGGTGCCGAGCACTTCTGAAACTCTGCCCACTTCACAAGAGTGGAGAGTTCAAATATGCCTGGTGTTCCCCATGGCTTATGGCACTGCATGAAAGCAGTGGGTAAGCCCTGTCTCTGGAGCTGAAGTTCCCGTGGAGCAACCTGCAACAAATCCCACCCCAGAGGCACAGACTTGCTGCAGTGTGTCGGCCAGGCCAGGCTGGCCACACACACTGGTGATGCCAGTTGTGTCCAATTCCCTTCTGCACAAGAGAGCGACTTTAGAAACTTCAAAATCTGCTCAGAACTCTGTCCCTTCCACAATTATTTTTGTCTTTTTTATTTCTTTTTTTCCACAGGCAATTTTCAGAATCATTCTAGGGGAAAACCACCCCCTGTCATGGAGACTCAGCATGAAAACAGCAGTGTACCTATTAAACCCGTGTAAAGACAAGGCTCCCCCTCTCTTTCAGCAGAGCTAATCAGCAGTCCCTTTTTCCAGCTCCTACCAGATGTTCAGGTGAGTGGAAATCTCGTTGCTATGTCTAAAACTTACAGCTGCTTTGGTTTTCGGATCCCCTAACAGTCTGTTGAAGGGCCTTCCTGCATGGCAGCAAAATATTGTACCAGGGAAGAAGGCAAAGTTGGCTCCTGCTGCCAGGACATGGCTCTCAGTCCTCTGCTCTGCCCTGGGGCTGATGCTGTGGAGCRTCAGTGGAGAAGGGAGCAGGGTGGGATTTTCACAGGTGTTTTTTATTGCTGGAACTCATTAATATGTAAGGAAATCCTAACCCCTGTAGGACCAGAGTTAGGTGAGTCACAGCACTGTGGAAGGGACTTCAGTCACCCTCTAATCTGTTCTCCAATCTCAAGGCTGGACACATGAGTCATGTCAGAGACACAGCCATCCTCTACCCTCCAGCGGCAGAGATTCTGCAGGCACTCCAATCTGTTCCTGTGCTTTCCTGTTCTTACCGTTGGAGCAGTTTCCCTGAATTTTGACCCCAGTCTCCCTTGCTGTAATTTAAAGCTATTACTTTTGTCTTAGCCACTACAGACAAAAAGAATAAATCATTCCCTCCTTCCCTACAATAGTCTTTTATCAACTTTTAAATCACTTATGTTCCTCCCTCAGTTGTCATCTCTTTTTTTCTTTTGGCTGAACATTGCCAGGGTCTTTCAACCTTCCTCTGTAGGTGAGGTTATTTTAGACTCTTGATCATTCTTGTTCTTTGCTTTTAGACCTCTCTGACAAGTTCGCATTTTTCTGGAAGTGTGATACCCCAAACTGAACACAGCATTTCCAATGAGGTGTTCCTGGGGCTCAACACAGAAGAAGGATGGCATTGCAACTACTGCACCATGCTGCTGTCTGTATATCCAGTACCTTGTTTGGTTTTGCTACAGCAGGGATCATTTCTGTTTGGGAACTCTTAATTCCCAGATCTTCTTATGACATATTGCTACCTGCTAATAAAGCTCTTTAAAAATCCCACCCCCAATTTGAGCTGACAACCAACACTCCCCTCCTTTCACAGCAGCACTTCCCACTGGTAGGTCAGTCAGTTAACTGGAAAGTTAATCAGATATCAGGGAAAGACTCACAAAGAAAAGGTTAAAATGTAATTTGCCTGTGTTTTGCAAATCATTTGCTCTGCAATTCTACCTTGTTTATACATAGGGTTCATTCCACGTGGGACTTGCTTCTCCAGCAATTTGCCCTTGTCACAAGACTGTCACCGTAATGAGAACAGGGTTGAGGGTTACTTAACCAGCTCTAATGGAGTGGCACCCTCATTAAGGGTACTGGTAAGTCTGTCTATTAGAGAACCACATCAGTGGAGCTCCAAAGTAACCTAAAAGGGTACATACTTTCCCAAGGGAAGATGTTTTTCCACTTCTCCCCTGCATACGTACATGCACTTAAAGTGTACTGTGTACCATGTCCAGCAGGAGAGCCTTCCCAGCTACGCAAAACCCCTCCCAAGACATGGGGAGCTCCTGGTTTGCCCAGAGGTGTTCTCTGGAAGTATGTGAAAGGCAGGACCCCTGTTCTAAAGGGCATGCCAAAGACATCAATAACCCTGTTCAAATCCTCGTTCCCCCGCTCTAGGACACAGATATAAGCATAACACTTCAGGGAAAGTTTCTRTGACAGTCTCTTGCTGAATAAGTTTTAGCACTGTTCTTGTCCCTGTACTGGTGACCCTGAGCATCAGCATTTTGCTACAAGAACTCAGCTGCTCTCACTTTCAAGAAAGACCCTTTTGCTTGCTGCCTTGTCCCCTCTAAGAGTACATTAACCATTTCTAACAAAAAGCATTTATATAAAATTGAGGTGTTGTAGTACAGATCAGGGAGAGGAAAGATGTACCACAGTGTGTTAGAGAAATGTCAGGTTGTGATATCTTGCAGAGAGCTGTAGAGATGTTTTCACTAATTCAGTTTGGCAGCCAGATTAGGTGAGTCATATTAACTCTAACCTCTAAGGCAAATGGGGGTTGGGGGGAGCAGGAGCAGAGCTTTAGACATCGATGGAATTTACAAATGTTTCTGCAYAGGAGCTGGCTTTGGCAGGGAACTGATGGTTGTCACTATGCAGTTTATCAAAGCAGGGAGGGAGAAGGYTTGGACAATGCCGTTTGGTACCAATAACAATGAACATACTCTGTTAGGTGAAAGAGGGACTGCCAGCTCCTGCCAACCCAACCACTTCATTCCCAGTAAGAGAAGACATTTGCCTTGAGCAGATTATCAAGGGATGAAATTCTGACCCTACTGCCAAAGCTTCCTCGCTGACAAGGGTTGTCTCCTGGCTGTTCTGCCCGGTTCAGTACAGCCCTTTCCCGGTGAGGGGCCTTTCAGGTTTCCCTAGGGGGATGACTTCTCACTCAGTGAAGCTCTTCTCATCCCAAACCATCCCCTCGCATGACTTCAGGCAACCCGTTCCCCTGCAGRTTTTTTGCCTTTCACATGTTCATAGTTAGCTTGGTTTGTTGCTACAGCTCCATTAAACACCATCTTGCCAAGCTGTAGCTCCTTAACTCTGTCCCAGTAAATCAGAAAGAGGAGCTTTCTGCTCTGAAGGCTGGAGACAGAGAGAGAGCACAAGCCTGGGAGGCTTGACAATCAAACCAAGAGGGAATGACCCCGAGCAGCGCGAGCCAGGCGGCTGCTGCTGCTTGGAGCTGGCAGAGCCCTTTTTGCAGAGGGATCTGCGGCAGCAGCTTTGATGTGTGCAGGAGGAAGGCTTTGAAGGCCTGCTTGCCGCAGCCACATTTCCTATCCCCTGGCTTCCTAATTGGACCCAGTAAATAATGAACCTGAACAGCAAATSTGCTTGGCTATGCTAGCCTGCTGGCAAGCAGCCCTCCTCTCCCCATACCCCCTGGAAATAGCCTTGGAYAACCCCACTGGCTCTGCATGTTGTCCTTGTTGGTGTGCACACCTGCCTATGCTCTCATATAGTTATTATATAGTCTGTATTTTATATACAATGTATTTTATTTATTTTTACATCTATAAATCCCACTATGTGTGGAGAAACACAGACTGACATGTTCTCCATGCATTTATGGGCCCTTCTCACCTCTRCCCAAATGGCCCTTTGCACTGCCATGCACCATCACTCTTTCCTCAAAGGCTAAACACTTCCTTTCTACACACGACACACACCCAGAAAAAATCCCACTTGTACTGTGTGCAGGCAGCTCTTTCAGGTAGTCAGGGGCCAGCAATGCATTCAGTCATGTGCTCTACCAGAGAGGCCTTTCCCTTCATGCCCTAGTTTCTTACATCTCCAAAGGGGAAGCTGATCTCCAGAGGTGGCAGCCACATTTTGTTCTGTCTCCTCTCCTGTTCATGCATCCAACAYTGGGGTTCTTCTTGTGCAGAGATTACTTTAGTTCTCTTATTTTTTTTAATACTGCTGTGGTCTTAAATTAAACTGAAGTTCAGATCTGCTGAAAGTATCTGCATTTGGCATGTGGAGAAGGAGATCAGCCACCCTGTGCTCCTATGTTTGTTTTCCCTCCAAGCGTCTTTGTAGTTGTGAAGAGGGGAGAGCAGAATGGGTTATGCATCTTTGTTGGGCCTAAAACAAGATGCAAGGAGATAAAAAAGAYTGGAAATCAATGGATGCCATTTGAAGTTTTTTGTGTGTAGCAACTTCTATTGCTGAACTGCAGGTTTTGTTGTCTCTGCACTCTCCATTTAGTGTTTGAGATTTTGCTCACCTAACTTTCCTCCTTCCCTCTGCAYCTTCTACTCCCTAGGAACAGGCTTCTGAAAGACAAAAATAGCTAAGGGAGCCTTTGACATGATTTTTTTGTTTTACCTCCAGCTGAGATTTTTTTTTTTTAAATTCAAAACTTTGAAGTTTTCGTTTATCAGTCTCTGTCTCCTCAGTCATCACMGATTCCAATGAGCTTGGCATTTTTTCCCATCACTTAGTTGAAGAGGCTTGTTTTTAGCAAAGAGATCAGTGGAGAGAAGCAGATGGTGAATAAGCAAAGGGACAGCTAGCGCTACAATGCTACAGTGAGGAAGGAAGGGAGAAAACCCAGAGTAGCATGGGAAGTGGTGAAAACAGGGAAAGCTTGAGAGAAGACAAAAATAGATGGAGAAAAAACAGTGGGAGAATGAAGAGAGGGACAGTGGCTGGGAGAGAGAAATGCAAACGAAGTGAGATCCTTCAGTGGCTGAGAAAAAGAGAAAATGGTAGTCAKCTACTGACAAAGAGAAGCACACTGAGACAGAGTGAGTGAAAGACGGGAGGCGAGACAGTGGCAGACAGAGAGATGTACAGCCGGGAGAGAGGCACAGCCATCCCTTGTGTAAAGGGAGCCATGAAATAACAACTGCCAGAGGGACAGGAACAGAGGGGTCACATGTAGTAAGGCAGTAATTACTCTGTTTAAGCAGCAAGGCACAGCAGGGTATTTATTGTTTAAGCTGGCCTCATGCCTCCCATGCCCTCAGGTCTGTAGCTATTACACATAAACCAAAAAACTAGTGCGGTGCCAGGGAGGGCTCTGGCCTGGCTCCGGCTTCATGAATGAGAATGAGTCAGATCGGGAGGAAACTCTCTGGCATGTTTTCCCCTGGCATTCACGGGGACCTTGCTCATCAGCAATCACATTTGCACCTTATGTGCAAAACTGCCTGCCCTGCTTCCCGAGCCAAGGACAGTGCCCAAGGAGCTCCCTGGCTGGGGGAACATGAGTATGACCAGGGTTAAGAAAGCCTGTGATTTTTTTGGGGTGTTTCTCCTCAAACTCCACGCATCTAGCATGCAAATAAAACCCTCCAGGTTGAGAGCAGCTTCCCCAGACTGAACAATGTCTCTGTGCTCTCTCTCGGGACAGCGCTGACCAAACCACTTGGGGCGACTCGCCATCGCTGACAGCTCTGCCCAGGAGCTGGAAGCCAAAAGCTGACAGCTCAGATGCAGTTTGCATCCCAGCTGTGGGTGCATGTCAGTGGGGGTCATCTTCTCGAGGCAGCCTCAGCAGGTCTACTGCGTATCTGAATTTCCACCCCTTCTKTTTCATAAACGACCACTAAGGGTCATCACACTCTCTCACACACAGCCCTGCGTCTGGGCATGGAGCAGGTGTGCAATACACTACTTCATCTCAGCAGCTGATTAGATTTTCTGTTCAAAATCCACATGTGAACACTAGAAAGAAAGGGAGCCACCCCCTGAAAAAAAATCCAACACCGCTTCAGGTCAAAACCTTCTGTTTGACCAGTGGTTTTCTTCTTCTCTTTGCTGAACCAAAAGAAGGAATTAATGTTCTGCCTCAACTCTAGATATAATTTAAAGAAAATGATTTCTTGTTGAAGATTACTTTTTTCCCCAAAATTACTTACTGAATTTTACCCAAATTTGTTAACACTTTTGTAATGAACACAAATAGCATTTTTTGGATAGATTAATTCACTGGAACAGAACTTGGCTGTGATACCAATGTATAAAGTAAATTATGAGCCATGAGGTAAATTAAGTCATCTAATGTCACAACTACAATATTATACACCCTAAATGTTGCATACTGCAATGTGAGTTGTCATGACTATGCTACCAAACACCAAGCCTTAAATTTACTGCCAAGAAAATGACATATAAATGTGAACAAACCAATAGCTGCACTGTTTCTGCATCACAAAATTTTTGCCTGCTGCCTTTTGAAGGGTAYTTTAAAACAACATGAGGTAGGAGGCATCATCAGCTAGATGAATCAATGAGATGTCACCACATCTTTGAGAGTCTTAGGAAGGCAGGAGTTGGTAAGAAGGCAGGGCTGTGAGGACAATGCTGGAGCAGCTGATAAAATGGAGCTTGAAAACAGGAGGTCAGACAAAGAATCACAGCTCAGGCACAGGAGTTGTTCGATGTGCACACATGGATGGCAGCACACCAATCTCTTGCTCCCAGCAGTGTGGTCAGCACTGCGGGGACCTGCACCCTCTTCCTCCACCACCTACAAGAAGAGGATAGGCCAGCAGTTGCCCCGTGGAAAGAGGAACAGTAGGGTGTGATTGTTGAGGGGTGTGAGTGTAATCAATAGGTTTTTGTCTCCCACTGGGCTAAGCGCAAGATGGTAATGCGAGCCAAGAGCTGAGGCAGGGGACTGAGTTCTCTTGCATGCCGTGAACACTTACGAAAGGCAAAAGATACAACAGCAAGCAGTCAACTGTTACAGTCTCTGGTGACTCTGTCAGCTGGTTCCCTTTCATTTGGCCTCATGTACTCCTTTTCCTACAAGTTTTCTTATTTTGGACAATGCACTTGTGCTATCATTGTTGTACAGTTTGAAGACAAGTTCTTCCTCACAGACACAAGACCAAAGAAAAGACTGACAGCAACAAGTCCCTTCTGGGGCAAGAAGCCTGACTGAACTGCATAATTTCTGTCCTGCCAGTGAAGAGCAGGGATGGACTGCAATGCAGTCCCTAGTTTAAGTCCACAAATCATAATGTCAGCACCAGACTTTAGGGAAGCCTCATGTGATGGCACTCAGTGGTACCAACTGTGCCAGTCTCTCAATCTAAGAAGTATAGAGTTGGTCTGTGTTTGGTGGCATCTTTAAAAATCCTTGTTATGTTCTTTACAAAGACTCCTGTGTCTCATGTAGCACAAGACATGCTCAATATACTATTGTGCAAGAATCAAGTGGCTCGTTTTCGTAGGCATCCACCAAAATGTTTCCCTGTTTTTAAATATAATGTGTTTGTTCCCTTCTGTCCTATGCCCATTCATATTTCTTGGGATGGGAGGGTAAGAATGAACGTAGAACTCCAAGCTAACTTAAAAATTAAAAAAAAAAAAAAAAAAAAAAAAAAAAATTGAACACCCCTCCCCCCCAGCCATGATTCAACTTAGCCCATAGAATTCTGTTCTTATGTATTTGAAACTTGGAAGAAGGCTTGAGAAATTACAAATTGGCACAAATTTACTTGAAATGAGAGACAGCATTAACTCAGAGGCTTAGGCATTGCTGTGGCTCTTTCTCTGCAAGCTGGAGCCAAACATGTCATGACCAGATAACACTGCCTCTGAATTTCCTGTCCTTTTGCAAGATGGCAATTTCTGTAGTTCATCCCTGTTTCCAGCGAGGCTACTCTGAACACCGAGTTCACAAATAAAACCTAAAGACTGGGATTTCTGTATCAGCCTGGATCTTGCCACTGATCTTTTAAACTGCTATAGTTTTCAAGTGAGGAAATGAGGTCAAAGAGTTAAGCCACCCCTTAGCAAGATTTACCCTTTCAAAAACATGCCAGCGTGTTGTGATGCCTGGCGCCAATATTTGTATAGGTGGATTAGCTTCTTGAAAAATCGTTTTGTTTGCTTTTCTGTTGACCCCTCTCCTTGCTGCAATGTTTCTCAATTAGATCCAGCATAGTAATTGCCTGACACCATCCCCCATACCTGCTCCTCGTGGAAGAAGCAAAAGGAATACTTTGTGGGGAGCACAACAAGGGATCAGGAGACGAGACTAACTGGCTGAATTTAGGATTGAGCAGGCATGAAGTATTACCAGATATACAGGCAAGGATCTCAGAGGTTTTGAGGCAGGGTGGGGGATGCTGGGAAGGGATTGTTTGGGCTCACATGCTGCAGAGACTTTTGATCAATTAGGCTGGCTCCTGGGATATTATCATCTGAGGTATCTGCTGTTGATTCATAGTGATAGTGGTCCAGATAAATGACTCCTTCAGTCCAGGATATTTAATTCCTATGCAGTTAGCCCCTCCCTTGCTTTCCAAAGAATAAAGACTCTCTCTCTCCGTCTCTGTGTCTCTCTCTGTCTCTCTCTGTCTTTCTCTCTCTTAAGCTTGCAAGGCACTGGCTGTGACAGAGAAGGAAGGCATTTGCCCAGTGCCTAATACTGCAGCTTGTACAGTCCTACAGGAGAGGCAAGCAAGCAGAGAGGAAATACAGACCCTGATTTTGAGCTCTTGTAGCTCCCTGATGCCGTTCATGCCATTGCTAGTGCAGCTGTTGGCCATCAGCACTACTGAAAACTTCTTACAGCTTATCCCATAAGTTTAGGAAGGGGTCTGAGGACAAACCTAAAAGATACTTCGTTGCCTTCATCCCAACTCCTTAATACTTGTTCTGATGATTACATAAAATTTCCAACAACTGTAACAGTGCCGGCATGAGAAGACCACAGCCAATCATGTCAATCGAAAGTGTCTCACTGGGCTTCACCTCTCTGTATACCCCTATTACCATCATGAACAAGAATCCATTTATTTCTCCTCTCTTGACTCCCCAAACACATTTGGTTCCTCTGGGAAGAGAAACATCTTGCTCCAACAGGAGCCCCAGTCAGCCAAAAGACCCAAGAAAGCATGAAAACCCATCCGTTTTATGCTGAGGACTCACTGGCCCCTTTCCGCCAAGCTCCTGGAGAGGCWGGGGTCTCATTAGAGTGCCTTTGCAGCCGCACACCTGTGAGCCTTTCACTGGAACCGAAACAGCAGTTGTTCTAATTAAACGGCACAGAGCAGGCCACCTTAATCACTGGCATGATTTCATCTTCCTTCACGAGAGAGGGGAAGAGGAATCAAAACTGATAAGAGAGAGGAAAGAAGGTGAAATGTGCTGAGTCCCTGGTTCCTCAATTTAAAGCACTAAGGGATGTCTCTCATCTCTGTAAAGATTAATGTGAGCTTCTGATGGCATGTTTTATTAAATGGTTATATAATAATTGATATTTGAAAGCAGGGYTTCCAAAAGCCACTAAATGCTTTAACAGGACAAGACCCAGTGGCTTTCAATGGCATTTCTGCCTGCGAGTCACTCAGGTGCACTGGAAAACTTCACCTTTACTCCTTTATTCAAATCAGTGCCTCATTTACTCCATCAGTGTGACCTTGCCATTCTACGTGGAAGAAACCAGGGGCAGGGGTGAAAACCATAAGCCCTCTAGGGAGAGGGTCCATGTTTCCTCAACCTTGGGTTGAAGTAGGAGGTGCTAGGAGCACACAGCCTGAGTGAGAAATCCATCAGCTCAGGAGCAAGTACCCAGACACCAAGGACACCCAGGAAATATCAACACGATAATTCCCGTTCTGACTCTCCCAAAGCCTGTAACGGGGAGGCACATCTGTCCCTGAGACAAGGCACACAAGCAGGCCGGGTGGAAATGCTGCTGGCAAGCCAGAGGGCCAGTGGGCCAAAGCTTAATAGGAAAACAGCAGTGATTTGTCTCCACCACTATTTATGTTTCAAGCACATGACAGGTTGTCAGTGGAAGTGAGTGCTGCTAAATTTACTGCTTCTCAAATCCCYGCCACAGTTGCATACTTGACAAGTCACTTCATTTGAAGGGCTAGGTGTTGGGCTGGATTTTCCTYCCCCACGCACTCCTTCAATGAAAGCCACAAACAGCTTTCTTTACACCACAAACTGATCCCCATGGGGTCTGTGCGATCAGGGTGTGAGTTTAGAGAAGAGGGACGTTCCCGGCATATTCATTTTTAACCCTGATACACGCTGGTCTTGTTCTGGGCCCCTTGACTGCAGATGTGTGTCTGACAGGACACGCACGTGACTGAACTGAACAAGTAACAGCTTGGTTACAGGACTGGGCATTCAGAGGCAGGGAACGTGAGAGCCTGGTGAGCATGAGCGAGTACCAGCTGGGTGTGTGGGCGAGAGCTGCTGAGCGTTGTAAGGAAAGCACTACCAAAGATTGTGGGGATGCAAGAGGAAATGCAGGTGGGTGAAAGAGTGCCTGGGTATTAGACTCTGCATGTATGTGTGCAGTGTAGGGGTGGTGGAAAAAACACGTGGAATAATGGGTGTAGGACTGGAAGTATGAGCGAGCATTAAGGTGAGGATGAGCAGGGAGGAAGGCTGGCAGGCAGCAGACAGGATGGGAGGATGAGCACAGGGGCGTGCCTGTAGTCTTGAGTGTGAAGGACTGAAGTACAGAGTATCATTTGCCTCCCAAGTGTTGCATGGTGCCTGCATCCACGCAGCCTCATGCATATTTGCAACGTTACACATTCAGCAGGTGGGAGAAGACCCCTTATTAATGGCTGTAATGAAAATCTATAATGGCTGGATTCAAACACTCCTGCAAAGCAGCAGAAGGGGAATGAGGCTGCCATTTGATGATGGGGGCCATAAGAAGCCCAAACCTTCCCTTTTTTCCCCTAACTTGTCCTCACTGCACTACAGAATCCTTGTTGAAGGGCTATGGTCTTTGTTGCGTGGAAGCTGCTCCCTGCTTTATGCAGCTGTGCTGCTGGGCAGCACCACATCTGATTCATTTTGGCTGCAGATATCAAGACAAAGCTGTCAGGAATATGGTGTTAGGAAAGACAGACAAATGGGACTGGGCACATCCTCCTGCCTCAAGCACTCCCTTCATTTCTTCTCTACGCAGCGGAGCTCTGCTTTCTCCCGCACATACACTTGATCTCATGCACAAGATCCTTTCATTTTGTTCTCTCATGTGCACTCAGTAAATTACACACGTGCATGGGCACATGCCCCTACACAGTGTGTTATGCAGAAGCAGGACACATCCTCTTTTTTCCTGTCACAAGTGTGCAGGACGAATGCAATCCTCCATCAGCCCTTTAGGAATCTGCTCTGCTTCCTTTTCCAGTGGTGTAGGCCAGAGGCCCTTGTTCTGCAATTGTGCCTCACAGTTTATATGATTAAATGTAGCATCTGCAGCTATATTAGCTGGGCTATTAGTGACAAGTGCTATCAATCCTCATACTTCAGCAAATAAACTGATCACCAGCTGGAGACAGAAATCTCCCCTTGTCTCTCATCACCATAACATACAAACTGCTTTATGTGGGTTTCAGATGGAGGGAAACAAAGAAAGGTGGAGTTAGAGACTGACAAATAGTTTGGGGTGTCTTCTATTCTTTCTTTGGTTCCCTGCTTTCCAAAGAACATAAGAGACTTTTTTTTTACGGATGGCTCATCCAAGGCTGCTCTAAGTTTTGCTGGGGGTGAGGGGAAAACACAACAATTGTGCCCTCCCACCTGGCCTCCAAGGACTAAGAATTCATCCTCAGTAATCATCTGTGCCTCTTGGATTGAGGCCCTCTGACACTTCTACAGGATAATAGCATTTCTTAATAACCAGCATTTCAATCAAATTCCTTTCTATCACCTCTCCAGTACTAATACTCTGTCTGAGTACTCTGTATAGGCTAGGACTCAGTGAGGACAAAAAAAAAATCCTGAAACTTCGACCATAAGGTATTGAAATAATATTAAAAAAACAGGTTTTCAAACACCCTCTCCTCAAACACTTATTTCTCAACTGCTCTCAAAACTGCTGTCCTTGTATTTCTAAGTCCAGCATTCCAAAAGGRATGCTGGGTTTGATTAAAACAACTTCCTGGCTTATAGGTTATGTCAATATCCTTGTGGGATTTTATGCCACTAATCTCAGCAGTCTGCAGTCTGCAGCTGCAGAACAGTTGAGGGAGGGGAGGAATGTTAACTCTATTAAAATGGCAAATTCACCTGCAGACTGTATTTTCTGACTAATTCAGGAGTAGAAGGTCTTGAGATAATTTTCAGGCAGTATGAGCTTGCATATACAGGAGGATGCAACACACAGGAAGGAGAGGGGAGAAGAGAGAAGAAAGGAGAATGGAGAACAGGGGAAGAACTGTCAAGACAACAAAAATTTAAAAAAAGTAGCATAAAGAGGATAGTTTGTGAGACCCAAGTCCTGAGAAGAAGGACAGAAAACGAAATAGATAAAGAAATGAGACACAGAGTATAAGATAGAGATGAAAGTTTGGTTAAAAAGAAGTGAGGGGATGCAGAGGGTTAGGGCAAACAAGCAGAGCCCTGAGCAAGGTGAATTGCCATGGGAAAGCAGCGGGGAATGCAGTTAATGTTGGCTGGGAATACAACATACAAGGGGTAACTGAGGTCTGAGTCTTCCAGATGTATTACAGTTATATTGATCTGTGGTAAACAATTTCACTGCTCACAGGCAATTCACGGCTGTTGGCGCTATCACTGAGGGTCTCAGACACTTACATGCTGTGTACACATGCACAGGGCATACAAGGAGAAAAAAGGTAGGTTCCCATGACCTTTAGTAGTGAGGGCTTGGGACGGAGTGGGAATGTTTGGTGCTGACTCCTCCTCCTTACTTTCTGCCTGCTTCATCTCATTAAAAGCAGATAAAATACACCATTAACAGCCATCCCATTTCTAGACAAAAAAGTGCTCTATTGCTACCTTCTCAAATACAGAAAGGTCTTCTGGAAAGTCTGCAATTCATGGATCAAAAAGACAAAGAAGAAGCCATAGCCCCAATCCTCAGACAATTCCAGAACTGCAGGAGACCTAGAAGATAAATCTCCAGCACTTTCCATGTAGCCCTGGAAGAGCTCCTATGAATTTCTTTTTGTCTTCATCCCCTAGGCTTTTGCTGTGAACACACCCTGGTTTGCAGGGAGGCCAGTGTGGTTGCCAAGAGGCTCAGGGAGGAAAGAAACAGAGAGCCTCTCCAGTCATTTGTCACTGGGGTCATTTGAGGTTTTGGTGCCCTCACATACAGATCTGTTCTGGTGGGCAAAGGCTCTGCACATCTCCCAGCTGTGTCAGTGGAGCATATGTCACACACTGGAGCTGGGCCACTGGATGCAGGCATGGGAGGGAGCCCAGAGGTTGGAATGCAGCAGGAGGCTGCTGCAAGAGGAGATGGGAATGAAGCCAAACCAGACCACAGGTCTGGCTCCTTACTCRACAGAGAAATAGCTTTGCTGCTCTCTGATCTCCTGAACACACAGCTTGCCCAAAGAGGCTCTTATCTGTTATATATAATGGGAAGGCTGGGATCTGCTATGAGGGGAAAGAGTTCTGCACTCAGATCTGATGAATTCTGGCTTTTCCTACACCTCTTTCCTCTTCCAGCTGGAGGCACTTGTAGAGAGTCATGGGAAAGAGATGGAGAATTGAGAAACTGAGATACTGAGAAACCTATTCAGGTATTTCTTTACTGAATCCCAAAGACTTCCTGAGCTCTTTCCAAACAGAAATTGGCTGAAGGTGACATATAGCCCTCTGAATTTGAACCTCCTCGGGACATTTGTGCACACTGGTCCTGTCAGCATGCTACGTTAACTCATATATCACTTGTTTAATGATTTAGGGATTTGACCACTTTAGCTTGGGAGCAGATAGTGAATTGAAGGCAGGAAGGTTTGATTTCCCATCTGTGTTTCTGTACACTCAGTCATCCTCGAAAGTGGCTGATATCTGCACAAGCCTAAAGGCAATCTTGGCTCTTTCAATTAAAAAAAAAAAAAAAAAAAGAAAAAGAGACATTTAGGAGTCCTCAGAGAGACAGAGATGGTTTGATGCTGGCAGAGAATATCTAGCACTGCTTAGAATCCTAAGGTGGGAAATGGTCCTGCTTCCCTTTCCAGGTGGGAATACCTCTCCCCACCGGCATTGTGGTGCCCATCACCATCTCTGGGCAGGAGAGGATGCCTTAAGAGCTGAGGCAAGAATACAGGCTGTCAAGATGCTCACCTATATTGTTTGCATGGTAGCTATGGAGGTACAAGCAGCCTTTACAAGTCCAAGGCCAGAGCCTGGTCTAGGTGATAGATTAAATCTCAGTTTAGTCTTTCTAAGGAATGAGGCTGCAGAAATTCTTACTGAGTTTTCTCAGGAGAAATGCAGTCTAAGTTAGATTCAGACTAATAGCCTAACACTTGTTCCTCTCTAAAAGCAGAAAATGCCCAAGGCATTTTTCTTGTGCATGTGCAAAGACACTGATCACAAACCTGTATACAGCACCACGCTCTGGGTCCCTTCTGCAGAGAAAAATCATTAAGCAAAATCATACGCATACACCCAGCAAAAAAAGCAAGACATGAAAAAAAACTGTGTGCAGAGGGAACAGTCACAGCTGTTTCAATTTACGAGACAAGAAATTGTATTTCAAAGAGAATACAGAAGTTTTCCCCTTTGAGAAAGTTATTAACCAGAATTTGCAATAAACCCGACTCCATTTACAGGCCTCTAAACTGAAGGGCCCTGATAGAGATTATATTGCATTCTGTAGGGCTCTGCCCTGCCAAGAACAGCTCAGAAGCCTCAGACCTTGCCATCCCAGAGGTCTGAATCACCTCTCCTGCTTTTTTACCCATCACCCCTGCTTCAAGTTTCTCACCCTTTTTTTCACCTCTTCAGTTCACATACCTCTTCTTGTCTTTTCAGTTTTGACTCTTACTCTGTCTCCCTCCTCCTCTTCCCCTATTATTCTCCTTTTTATCTTCGAACCCTTTTTTCCTTCCACTCATATATTTGTCCACAAGACTGAAACCTGACTGTACCTCAGCTGAACCATTGCAATGACAAAAAACATTCATGCAGGAATAGTGTCTTGGTGAAACATCTAGAAGAATTCTCATACCTGCAGCTTTGTTTTGCTTTTAGTTGTCTGTTACATGGCAAAAACAAGTGGCAATTGCTTCAAGGGGGATGATGCCATACTGCACCACATGGCTGGAAAAGACTTCATTTTTCTACTTCAAAGCTGTAAGGAACTGAACCAGGGGGCGGGGAGCGGAGAAGGTAAAAAAATACGCTACAGCTGAGGGAATATGCTACAGCTAAAGAGAAATCACTCGGAGGTGTTGGCAGCAAAGAACTTCACTTACAGAAGCTGGGCTGCTGGAGATTTCCTTGAAGATGACCCACTGAAGATGTGTTTGATTTGAGCTGGTAAAGGCTTGTGCCTGTTTGTACTTGAGGACCCTAGTGGAAGGCTCAAGGCTAATTAAAATCTTCTTGCATGTAGTAGCTTTGATGCTTAGCACGTAAACAAGAAAGCAAGAAAACAACAGAAGATGTCATGGTGGTATAAAAGAGGGAGTAAAATGCAGAGAGGGAGAAGGTCAATCCAGCAATCCCATGCACAGCTGCTCTCAAAAATTGAAAATTTAGTGGAACATATATCCATGTTTCACTCTCGCTTGGTAACAATTAAATAAGCAACTTAGGGAGGTGATAGATTATCCATGAAGGAAAAACAATAAATCAATCAGTTATATAAATAAAGGACACTATCTTTCTCATTGCTGGAGGACAGACAGTGGCCTGGGTGGACTACTGCCCTTTTTTCTGGCATGACTGCTCTTAGACAAGTCCTCTGTGTCCCATTTCTTTCCACTTCTATCTCATAGTGTCTCAACACTCACTTTTCTATACATCTATTTGTGTGTGGCCAACTTTATGTAACGGAATTTGTATGCAGCAGCCTGAAATTAAAGATAACAAGCATTGCAAAATTTATATTCTCCTCATTAAAAAAAGAAAAATCTTCCCTTACCAAGTTTGACCTAGTAACTCTATCTCCCTTCTGGACAATATATACTCTGCTGTACATACAACAGAAGCAATAAATAAGCCATCATGTAAAACAAGAAATGTCTTTCTAATAGGGCAGTGAGTGTTTGGCATGCACTCATTGATTTAAACATCAGCCAAACAGGTAATGATGAAAAGATGAGAAAATGCCTGGTTTCACTCAAGAGCCCAATCAACATATTACAAAAATCTTCCACAGTTTTTACACAGTAACTCTCTGAATAACTCCTGCTGAGGAGTGTCCAAGGCATTGGGGTAGGAAGTATTTGACTCTGCTGCCCCAAACCTCTCTGTTTGGAAAACAAAAGACTTCAGTTTCCAGTATTTGGAGTCTTGTGCTCTCCCTAGCACGAGTCATGGTATGTATTAAGCAAGAGCTCAGTCTTCTACAACAAGCAATGGCCAATACCCACACCAGTAGAGGGAAGATCTCATCTAAGATGGGAGCAACAGCAAAAGCAGCTGCTATTCAGTAGTCTAAAAGCAGCCTTTTTCTGCTTCCATCACATGCTCCTACCTCCACTGGCCAGCGAAGTCTCCTTTTTAGCCTGAGATACCCACTCACGTTTCTAAGCCTCTCTGTAGCCAACCCGAAACACAGTGTCAAACAGGCTTATGCTGAACCACTCAGGGTTTTGAAGTCGAACAAAAACAAATTGGAAAAAATACAACATACAGGAGACAGTCTTTAGAGTGAGCATTCTGTGAGTCTGGCAGGAAAGTGACTGAGCATCTTACTGATTTGTACAATACTGCTTCTCTTTCAATTCATCCACTTTTAAACAACACACTGAACTGTCTCAGGAGACTCCCTGGTTAGGGGTTCATCTCCACGCAGCTCTTCCTGTCCATCTCCTTTTAGTAACCAGGCTTTCTTTTCCAGTTCCCTCAGTATGAATACCTCCACAGGGAAAAGCTGTTTTTCTCTGCAATCCCCAGTTTAATACTCTGACACGACATCTACATCTTGTTGCTGGTTCTTCCTGTTAGTGAAGTTCTATCTCTGCCTTTTATGCCCCTTCTCCTTAAGTCATTTGATTTTCCTCTTCTCTCTGCCCTGCTTCACCCTTTGTGGTGGGGTTTGTGTTTTTTTACCTTTCCCTTTCCTCCTCTCCTGGAAATGTGCCAGCAATACAGCAGAAGGGAGCACATCGAGAAAGGTTAGGCAAACACAACATTATGATCAGAATCAGCAACATATTGCTCATTAAACATTTAAAATCAACAGTTGCTGGCTTGATCTGCCAATATTGTGAGAAATGCCAGTTTGAGCTCAAGGTGCCTCCTGTTTCCAAAATGGCTTTATTTATGATGTGGGAGCTGGTGGCTGTGAGAACAAAACCCTACCTCCAGCGGCCAACAACACCCAAGCTACAGGCAGCTCCACGGAAAGTTCCCCAGCGAGCACCAATCGCTTCTGCCTCCCTGACACCCCCGCTGCTTTCCAGAAACAAATGGATGTGTAAGAGCACAGAAATGTGTTTGCAGGAGATAAATTATTTATCTGAAATTTACTGTTGTGAAGTCAGCGTAATTCTCAAATCCGCAGACATATTTTATGCACTGATAGGGCGTTTCAAACAGGGGCATTTTGACTCATTTCTTCCCTCCTCCTGCAAGTATTAACACAATAATGCCTCACCTGGAGAAGAAAAGAGCTGGTGCTGGAGCTGGAAAAGCAGAAGGATAATAGGCTTGTAGTTTCATATTGTGTCCCAGTAAAGTTCTGTTTCTTGATAAACAAACCAGCATAACACTCCTTTCCCTCCTCCCTCCAACCTCTGTGATATTTGCATTTATATTTTTTCTTCCTAGTCTACAAAGTTGATGCCTTTGGTAGTTGGAAAATCAAGCTTTATGCCATACAAGGTACAAACGTGACTACTGTGGGCAAATCCCAGAGCCCTCCAGCTCTGTCAGTGTCCTCCCTCCTGCCCTGCAGCAGTCCCTGCTTTCTCAAACCAGCTCAAAGACAGGTCACTCCTACACCCATGCACATGTCCACTACATATGTACCACTACATGGACACTATCCTCTCTTCTGCTGGTTTCTGGGACATTCGTGCATCGATCAAGGCCTATCGAATTTCCCATTCTTTCAGGAGTCCCTTGGGTAGTACAGTGTATCTAAAGCTATGCCACTGATCCAAACTCAGATTCCTGCTTCCCAGAAAATAATTTTTGGGAATTTTTGCCAATTATTCTGAAGGGAACAGAGCTGGATCCTAGGTATCAGTGTGAAGATCTATTCACTCTGAATTGCACTTGTTTGAAGCACAAAAAATAAGATTGTCTTCTGCTGACGCAGGAGTAAAGAGATCAATTATAAAGCACATGGTTCACACAGCAGAAAATCAGCCCAACATTTCTGACAAGCTCTTGTCCACTGAGCAATAACGAGTCCTGCAGATGCTCACAGGCACCCTTCACTTTAAGTCAGTCAGAATGGAAATGAATACGGCCTGACCATGTCTCTCCCTTTGTTCTGCACGGGTGTATTTAAACAAGTGCACGCTCAAAGAGAAGCCAATGGCTTGCTCAAGGCTCTAGTAAATCCAAAAGGCAGCAATAAAGACTGCACTTTTCCAGAATGTGAGCATTTTTGAGAAATCCGATGGCATGCTTCCAACAATTCAGAGTTCCTGTAGACAACTCCCAAAAGCTCCTCACTTTAACAATAATTCTGTAAGTAGATGCACTCCCCTGCCTGCCACTTAAGAAACCTAATCACATACCAGATCCTCCATTAGAGCTGGCCACTCCACAGCACAGGAAAAGCAGGAAGTCATTTTCACTGAAACATGGTCTAAGCAACTTGAAATGCTGCCGCTAGTTTTCAGAGGAAAAAGAAAAAAATAAGACTCCTTTTGATAGAAAAACAGTTACTCACTCTCCTTGCACCTGGCATCCCTTTTGTTTGTTAACCCAAACAAACACCTGACCTTTGGCCAGATAAAACATGCTGGATTTTCACTGATAGGAGCAAGTCTTCACTGTGGCTTCCAGTGGCTATTTTTATGTGCTGTTTGATATTCAGCAGGAAAGATGGAGCCCTTCTTCCCTCCCTTTCCCCGCTAATTACCACTGACTGCTGTCGACAGGACTGCAGGGCCCTGTTCAGGTCACCCCAAAGACCGCACTCTTACACTCACATTCTGTGACAGCAACTGATGGTGAAACATTGCTGCTGCGTTAACCCAGATACCAGGCAGCCACAGAGATCTCAGACTACTGCCCCATCACAGCACCATGGATCCGGACAGACCTGGGCCACGCCTGGCAAGTGACCCTCCAAGGGTGAGGCAGACTGTGGCACAGCTACTCACCTTAAACAGAAACGAAAGTGTCAATGTTAACCGAGGTAAAGAAGTGGCTTTGAGTCACCCTCCAGTTTTCTGAGCCAGAACTGAATCAGAACAGCCCTCTTACTTCATCAGAGGCATCAAAAGAGACAAAGCAGCAGCAGGTTTTGGTAACCAGCCAATGACTTGACTGACCAAGGACTGTAAAGGAACAATAGTACACATGTATCTCCTGGATCTGAAAAATGTACAACTTGCAAAAAACCACTTAAGCCTGAAAAAAACCCTACTATAAATGAAGCACGGATGATCTAAGCTCTAGGTATGCCAGAAAAGTTAAACAGAAACAAAGCAAGTCCAAATTTCTACACATGGTACCATGACCTGAGGACTGAAGAGTGAGTAGCCCCACAAAGCAGCATTATGATTTTTCTAGAAACCCAACAGCATCAAAATCGTTTGCTCAACTTGCAGTAGAGTTGCACGTTTCGGCAGTCCAGTTATTTAATCATTTAATTGTCTGGAATTATTGGCCTAAAATGAGTGTTGAATAAATCTGCCCCTTTATTAGGCCAGGAAGCTCCCTTGAGTCCCCAGGGGTGGAGCAGCCCGCAGACCATCATGGTTTGAAGCGATGCTGCACTGCAGAACTGTATCGGTGTCAGAAACATCTCACAACYTCCTCCCAAGAGGGTTTGCTGAGGACTTGATCCTTCAGGCCACAGGTCTCCGTAATTGCCTTCTTTATCTGAACAAGGTGAAATAGCTGTGAAGGGATAACTTTTTATTGATTTAGTTAAAGTGATGTTACCTGTCCTCTAGTCAGCATTCTCCCATCATTTCAAGAGTGTTGTGTTTCTTCCAGCACAGGCAGATTCAAAGTAAAGTAAAAATCATAATAAGCTGGTCATGTGCACCTCTATAACAGGGTCAATTTTAAAATTACACCTTTGGTTAAATGGGTGCAACTTCCCCATGTAGCCAAGCTCCGAGCTCCCTTTTTAAGAATAGGTAGCACACCAAAAGCTATTTTCTTATGAGAAACCCCAGAAATAAGTTTCAAGCCTCAGAGAGAAGGATTAATTTGCTAGTAATGAAAGTGACACACAGGGAAAATGTAAAATCAATCTTGTGTTTAAAGGCAGAACAACACTGGCTCCACTTCCTTTTTTTTTTCTTTCACTCTCGTTTTCCTCCCCTCTCCCCATAGTGGCTTGTTACCACCGAGCATACATTATGCACATTACCCACAAATCTCTGCTCTGTTTAAATTAAAAAAAGAAACAGCGTTTTTAATCAATCTATTTGCACTCTTCTGCCACAACTCACAAAAGCAGTTTGATTTCTTTTCATTGCTCTCAAGAGAACTGAACACAGATGACTAAAAAAACCACTGCAAACTAGTAATAATAATAGCAGTAGTAGCAATAATAATAGTGACACCTCCCCCCCCCCAAAAAAAAATAAAAGGAAAGAAGAGGCACAGTTAGCCAGTTCTTGATCAAAACACAGACTATGCTAATAAATATCAGGGAAAACTTAAGTGAAACTCAGTGATTTGGCTTGTTCTGACCTTGGGCATCCCTCCCTCATACCACCAACAGGTAAGACCAACTGCAAAACAATGGAGGGACTCTTCAATCCTATAAAAATCAGATTATCTCTGCACTTTTTCTCCAGTTCCTGGCAATTCTGCTACATGCACATTTGGAAATGAAGTTGTTCCTAGGAATTCAGACCCTATCTTGTGTTTCACATACCCTACGATTCAAATGCAAAATTAAAAATAGCAGAGAAACGGTTAGCTGGTTTTGCTTGTAATGAATCACAGCCATAATTAATTCTACTGTTCAGATCTGGGGATTGCTAATTCTTTCCTTCTTTCTCCATTAAGACAACAGGAGGAAAAGCAGACCATTGCTTAACAAGACTACATCATGCTGAGAACTCCTGTTCAGTTTTCTCTCCATAAACAATTTTACACAGTGAAAACCTTTTTCTTCCTCTTTCTTCCACAGCTGAAGGGAAAAGAAAAACAACCTTCCCAAGAAGGAACCTTGAAACAGAACAGGATCTCTTCATTGCTGGACCCCTAACAGAGGGAGACCTTGTAGCCACAGAAACTGGTTTCCCACTGCAGATGCTTTTCTGCCTCCTCTACCACCCTAAGGCAGCACCCCTTCTACATCTGAAACACTTCACATGAACTATACACCAGTATGGGGTAGCTACTGCTAGATGTACAACCATAATTTATTCTTTCAGACCTAAATATACTCCAAGTCTCACATGTTTTAGATTCCTGGACTTAGTGTTCCAGCAGTAAAGATCCTGCCAACATGGTGATATGTCTCTCTGCTCCAACCCAGATACATAACTTGTCCCTTTCGGCCATATGAAAGACATCCACGGTACATTAATGCTAAATTACATTCACAGTTTAAACTGTGAAAAAGATTTACTATTCAAAGAAGTAGAGCCAGGGACCATATCCAAGATACAAATCTAGATGCTAGTTCAAAATGCAAGCGTTTTGGGTTGTCAACACCTTAGGCTTTGGTTTATACTTATCTTCAACCAAAATATTGCCATTTACCCCTGCAGCTTTAAAAATGCAAGAGAAGGAAAGGTACTGGTTATCTTCCTAATTGCTTGTTTGTAGCAACCACCTGCATAGGAAATAATGCTTGTGTTTGTCATGGGTTTTAAGAGAATTATTAGATTCTTTCTACACACAGAAAGTCACTGGCTCTGGATGACTAACTCCATAGAACCGTAGAATGGCTGGAGTTGGAAGGGACAGTAAAGATCATCTAGTTCCAACACTCTGCCGTGGGCAGTGATACCTTCTGCTAGACCAGACCGCTTAAAGCCCCATCCAGCTTGGCCTTGAATATTTCGAGAGACAGGGCATCCACAACATCTCTGGGAAACCTGTTCCTGTCCCTCACCCACTCACACAGTAAAAAATTTCTTCCTTGTATCTGATCTAGATTGACCCACTTTCAGTTTAAAGCCATTCCCCCTTGTCCTAAATGCCCTTGTAAAAAGTCCCTCTCCAACTCTCTTCTTAGCCCCCTTTAGGTACTGGAAGGGTTTCTAAGGTCTTCCTGGAGCCTTCTCTTCTTCAGACTGTGCAAGCCGAACACTCTCAGCCTGTCCTCATAGGTCCTTATAGGACTTTTAAAATTATTTACACCCAAGGTGGAGAGTTTGTGGCAACTGCCAATACTTCACTGTGCCAAGTGCAAAAAGAAACCTCGCCACCTCTTCCTATGTGAACTAAAATCAGACTGCTTTCCAAGATCCTGACTTTCTTCTGACTATTCTGTGATCTCCATGTCCAAAAATTTATCAGAGCAGAGATTCCCACCCTCTGCTTCAGGAACTTCATTCTTTTGCTTTTAAAAATCCTGATTCTAGGCAGAACACTGGTTGTAAAAGTGAGACAGTAGAAGACATTCCCTGTGATTCGCTAATTTTTCAAGGCAAAGGATGCTTTTCTCAAATGCCAAAAACACAGGAGTTTCATCAGAGAAGACTCCATCTACTCCATCCACCATTCCCAGCAGAAACAATCCTGTCACTAGAAATAGGTTTTTTTCTGCTGCTGATGCACAGGGTGAAAGAAAATCTCATTCACTTTTTGTTCCACTAGGTCTGTGAGGCTGAGAGAAACAGGCAGTTGTTTACATCTGCACGGTTAGAGGATGGGGCTCAAACACGGGGAGATACAATGCTGCTTCACGAGTGCACGCTCACAGAGGAGAACAGGGATTAATGGATAAAAATCAGACCGGCTACTACTAGGATTTCCAATAAGGCAGAAATCCTTTAGGATCTCCTGAGGAGAGACAGAACTCCCACCTCCCACGCAATGTCAGTTTATCACTGACTCACTGCACTGCAGGACAACTACAGGCCAGCAGACCCCTGTTTCAGTAGCCTTAATCCACCCCAGCGTGCACAACGGGGAGCAGAGGTAGTCAGCGGTTTGCCTGCTCTCCTAGGAGCAGAAAGCAGCCTGGATGCTCCTCTTATCTAGCTCCTGGAAGCTTTGGAAGAAAGGCTTCAACAGCAAAGAGCTTCAGCTGTCTCCTCAAGATTTTTGAACAGCAGGTAGTTCAAACAGACTGCTCAAGTCTGAAGCATCTCTGGTGTCAGGGCTGAACAGGAGAAGGAGAAGAAATGCTCTTTAGTGCTTGGACGTATGAAGACTTTTGAAATCTACACAGTATTTTCTCCCCTGCTGGGTTTCATTTCCTAGCGAAGAGCTATCATTATATATATATATATATATATATAAAATACCACCTCACATTTTCACCATCATTCGCGATTATAAATTCCATGCCTACTGTGCAAATGCTTTCTGGGGGGATGTTTCCCTCCTGAAGTTTTGCTATCCGATCACAATGGTATACAGATGGAAGACTGTTCTGCTGATACACAACGCACAGAATGGGGAAAACCCTGCCCAGATATCACCATTAACCTCTGCTACACCCCCATCAATGCAGTGCAGCTGATGGAGCCTTGCTGACATGCTCTGGAAGGGCAGACAAGAACTAGGATTAGGGACAGGAGTCAAAATCTAAGGAGTTTCAGTGTGGAGTTTTCTGACGCCCCTGAATCTCTTCTGAGCACTGCAAAAGAGCCGTGTGTGCATGTATTTACAGATGCAAGCCTATGTGCTTTTGCCTGTGATGGAGGACTTTGCTGTACATGGGAACGTGAGGAATATGGTCCCCTTTTCTTCCTCCTCCACTCAGAACATTTTTATTTTCTTTTGCATTTCTTCTAGGTTTCCTTGGTTTGTGAAGCCCACAGGGCAAGATCCAGAGCTCTTGAGCACAGCAAAGCCCATGGCAGTGGGCAGAAGGCTTGGATGGCTGGTACATCATACACAATACAGCTCAGTCTTCAACTGCATCAGCCTTCGTTATCTCAATCCTCAGCTTCCTGCAGGTTTGGCAGTTCTCCTCCTCTTTCTATTTACATCTTTGTTCTTCAAGCTGTATCAAGGCACCTGGGGTTTTACCCTGTTCCCTGGGCACCCTACCCCCAGCTCTGCCAAGAGCCCTAGCAAGCACTAAGGAGACAGAGAATGGAGAAAAACCTTGATTTTATTTTCTTTTTTTTTCCCCTCCTCCTTTTCTTTTCAGGATCCTCTCCTAGATGAGTGGCTAACTGCCTACAGCAGCTTTAATTCCTCTGTGGCAACACACTACACTGCCAAGCATTATTCACACAGGACAGAAGCAGGATGGGGCAAATGTAGAGGGAAGACAAGTGGAGAAAACTGAAAAAGAGTGAGCAAATGATTGCAAAGTAAAGGGTGTCAGGAGACAGGAGGGGAGAGAAGGAACAGGAAGGGCTTTGACTGAGGTGTTTATCCCTTAGTGCAGTCGCAGTTACCATGCAACTGGGATCAGCAGAGCGATGAGGGGGGTGCTCTCCCCCAGGAAAGCTGTAAGCAGCACTCAGCCAGGCAGCCTCAGAGACACCACACTGCCACCACCATCTCCCAGGGCAGCCCAGCCCACTCCTCCACTTGTCCAGGCACTGGGATGCACTGATCTCTCCTGTGCTGGTGGGGCACACCTTTGCCAGGGTGCTGTAGAGCTGCTCGGGGCTTGGGCAGGGAAGCAAAGCTGCTTTTGGAGTTCTAAGTGCTGCTGTTTGTAGCACCCCAGAGACAGAAAGAAACCAGCAGCTGGGATGGAGGCAGGGGACTGTTTTGGTTTCCTTCTTTAATAAGCTGCTCCCAGACAGTAATGTGCCGCAGCACTGCAGAGGGAGCAGGCTCTGACGTTAAGGGCTGTCTGTCCTTTGCTGGAGGATGATGAGTGCATCTCAGCCATGTGAGCTGGTGGGATGCAGGGCTGCTGTCTGGGGGCATGAGCTGCACCACGCCACCATGCTGGGCTCCCCCAGCCTGGCATCTGGGTCCAGCAGCCCAGGGTGAAGGGAAATTCCCACAGTACAACAGGGTCAGCTGAGCAACACCATTTGCAGAGATGAGGCTGAAGAAATGGCTCCCCCTGGCCTGACTCAGGCCATCATCACAGGCCAAAACCACAGCAACAAGATGCCTGGAGAAGCTAAGCCTGCTGTGAAAGCCCTTTCCCCCTGCTACTCAGTGAGACAGGCTGACACCACCTCCAGTTCCCAGGTGTCCTGTAGGGTGAGATGGCTTGCCTGGCAGCCCTCCAGCCAGTCAGTCTCTCCGGTTTACCCCAGAGTATCTCTGACACTGGGTGCTACACCCAAAGCCCTTTTTCCTTAACGGGATGGGCTTCCAACCTCCGATCTGTCCAGGAGATGAGGCAGGAGAGGGAGATTCCAGTGGTAACATGCTTGGTCTCCTGCCAGCTCTGTGAGGCTGCCCCKAGTCTCTGGGCTCATCCGTGCTGCGGGGCACGGGGGCTGGTACGGGCCTCATGTGGTGCTCTGGGCTCCCCCCACCCTGGGGCTGACAGCCAGCCAGTGCCAAGCCCGAGAGGTGCTCCAGCTGAAAATATCTAGGACACGGTGGGGGGCTGACAGGCGGGCGGAAGAAGAAACAGATGTGGAGCCAATGTGGTGTGAGGACTGTGTTTGACCTGCAATATAGCTAACATCAAAATCAATCTACCCACTGTAGCTGGTCCTTCACCCCTTGGCTACTACCCCCCTTGAACACCTACAACATATTATTCCTTCCATCCTCTGCCAAACTCATCTGTCTTTTTGCTGTATCTGCTTTCCCATCCTCTTCATTCCTCACTCCTATCTCTCTCCCCCTTCGTTTTTTTCCAGTGTCTTTCTTTCCTCACTGTGTTTTCTATTTTCCCCATTTTATTTCTTGCACCCCCACACCTTGTGGGATAAGATGCACCCCTTATCTTTCAGCTGCCTCTGCGGTCCCTCCTTTCCTTCATCATGCTGGCCTAGCATTTTAAGCCAGCTAAATATCTACCCGTCCTTCCAGCCTTTCACTGTGACATGTATCTGTGTGGCATATCTATTTATTAATTTCCTATACAGAAAATACCATCAGGTTTTTTTTGTTGGTTTTGTTTCTTTTTGGTTTTTTTTGGCTTGTTTCTCTCTCCCTCTCCTCATCATTATGAGAAAATAATGAGCTGTTTGGTCTGTTTTACTGGTCGCGGGGAGGAGGGGAGAGAAAGGAAGGGCACGTGGGAGTAGCAAGCCAGGTGCCCTGGATTGTTTGCCTGGAAAGTTCTTTCCTCTTTCTTCCTTGCCCACTGTGGCTTCATTTATCTAAGGATGTAGCAGCTTTTACTGTACATTATGAAAAAGCCTAAGAAAGTAATCATTCTGCAGAAGAGGAGGCAAGAGAAGCCATTAGGAACACAAGGGCTCTCTGCTAACCATTACCTGAGACTTGCCCAGGGCTGGCAGCTTGGAAGCAGGTTTATGATTGTCTCCCATGGCCCGTACATAGTGTCTTACATGAGGATTTTTCAAATGCTTCCCTGATTCTGGATGTTCATAGAAAAGTAAATATTAAACTATGAGTTGAAGTAGGACATAAAAATAAGAGGACCACCACCTCTTCCAGCCTTGTGGTCCCACTGCATCAGTCACTGGTTTATTACTGCTGCCACCTCCTTGCCATCCTTGTTTGTAGCCTCAGACCCTCTCCTGCAGGTAGGTATCACTGCTGTCCCCTGCAGTCACAGACATTGTCCCTGATCCCATATCCTTTTCCTTTAGATTTTTATGGCTCTGCTACTTTCCTAACCAAGTTCCCAAAGTGATGTCTATCATAGTAGACACCAAGAGTCCACTTCAAGCTCGCCCATGCCATCTGTGCTTTGACAGTCTCCTTTAACCCTCTGCAAGTGCTGGTGAGCACCTGCCAAGGAGAAGAGTGAACACCACACCTTAACACTCAGTGGTAGCTCAGCAGTTAACTTAAAGTTGACCAGGCAAAAACTTAAGATGGTAAGCAAAGTATTTTTTATTCCCTCCCCTCACAATTGGCCTGAAATATCATGACAAGCATTATTTATCTTATTAAGTACACTACATTAACCTTGCAAATATGCTAATGAACGAAAGGTGCTGCCTTAGCAGCTTTTTAGAATAGGAAATTAAACATGTTCATCAGAAAGCTTTTAATTATTATTATTTCTTAAATGCTGGTGTAAATGCAACAATTCTCCTTCTGCCAGGGGCATCAGAGGAGAAGGATGAGGGACATATGCCTCCATCCTCACGGCTGGCTCCAAAATTCTGTGTGGRTATTCCTACCTGAGCTACACGT
Organism: Amblyornis subalaris; assembly: GCA_018881555.1. Classification (NCBI taxonomy): domain Eukaryota; kingdom Metazoa; phylum Chordata; class Aves; order Passeriformes; family Ptilonorhynchidae; genus Amblyornis; species Amblyornis subalaris. The sequence continues at coordinate 1,231,392 of JACAXG010000058.1, forward strand.
TAAGGAGTTGCTCTGTTCCCCAGCTGCACTGCTGGCCTAGGGAAGGGAAGAGCTGAAAGATCAGGCAGGCAGAGAAGGGAAGACTAAACTGAGTACCTTTGCTGAGGTGTTCCTTCAGCACTGAAAAGGATGTAGGTACAAGTGTTGTATGCTGGAGGAGGACTGCAGACAACAGAGGGAAGGGGCCTTTGCCCAGGATGAGCTTCCAGCAGCTTCCCAAGCATGTGATGCAAGCCCTGATCTAGGAGAGCATGGGGAGCCTGATAGCTGTCTCTCTTGGCACTGGCTTTTGAAAATAACATGCTTGGCCTGAGCAAGGTGTCTTCTCTCCTTGTCTCCCTGTGCAGCCAGTGGAGAGGGAGAAGTGCTCCAGGGAGCTGCTTATCCCAGGCCAGTACAATGGCTCCCATGTCTCAGTGCCTCAGGTGGAGGGTCCAGCTTAGACACACAGCAGGGGCAATGCCTGCATGGCTGAAACAGCCCTGGAGCTGGTCAGGGTGACAGCACAATGCACTCCTGCACCCTCTTAGCTGCTGGCAGAGGTTTGAGCTGGTGCCATCACAACTTCTTATCCCAAGAACACAGTCATACCACACACCACATGCTGAGTCTGGCACAGCCCAAGCACATCTCCTGTCTGTCTAACAGCCCTGAGCTGTGGGCTGTGACAGCTCTTGGGCAGTGTGGCAGAGGGATGCAGAGCACCAGCACTGAAAACCCTCCTGTGTCTCAATGAGTGCACGCTGCTGATTCACAGCCCTTTCCCAGGGCTTGTCCTCAGCATGGTCCTCTTGGTTCCCTTTCCCATGGTGACAGACATACGCTGCTCCCCTGGCTGCCTACACCTCTTTCCTGGTGAGAAGCAGAGAGAACAACACTTCCAAGCAAGGCTTGACAAAACCTACTCCCACCAGGTGGAAAGCTGTGATTCTCTCAGCTCGTTCTGCTCAGGGCCTGATGCAGAGTGACTCGCCACCATGCCTGGCTGTGCCTACCCTGCTCCTGCAGGCTGTGCTGCTGCTTCTTCCATCCTGGCAGTCCTTTCTGATGAGTTTCCATTGCTTCCCTTACCATGCTCCTCACAGGGCAAGGTCAGCTCACCTGGCACAGGCAGTGCAGTCACAAACGTAATTTCTGATTATTTCTGGTTTTTTGAACGGTGGTGTTACTGTTGCAGACCGAGGGCAGCTGCCTTCACAGCTGCTGCAGCTTGCTGGTGCACTGCAGCCAGCATCACCCAGGAGATAAGGCCAAGGAGCACAGCTCTGCACTGTCATGCCTACAATCTCTCAAAGCTTTTTTCAAGCTTTTACATTGTTTTTTTTTTTTCCTAAGTAAAATCTTAAGAGGGCAGATTTAGCCCAGTATCCAATGTCTTTCTGGAGTGTGCTCTGATAAAGGGAAAAAATCATCCCTCAAGCAGCGTAGAGGTGAGGAAGCTTATCCCATGCCTCTGCGTGGGAACTGTCACAGCAGGATAAACCAAGGGAAATCAAAAGCTCAGAGATTTACCCAGACGCAGAGAAAGGGATGATATTATCCAATATGACATTACATGTTCTTTCTGTAACACAAATCAGCTTCCATCGGTCAAATGCTGCTCTCCTCTGACATGATAGTCTTCCGGAACAGACTGCAGTGCTGCAGGAGCTCTGAGCAGATTTTTCAGTGTGTTTGTTTTCCTGTTATAATTATTTTCTCTGTAGTCATCAATACAAGGTTGTCTTTCTGGGAGAGGCTGAGGCAGCACTAATGGGGCACAGCCCCACAGATGGCTCTCCGGCAGCGCCTTGGACTGGCATATGGCAARTAAGGAGCTGCGTGTCCTGTTCTCAGGCAGCAAGAATGTGCTGCTCCCTATGGTGTTTTCTGATGGGCAGTGCTTGGACAGCACAGCTCTGCTGGCCTTCTCAAAGCTGCTGCCTGAGTGCTGCCTCCTCTTGAACTGGATCTGCATTCGAGCAAGTATCTCATCGGTTTGGCTTGGCTTGAGACACAGCTCCAACACCTCCTCCGACAGAAAGCTGTACAGGACAACTATAGCAACAGCCTGGGACACGCGGTTGAGGTGTCTGCCCAGTCCTGGCGTCTCAAAGGCAAAAATCAAACCAGCAATAAGGAACAATCCCAACTGGGGTAAAGGAAATCTGAATCCACCCCTGATTTTTTACTCACTGTCCTTTGCACACTTGGCCTTTCCCATGCCCTTGGATCCCTCTGTCAGCAGCCTTGCTGCTCCCCAGCCATGGTTAGCAGGAGGTGAAGGAGACATAGTGTCCTGCTTCTGAGCACTCCTATGTTTCTGATGGGGAGCCCCAAAGTGACCCCCTGCATCCAGATGTGTGCACACACTCCTGGAGCTACGTGAATTACATCTTCAAGGCAATAATTTCCTCAGTCCCAGCCACATCTATGTTCCAGGCCAATGGGTTATTTGGGCCCAAATTGCACCTGGTTACACTCTGCAGACTGTGGTGTTGGAGCAGAGCAGTTACACCGCCAGTGCTGAAAGATGGATCTGTGAGACGTGTAGGGAGAGAAGGAGAGATTTGCATGGGGGAGAATGAGGAGACAGAAACTAGAGACACACACATAAGATAAAGTTTCTTGTTCGTGAAGAAAGCACAACAGATGATGGCGAGGCCATCTTTGCCCATGGCAGCATATTGTCATCCTGTTGGAAACCTTGCCAGAATTGCCATCATGGGAGACAGAGTGAGGGGTGCTGGAGGCAGAGCTGCTGCCGTGTCCCCTTTCTGGACAAGATGGCATAGGTCACTCCAGGGAGTGGATCTGATCTCTGGCATCTCAAGGAATCAGTCACAAATCACAGCTATATGTTTCTCAGTGTGCTCAGCTTATGCTATATAATGGGGCATCAGGCAAACATGGAAGAGGTTTAAGGAGAGATGGAGGGAGAAGGAAAGAGAGGCATCTGTGTGTGTGGGAAGGAGGGGGCTGTGGTTGCAGAAAAAGTAATTTGCTGACAAGAAAGCAGCAATTTATTTTGAGCTCCTACAACTGACCAGTGCATTCCCTTTCATCTCTGACTTATCTCTTCCTTTCTAGTACAAACCTTGGGCAGCACAGGGCCTGCCTCTCTCCTCTGTGGATAGTGCTGACTTGGGAGGCTAGAACAGGCCACTGTAATCAGCAGGGCTGCCTTCATCTCAGCTCCTTCCATCCCTGATGAGTCCAGCAGCATCCCAGTTTACCAGTGGAGAGAGCACAATGCAAACCCTGAATCTATAGCCAAGCTTTCAGTGGGAGTTGTTAGGTAGGGAGGTCTCTCTTTCTCTCGTGGGGCTCTCTAGCAGCAGTTTCCTTTCATCCCAGTCTCTGAACAGTAAACAGGTGGGTTTCATTCCTATTTACTGAGCTCAGATTTTGTGGGTTTTTTCTTTTTTTTTTTTTTGCTAAGATTCCTGGCATTCCTGGTTGGTACTGCAAGGCCATACTTGCTAGTAACTGGGCAGTGCCATGCATCCTCATGCATGGCTGTGTATCCCCTGCATCCTGTTCAGAAAACTGCTCTAGAGGTGAACCAGCAGCACTAAAGGAAATGAATGACTGAACAGAACTGGCTCAGCTCTCCTGGTCCCTTACTTAATAGTCTCCCTGCTTGCTCTGGAGAAGGACTGCTCTGGTTGGAGGCCAGAAAGCAGGAAGGCTGCAGAGAGGTTGTGGGAACTCCCTCAGGTTTTGATTTTTCTACTACACAGTTAAAAGAGTGGTCTGAAAACTTTTTAAACTTGACCTGAGTGCTCAGGGTGGACTAGCAAAGACCATGACATGAACTGGATAGCAATACTGGAAAAGTGAAAAAAGAAAAAAGAAAAAGAATAGAATTTTGATAAATAAAATATTATACAACTCATTTTTTATGCAGGAGCATAGAGTGCACTGGCCTACTTTCCTGATGGTATAGCTGGTCAGCTGGCATGGCTCCCAGGGGGATGCCTGCTGTGTGTGCAGTACCACCACKTTTCTGCAAGCAGGAGCCATTTGGCTGAAGACCCAGGTATGCACTGTCAGTCCTGCTCTCACACACCCTCTTCATCTCATTGTCATGACTCTATGCCACAAAGGCACAAGTAACAACACAGCCAAGCATTACCCTCCTCAGAACACTCAGGACTATCCCAGTCCTCCTCCCAAAGGTGAGAGGTGATGGCCAGGTGGGGCGCAGGCTGACTGCACCTTGCTCTTCAGTGCATTGCAGCAGCACAGTGAAGCCCAGCAGACTTTGCCCCGCGCTGTGGTACTGGTTCGGTTGGCTCTGTTTCTCAATGCCACCACCTGGTTTGGGGGCAAGGGCAGGGAGGAGGTTTTGAACAGCGCAGCTCGTGCAGTAGGGCACCTTCTCAAGAGTAGCCCACACTCTCTCTGCTGTGCTCAGGCCAGAAGGTCAAAAAGGGCAGCACACACGGGGCTAGAAAAATGATTCCTTCCTTTGKAGCCTGAAAGGAGAAGGAGATTCTCTGGAAGTCCTGAGCCCCAGTACCTGAGCTCTTTTGAGAAAATTAGCCCAGGCTGCCTAGCTTCTATTGGATTCTACTCTGAGTCACAAGAAGGAGTTAGTATGGTACCACTGATTTTCTGTACTGATGAAGTCTTCAAAAAAAATCTCCAAAAGCTAAATTTTCATTTAGTCTATTTATTTATTTTTAAATTGCATGTCAGTGTCTGTGCCAAACACCAGCAGTCAATACAGGACGTAGATGATAATAAATGTAATGTTAATTACATGCTTATTGTTACTCATTTTTTAATAAGCTCTTTATATGCAATCAAGTAATAAAGCAAAACTGAGGCTCTTTGCAAAGCATACTCTACCCAAGGAAGCACACAAGAAGCCAGAAAAGTCTCCAGAGAGGGTTCCAGACACCCGGCTGAGGTTCCTAACACTGATCCCCAGGTCTTCTGACAACACAGCCGTAGTAGCTAATCTGGTAGCCTGGCAAAGGATACTGGCAAAGAGCAGAGCTATATGTATGGACACCCAGGCTTCRTCCATCCATGATACCCCAGCCCCATGCTCACAACCATTCACAAACCAGTAGGGAGAGGCAAAGCAGCTATCTAGAGAAATATCTCTTTGCCTCCCCACCAAAACCCCATTGCTCATGGCAGAATTTCCAGTTCTTTGCATGTTAAGTTGTTGTGCTGCAATATGCCACTCCTTGATAGGAACAGAAGCCTAACTCACTAGGAAAAGAAAAGAATTCCTGYTCCTCATTTTGTATTAGCCTTGAAAGAATCTAAGATAAAATGTGTAAAAAKAACCTGTGATGATTTTATATGCAGGAGAATGATACTATTTTTGMGGATTCCTTCAGCCCCTGTAAAGCTGGACTTCAGATTCATAAGGCACCTGGATTTGTTGCTGAAGGCATGCAGRCAAGGCGACTGGTACAGCGAGCTAAAATGTCCTAAACCATTTCCAAAACATTTCATAATGCCAGACACAATCATATCTTTAATAGTAACACACAACAGCATCAAGGGTTTACCAACACAAACTGCAATATGTTGCCTTACTGCTGCATGACARGGTTACTACACGGAGCTTGTTCCCCACAACAAAGCTGACAAAGCCAGACGCCATCCCTGCCAGCACGCATTGTATATCTGGGGCAACTTAAGGGCCCTCTGATTGAAGGAAATCCTCCTCCTACCAAACACAGACTGGCAGCAAAAATGCTTCACGGCCATTTTTTTCAGTCTTAACGACTGTAACAGCTTCTGCAGTCTTTGTAAGGGAAGCGGCCAAAAAGGGGCAGGAGATTRATTGTCACTCAGCTCTTGCCATATGACGAAAGGAAGCACACAGTGAGGGATGTGCAGGAAGCCTCAGGGAAGGGAGATAAGGGAACAGAGGGGAAGAACGTGGGCTTAAGAGATACACTCCCCACCTGAGTCTGCCTATGGGAGTCTGATGAATGCTCATCTTTCTTAATATGCCTGAGTGTTAGGAAAGTTTGACTTTCTGTCTGAGTCTTGCAACATGAATCCACTCCTAGCCAGCAGGCAGTAATCCTAACCAAGTCCCTTTTTCTGGACACAAACTGGACAGCTGTCCAGTTTAAAGACCTGACCCAAGCAGTCTCACTTATGCAATACTTCTGGAGAAGCACTTAGGTGGAGGCCAATTGCAGGTGCAGTCTGTAGGGTTGCCTATCAGGAGCAGAAAGCTGCTTGGGGAAGGAGACACAACATCTGTCCTAAACTTTGATTATATAGGGCTTCTCTCCTCCCTCTTCCACCTGCCATTTTTTAAAGTGTTTATTTGCTATTTACCTCCAAGCCAGCGCCTTCATGCTCTGCAAACACAGGCACGCAAAATGACTGCAACAGTTTTGGAAAAGGACATCCAGAATATAATGAGCAGGGGAGAGGAAAAAATTAAAGGGAAGAAAAAATCAGCCAGCCCAGCAAACAGCATTTAAATCTCTCTCTTCTTCTCTCATTCCCTTATTCAGTCGTTTCTGTCTTGCTTTGAGTGTGCTGTTTTTATCTTCTTCACTCTCGTATAAAAGCCCAGCTCCCCTAGTGAGTGTGCAGATGATGATTTGGCATTGTCCAGGACTATTATGCTGTCAGCTCTCAAAGAAAAAAAGGCTTGTAAAAATCCTGTAGTCAGACAAAGGCAGAGCATGTGGCTCAGGACAGTTTGTACCGCCGTCTGCTAATAACCTTTCTGAACAAAAGCTTACATGGAAAGATCTTTCACTGAACATGAAATTCCTCTTTCAGCTTCACCTTCACTTACTCCTAATTACTGCTCCACTCTCAGTTATATGCATGCTACATATGCAAATCCTCTTTCAAACTCTTTTGTACAGAATCAGAGGTGCATCTCCCTCCCCCAGTCCTGCTCTAGTGCAATCCTACGCTATCCTTGCACAATCCACCACACACGCACTACTACTCCCAGTTCAGCTCTAGCTACATGCAAATTCATTCACAGACATGGTCTTCGCCACTCCCAGCAATTTGGCTCCTGCTCTGCCCTCAGGTATATGGAGCTCAGCTTCACACATGCCATTTTTCTTTCTTCACGAAGAGMAATTTGAAAGAAAATGAAGAAGAGGCCCAAGAAAACAATTTCTGTTGAAGACCTAAGATAGAATCAACAGCTTTTTCCAAACCATAGAGAACCAGCAGGTTTTCTTGAGGCAACTTAAAGAGGTAACAATTGACAGGTGAAACAGTGGTGTGATCACATAATTGACCCAGCTTCTCCCTGAGCCTCAGTGGTGCTGGGCTCCTTGCAGCCCAAGCTACACCCGCTGGTTCCTCTGCTTGGCTTGTAGAGTCTTGGACCCTGGCAGAAGAGCTGAGGTGACCTGTCTATCTCAGACAATTTGTGGCATTGTGCTCTCCAGCATTTGCTCTGGTGCAGATTACCAGCTTCATGACAGTGCCAGGAATATGCACATTATGTGCCCGTGCATCAACTGTCCCTGTTTACAGCACTGGACCGCTGCTGATTGTGGGTTTGGGCTAAGATCCTGGACCGTGAAAGTGAGAGAAGTGTAATCATGTCTGTCTTTCTGGCAACTGAGCTCTAGGGAGAGTCTCTCACTCCCACTGCCTACACAGTCAGCTACCAGCATCTCTGCTTTTCTGCCAGAGGAGCCTGCAACACCACACAGCCAGTTCTGGGGAGACCCTAGTTTACAGGAAAGATTGAAATGACTAAATCTGATGAGTGCAGGCTGCTGCCACTTTGAGATAATCCTCATACGAGTGAAAAKATTTGGCAATAAGTAATGGATCCGTGAAGCTGGTACATGATCAAAATGGCACAGCAGAAYCTGGAAAGGAGACTGGAAATGGACTTGGCAGTGAGCCTTGCTGTGTTTGCACCTAGAGCCCAGGTCAACGCACAGTAACCCCGAACACAAAGCACAGGCAGGCTGTGGTCTCTGCTCTGCCTGCCCAATGCCAGATGTACAGTACTGTCATTGATGGTGTTAGCTCCAGACTTACACCGTCTCAGACAYGTCAGCATGAGGCCCAGTGGGTTTACAGGCAGCAGGAGCAAGCTCTGGGCTTGTGGGCTTTCGCTCGTGCAGTTGTGAGCTGGGCCCAGTTCCTGTTCTCCGTCTGYCGACTGGATGAACGTCACACATCCAAAGGGGATGGGGGCAAAGCTGTGTGGAATCCGAGTTTTGCCAGTATCCTGAGCAACAGCAACGTGCACTAGGGATGAGCTAGGGGTGAAATACACCCCGAAAATGAGGGCTGCAAGGAGAAGCAGACTTCTGTAAGCTCTGAGCTCTCTTCTGAGCAGGGCCATATCCTGCTGTATGTTACTAGGGTGCCTATTCCAAATAATGCTGCATTTATTTTATGCGACAAACATTTACCAGAGCTGGTGACAGTAGACCCATGCTTACTGAGACAAAAACATAATTCAGGCAACCAAATAAGCTGTATATAAGGGGCACACCAGGCACAAAACAGCTGGAAAAAGGCCACATGTGCTGAAAACCCGAGTCTGTAACTTCTCCATCCCCTTTACCACTGCAAACAGTTTAACCAGCCCCACAAACACCCTGAGTGCATGAAGTGCTCACAGGGACTGGATGTGGTTTCAGACACCTTTGTAACCCTCTCACTGGAAGGCAGAGGGGAAGGGACARGGCAAAGACTCTCAGTCTGGAGCTGGTCACAGAGGATAACACCAACCTTTTTGGGGCGCTCTAGTGTATGTCAGCGGGAAGAACAGGTGGTCAAAATCCCCAAACAGGGGACATAGCCTGACGGCAGAGAGGCGCAGTGAATCAAGAAGCTGTGGGGAACTGCAGTAGCTGCTGTTATTTTGCTTCTCCCACCACAAGTTCCTCTGACCCATTCCTGCCAGCCTCAAAGTTAAGGTTCACTCATGCACACCCACCAAGTCCTGCTTCACTGAAACAACACCCTGTCACTTTCTGAGAACTCAAATACAAAGTCAACACTATGTATGTAGCTTCTGGCTTATATTCTCTCCTTACTCATGTTTTTATTTTTCTCTCTCTTTTTTCATCTTCTGGTGCTAAGGGATCATGACCAGAATGAAATCTTGAAATACCTTCGAACCCAAGATAGCAAGTAGTTTTACACTCCCTAGATAAGTCATCCCACACTTCTTTGGAAAACATGAATGCATTTCCCTGTGGTTCACGACATCTGAAGTATCCTGTCATTATTATTAAGTGAAGAAGAGCCTTCAAAGGCTGTAGTGTTGTCCCCAGATATTTCAGTGCTCAGTGTTAGGGGCAGGGCCTAGGTCAGCACAATGTTTTAGTCACTGTTAATGCCAGACATTCAGGTCTCTAACTTCCAGCACAGCAGAGCCTACTTGAAGAAGTTCATTGTCTTACCCAGGAGTGCAAGAAATGGGCTCTTTATGGAGTATGAAATCCATTTTCTCTAGTCCTTCATTTGGATTGTGCTTTATGACATGAGAAGATGCAGTAAGTGAATAAAGCACTACATTCTTGCTGACTGATGGACAGATGATCCCAGCAGTCTGTGTATCTCCACCTTCCCACTGCAGTATATTTGCTGGGCTGTCAGTCTTAAAACCAAAATGTCTTGGGAACCTGAACTTTCCTGAGATTCTTCCCCCTGCTCATTCCAGAGAAGGAACTGGAAGTTAACATAGGACTGAGGGCAAGTAGAGGGACAGATACCAGCTTTGGCACCTGTAAAGTTTAGATAAGAGCAAAAAGGATGAGTGAGGAGCTTGGACTCAGCTGAACTGCAAATGCAGCACTGCAGCCAGTGCAGAGTGGCTGCAAGAGAGCATGTACTAACTTCACAGCAATGCCAGACAGCAGGAGTGGGAAAGTGCTTACTAAATTCCTTCTCTTGACATCCAGGAAGGCAGAGAAATGGGAAGTGAGGCAAGCAGGGACTAAGGTCACTTGTCAGGACCAGAGAGCACAAGGAATAAGACCATACTAAAGCTGTTCCCTTAGTCCCTTGCCCCTAAGCAGAACATCAAGGTTTGCTTCATTTGGGAGGGAAACAATCATGAGTTGCTCAGTTTCTGGAGCTATGACAAGCAATTCTAAGAACAGCTGCATTTTTCCCCTTCTCTCAAAATAGAAATTAAAACAAAGGCTTTTTTTTTTTTTTTTAACAAGTGAGATAATCTGCTGCAAGAGAGGAAGCTCATCTGTTCAGACCACTGCTTCAAAGAAGGTCTAAGGAGGTCAGTGAAGTCTCTTCTGATTTGAAGATAACCCTTCTCTCATGGTCACTTTCACACCTGGCATCACCTCCTTTGGTTTGAAGGCAGCCGGAGCAATTCACACGGGTTGGGAATGAAACCTGTTAATGGCTTTCCCTGGAGATGCTGTTTGGCACATGGTGCCCTATCCCAGCTGCTCTGCTCTGCCCAGCATGGGATCCCAACAGCATAGAAATTCCTTCTGTGCTGGTGAATGAGCTGAGACTCCTGTTCTGCCCAAGCATCCTGGCTAATTGTGCACATCGATTTGGAGTCATATTCACTCTCTGTACCCCTCAGCCACCGGCTGAAACGGGCTGCTTACCTTCTAGCCTCTCATCTGTTTGGTCTGCCTGCCTGTGCTCCTGCTTCCTAACCACCTCTCTCTCCTACATCCAACATCACTTGCTGACCAGACAGTGCAGCAGCACAGACAGACCCCCTCATATTCTTTGCCTCCAGCCCCAGCTTCTCTCAGCTGCTTTCACCTCTGAGCTTTCCTATACTGAACTGTGAGATCCCACTGATGGGAAGAAATCAGCCTGCCAGACCCTCTTGGTAGACAGGCAATGAAAGCTTTTTCCCTCTTTCCCCAATACACAAAAATGGTCTGACGGCGTCATATATGGGTTCAAGCAGTCAGTACTTCCCCAACAGACATGCAGGAAAGAAGGATGAAACACAAGAGGAAAGAGAATAAATTAGGGCTACGAAATGCTTCTTTTAAAAGCAAACTCTGCAGTCTAGTATCTCAAAGGCCATTAATATCAGCCTAAAGTGAGTAGAAACAGGGAAAATGGTATAAAAATCCTGCTCTCTTTCTAGAAATGACAGACAATATTTGGCCAAAGTTCAGTGAAGGAAGTTTGGGGGGTAGGTGGAAATGGAGAGGGACAACAAGAGAGTGTGCATATGAACAAACTCCAGCTAGTTTGTCAGACCTTCAGTCTTTCTCCCCACTGAACCTTCACAGTGCAGACACACTGACTGGGATGCAAATGGTTCAATATGAGCACTGTGTGAAGCACAGGGAGCAGGGCCCAATCTCCCCCTGGTGCGACTCTGCCAAAGTGCATGGGAATCGATGGGATGCCCTGACTTCAGTGCAGCTGTGTGATGGGGATCCTAGGATCTCAGTGCACATGGGAAGGTTATTACAACTAGGTCTGTCTTCCCATGGGAGAAAGCATATGGGAATAAGATTCCCCCCCCCCCGCCTTCTTGTTTCGCCAAGAATATCCCTGAAATAGAGGGAGATTTTTTCTAATGAAAAAGAGTATGACTGGGCTTGGCATAAATCTTTATCATGTACTTCCAACAATCCCTGCATCCTGGGTGGCTCAGCTTGAGGAGCACCTTCTAAGTTGCAGCAATAATGTAAACTATTGGTGAAACAGCATTTGGAGCACCATGGAGTAAAGGTAAAACAAGGGCACCACACAAAATAATTGTTCCAGTTTCAACCGATCTCGTTCAAACTTGTGGCTCAGCTAATGAGTAGCAGCCAAGAATGACTTTGTAGTTGCAGAAGATGATGGGGGCAGCTGGAAATTGCACTGGCAGTTGCACAAATCCATCTGTGCCCCAGCCAAAAGGCAGTCGGCTGGTTTCATACCTTCATACCTCTTTCTCTCCTACAGCTGAGAACAACCAGCTGCCAGGGCAGTCCCAGGTTCAAACCCTGGGATGAGAAAGCAGCAGACAATCAGCTGACATCTGTAGATCTGATGGAATCATGAATGCATTCCTATATTTGCATTACGTACAGACTGAGTTGCAATCAACAGATCGGCAATGTATCTATCCAACAAACTGGAAATCCACTGGAAAGGCCAGACCAGGACAAGTGTGGAGGAGTGAGGGCAAGAAGGATGTAAACAAACTGAAGGGTCCAGAAAAGCGCAGGAGAATGATCAGATATTCAGGATACACAAGCTACAAAGAAAGGCAAAACCAGTGTGACCTTCATAGCTTAAAAAAGACTGAAGTAGGACACAGTAAAAGTGATGAAATAATGGACAAGATTCCTACAAAATAAAGAAGGCGACAGATGATTGCATCTGATTCACAACAGGCAGGRCCAGAAGGTAGGGTCTCAAACTGCAGTGGGCAAGATTCAGTTAAACCTCAAAAGAACATAAAGTTTAATGAAGCACAAGCATAAATTGTCCTGGGAGGGTGTGAAGTCATTCCAAACAAGCTAGAGAAATAGTTATCAGGAATGACTTGGGAAGAGCTGACCCTGCCATTGGGCAGGTATATGGGCTAGATAACTTGTGAGGTTCTTTGCAGGCCTTTGTTCCATTCATCCACTGTAAGATGAGCATTTTGCATGCATGATGTATTGACAACGGCAGAGTCCAGCCAGTAGCTGCCACTAGCCAGCGTTTCTCTGATGGTGAGGCCACAACAGGGAGGAGGAAAGGAGGGGARGAGCATACAGGAATTCTTACTATTAAAATTGCTGGGATACATCAGTGCACTTGATCAATTTAACTCACATGTGAAGGATTTCCTCACGTTCACGTGAAGCCACTGTGAACCTACACCAGCGTCTGTCTCCCCTGTGGCTCCTCAGCCCTAGCCTAGCCAGGTGGGTGCCATGATGGAATGCTGTGGCATTGTCTGCAGCATCAGCCGCACTGAGTCACAGGACATCACCCCAGCTGGCCAGACACTCTGCAAATATGTGGAAACCCTCCTTCCCAGATGGCATTTTACAGGCAGGGAAGGGGAGGAGGAATGACACCATTAAAGTTTGTGGTAACTGGGGTTGTGCATGACACCTTCAGCTAAAAGGGGAACAGAATCTTACCAAGGAAAAGGGCCAGGATGGGCCTTCCCTGCTTTGCTTAGTAACTTACTGTCAGATTGTTAGGTGCCACAGGTCAAAGTCTTCTCTTGGGCCCCAACTAAGCACAYATATGCATTTTCACCTGTGTTATGACATGAACTTGATGACCTTTTTTTAAGAGATAGCTCAAGGCTTCTTGCTCTTCAACACGGCATTAAAAAGTGAAGCTGCTGTCTCTGAGGTGAAAAACTGCATTTTCTGATCACCTACAAATAAAAGTCACCGCAGTCCAAGTCCTTTCTTGTAAAAGCAAAGGGGTTTTAACTGCAATGTGATGGCCAAGTTCCCAGGTAAGGGTGTAGTTACTTTCTGACTCTTAAATTTACGTCAGCAGTTTAAGATGGGGCCCAGCACACATCACYGAAGACAAATGGCTGCTGTGTCAAGCTGAGGAAACGGGCAAAGCAAGCCCTACGCAAACAGCTTCTTTAGTGCCCTGCCACAGAGTCTGCCAGATGCCAGGGCCTAGATTGGAAATTATGAGTCAGATCCCCAAATGGAGCAAAATGACTGTGCTCCAAGTCAGCACTGATTTATACCAGCAAAAATCTGGCCTGCTGATCTCAAACTGGATCAAATTATTGGAGTTTCTGGCCTCTCTAACACACACCCTGATCTGTATATGTGAATGAGAAATGGCATGGTCACAAATATGTCAGTTCATGGATACACACAGATTGCAGGGACATCTGGCTGATGGAAACTTTAGGAGATGTAGAACTTACGGCAATGAGAAGAAATCCATTATTTGATTAAAAGATTAGATAATGTAGGGGGGAAAGTACAGCAATGAGCTTGTTGCACATAGGTCTCATGGGCTGGGTGCAAAAAGCTTGCCATTAGCCAGTTTCTGTTAATCAGTTTTGATATAATTCTGCCTGAGTGTGTCTAATTCTTGCCACAGCAGCTTGAGCCATACACAACATGAACGGGTGCCATGAAAGCTTCTCTAAAGCCTCTACTAATGCTGCTTCCTCCTGCCCTGCAGCCTCCTGGCTGCCTACACCAGCTCTGCCCCTCAGTTACTCCATCACTACCTAACCACCCATCACATCAAGGTATTAATGCTTTACTTGCAGCTACCACATCTACACCAAACCAAGGACCCGTTTTTGGAGCCTCAAATGGAGAGGCTGCATCCAACTCCAGTGGCCTAAACTTTCCCAAGGGATTTTTAACTTTACATAGTTATCAACTTTTCAGCTGACCTGACTGTCAGTTGGTGTGTATAAGCAAGCGGCTGCTGAAAAAGAAGGAGTTAACAATCATTTAAACCATTAGGTTTTCATCAGATCTCATTCTGCTGCTAGAGAGCCCTAGAAGCATCTGTTAATACAGGGCGGGGGGAATAAACCCTTTCTCCCTTGTGTGAAGATATCTTTTTCTATCCAGCTGCACCCAGAATGAAAGAGCTATCAAAGAAAGCTTCCCCATTAGCCATCAATTCAGAGCGACTTCAATCAGTCAGTTCTGCTGGAGCCTGTGGGAATTTCTCTCCAGCAGCCTCCTACATGCTGCACTTGAGTGCTCAGAAAGAGCCACATTAAACCTGCCTGCCATCAATCCAGGGGCCTCCTTCTCTGTAACTTAATGAGGTGAGCCAGTTGGCATCATTGACAGGGAGCTGAGGAGTTAAAATGAAAGCGTGAGTACAAGCTACCCTACCTGGGAATGTGTGCACACACAGAGGAAGCCACCAGCCCTTATTTAAGGGGCTCTCTGCAGGACTGAGGACTGTTTCTGAGCTTCAGCAGAGTCGGGGGAGGCTCAGAGGGATGAGGACAGCTCCCCTTACCATGTAAGCCATCCCAGTTGACATGGCCTGCCCTCCCTACCCCTGTCTGGGCAGTCAGCGTGGGGAGGGGTGATGTTCTCTCTCATCCCCATGGTGAGACCTCCTCTCCAGCCCATCCTTTTCACTACTGACAAGTGGCATGCCTGGTGATCAAGCCTGGCATGGAGAAGCCATTCCTGATACCTGCTCCTCTAACAAGGGGGCAGGTGGCTGTCTCTTCACATATGCTACTTCTCCAGCTGGCACAAATCCTCCCTGTTTGTCGCAGCTGGAGGATGGCTGAGCCATACAAAACCAAACAGAGAAACTGTGTCTCTCCCAGACATTTTTAAAGACCAGAAAAAGGCATGACTTGAGACTCAAGGCTTCTCCCAGGCCTTGTCTTCAACCAGATTGAGAGGGTCAAAACTAAAGCAACTTTCAAATACACCCAATACCCAACTATCATTTGTTCTAGGTCTAGTTTATGGATTGGATCTGGCCATCATCCATACCGGTGACTTCTAAGGCACCTTTCTTGATCAGGTGCTCCTGCCAATAGCTGGCTCCTCAAGAGAAACTTCACTGCTGAGATAGCTCTTTCTTCTCTTCTTCGCCATCTTTTAAGACAATTGTATTTCTTCTTACCGAGGAGGAGATGCTATTGATCAAGGGAGTTTTCCCAAGACAAAAGTACCTCCCCTTTTGAATGCTACTTAAAAATTACTCTTCCCATCTACCAGAGACTATACTACCAAGTATGAGGAGTGTTCTGATGTGAAGATGGTAGTTAGATTAAGTATTGACCAACAAAGTTGCCCAGACCTGCTTTGTGAAGCAGACCTAGTACTTCAAAAACCCAAAAAAACCCCCATGAATTATCAGGAAGTCACAAAACAAAATTTGGTGCAGTGTATCTTCACTGCTTAGATGGTAAGATTTCACCTTCAAGATAAGTTGTTCAAGGCAAGAAGCTGTGTATGGCCACCTCTACAAGCATAGCAGCATATTTCCTTGGTGCTTTTGTGATCTGAGTGCTCAACAGGAGTCAGCAGTTCAGCATGACCAGCAGGAGTGCCTGCTTCGAGGGCTGGTAGTCAGATGCCTCAAACTGATGGTGAGATACATTATACAGTGGGTATGCCCCTCCCGTCACAAACACTTCATCATCTCTGTGCTTGGCAGGAAGTAGCAGTCCTTTTTCAGTCTTCTTTCCTCCAGGCAGGGAAACATCTTGGTGAGGCTGCCAGAGATTGCCTCAGTGGGGAAGGCTGTGCAGAACTGAACCATGTCAATGTTCAGTTCAATGGCAAAGCAGCACATTGTGTCTCACATCTCTCGGTGCTCTGGGCTTGTATGTGCTCAGAATGGTGCAGAAGGGAGGGAACAATACTGACTCTGCCCTCTGTCCAGCAAACATGACTGGAGCCACCCACTCTTGCTGGATSCTTGATGCTGCTCAAAGAGTTCTTTGATCAATACAATCAAGGATACCAACATATCGAGGAGCACCAGCATGGAGCCTTGACCTTCATCCATGCCTAAAACAGGTCACCCATCAAGATCACACGTTGGCCATTCCAGTGTCCCAAGGCTGATCACACAGGGGTACAGACTGTGGAGGAGGTTAAGCACTGCTGTCTGTACTGAGCTCACTGCTCACCTTGCTCTAGGCACTCACTCTGGAAGCTCACAGTGGGAGTAGGGAGATATTTAATAAAGGAGCAGGTTGACAGCTGACAAAATCCACAGCTCTCAGCTCCAGGCACTGACAAGGTGCTCTCCTCTTTCATCTCACATCTTCTTCAGGTGAGGCAGGAACAGAGTTTAGCTCTGCCTTCCCTAACCAAGAGGCGGGAAAATCAGTAGGACTGCTTCATGCACTAGCTGAAGGATGCAGCTGAATATGAGTCTTTTCCTCATCCAGAAAGGAAGGACAGTCCATAAAACATGCATGCAAGGCCCTTTCAAGAAGGTACTATTTGTAGCCATAGTGCCAAGCAAGCCAGTATGGCTAGCACATAAACAGTTTGGTGTCCCAGAGGGTGATTTACTGTGGATACAGCAACATGAGAGTGCTTAGGGTACTTGTGCAGAACCTGCTCTGTTCTTCAGCTGGTTCCTGCAATAGCAAAGTACCCTGAAACTCTTGTTTTAGACCTTTCCTTGACTTCATGTTCCACATCCCTTCTCACACTGCCTATTCAGGGACTGCAAGGGGTCTATTAACCATATTCACAYTGCTGTGCTTGCCCTGTTCCCACTGTATCCCTACAGGAGACAGACCAAAAGGTGACAAAAAAATTATACCAGGAACAATTTGCAGAGAAGCGTCAGTGCACATGTGCAAACATGTTTGTTTGTAAATGGTACGTTCTACAAAAGACATTTCCTCTCATCCCTGGTGCCAGTTTCACCTTGATGTTTGCTAAAGGGATTTAATCACTGAAAGTGCATCAGATGAGTAAGAAGAAATGGTTAAAAAGTAATTTCAGCACTGCCAAAGTCCACAAAGTAAAAATAAATATAACAGCTTTTCACTTTCTCTAAGCATCTTTCACTGTCTATGGGATCTTTAAGGTCTTGCACTCATGAAAATGATTATACCACTGCTACTTTCAACAATGCCTCACTGGTACAATTCACTTGGCATGCGTGTAGATGCCTGTCAGGGGAATATCTCCATGCTCACACATTCATTTCCATGCAACAGTCTGTTCTGATCGCAGTTCAAGAGCCCATTTGTGCACAGGCCATTCAGTGTGCATAGCTTCCTCTTTAGGATGTACCATACATCCCTTTCAAATGTGCAATAACAGACAGCTTACGCTACTGTCAGGCTGGATAGAAGTAGTCATYGATTTCTGTACCGTTTGTATCATTTAGCTTGCATTGAAATGAATCCATTGGGGCATTAGGCCTGGTCTACAACTAACTTGGGTATCCATTTAGTAACAGTCTGATTAAGATGAGGAAGCTGTGGTCAGTGCTCACTCTAGGCCTAACATCTGAAGACACTTTTCCTTCCCCATGTTTACTCTTACCTCTTGGATAGAGGTTAGTGCTCCTGCTGATCATGCCAGCACCTCTTGCTCCACCTCAGGCAAGAAGCCAACAGCAACCTCAGCAACCTCAGCTGACTTTACACTAAAGCAGATGAAAGAAGTGCGATGCTATCTCTTCCTCTGCCTATACAGAATTGCAATCTTCAGCAAGGAGAAGGTGAAGAAAGAACACAGGTGAAAGAGGGGGCAGTACTCTCACACCTGATGTTTATAAAGTTAAGGTCTGGAACATACATGTGTATATACTGGGATAGTCTTCCTGGTCCTGTTCAGCTGTGCTGCTTTAGTACAATGAGCATTAGGAGGTGATACTCTGCTTTAACTATAGCTATGCAGTTACACTTGATGTGTTCATAAGGCCTCATTTAATGAGGACATTAACGACAGCTGTAAACTCGGTCCATACTGCTTTCTCTCTCCATAGCAACTTTAATTCCAGGATCTCAAAGCACAAGAGAACCACCACAAATAAACCTTCCCAACATGCACCAAAGCGCATGAGGTATTAGAGCTGGTTTAATTTTCACAGCAAAGATCTTACATGAATAATGAATCCTTTTATTATGCTCATGAATTATCTGTGAGCAGGCTGTGAGCTTTATGAACATGTCTGCTGCTCCRAAGTTTTTAATGAACAGCCAACGTTAACAAATGTCACTGTACTAGATTACACTGAAACTCTTTGCCGCTGCAGTTTGAGGTCTGTGACTGGTGCCCTGGGTCGCAGGGCAGCATTTAGCCTCCTTGGTGGAAAAATGGAAACCTCATTAGTGAGGATGACTGTGAATGGACCATATTTGTGTCACACTTGCACCCTGGCTTCCAATCTCATTTGGACAGGTGAACAAAGAGCAATCACACACCGGCCTTAAGGTGAGAAAAACCTTATATGCTGTAAGTGCTGAGAACAGGGAATGAAAAGGGTCATGAAGAGAAGCAGTTAGTTGTTTGAGACACTTTCAACTGTCTTTGGACACTTGTCCAACCCTAATCTTTAGTAAGCATTTTTATCTGTGTTTTACAGATGAGTAAGTGGCACACAGGGCACAGGAGTAACCCCCCAGAGTCACCTGTTCAGACAAAGTATTTAACTCCCTATCTACTCTGTATCATGTCTCCCCCAAGAAGGCAAAGGGCCTCAGCTTGCAAAACGGAGCTAGAAATCTCAGTTGAATGAGCTCTCTAAGGGGATTTCTTGCTTGAGATGATGAAGAAATAGCTTAAGGTTGTCTGTTTCCTTCTAGTCAGGCACTTCCTTCCCCTGTTGAATCTGAAATCAAGAAGCATCTAGCCATGTAAAAAGGAGTGATCATTTTAAAAGAAACTAGCCCCCAAGCTTTCAAATCTCCTAGAATATTTGTGCTTGAAATCACCATCTGYGTCCAAGTTCTGAGTCAGTTCTTATGTCCACATCCACACACCGTGTCGAAGGTAGGGATTAAATACATCAGCCTACTGAAACCCAGGAAGAGAAAAAACAACCCTATGACTCTCTGAAATGCAGTACTGAGTTCAGGAATAACAAGACAGCTCTCCTGAAAGCTGGATTTTTACCTCGGACAAACAATAGCTCTATGSCCACAGATGTGCTCACTGAAAAGGAAGAAGAGGGCCAGCAGAAAAGAGATAATTGGAACCATTTGGTAGAATGGACTGGAGCCATTTTCTTCAAATCTAGGTCCTCATCTTTTTCTACTTCTTTATGCCTTGCCTTCTTTCGGTACATCTATTGTTAAATGAATCCACCCTCCTCCTGCTCTGCTGCAATTAGAGCCGAACATTTCCTTTGAATTAGCACATCAACACTCCCCTGTCCCAACTAAAAACAGTTTTGCCCGAGGGCACTGAAGAATCTTCACTGGCAGCAGCAGTCTCTGCCGTAGGCATTACCTTGCTGTTTCATCCTCATCGCACAGCTCCATTTAGTTTTCCCAGGGCGGTAGGTAGGCGCAACGGAAACAGGGCTATTCCTTACCAGGGAAGCCTGCCTTTCCAGACCTTTGCAGGTAGGCTCCCGTGCAAAGTCAGCCTTATACGGAGACAGAAAACGAGAGCTACTGTCGCTTACCTTTGTTCTTTGGTCCTCGGTGTGCAGTTTTTAATCTTTGCTCACACTGAGAACATAAATCGTCATGCCAAAGGCTCATTCATGCAAACAGTCCGCACTGCACATTTCTTGAAACTCCACTTTCTTGGGGTCTCCATACAGAGCTGCGGGGCTGTGCTGAACCTGGGCACTTCTCCACCATACCTCACTGCTGGTGGGAACCCACATGGAGGTAAAACTCACAGGCGAAATTTTCACCGTTAAGAGATCCTGCTGCTGGCATGCACTAATGCAGCTTCAGACTGTTCCTTGCCTCCAGTTTCTTCATTTTTAACTCATTTTTAACATCAAGCCATGTTGATTTTTTTTAAAAAGTAACCAATCCACCAAATCAAATGGAAGGGAAAACAATCATTCAAACAACTCCTCTGACACTCCAACCCCAAGGACAGAAGCATGTACTAAAAATCTGATTGTGTGAAGTAYAATTTATATTCACATCATTCACACACTACAGTTCTGGACATTTCTGAGACTGGCCAGGTGCTTCTGCCCGTAAATAATCAGACAGTGTGTTTTAATACGGACCAGACTTAGGGAAATTGAAAGACAGCTCTGCCTAATACTTAACACAGGAGTACCTCCTTAGTTTAAAAGAAGTGTCCTTTATCATAGTGTTTCATCCAAATGAATACCCTCAGTCTTGCCACCTCATCTGTCCTTGGATAACATTGAAATTGCTTTTTCCCAAATCGAGCTCTGATTGAACTTCCAGGTCTCCAAGCTTTCATCCTCAGTAAACGATCACATTCTCAAATGGAACAACAGTATGAGTAATTTCCCTTGAACACCGAGACTAAGCACGTGGAAAATGAATCTCTTCTGTTCCTTAGTAAATTAATCACGGGATCTTATATTTTCCAGTCTCACCGGTTACCCTGCGAGGGATAACTCAAACCCCTTGCATTCAGCAGTTAGGGAAGTCTATTAAGAACCCAGTTTGACTCAGTACATAGTTATGTCAATGTCAGGATATTGTTATTCCGGCATCAGGACTCCTGGTAAGTGAGTCCCGTTACTAATTCAAAAATGAAAGGATACCTGCTCCTCTGCTTCCTACGCCCTGCTGTCTCTAAGCAATTACTTATGTGCCAGCATTATTGTAAAGCTGTGCTTTAGTACACTGTGAAAAGCAATTGAAGTCATGCAGCAACTTAAACATAGAAACACTTATTAATACCTACACTTACAGTGAAGGGACTCAGGTCTGCTTTGTTCAGGTGACGAGATCATTTGCAGAGCTTTCTAGTCAATGTAAATGTGACTGACAGGTCACTTAGGCTTTCAATTCATCCCAGCAGACTACTGATGGGTATAAACTGTTCCTCCGACAAGCAAAAAGGCAATAGCTAACACTTTACTCCTGCCTTCGTAAGGCTGGTGTTTAGACATGGAGATAAGCCTTCTCCCTAAACTCCTGCCAGCTGAAGAAAGACTGTCACATGAGTTATGCCAGACTTTGGGGAAGATCTGAGAGAAACCTTCTACGTGGTGCTAGTCACCCCTCCTAAATGGACTGCAACAGCAAGCTCACCCTTTGAAACAACTCAGTGGTAAACCCTTCCTCGAGCACGAGTAAATACTTTCAGTGTCTTATTGACCCATCTCATATGCTTGAGTAGTTCTTTTCCTGTTGTGTAGGAACACTCAACCCCAAACTTTGTTTCACAATACAGTAAAGAGGAGCTTTAATTAAGTTTTGCATATAAGGAATGGAGGCAAAAAAAAGATTAAAAACTATATTCTGTCCAGCTACCAGGACAGCTGATGTGGACTTGAGGGTGTGCTGGGCATCCATGTTCAGAAAAGCAGTGAGCAAATCAGAAATCCTCTCCTCCAGGGCTGTCATGCCTGGCTCCCTCCACAGTCAATGGAAAATGCTGCTGCTGCCATAGAACACACAAAGCCAGTGTACTGCACATACGGTGATTTAACAACACTCAGCCAGAGGAATGGAGCAAGGGAGCTTATTTTTAAAAATACCTATATTTCCTAACAGGTAGAAGTCTCCTAATGATGTGAAATACCGTTCAACCTTTCCAAGTTACTACAGTGCTTTCCAAAGTGCTTTATTTTAATATTGACAGTGTCCTGCTTTGAAAAACCTTACATGGGCCGGGGAGGAGTGACTTAGAAGCTGTAGGAACACAGTTATCACCAGTGTATTTGTCTCTTTCCCTCGACAGTAACCGGTCAGTTAACACCCCATCACAATAAGCGTGGCTGGTGTTATCTGAGGATGGATATCCTGTGGTCAGGGCTCTTGGAGCAATGGGTTAAAGATTCAGAAGGATCTCTCATAAGTGTAAACTTGTAATGGCTGCAGTACAGCGCAGTGATGTAAAATCAATGCAGATGCAAGCTTTAACACAAAGGTAATCGGGAGGCAAAGACATAAATAAGGAAAACTACGAGTGAAGAAAGGGCTGGTAATAGAGGAAAGCACAAAACGAACACGAGGTGCTGTCATTTGTGATAAATAATTCTTAGGTAGCTCTTGCACAGGGCTTTTCAGAGATGAATCCCAAAGTGTTCTAAAGATGAACTAATATCTTTTTATGGTTGACAAAACTGAGGCACAAAGAAGGGATGCTGTTTATACGGGGTCATGTATTCCGTGCCAGATGCAAAAGCTGATGTCAGGATTATCATCTAACTATTTCAAGTCCCACCATGCTATGCTAAATGATTTGTTCTGCCATTTCTGCAGTCTTTCTCCCAATATACTTCATTAGCTAACAATAACCCCAGCTTGCTGCTGAGGTGTGGGTTTCCCTAGTCAAGAGGGCTACGTCTGTATTGATGTACTCTTTTTCCACACTCCACTTTCTCTTTATTTTCAACATTTGCCCAGGTACAATAAGGTTTGCTACCTAGTTCAATACCAGGTACCTTTGCATAGAGCACTTGTCACAGCTGAATGCACACTGGAAGGGCTTAGATATGTATTCTAAAGAAGGAACATGTAGAAGTAAAGCGTAATGTCTATTTCTGTCCTTTAACATCTTTAAAGCCATTTTGTTCCCAGAATTACTGCAGCCTCTCAGGCCACACACAGCGCTCCACTGCCCTTGTTGTCCTCTACAGCCAGACAAAATTCTCCAGCTGAAGGGTACTCCTGAAAAACCTGATTTTCCACACCTGATATACTATTCATATGATCTTTTTTCCACAAGGAAAACTATTTCAGTAGAAAACTTTGTTACAAGTTCAAAAGTATTTTTAAAAATACTCATAAAAAAAAATGGAAACATATTGGTTTTTTATTTCTCTCTTGCCCTTTGCCCATTTCCCCATTCTATTTGATGCTGAATCCATACATATCTATTTTTTCACCTTTGCCTTTTCCTCTAGCTCAAATTTTTTTGTTCTAGCTTTTTAGCCTTCTTGACTTCTGAAGTTATTGAATAATGAACAATTTTTAGCTCATTCAGAAATGGAGATGTCCCCAAAAATTAGAGATTTGAAAGTGTAAATATGTACAAACACAGAATACATATGCATTATCATTTTACCACATTAAATGATGATGAAAAAAAAGGATGTATAGGAAAATATATTCTTCAAAGTTCCTTTTTAAGGTATTAYAAAATCAAAGAATCTACTCCATTTTCAATTGTGCAAACCAGAAATAGCTTTCAAGAAAACAAATTAATCCTCTTAAAAAAAAAAAAAAAACAAACAAAAAAACCCCCCACCACAACAAATTACCTCTACTGTGTCTCTTAACCCAAAATAAACATAAGCACCACTTATCTGTCATCAAGCATTGCTTCTGTTTTCAGCTTGCTGACAACCTGCTACGACTCGCTTTTGAGTCCCTTCTGGGATTTCGCTTCTCTCTCAAAGCTAGGTGAGCRTTACTCTCGTGCTTCTCGTCGTACCTAATCCATTATTTCTGGACTGAAGACTTTACGCTTTTCTCTCAATACCTGTCAAAAGCATTTCCCTCTACATAGCCACCATCCTCTCTCTTCCAATTAATCACTTTCATTCATTACCTAATCATTCAACAAATAAATGCTGATCACCTTCCTGGGGAGACAGTGCTAGAAGTCCAAGTGGTTGGAAAAAAAGTAATCTATAAAGCTCCATACCAGTTACTAAACCCCACATTTGCCCAGACTCTCTATAGGGTTCAGAGGCTTGCCTAAATAAAAACCAGTTTTCCAAGGATGGTACTGAGAGTTCCCAGAGTTCATTGTCTATCCACAGCTTTAGAAAGTTATTGTTAGTACCTGAAGGGAAGGTGACTGTTTAAACGAAATGCTCTGCTTCAAAGACCTAAAGGGTCTTTCTAATGCTGCCCTATCTTTTCAACAGCTTCTGGTGCCATGGTTAGCTTTGGATTGATTGCTCACTTATCTAATTCTCACACAGTAACTCTGCTAACACGGAGAATCCTTTTAAATCATCAATTTCTTCCATGGTTCTTGAGACAGACACCTATAGGATGCTCCTTGAAGGCTTGTATGAAAGGACTTGTAGGTCTGTTCACAATGCTCTTGCTGGAATATCTGTAGCCACACAGCAGGGTAAAAGTCTTTATGTGGAAATATGGGCAGGCTTGTTCTATCTATGTTATTAAGCATTCTCCATCACTACTCAGTTATAGAAAACTATTTGTAGGACACAGATTTTAAATCTCAGTTCTACAAATATTACTCTAAATCAGGGAATATGTCTCAGCTATTTCTGCCCTTTTTATGTGAATGGTGTAGTAAGATTATCTGTGGTTCACAAGTAATACATCATATTTCTTACCACTCAGACATCTCCCTCAAAGTCAGAAGAATATCTGGGAGACAGGGAATATACACATTCAACACCTGCTCTCTAGGTTGTTGGTATGGTAACATGCATCTCTCCTTGAACATTCTTTTCTACTTCTGATTTTCAAGATCATTTGTCTAACATGTGACAAGCCTATCCTAAATACCAAAATTTTAATAAGCTTGGAATCTTCAAAATACGTTAATTCTCAAACTTGCTAATCCCCCTAAAAATTCCAAATTAGCTAACAGCTTTGTACTAAGTCCATCCATTAAATTGCATTATCACACAGCGGAAAAAAATTAATATAAAATCTGAGATTTGAACCTCCTTAAGACAACACAGCTTATTATTAAATGTGCCCATGTACAACTGGGCCTATCCAGATACATTTACTCCAGTGTCTTCCTTGTTTGTCCCATCAGGCTTAAACTGCCTGCATAAACTTCAGCTCTGCTCCCTCCCGTGAGGTCCACAGCACTTCCCAAACCCAGGGAACAACTGTAAGCACAAATGTGACTCCATGCTGGCTATGGAGAGATCATTCACATGCTCCAAGTGGAGCTGCTCCTTTGGAGCATCTCAAATTCCAAAGGATAGCCACAAGCTTCCACTCATTTCCTTGCAGTTGTTCATATTGCTACTGAGGCAACTGGATGGAGCTATGAAGAATGAACAAAATAGGTGGGATTTCTTAAAGATCACAGTTTCCAGCTTCATCTTGCTCCACACCAGCTGTGCTAGGTAGTAGGAGCATGCCCTGTCTGAGGGGCTTGGTGGGCTCTAGACAGATGCAAGAGCACAGTCCCTGCTTCCAGAGGCTCTAACTAGAAGGGATTGTTGGACAGACACACAAATTTGGATACAGTTGGATTTAGAACCAGAAATAATGACTCCCTGTCTCATGGATGAACAGCCAGACATCACACTATTGTAAACCACTCTGAGATCTTTGGATGACAAATAAATAGGTAGGCACAAAATGCCAGGAGTAAACCATGACAATAGCAATCTCCACCCAGTGAGATCACAGAAACCCAGTCAAGTGATTTGTTCTGCCTTCTAGTGGCATCCAACCCAAGGATTCAGAAGGAAATCTGTAAAGATTTTCAGAAGTCAGTACACTTCACAGTTTCAAAGAAGTATTCCCTTTTACAGGTCACTGTGAGAC
The DNA here is from genome assembly GCA_018881555.1 of Amblyornis subalaris. Classification (NCBI taxonomy): domain Eukaryota; kingdom Metazoa; phylum Chordata; class Aves; order Passeriformes; family Ptilonorhynchidae; genus Amblyornis; species Amblyornis subalaris. Next base: position 1,257,364 of record JACAXG010000058.1, read on the forward strand.
AGGGAGATCCATCAGACCTTTCTATATGTGAGAGGATGCACCTTGCTCTCCACTGTCCCACAACAAAAGCAAACAACTCTGGCTCATAGAGGCCAAACAGTTGGGCAGCTCTGACAGATAAAGCCAAGAATGACAACCTAGAGCCATCTTTGACTTTCCAGCATCAAATACTTTCCAGTTGTCCTGTTTCTTTAAGCAAGTCAGAGCAGGTATCAACTGCGTCTGGTTGCACACAAAGGAACATTTCTTCAGATGATCTAATATATCAAATTTCTCTCCAACTTATACAAAGCTGTCCTGCCTGTCCCCTTCTTGATGGAGCTCTTGATTTTTTTCTGTTTGATCCATTTTCCTGCACGCTGTCTGATCCCTGGCTCTTCAGGGCACAGCACACACCCAGCTGCACTTTATTTTCCAATTTCTGTTTTACTGTTTGTAGCAGATCCCATTGCTCTAAAGTTAGGATACAGGAAGATACAAAGTCAGACTCTCAAAAAATGTGCACATGTTAATGCAGTGAAACAGCCCAAAACACAACCAGATGCTCTCTTCAGAATGTTCCCTTTCCAGCTCCATTTAGTGTTCACTTAAAACGGCCTCTGTAGCTTGCAAACATTACATGAAATTTTCCGTTGGCTACATGGGACCCTCCTCAGGGCAGGGATTTCCTATCTTCACCTATTTGCAGGACTTTGTTCACTCTCTCCAGAGCTACATCTGAAATTGTAAAAATGAACAGCTTCCCTGCTGGAGTGTTTGCAGTGGGACAGAAAGTTGTGAATTCCCAGGAACCACTTGTTCCTTTCCCTCCTCCTTGTCCACGTTCTAAAATTCAAACTGTTTTCCTGAATAGACAAAGTGCAAGAGGGTGCTTCACTCCCCCACAAGACCATGGAGAGGAAGCTGTCTGCACTTCAGCAGTCTCTGAATGCAAATACTTTCCTCGGGTGAAGTGGCTCCTCCCCAATCCTTCAATTTGACAATGATGTCCTAAGTGCAGTGAAGTTGTTATGCTTCTCTCACCTAAGGCACTCAAATCACGAACATTTCAGTGGGGGAAAGGTGAGTCAGCTCGAGCCAGTTTGGAAGACAAATGACAGCCCATCCCCAGAACCTGCTCTGAGCAGCCTGTGAGTGTGAAGGAGTGCTATGATTATATTTTACCTCATTAGCTTTCATTCCCCTGCTCCTCCATACAACCCACAGGCTGCGTGAAGCTCTCCGTGGAAAGAAAACCTGGTTTGGAAGGGCAGAAGGCCACGCCCTGGGGATGCCAGGTTTAGTGGAGCCTCTTGATAGGGGATATAGTGCTCGGGCACTCTTGGAACATGCACAGGCCATGGGGAAGGGCCCCAGCGCTGCCACCCACACCCTTGTGAAAGACGGGCTGTCGTTGCAAGGCACGCTATGGACTCGACATAGAAACTGCCATGCCACAGTCTCTAGACTGTGCTATGCATGAAACCAAACTAGATGATCCTTTCTGGCCTTAAAATTCAGCTACAGCAAAATCTTATCCCACTTCCCTTTTTCCCTTCAATGGAAGGAATATTTATTCACAAAGCTCAGTTACATTTTTTTTTTTTCCCAGTTCAAGAGATCCAGCTTTTTTTCCCTGAGAAAATTCAGAGGTCATTTCTCTGCTGTGAGATTTACTTCTTTTTGTTACTCAGTCTTTGAGCTGTGAGAAAAGAAAGTGTCTGTCTTAAAAGCTGCTCTCACTGACTGCAGCAGAAGCTATTCTGGGTGCCTTGTGATAATGGCTCCCAGCTTTTTTTGGGCAGCTGTGTCCATTTACAAACCAGAATCCTTCTGTCTGTGTCTGTTGTTGTCTCCCCCTTTTTGAACCTGGTGGTTTGGCTCAAGCAGCCTGAACAATGGTACTGGTGAGATCACACAGATGATCTTTGAGACGGGAATTGGCATCATAGACTATTCCTCACACTGGAGATCAGCAGCAGCAGTGCAAATGCCTGGGAACCTATTTTATAGGTTGATGTTAATGATTTATAGCATTACCACAGCTGTAGTCTCTCTGGAGCAAACAGTCGAGTGTGTTTTGCTAAAACTTTAATCAGCACAACTTCAGCCGGTTGTAATAACAGTCTCCATTCTCATCCTCCCATATGCGAGGGAGTGAGGTCATCCAGTCAAAGGTCAAGTAAAGGCTGACTGCTGAGAAAAAGTACAGTACTCTGTGAGGCAAAGGTGATTTGACTCAAACCTTTGGCAGGCTGGTAAGGATGTAGATGCCCAGCACACAACCTTCCCTAGGCATGCTAGTGAGAGGAGCCAGGACTTACAGACAGACAGATTGGCGACCTTGCCTCCACCCCTAGGAGTCCTCACATGGTGACTGCCAACAGGAGAGTATCTTGAGATCCCAGTAAGGGAGACTACCATCTCAAAGGGCTAAAGAAACACTGGGAATGAACCACTCCATTCCTCTACACCCCAAACGGTGAAGAGGCCATAACTTTTCTCTCATTTCATATGTGCAAACACAAACCAGACCAAATATGAACAATGGTGTCCACACAGTCAGTGGTTTCACTGGGAGCCAGCTGGTCAGTTAAGGAGAGGTGGGAACCATGTTACACGACATCTATTTATTTGATATATTTATTTATTCATTTTATATTGCAGACACTGTAATCTTAAAAAAAATCATCTTCCCAGAAGCAGAAAAATACATTTTCTAGTCTTGTTGACCCTTTGGCTTTGTGGAATCACAGTCTGATATATCACCTGATAATCATATTACATACCTGAATGCTGCCTTTCATCCATTCCCTGGCGCGGGTTGGTTATGAGTCACACGAAATGAATACTGATAGGGTGGCATTTCCACGCCAGGCATCCTCACTGGCTACACAGCAAGAGCATGAAGGTCACCCACTGAATTGGTTTGTGCTTCAGTCAATATTGTCCCATGTGCTCCAGCAGTCCTGTTTTCAGAGAGCATTATCTAATTGAAAACCAAATCTCTGCATCTGAATGCCAGCCAGGAGGCTCACCCAGGTCCCTCCTTTTCTCTGTGCCACAACCACTTGTATTTGATACTAACGAGTCTCATCTTTTCCAGGAAAGAGAAAATAACGAGAGCTTATTTGAGCACTCTGTATGAGATAGGTGGAAGCTGAAATGGCAAAGATGGGAGGGGTAGGAGTGGTTTCTATGGAGTTGGAAAAAAAAGCTGGGAAAAAGGGTAGCAACAAAAAATAGTTCCATGAATATTGATGCAGATCTTTAAAAAATACTTTTTTCTGTTTGTGCTGTTATTGTTGTTGCTTTTCAGACTTGTTCTTGTGACTCAATTTGACAAACAGAAAATCTRAAGTAAGCGAACTTTGTACATGCATTTGCACCTGTAACCCAAAACTAAACCATTATGTTCAGTTTTGGGCCCCTCCCTTTAAAAAGGAGAGTGAGGTGCTTGAGCATGTCCAGTGAAGGGCAACAAGGCTTGTGAAAGGTTTAGAAAACATCTTATGAGGAGCGGCTGAGGGAGCTGGGCTGGTTTGAGAAGAGGAGGCTCAGGGGGGACCTTATCACTCTTTACAACTCCCTGAAAGGAGGGTGTAACCAGGTGGGAGGTGGTCTCTTCTACCGTGGCTGCAGTGAGAGGACCAGAGGAAATGGCCTTAAACTGAGACTGGGGAGATTCAGATTGGATATTAGGGGGGGAAAAAAAAAATCACTGGGGTGATTTCACTCAGGGTGGCCAGACATCGGAAAAGGTTGCCCAGGGAGCTGGTGGAGTCACCATCCCTGGAGGTACCTGGATCTGGCACTGGGTGATGTGGTTTAGGGGTTACAGTGGTAGTGCTGGGTGGATGGCTGGGCTTAATGACCTTAAAAGGTGTCTTCCAGCCTTRATGGTTCTATGATTCTATTTTCGTGCTTACTATAAATGCATATGTGTTCCATCCCATCAAAAAGACCATAAGTGCCTTAGAAATGCATTAAATCTAAAATTCTCATGGCTGATGGAGACATTTCTTTCAGGGGAAAAAAAAAAGGGTGCACATAGATCCTTGGCTTATGCAGTGTTACACAGAAGGGCAGGGACAGCCATGAGCACAAGACCCGGGACACGAGTGCTCGTGTTTCCGTGAAGGACCACGGAGGATTGCTTGCAAAACGGCCTTCAATCACTGAGCATGTGAGCAGCTAAGAAGAGTGATGAACCCTGCCAAAGATCTGCCCACACGCTTCTGCCTGAGCAGCCACAGCTCACCCCTGTGCTTTGGCTAACCTCTCTGCGGCACAGCAAAGGCAGTGCTGTTCCAACAACTGCCACTCAGCTTCATCCCAGCTACAGCTGAGGGACAGGAATTACGGAGAGGAAATTTAACCATCTCCTCTGATTTCCTCCGTGTGGGGGTAAAAAATCGTGAGCCAGGAAACACAGATGAACACATAATTGGTTATTGATGAGCGCCAAGGGCAGCAGCAACTGTTTGCACTGAGAGAAACATCTCTGACAGTGTGTGATGTCAGCACCGATCTGCTTTACCAACAGAAGGAAATGTCCTTCCGGCACAGCATCAGGCGCTGGGGACAATTACCCAGCAAACACGGAGCAGGGAAGTGGCTGATCTGCCCAACCAAGAGATGCCTGCTGCTTTCCTTGCTGGGGTCATTGCACTGCTATGGAGATCATACTCACAAAAAACCTGCCTGCTGCCTGCTGCGGGTGGTGGGGCTGCAGTGCAGGGCCAAAACCTTTTCCATCAAAGGTTTGCTTACTCAAAAATGAAATACTCTTCCTTGGAATTTACACTCGGATCCCAAGCAGCTGATGGGAACTGATGAAGTCTTGCAGAATCAGGTGCCATCAGGTTCCCAAATCCTGTTCTTTGTGCCTCTGGCGAAATTTAATGGCATAGACCTGGGGCCCTTCAACTTGCTCTTTAGCTCTTTTTTCCACTTCTTTGTTCTTTCCTCCCTCTTTCTAAGCCCAAATACTTTGTTTTCTTTCCTTTCTCTACCCTGGTTCAGTTCCCCTCTGCTTTTCCTCCTCTGCCAATGCACGGGTCTCTTCCCTCTCTTCCCCTCTGTGCTTCCCCACCTCCTGTTCTGTGTCCATTGTCTTTGGTTAGCTCCACGTAGCCATCCCCTCCACTTTTCCATTTCACTCTCTACATCCACATTTTCCTTCCTCCATGCTCTCTCTCTGTCTTTCATCCTCTGTCTTTGCCACCTGCCAATTCCAAGCCTGTCTGTGCCTTCCAGTTCTTTTCTTCCCTGATGCCATTTCAATTATTGGCTGATTCTCTGCTCGCTTTCCTCTCTCTCTCTCTTTTTCCTCCTCTTCTCTCCCTTAGGGACTCAAGCTTGTCTCTCCCCATTTGTTTCAGGGATGCCATCACTGTGGATTTTTAGACATTTGCAGGTTTGTTTGTTTTTATCATCATACCCCTCTCTTGCTGTTTAGCTGCTTGTCACTTCACTTTCCTCTCTCTGCCTACCCCAGCCAGAGCATCATTATGTCCTTTCTCTGTCTCAGCCCATCATTTCCCACAGAGGCCATTATTATTAACCATGCCGGGAGATGTATGAGCAGCGGTCAGCAGGGTCAGCAGGGCTCTGTTTCAAATTGATGGGAATCAGAAATGGAAGTGGCACAGCAGGCAAGGGGACGCGCCATGTGGAAAGAAAGCAATGGCACCTCGCAGGCTGAGCTGCAGAGGGAGAGCTGGCAGCGGAGCTGGAGGGGTCTCCAGCACCCACACCCTGACAGACGCACCTTAATTAACACCCCCCCCCGTGAAAAGGCGGATGAAGACAGCGAGTGGGAAGGATTCTCAGTGATCCAGATGCTGCCTGTTGCACTGTAGATCAAGCCTCATTTTATAGAAACACGTCTCTGTCAGCCTCCTGACATCTTCAGGCCAGACAGAAATTCCTTTCAATTAAAGAGCTTGCGGGAGGATCCCATTACTGCAGCAGGTATCTCAAGTGCAGGAAGGGGGTGAGAGAACAGCTGCCAGCACTGAGCGGGGGAAAGGATGTAAGAGGCTGTGAATATGGGTTTCTGATGTTGACATGAAGAGAAGAGACAAGTCCCAGAGCAGTGCTTATTTAATAACCTAAGGAAGCAGAAGCAGAGGGAGCCTCATTCCTGGTGTTCTTGAGGATGCTGATTGTGAAATGCAATGTGCTGGGTTCCTGCTTGAGACAGCCATCCTGTAGGACAGCCTTCTTCCCCCCCATGGGCATCTGCTCCAAGCTCTTTCACAATTATCGTTCCTTCACTGCCACAGCCCCAAAACTTCCAGCTCCTGCTCGAGGAAAGGTTCCAGCTACATTCCTGTCCCGAGCACCACATTTATAGGACAAACGCTTTGGAGACTGCCAGACCCATCTAGGGAACAGCATCTTGAGGAAGCAAATGTTCTTATCTTCCTGTGCAACACCTCAGCACAAGCTGCACTCTCTTTCAGATACTTAAGGGGGCTTCATGGTTTTAATAATCCTGCTTCTTCACACTCTTGCAAGTCCAGGAATTTAAAGTAAAATTACCTTTTAAAATGGCCTTTAGAACACTGAAAAATGCATACGGGAAAGGATCGCTTAAAATTGCTCAACCAGCCCTGTCTCTGTTGCCTTTCCCCACAGGCATCATTTAGTTATTGCCTGCATATAAATGAGGCAGGCTTTGATGGAAGAGCTATCAACAAGAGTACCTCACTCCATTTTCTTTTCCTGACATGGGGAATTCTGGAGAGGAAAGAGCCTACATTACGAATAGTTAGAAAAGGAACAGTCAAACAGAGGGATATTGTTGGTATACCTCTGCTAGGTTGATGTCCACTCAACAAGATCTGGTAGGGGGTCTTTGAGTTTGCAGGCTAGCTAGCTAAATGAATAGCCTTTGCTGTCATTAGTATTTTGATGGTACTTTTATATTTAAAGTCACTTTCAAAAAATCTGTTCTGGACAACTCTCCTGAACAAAGCTGTCTCTTTGTGAAGCTATTTCCAGCATCATAGAGACAATGCACACCATTTGCCACAGCAATGTGAAGAGAAGTCCAAGTGGATTCTATTTACAACCTAAAATTGAATTTCCAAGCTAGGGTTTGAGAGGTGGAAACAGGAATTTGCACCATTCCCTCTTAGATTTATTGACATTGTATAACTTCTAGATTAAAAAAGGAATTGCAAAATGGAGTGATGTGACAAAGATCAGCAAAACAACAGTGACTATCAGTAAGACCACAGTCACAGGGCAATGTTTGTCAATGGTATATTCATTTTTGGGCTGGAAACATGTAGCTTCCCTGGTTAGGTACAATTCCCTGTACAATTCCCAGATACTGATATCCTGGCCACGAAGGCTATAAAGTTTGAGGAGACCTTGAGGCCTTTCCAAACTATGAGAAAATCACTTTGATTAAATAACTGGGCCTCCCATACACACACTTTTTGTCATCCAAGTCATCCTTGTCAAGAGCAACTGATTAACATGCAGGTGGGGTGTACAGGCCAAATTGTAAGATGAAATATGCTGGGAAAAGCTTCCACATGTGAAACCCAGATCACTTTTTGACTCATTCTCTCCTGCAAGCTCCGTAGTACATAACTTCCTGAAAAACTGTTCCGTGAACACAAATTAAGGCCTTCAAGGCATCTGGGCTAATTTCCTTTTCTGCAAAGAAGAGTTTCCAGTGAAAAAGTTTAATACTCAAGTGATTCAGGTCCTGATACAAACACCCAYAGTGTCAAATCAATAGACAATGGTAACCACAACCCTATTATTATTTAGCATAAATTAGGCCAATAATGTGGGAAGTCTTAGACAAATTTATTCATGATTTCAGAAGAATTTACATGTAGACTTTTTTTGGTCTTGACAAAGTCAAAGAACTTCATAGTGGTCACCGTGTTTTCTGGAAGAGAGCTGCAATAATGAAATACTTCTGCATTCCCATAACCAGAGTTCATGAAAACATTCACCCTTACAGAGAATAATCTTTTGCAGTACAGCTGGGGATTTAAGACAGCAACTATGAGTAAATTGCAAGAAACTGTGAAAAAAATAGAAAAAACATCTAAGGATTGAAATCAAATAATTTTCACAACCTGTCTTCTAATCAGCGCCTCAAGAGTGGTCTGAAAAGTTTCAGGATGCATCTAACTCCATTTAAATTAACACAAGTAGTTTTTCAGACAGGTCAAGTCTGGCTGAGTAGCATTACATTTGGAGGCACAGGTAGAGCCAAGAGGTGTGTTACAACTTTACCTCTGTGGTGAATGTAGCCCCCTGAAAAGGCAGAGATCATTGGCTTTCCATTTAAGTCACACACATTTTATTTTGACTACAGCAGCCACAGCAGTACTGGAGATAGCACAACTTGATATGGCAAATCAGCTGACTAGATGGCTCGCACAATCCCACATTGATATGCAGATGACATTACTTGTCTTCTGGGATATGAATAATGCCATAAATGACACACAGAGAGTATTTTCTTAGAAGCAACTACCGCTTTAAATGACACACACTGATGCCAAGCAATGTCTGATCATTTTTTAAAGGCATTTGATCTACAAACAAATCAAGTTCCTGAAAGATATCCAACATCAGCTGTCACACAAGGAAGGAAGGAAGGTGAGCAGAGACAAATGAGGGAGATGAATGGTCAGCAGAGTTTTGGGTAGGATCTCCTAGTACGTTACATATCTCATACAGGAATAATGGAATGTAAATACCAGCACATCTCTAGTGACCACTTAGTTTCGACAAGAGAAACAAGGACTTGGCTCGGTGGCTCAGCAACCACACACCTAGTGAGAAGCAGCAACCCAAGGAGAACAGAGGGCCCCASAGGCTGTACTTAACTCAGCACCACTATTACTCTTTCTAAGGAGGCTATAAAACTATTCTAAGGCTGTGGTGGCACTAAAGAGGGAGAGAACTAAAAAGAAAGTAAAATGAATAAATAATCTATTCCTGCTGAAGGTCTGTGCAAACCAGGAATGTTAGATCTTTAAGAAGTCTGGGTAGACTGAGCTGTGCCAGAGAACCCCTGTGCTTATATTCTGCTCTGTGCCTGGTGCTATTCCAGCCTTTTAATTGGAGAACAACGTTTGAGAGGTGCTCTGAAACAACACCACTACAACACCCTATGCTCGACAATGTGTAACAGCTCTGCAACTCTTCGTTCAACCCCCTTGCCCATCTGTAGAGTGTTTAAAGGATACTCAGTGCCCCCTGCCCTCTTGTGCACAGTGACCAAAAGCCTAACACTTGATTTTTGCAATAGACCTTTGTTCAACTGCCTCCTAGAAAGCCTCTCTCCATGGCATGGAGAAGAGTCCTCTGGAACAGCTGAGGATTTCCTGGGAGAAGAAAACGTACCTGGGCCCGCCCCTGCAGCACTGCCTGAGCATGACACTTTGAGGACATAAATCCCTCCCTCCCAGAAAAGGCAAGAATRCCTGATGTGCCAGGGCAAGCAAGGGAAGTTGTGCACTGGACCTCACCTTAGCAAACAGGAGGGAGAGACTGGACAATGAAACACAATCTTATGCTGAGAGGGACACTTGGGACATTCAGTCTCCAGCTCTCATATCAGTCTAGAGGCTGGAAAAACACCTTCACTTCCAAACACATTCATGATGTCCAGACTGTCAGGAGAAAACCAGACAAGGGGCAACCCTCAGATGCTTTTAAAACATTTCTACATTGATTCCTTCTTGAGATACAAAGCAGCGAGTGAGCTGAAATCTCCTCTTACTCAAACCTTATTTTTCATAATTATGCATCTTTAGCGCTTCATAACGACCAATTTAATCACTTTTGCCGTTTAGAGGGCTACAACAGCCAATCATGGTAATGGGCTTGGTATTTGTAGGAACCATTTAACGCCCAAGAGCCCTTGTTCTGGGCCACTTGATGCCACTTAAGTTTGACAGACAGACTCTCATTAGCACAAGTTGCAAAACCTCTCAGATGAAGCTCTTTTCTTTTAAACAAACTCTGCTCAGTGATCCCCAAAGTCTCTGAGCAAGGAAATTTTTAGCTCACTCCAGATCCGTGCAGGTCTGTGGAAATTAATCAGCATATTTCACCACACTATGAGCTTTCTTTGAAATTCTCTACCTTTGCTCCTCGCAGTTGTTCTCTTGCACTTTGCATGTAAGATCTGTTCCTCCCGTGGCCACCCAGCCCGTCTCCTGGAGCTTATGTGACCTTTCCTTTTCACACCTAACCCTCTTGATGAGCTTCTGCTCCACTCAGACCAGCCTGCACCTGCCTCTAAGGGACAGCGCTCACAATGCAATTGTTTCTTGCTGAGGACAGACAAATACACATTTGGAAACCTTTAAAAATATCTACAGATCTCTGGCTGCTGCTAAAACTTCTGCCCCTGCCTTTGCCATTCCAAATACCCAATCTGTTCTTTAGATAGTGATCCAAAATGAAAAAAAATGAAGCCTAGGGCATCTGAACTGCTTTAGACACTCTCAAACTCACAGGTAAGTCTGCAACCCAACTCACACGATGCCCAACACATTTGACAACACTCATAGTCCAACAGTGCTGAATATTTGCTTCAAACACAACCAAAGCAGGCCTCCCTACACAGCTGCAGGGATGAGCAGTGGGATAGCAGGAATGCTGCAGATCCTGTTTGCCAGATAACATAGATGGTGGCTTCTGAGAAATCTCAAGCTACTGCAGTAAGGGTATGCAGTGAAGGACAGGGGTTTTAACTCAAGGACTTACACAGCAGAAGGGATGGCTTCTCCTCAAAGAGCTTTGTGTTCAATGGGCAGGCTAACAACTCAGCATTACTGTTAAGGAAGGAAGGATGTCAGACCTACGATGTCTGGTTTAAAACCATTGAATCCATTCGCTTCTGCAATGTTCCCCAGGAACAAATTTGCCCTTTACATTTTATCATTTTCCCATTATATCACAGCCATAGTACGTGCAATGAGACTCAGAGTTGTAAATGTAGGAATGCTAAATGGAAAACACGTTGATATATGAACAGTTATCTCCTGGGTGATAGACAAAAGGCATTATTTTGTGGCACAGTCTGATGGGACAGAGTACCATCTCACCCTGTGAATAGTCTGAGTGCTTCAGTAAGGCAAAAAACCACAATATATTGAGCTAAAGGAGTAGAAATCAGTCCTTACAAAGAAAAACTCCATTTTCAACACAACTTGCCCCTAATGTCAACATCTTCCATGACTACTGCTTTCTGACATGTGAAATGATGACCTTGGAGAAGGGGTGGTGGGTTGCCCTGTATCTAAACAGTCTAAATGGACCTCATGTTCTAAACCACCATGCTTTATTCCAGTACAACTAATGCAGTATTCTCAATGCCATAACTAAAATGGACTCTGTTTCATCAGGCACACACAGACAAACCCACAATATTACGAGACACTGTGTGCACCTGTCCAAAGCCAAAGAGAGCATTAACTGATGTGATGATATATTACTTGAGCAATAGCCCAATGCCCCTTAATTAGAGGCTGCCTGCTAAGGTACACTCAGCAGGAGAAGAGTTAACGTTGCATCTGTAACCTTAAATCTCACCTTACCTGGCTTGCAAGTGCTTAACTGTGCAACTTTAATGTGTTCTTATCAGAGCATTTTTATTGAGCCATTATTAGCATTGGTTAGATACAATCTAGTGTTTCCCAGATCCCCCTCATCCCCAGSCATTACCTGAGCCACACAGAACACAAGATTCAAAGAAGCATTTAAGTCAACCTCTACTATCATTCTCCAGACACCTAGTGCTGCTAATTCCTTAGCAGCTTCCTTAAATGGGACTTGAGTTTTAGTTGCTATCTTGCATGCCCTCGGCCAGCCTGCACATTGAAGGAAATCCTCTACTGATAATTAATAAGTTCCCCTGACACTGGCTGCTCATTAATCTATTATTTTAGTCCTCTAATTACTTTTGTCTGTTCAAGTTAACAGTCTCCTTCCCTCATCTTCCCTGGGTCTCATGCAGGAGATACTGCATGGTAAATGTGACTTTTCTTTGTTGCCAAGTCCCTTACAGCCTCTGCTCTGTGCATGGACTCCAAGACCCATCCCAGCCTTTTGCATGGAGTGACTTGTCTCTCCATGGGTCTGTATTTCACTCAAGTTATGGTACATGCATCTCCAAGCATCCGAGACGAAGTTTGCTGAAGAAATAACTAGGGAACATGGGCTTTCCTGCGTTGTCCCCTGGAAAGCTCCCAAGAGCCACAAGGAATCTTCCTCACAGCAGTCAAATGGCTGCAGTTCTCCCCACAGGAAATGGGGTCACTTAGAATTTCATAGTGCAAGGACCATCTACCTATATCTGCCCCGACTTCCTTCTGTAACTGCAGCCTCTCCCCTGTAGTGGGTTTGGCTGAGAGGGAGTTTCTTTTCCCCACAGAAGACCTCAGAGCATTGTGCTTCACACTGGGAGCTAGAAAGGTGTTGATAACACACCAATGTTTTGTACTGCTGAGGGGCMCTGGCACAGCATCAAGGCTGTCTCAACAACATTTCCCCCTCACCAGCAGGCTAAGGGTGAGTGAGATCTCAGGAGGGGACACAGGCAGGACAGCTGACCCAAACTGACCAAAGGAATATTCCATACTATACGGCATTTGCTCAGCAATAAAAGCTAAGAGAAAGGGGTAGGGGCATTCATTCCTATGACATTTGYCTTCTGAAGAAACCCCTCTGTGTACTAAAGTCCTACTTCCTGAGAAGAGGCCGTACATTGCCACTGCTGGTGGCAAGTAAAGGTTAAAAATAAGTATTTTGTTTTCCTTTGCTTCTGCAAGTGGCGTTTGCTTTAATAAACTGCCTTTATCTTGACCCAAGAGTTTTTTCCATCCGATTTTCTCCCCTTGCCCCATCCTGCTGAAGAGGTAGAGCAATAGAGCAGCCTGGTGGGCATCTGGCCAAGGTCAACCCACCACATACCCAAAACCCAGCAGTCAGCACAAATTAACTTTAAGTCCCTTGGGCAGAAGGGGAGACAGAAGCAGGAACCAATTATTTATTTGCTTGGAAGATGCCCAAGTACAGCAGAGATAAATGCAGTAGATAAAAGTGAGCATGTCAGAGAGAGGCTGGAGTTGAAGAGTTTGGAGCCTGACTTGAGCTTCTGCAGTTCGAAGAACTTCTGAAATTTTGGCTCCTATTGACTCTTAAGATACTAAATCTTTGTCCCTGTCATGCAGCCGTAGTTTAGGATGTACAGACAGGATTTGGACAGCTGTACAGAAATATAGCAGGTACTCTGCTCTTATTTTTCATGCTTACTGCTGTTGTTTCAAAATTCTACCTCTAAGGAAATGCCCTTAGAGGTTGGTGGATAAGGCTGGTAAACATCCAAAAGCTTACTTGTGCAGCAAACTGCATGGACAGGCACCAGCATGGTGAACACACCAATAAACACACAGCCAAATGCTCACAAATAATGCATACAGCAGCATGCACCTGCATACTCATGCAGCTTTTACAAATCTACAGGCTGCACAGCAGGTAAGGAGGGTAGTAGTGACATATGGTGACCATTACTGTGCTCGTAATTAGGATGATCCTGCCAGCAGTTCTCAGCCAGGCACGTGCAACAGGGCACTGACCCACAGGCACCCTTATGAGGAGCCTAAGGAGTCCCTGGGAGACTGCATTGCTCTTCCCTCTGCCTACCCAAGACTGCAGCAATGTCAGCTGCCACTGGTGCCTTTCCTGGGATGCAAGCCCAGACAAGCTGTGGGCTCTTTGAGTGTGCTCTACAGTGTGCCATAGATACGATCCTGCCCTCACTCCATGACCCTTCCAATCTGCCACGGCCCTCAGTCAATAYAACAACTGAAATCTCTCATGATCAGTGCCTTTTCCAGACCATCACTACCTGCATTACACTTTTCTACCTAGCAGATTGTACCGATCCTTTGGCAGGATGTGCTTATCTTTCCAACGGCTCAAGTCACTCCAAACTGGGCATGAAATGCAAAGGCTGCATCAGACGGCAGCTCTTGCTTCCCTGGATGGGCCTGCACGCCCCATCCCCTCCCAGCCCCGCTGCTCTGCTCCCGTGCCGCAGTAACACTGCGGTGGGAGCTCACTGTGACTTTATGAGAAAGGATGATTTGTTCAGCCAGTGCATGAAAAAATACCGAGTACATGAGAAGAGTCATATTTTTCAGGTGCTGTTCAGAAAGGAAGAGTATCTGAAGAAGAAATAAGAACAACGCTTTTGTACGTGTACCTCCTAAAAAAAAAAATATAACYCCCTGAATCGTGTTTTCAGTCTCTCACGCTTTTCTTCAGACAGGAAAGGGAGGGACGTTCCGGAGACGTATTTCTGAAATGCTCAGAAAGGAGGCTGATGAAGCAAACAGAGCACAAGTGTTCACAACACCAGGGTCTGTCGCAGCCTGGTGTTACCAAAATAGCTCACTGCCTTCAGCTGGGAGACTCCCACTTCCACTACAACTGTAGTCAGGCCTGGGAGAAAAGCTCCACACCGCAGGAGGCTGGGTGACATCTGACCTTGCTGTGGTTGTCATGGCAAGCAGGTTCGGGATGTTTTGCCCCTAAAGCTGGCTTTTTCTTTGCCCTAGGTCCATCTCCACATACAGGAGACTCTTGCAAATAATCTGCTTCTCCCTCCACCCCTCTCTTCTCTCTTTCTGTCTCTAGAGCTGGAATATTTAAGCCAAGTGGCTTCATCAGTGGGATTGATGTGGGAGTGGAGGCAGAGGCAAGAGACAGTAGGAAGACTGTGCAAGAGATGCTAGAAGAGGTGAAGGCTTTGGGGCTGTACAGGAAACTTCCCCCAGACATCACTGTCCTGGCAGGACTCGTGTGCTGCAGCAGATGCTGTCATCCACACTCACTGGGGTCCTGAGATGAGAGGAGACAGTAGGTCTGGCTCCAGTGCAGAATATACCAGAATATACTGACTGAAGTCAGTACAGCCGCTGAGATCAGTTCTATTCACATAACAGCATAATAACAAAATGGTGAAGTCTCTCTCTTTAAACGAAAAAAATAAATGCAGGGACCAAGCATAAGCCACTAACTTAACTTTCCCTTTTTATTACTATGTCTCTCTCCTACTGTGAAGAGAGAGTGAGAAATGTGTTTGCCTAAAGTGAAACTACTTATAGATTACAGCTACAAGGGGAAAAAAATGCAGCCTCCCCATTTTCTTCTTAAAGGTAGCTTTCTTAAGGATGTTTGAATTGAAAGTATTCAATTTAACATGCTATGAATTTTTTCTCTCTTTAATTCACACTCAAGCTCTCTGTATCTTTACAAGCACATTTAAATTTTCAGATGCAAACTACAGCTGCAAACACGGAGCTGCCAATGGGGGATATGACCTCCAGATGGTAGCGGGAATGGAACCCGGTTCTAAAATATCCACCTTTTATTCTTGTGAACCCAGAGAAGCTCTGTCACCAAACCAGCAACTCCAGGCACAAAGGACCCAACTCAGACTCGTGAGCTCAGATCACTAGAGGGAGACACAGTAGCACACACACACCCCATCAGTGTCTTGCACTCAGTAACTTCTCTCCAGTCTGTTTTGCTGTAATTGACTATTTACAGGTAGGATACAAGAGTGCTGAATGGCATGTTTGCAGAACAAGAAAGGCAAGCAAGATGGACCACATCTACCATGCTCAGCAGGGCAGGCCTTGCAGACCTCTCCTCTTTTTGCCCTAGTCAGGATGAAAAAGTCCTTTGATTTCAATTCGTCTGTGCAATGGGTGGGAATGACAGAGAATGGGAAAGTTCATTAAGCTGCTCTTGAGATCCTGCTTGGACAGTGACACTGTATGGCAATTCCTTTTCCTGTCATCATTAATTATGGGAGATTCTGAATACTTATCTTCTGGGGTGCTCAGTTTTCACTCCCACATTTAGCCCTTGGGATTCTTCAAGACTAGCTCATGGAGGTAGGGGAGGGAAAGTAGCTAGCTATTCCTGGATGTCCCGACTAAACAGGAATGTCCCCATTGAGTATCACTGACACTGAGGGTAGAGGTGCAGCATTGCACAGACAGTAATATTACAGCATGCAGCGAACTAGAAAAATGCTGCTTTTCTGTAGGTGGAGGAAAGTTTTCATATGGACACAATCCAGCTCAGCCTTTAAAATGCCATGGAAAAGACTTTAACAGCATGACCGACTAGAATTGGTACCCATCTGGGAGAAGATAAAAAGGAGGCAACTCTAACAGACTCCAACTCGCTGTAAAGAGTGACATTTTTTTTGTGACAGGAAGGTGACTAACTTGGTACAGAACTGCCACATCTTGCCAGCACCAGCACAGAGTATCTTGCCAGAGGTGGAGCAGCCAAGCCCTGACCAGAAGACTCCACATGTTCCCCTCCAGCCACTGCTGAAGGCAGCAGGGGAAATTTCCTCCTCACAGCAGCTTTATTTGCCTGTTTCCCCAGAAATGCCAAAATACTCATGAGGCCTTGCTCTCCCTCTGAGCCCTGGGACAGGAGGGAGAAATCAAAGCAGTTAAAAAAAAAGAACGTTTCATGCACAAACAGTGTTTGTACTAAAACAGCATCACAGGCCACGGTAACCGAATGGGGCATTATTGCAAGAATATGACAAGAGGAAGGATCTCTGTTCAGTGCATGTGTCTCTGGGCATGGAAGGAAGAAAGTAAAGTGTGCTGGGGAGGGAGAACCTTCATGATTTAAGTTTGTTACAGGTGAGGAAGGAGGCAATGGGGATCCAGCTTGTGGGCACTAGGAAAAGCAGATCTCTAAAAAGTAAGAAATGTGGAGCAAGTGTAAGTGGGAAGCAAATAGAGGTTGAAACAACTTTGGATGCCTTCTGGAGAAGACCTGAAAAAGTTAAAAGTTTGGCTCGTTTCCCAGGCTTTTTATGAGCCAGCATCCTCTTCCTTTTTTTTTCTTTTTTTTTAATATTGGATAAGATGAAGACTAGATCGAGAGAGAAAAAGACATCTCAGAAAGTGTGCTAAAACAAACTGGGAGTGTATAAGAGGCAAAGTGAAAGGTCTCTGTGGAAGATGAGACCACATTTTTACCAGAAAGTATTTTGAAGATGAAAGAAGAAAAAAAAAAAAAAGAGGAAAAGGAGATCTGGTTAAAAAATCATCAGTTTTGTTAAACAAATAGCTTGTAAACCTCAAATGTCCTGATGAGGCAGAGACAGTTACATGGGGAGAAGGTTGCGACATAAGAAGAGCAGTAATGCCACAAACCCCCCACCATATCCAAACAAAAAACCCACCCCAAGCCTCCCAAAACAACATTTCTTCTCTCCACAACTGTTTTACTGAGGTTTTAGGAGAGCAGCAGAAAGGTGGGCTAAATCCAAATGGTTTAGATAACTAGAAAACCTCCTTCCCACTCATCGCTACCTATTGACCACAGGGTTGACTTGTGGTGACTCTGGCCGAGGGTTTTCTGTTTGACACTTTCTTTGGGCATAAACTGGCTTTTCCTGTGCAACACAAAGTGAAGCAGCAAGGCTTTGGACTTAGGCAGCAAAGAGAAGCAAGCAAAGACAGGACATAATGATCAAAATTTCCCATTGTGAACAATATGGCCTTCTTAAATCTCATGCCTTCAGAAAGCTCTGTGTATCTGCCTCCTTCAAAGCTCAGCTCCACAAGGAGACTGACATGCACTGAAGGAAGATGCACAAGTGAGCGGGGGTGTGAGATAATCAGTCTCTTTCACTTTAGGTCTTATCCTGATCTCTGAGCCCCAAAGCATGAAGTTTAACATCCTTTTCAATATTTTTATTGTGAATAACAAGAATATCCAGATTTGTTCACATTATCCTCAGGAATACACAAGCTGCCTGAGTCTTGCCAAGTTCTCGTCTTTAAATAACTTTCCATGGCAATGAGTTCTACAGCTGTTTATAAACATATTATACGTATACCATCTCAATTACACAGAGCATGCAGGCACAATTCTGTATTCTCTATCCCTCCTAAACTTCACAGGCTATGGTAAATTCTCTAAGACTCAATGCGAATTTCTAGCACCCTCTAGGGAGAATCAGACTGGCATATTTGACAAGCCTTCTCATCTCTTTTCATTTTATGCTGTGACATGAAACTTGGGTGTTGCAATCAATACTTATCTGCTTTGCTCTAGACTGGTTCTTCTTACGCTGTGATTACCACTGTAATAACTAAGCTCCTTTTCTGAGCCAAAGTGGGTGTCTTTAGACTGTCAGGTGGAATTGGGAAGAATCCAGAGTGTTTTCTTCTCCATCAAGTGGCCTTGCTGGGCTGAGGCCAAGGAAGTTGGATCAAGAATGAGATACCTAGTGGCTTTATACAGGTTTCATACCCTGTAGCTTCTCTAGGAAAAGGGAATTGCTTGCTCCTCAGCTGGTTATGAACAGGCAGTAAAAGACTCAACTGCTCAACTTTGATCAATGTAGCTTTGTCTCCCTGTCACCACCTTTTAGGCTGTCATCAACATGGGTACCAATGGCACTTGGGAAGGTGTCAACCACTGATGCTTTGTGGCAAAGGAGCAGAAACATGGTGGTACTGCTCCTGTGAGCTTGAGTACAAGCTTCTCAGGACAGGAGATGGCTTTTTCTTCTGCATTTGTCTGCCCATGCGCAGCAAAAGGATTGGCAGTGAGCTCTCTGGTAATCCAAAGACCTTGCAACAACTGCCCATGTTCATATTGCTGCTAACCTGATCCACAAGAGGCCACTCTTTAGGGCCTCCATTGAGGGAGAGTTTATCAGCAAGAATATGAACATACATTAATTTTTCTTTTCTCCAGGAAGCTCTTTTTCAGTCAGCCAGGCATCTAGCATGCCTCTGAATAAGACATAGGGATGAGAAATGATAAATTATAAAGTCTCTGGACTGTGATCTCAGCAGCTTACGGGTAGGGTGAAGTCACATTAGCCTGAATAAACATAAGTCAGTAGAGACGTGAAATAAAACTAAGATGGGCTTGAAAGCAGGTTTTGGCTACCATCTCTAAACTATTTCACTGGACTCTTTTCTCAGCTGTGTTAGTTCTCTTGGTGCATGGTGCAGGGAAAACAGAGTTCCTTCTGACAAAACTACCCACAGATGGGTAGGCTGCCTGTGGTAGCCCTCACAGACCATGTCAGTGTGATAAGTGATACATGGTCCTGTGCTGGGACCTTGTCCAGGATGTGGTGCAGGACTGGATATTTGAGGTTATTGCATTCAGTGACGACAAAATAACCTATACCTTTGTGGGCCAAGGATCAGGCAGGTTATGAGCTAATATTAAGGAGAATAAAACAATTTTGTCCCTTTCAAGATACGAGAGACTACACTATATCCCCAGAGCAGTATTTCTAATGCTGACAACTGCTAATTCATGCAGCCTGCATAGGACATCATCAATACTCATCCCCACTCTAACTGGACAAATCGCAGTTTCCTGACAAATCCAGTTCAGATCTTCAGTTCTACAGTCTTTGCTAGGGCTTACCATCACAAACCAGGATGGCAAAAGTCATAGGGTACGGCAGGCTTAACAAGCCTGCAGCTGCGCCCTGAATGACAGGAAAGGGATCAGACTGTGTGCAGGGAGGAATGTGCTGGGCTGCTGCTGGAAGCTGTGGGTCAGCGATCCCAGAAAAGAGGTCTGCTGGCTGGAGGAGAAGAGCTAATGAAGCTGTTTGTGCTCTCAAGCAGTGCCTGTTAAATTATCCACAACTACTTAGACCAGGTTGCCAATGTCCTACGGAACAATAGCCTGTCAGATAAGAAACAAAAGGGTCTGGGTGACTCTCTCCACCTGCTCTGTCAGAATACAAACTGTCAATCATCTGAAGAGGAATGGAAGAGGAGAGCAAGAACTTGCATCGTTCCAAGGAATGTCACTCCTGCTTTCATCAGATTAAAGCTCATCTATATTGTCATTTGCCATTGAATTATTAAAGTATTTTTCCCCTTACTGGCCTTCCTCCCAGGTGTCAGTGCTACAGTCAACAACCTCAGTCACACTTTAGCCTCTCTCACAGGTTTAGGAGAGGGTTTTTTTCTGTGGGCTGCTTCAGGGCTTCAGGACTTATAGTTGACGTGAGAAAAATGCCTGGTTCAACTGCTCACTGAAGAACCAGAAAAGGAAGCAACATAGCATTTTATAAATCAATTTTTTTAACTTCCCAGATAGGCAGATGAGTAAGCTATGATTGCAGCATTTAAATGAACTATCACATGCATCCCTACCTTCTCTGCATAACTACCAACACTACTTTCCCTTTGCGTTTGTATCTTCCACTTCCCAGCCAACAAGAAATAAATCATTTCTGTGGTCCTAACTCGGGTAATTAGCCAACAAACACTATTGACAAAGTCAATGAATGAAAGAAACGGCAGACAAAGTTCCTAATGATCTCCTTGAGGAGAGTGCACAAAGAAAAAGTAATTTGGCCCTCTTGCCCCCAATACGGGTTTAATTTCACTACCTGTCCATTCAAAACCTCCCACACAAGCTCAATAACACTCTTTCTTCCAGTTCTGCAGTCACAAGTTTAACCACGAAGAAAAATTGAAGGAGAGAAAGATATTTTAGAAACCTTTACAATGATCTAAAATAGCTCTTTGATGCATAGCAGATGTCTTCAAAACTCGCATAAATGGAGCCAAAATGCCTTGCAGTTCTGGAAAAGGGAGATTCCAAGATAAGACACGTTTCTAACTGCAGCAGCTCTGGAAGAGATTTGGAATTTATATTAATTGTCAACCGCAAGGAAAACATTTAAAAGAAGCCCTTCTGTCTCCCATTTTGAGACAAGTGTCTTACTGGGCTTTATGCTGCTCAGAGACCTGATGTCTGCCTGAAAGCAGTTCCTCTGTATCTGTAGAAGACAGCAGATGGGTTCAGATGGGGGAAAAGAGAGAGAACAACAATCAGTGACACGTGGAGGTGACAGACTGAGGACTGCCCGCCCTTCATCATAACCTCTAGTTTGCTACAAAGGAGGTGCTTGGCAGGCTTCACTGTAGGGAGGAGGACTGAGGAGGGATTGGAAAGGAGTCAGTGAGACGGTGCTGAGGGATGCTAACAAGGCAACACCTCTGAGACACACAGCATAGGAGAAAACATGTGAAGGGACTTGCTGGAAAACTGGACAACACAGCCAGAAAAACTGACCCCGCAGTCAAAGTGGGGGTGGGATTCTCCAGTTCTGTTGCTCACTAAAGGGGATAGCCAGAGTGAAGATTTGTTCTGAGGAGACTTTTGTAAAAGGGAGAAAAGAAGTCTGTGTCTGATACAATGAAGTAGGTTGTACAACTGAAAAAGAAAACCCACAAAGCACCAACAGCCAAAGTGATGAGTCAGGACAAGAATCTTCCTACTGCTCTGAAAAATGGATCTCATGTGTACCAGGTCTTAGATTTCATGAAGATTTAACAGCTTGAACTCAGACAATGTTAGGCTGTGCTCACAGAATAGCTAGGGAGTATCTTTTACTTGAATACAAGAAAGAGTTAGATAGAGAACTGAAAGACTGATACAGCAGTAAGATGGAAGATTTGATATGAAATAAACCTTAAGAACAGAAATACCAGAGCTAGAAGATTCTATATACATAATTAAAGGTGAAAAAAATAGGTTCTATTTTCCTATAAATGGAAATGGCACACTCATGCTTAATACTTAAAAAAACAGAAAAGTCAGGTAGTGATGATGAACACAGTGGAGTAGTGTTCTCCTCATGAGCTCTGCTCCCACCTCCTCCTGACAGTTCCCCATCTTCCTTCTCTTGGCATTGAAAGAAATGGGCCAGAAATACAAACTGCATATCTGGCTTTCATATACCTGAAAGCTCAGGGGAACTTTGGTTTGGCTGAAGAGACAAGACAGGAAATCTGAGTAACCCCAACCTCAACTGCAGGCTCCAAATCCAGGGGGTTCTAGATGTAGCCCTTGGATTAAGCTCTGTTTCAATGTGTCATTCTGCCTTTCTCTCTCCAACCTTCTTTCTGCAACACTCTCCCCTTTTCTGGCTGCTGAACTGCAGTAGAAAGCTGGACTATCTGTAACACATGCAGAATGTTTGTGCTCTGCCTGCCTCAAATCCTCTTTAACCCTCTACATATATGGGAGTATCACAGAAGACCATTCATATAGAGCTAATCAATGCTTTCCCCATGCATTTTAGATTAAAGAATATCTGATAACAAAAGAAATCAGCTAAAGAGTTCTTCTCTCCTCCAAGGACATGATATGGAGGGAGAGAAACCTACCTCTTGTTCTCATCCTACTGATAAATCTTTAGGGGCTGAAGGTTTCTTTGCAACCCAAGCTGCCAACCCCACAGAGTCCGGCTACTGAAAGGATATTCTCCTTCCAAGCTTGCCACGTCCTTGATCATGGAGGGCACAGTTAGGTAGCAGAACAAAGGTGGTGAGTTCTCCTTTACTCTGTCTTCATCCTTGAAGATCAAATGCCTTCTTTACTCACCTCAGAAGACACAAGACTTCCGGCTGGCTGCCAAAGTGGAGAGTAATATGAAATAAACTGGGCCACTGTTTGCCTCTCCCTTTTAAGGCAAATCAGTGGGAAGCAAATCCCATGGTTTTCAGAAAGAACCTCTTTTATGTAGTATCTCAACAAGAATCCTTTTTACTCTGTCTGGCACCAGCAGCATTTTGTCTCCACCACTGTGCTGTGCATTACCAGCAGTAGAGACTGGGACAACTAGATGAAGACCTAAGCTAAACAGAATTACAGGTCCAATTCTGTAGAATATTGAGGTAATTTCATTTGTTCACTTGGAAAACCTGGCTATTGTGCCTGGGAATTCACACCACAAGACAAGCTTGAAGTACATTTAAGATTCTTGCCACTTTTCTATAGCTGCCTGTATTACTACTGAAATTTTCTTTGATGCTGGAAGAGAAGGAAACTACTGTACAGTTCACAAATGGAGTCCAGTTGGATCTCTTACCTGTAGGAGTGAGGTGCCTCCAGGTGATGACAGGCTCAGGACGCCCATTTGCCATGCAAACCAGGGTCACATTGCTGCCCTCATTCACGGTGATGTCCGAGGAGATATTGGAGATCTTTGGTGGAACTGTGAAGACAAAAGAAAGTTTGACCTTGTTAGAAGCAGAATTATGGAAGGCAGCTTGCCTGGCTTATTAATCTACCTACCTATTAACCAGAGCCAGCCACAAACTCATCTCACAGGCTGCACCCCTCATTGCTGCCTGGGTTTCTGAAATTACATCAGAGTAGTATGCACTGCTGTGTAGTTTGTATTTCAAGGGTCTGCAGGTAGAAATGGCCTTTGCTGCAACTGTGACGCTTTGTGTTTGGACAAGTTTGGGAGTCTTCATAAATAACCTCGAAGAACTTGCCTGCCTGCTCCAAGGCTGCAGGCTCCAAGCACCATCCCAGCTGATTTTTGGACTCCAAACAGTCCCAGATGGAGTTCTACATCCCCCTGCAGGATGCCAGGCTTCAAGGCACTGACTCAGAGGGTGTATTAGTTAGTGGTTTCTGTGACATCTTTCAGGCAAGAAGGATTCCCCATGGGCTACCTGCAGTAGGTAAATTCTGAATGACTGTGCCTCACATGGCACAGCACCAAAGGCACAGTAGAGTCTAAGATTCACAAGACCAGCTATGACTTGGGCATTCAAGATCCTTAAAGGCCTTCCAAGCTGAGTTTGTGTCACAGGACCAGAGTGACCATGAAGTGGGACCCCAACAGGCACCTCTAGGTGTGGATTGTGCCAGCTGTTGCTGTCTCTCCCCTCTCACATCCATGTCTTGCTTCCATGCTTCACACCCCATGTCAGGTGGTGAGGGAATTTGACTAAAAAGGAATCCTCTAATTTTTTTTTTTTTCATATATTTTCAGCTTCCAAATTTGTGTGTAGCGAGGAATGAAACAACATCATTTTCTGCTTTGCTTACCACCGAGTAAACAGGCAGCAGCCTCCCCTTCCCCCTCCCTGGCAGGAGTGGCTGATGGTCCTTTTGAGGCAAAGCTGCCTATAAGCTAGGTGGGGGAAAGGAAATGAAGCCTGAACAGAGCAACTCACTACTTCCAGCTGTGTTGCTGGATTCATAGGAATATTGTTTACAACCCACAGCTCATTAGCCCCTCTCTGTAGGCCCCAAACTCATAGGCAATGCTGGAGTATCTATGACCATGGGACCTCCTTGAAGAAAGAGGACCTGTCGAGCAAAGTGAGGCAGATGTATTTGCCAACAGGATCCCTCACCCAGGCATGGAGGGATTTAAGACAGACACATTGGGGAAGGACTGCCATGGTCTACAGAGAAGTAACAATGCAGAGAGCAGTGAGGAAGCAGCTGAGGACTGACACAATAGAGAAGGCTTTTGCACACCTTGTGAAAGCAGGACAGCTGGGGGCCCATCTCAAACGCCTGTGCATCAATCCAAGTATTGTGGTGAAAACCCAGGAGGAATCAGATGTTCATGCAGATTCACAGTGCTGAAAACCATTGAGATGACAGAGCTGTGGTGGGACAGATCTTAGGACTGGTCTATAACTCAGATACAGGCTTTCCGARAAAGACAGGTGAGGGAAAAAAATGCAAAGGAGTGGCTGGTGTGCATCCAGCTCTGGATGGTGAACTAGCTGAGAGCTTAGATGTAAGGATCAGAGGATATCACAGTGTCACCACTGTTGGTTGGTGTTTGCTACCAACCATTTGATTAAGAAGAGGCAATAGGCAAAGACTGCTTTAGACAGGTAGAAGAAGTCTCACAATCACAGTCCTTGTGAGGGACCAACCACCTTGCTATTTGCTGGAAGGGTGGAAGTGCTAGGCTCAAGCAGTCCAGGAGATGCGGGAGTCCATTAGGTCCAGCATGAGTTAGCATTATGCTGTTGCAGCAAAGACCAAGGATCCTGGGTTGTATTAGCAAGAGTGCAGCCCCGTAAGTGGAGAGAAGCACCTCTAACCCTTTACATGGTGCTTGTTAGACAGCGTCTCAGGCATGACATCAGTTTTGGGCTCCCCAGTACAAGAAGGCCAGACACTGGAGCAAGTCCACTGGAAGGCTCCCAAGATGGCCAGAGGACTATAGCACACAACTTCCAAGGAGAACCTAAGAGGGATGGGTCTGTTCAGCCTGAAGAAGAGAAGGCTGAGGGGAGATCTTATTGCTGTCTACAAGCGGTGAGTGGGAGGGTGCAGAGAAGACAGAGGCAGGCTTTTCTCAGAGGTGCACAGTGAACAGTGAAAAGCAGCAAACGAGCTGTAAGGTAGGGAAAATTCTGACTCAAAATGAGGAAAAAGCTTTTACTTTCAGAAAGTCAAAGACAGGAACAGGCTCCTCAGAGAGGTGGTGAAAACTCATCCCTGGAGATATACAAAACTCACCTCCTTTCTCTCCCAATGGAGGCGGAAAACTCCCTGTCCCATAACTCAGGACAGACTTGCTCATTGCTCCAGCCAGCAGACCTGCAGGCTGGGAGAGCCCTGCAAGTTCTGGTGCAGAATTCCAAACCGCTACTCCTACTTACTGGGAACAAAGCAACTTGGAGGGCCACCTCAGACCTGCAGTAGCACTGCTACCTGTAGTACATACTGTGTCTCAGATCTGAGACCAACATGTACAGGAGAGGACAGAGGGGCGTAATCTGGGAAAGAACATCAGAGGCTGCTATTTCTGCAAGAGTGGTGTCCCAGGTGCTCTGACAGGGGACAAAAGGACAGTGATTTTGGAGCATCCTCAGCCCAACTTCTCCATGGTGCACCAGCCAACATGGGTAAGCAGAGACCAGGAGTAAAACCAGTGGCTAGACCACATTTTGGGAATATTATCATAACCTCAGGGGATTAACATTTGCATGAGGGAAAAAAAGCCACGCAGCAAACCAAGAAAGACTAAGGTCAAGCAGGACTAGCAGGTGGAGCTGCAGGGCAGTGTGAAGTCCTAGCAGAATGGTGCAATGCCAACCAAAATGGCTGAGGAGAGAGCAGCAAAAGCCACTACAAGGCAGCAGCAGAGCTGCAGTTAGGACATGTGTAAACTGCCACTCCCCAAAGCCGTCAAGACATTTTAGTTCACAGAGGATCAAGTAAACTCAGCCAGTACAAGCAGATCTGACCATGCCTACCAAATGCCCAAGAGGAAGAGCATGTGTCCAGATGGTCATATCCGGCTTGCTGCTTTTTCAGATGAGGGTGAAAAGGGCATCCAAGGCTGAAATCCTGTCAGGAATATAATGGCTGGTTCCTTTCAGCTGCCACCTTGGTCAGAAGGCAAGGAAAGGCTAAAAGAAGGGGGAATAGGACAAGAAATAATTTCCCTTTAAATTTAAAACCTGGCTTGGCTTCATCTGCTTAGAATCCAAAGCCAGTGGACAATAATTTCACTCAGATAAAAAGTCAGAGACTTTTAATTTTCAGGGCATCAAGCCAGCATGTTAAAATGCCAA
The DNA here is from genome assembly GCA_018881555.1 of Amblyornis subalaris. Classification (NCBI taxonomy): domain Eukaryota; kingdom Metazoa; phylum Chordata; class Aves; order Passeriformes; family Ptilonorhynchidae; genus Amblyornis; species Amblyornis subalaris. The sequence continues at coordinate 1,283,790 of JACAXG010000058.1, forward strand.
AACTGTCAGCACCAGCAACAGTTAGCTTTGCCTCCTTGGCACTTGTCATTACTTTGCACACACCTTTTTAGGACAGCCTTAAAATGAGAAGCTTTGACCTTATTATTTTTTCCCCATGTGTGGGTGTGTTATGTTTTCACAGGTCCCTGACTGCTGGAAGAAGGATTGCTGAGAATAAAACCTTCTGGAACCAGAATCTTCTGGGTGTCACAGCCTCCATTTGCCCAGCCATCTCCTGTTGACCCTCAACTGGAAAACTCTTTTGTGTCTGGCCTTTCCGAAGGCATTAGCAGAGGCAAACTCACAGTCTGCAGCCCCACAGCAGGGCAAGTACTACAGCTAAACAGCCCTTCTAGGCATTGTCATATTCCGACTAACAGTTTTTCCTTCAGGGGAAATCAGGCTGCTGCTGGATCCCTCTGGCTCCAAGGACTATGTGAAAGCACTGCCAGGGTCTCTGGTACTGCTGAAAAAGATGATTGCTAGGTTTTGCCTCCCTTTCAGTGCAAATGTAACATGGGGTATCCATCACGCTGTGTTCAGGATCCTCCTGGACAGGGCGGGGAGCAGAGACAGACATGAAAGGAAGCACAGTGTAACACCCCACTGCTCCATGCAGAGAGGTAGGATGCTCCACCACAGCAGGGACTGATTCTGGAGAGATGGAAATGAACGCCGAGAAGAATGGCTTGAAACTCCTGTATTTGTTTCTTCTACATTTCGCGTCTAGAGGACAAGGCTGATGCCAGCTCAGCATCTTATCTTCCGCGCCACTGACAGCAAATAACAAACCCCCAAACCAGCGGCCATTCTCTGTGAGAAGCTCGCATTGGAAGAGCAGGGGAGCTGCAAGGCAGGAGTGAGGCAAGGGCAGAGAGAATGTACGGTGCCTTGGACTGGGAGGGCTGCAGGGCGGGAGGGGTGCAAGGTTAGAGCTAGCATGGAGGATTTCAAGTCCCAGGGAAGACACAGTGACAGAGCTAGGTAGAACAGGCTTGTGCAGTAACAGCTTGCACCAAGCCCGCTCTAGTTAATTGCCGTCAATCCTTCACTTCATGACAACTGCAACTCACATTAATTTAAATAATAAGAAAGRCTGAGACATGAAAAATAGATCATGCTCCCCCAGCACAATCACTGTTGCTCTCCAGATGAGAGCAAGTGATTTGTTTCCACAAAAACACCCGCTATAGCAGTTATTACAGACCAGGGGCTGCATACGGGAGGCAGCAAGGAAACCACAAACAAGCGAATACGCAAACATCTGCTGTTGTTATCCTTGCCTTTTATGACCAAAGCCCTTCAGAGCTCAAAACTCCTCCTGAGATATTACCTGAGATGTTGTGGGCGGGCTGGATCAGCATTCTAATTCAAGGCTATGGAAGGAGGCAAGGAGCAGTGCTACACCCCTGATGTCACAGTAAATGAGCAAGCCCAAAGGCTAAGTTCACACGCAGGAGGCCAGCTCCTGAGTACCTTCCCAAGAGTGCAATGGAGGATGGAGCAAGAAGGCATCAAGGCCACCCTTGCTGAAGCAATGCTTTTAGAGATCTTTTCCTAACTTAGTTTATACTGAACCTGACCCGTGCCACAGCTGCCAAACAGTTCAGATTCCTGCCTTTTGATCAGAGCACCTAGGCACAGTACAGGCACAAAGTGGCAGGAATAGGAACCACAGCTTAGCATAAGTGGTACTTATATGCAAGAGTACTTACAGGCCCGGGGCAGCAGTTTTTGGCTCCTTAATTGATGGCACTCTGCTTTCATAATGCTTCACACAAGACCTCAATGCAGCAAGAGGATGGGTTTATGAGAAAAGGGCAGGAAGCACAGGACTAGGAACTCAAATTGGGTATGGCAGAATAAAAAATGCAAACAGAGGGACAGTGGATACCTAGCTGGAAAACACCTCTGAGTCCTGTAAATGCACTCACACAAAATTCAGTCAGATCATTGGACTCTTCCCTTTGGGTAAACAGTGCCCTGCATCTAAGACCCTCTGATGCAGCTTTCTACTGTGGGGCAGCTACTTCCCAGTATCAAAATACAAGATTGCTTAACAGTCCAGTATTTTGTCGATAAGTCACAAAATACATTAGAAAAATACAGCACTTATTCCCACTCTACAGACCTATAATACAGCAAAAGCTATTTAATACCTCCAAGACACAGATGCAAACAGTATTGAAACTCCCTAAGAAAGTCCATAAGCTTCATTTAAGTGCTCTAACAGCTTTTCCCAAAAAGGGCACCTTGGATACAAATGGAAAAAGTCACCACAATCCCTTCCATATATCCTCATTAGTTGCTTCCTCCAGCCTATTTCCTTCCCCTCTGTTGGCAAGTAGGACCCCCATCTGTTGGAGAAAATTAAGACTCCCACCTACTAATACACAGGAGTTCCCGACTTTCAGGGCAAAAAAAAAAAAAAGAAAACATCAGGACTTCTCTCCAAAGTCAAAGGAACTTTGCAGCCACTAAAGCCCTCCCCAGGTGCCTATGAATTAGCCTCGAGAGTTCTCATTTCCTTGTCCCCAGATCCCAATTAACAGCACTTCATAAAAAACACTAATAAGCCCCAAGGCAGAGGTAGGGGGGATGCTGACCATCATACGGTCCTTGAATGCTTTAGAACAGACACCTTACTCACCACAATTAGGGGTCCTTCCCTGGGACAATTAATTGACAGCAAATTGGCCTCATTAGTCATTGTTTAGTTAAAGTGTTTAGTGGGGAAGAGAGGACCTGAAGAAGGGGCTGAGCTGCTAAACACAACTAAATGGTTTAATTTCCCTCTTATGTGTGCAGCAGGCTAATCACAGCTCTGTACAGCCGTAACAAGAAACAGCTTGTTGATGCTAAAGTCCGCAAAGGGAGCAAGCTGAGGGCTGGAAAGCAAAATCCAGACACCCTTTGGGATGCGGCATGCTAATGTTTCTGAAGCATTTTACAGAAGAAATGCGACATGAGACCCAAGATGTGTTTTTTACGGTCTGATTCACACTGCAGCCTCAGCCAGAGGGAGACGAAGCTGTCAGCAGGGCGAGAGGGCAGAGAGGGAAGTTGTTGAACTTCATTAAAGAGAGTGGACTCTGAGAGAGCCTTCTGACCTCCTGCTCTGCTAGGCCTGTTTCACTCTGCCAATGCCTCGCTTGGCATTAAAGCTTCTGTGAAGTCGAGGCAAATGCTGAAGGCTTGTTTTGGTTTTTAATCCCCTGGGAACCACAAGCCTCTCAAAATACACCACAGTTTTTGCAAGGTGTAAAAATTCCTTCTTTCTGTTGTGTGAAAGGGAGTGCCTTGTCACGTGCCCTTTAGGGAAAAGTCCATCACAGCCAGAGCATGGAAACCACTTACAGAGATGTGCAGTTCCCAACCCACAGTGTGCTCCCCGCCATTCTGCACCACTGGGGCTGATCTCCATCAAGCATCACTGCTAATGCCAAGGGAGGCCAGGCAGGAGGAGGCACAGGGGCTGCGAGCTTGGGCCTTGCATCTTGGTGAGCTTCTCCCATCATGCAGCTGAGCCTCACCCACTGAGACGCCAGGCAGGAAATTATTTAAAATCCAGATGGGGACTGCGCATATTGCACTGCCTGGGAGCAGAGAAGCAGACAGGATCCTGTAAATCAAAGCCATGTGGAAAGCTACCCATGGGCTGCGTAGTGTGTCAGAGCTCACCACACTGGAGAGTAAGAGCTTACAAGCCAAAACGTTTTGTCCAAAGGAATGCTATGCCTCATCCCACATATAGTTAAATGTCTGGACTATTTTTCCGCATAACATTGCATAGGAAGCACTTTCGGTACATTCTTTCCTAGCAGAGAGCAGCACAGAGTGCAAACCTATTGGACTGTCCCATTCTTGAGCTGTTGGAAAAGTCAGCACAGAATGGGGCTCAATTGCTTATATTCATTCCCACTGATTTTATTTTTTTTAAACTTGTCTCCATGAAATTTTCAGGACAGAAATTATTTAGCTTCCTCACTGAGAGAAACAGATAGGAAAGAACAGCTTAAGTCTCAAGCCAGCCTTGTTTTTCAGTGCTCTAAGGTGACAATGTGGAACAGTTAAAAAGCAGTCTTGCTCCTGCTCCCAGCCCACTACCTCCCCGTCAAACCTGGATGCCAGCTTTTCACTCTAAAACAGCTCCAGCTATGAGCCTGAGTCCCAGCCTCAGCCCAGTGCTGATAGCATTTCACCTACACCTGGCTTTTTGGTGTCCCCTCTCCAAGCACAAGTTTACAGAACCTACATTTTTGGATGCTGATGCAGCCCAGCAGAGCAGGTTCTCAGTTATCTGCTTAGCATGTAAATGAAAGCACAAAGCACAACCCAGGCATATGCCTGATATCCGCTTATCACCAGATTTGCACCTCTGGATATGAAGTTATTTGCAACAAAACTTTCCTTTCTTTTCTGTTAGCATCCTAAATTTATGCCGCTTATCTGCGGTTCCTCTCTTTAAAGTACTGCTCTGTGCATTTGCTGTTTGTGTTGCTATGGTTCTTTCCGCTTGTAAAACTGACTTCAAGAGCTTTATGGCTAACCCTCCTAGAGAAGCCTGCTGTGACAACACAGCCTTCCTCACAGGACATGTGTAAACAACAACAGAAGTACTTGCCATGCTAATCCCCAGGGATTAACTCTTGGAATGCCACCTAATCCCAAACATTTTAAGGACTGCAGATGTACACAGCTTTTGGTCTTTGTTTCAAGTGTGTTTATATATTCCCTTGGACTGTTCTTTTTAAATCTGGAAAGTGTTTAGTTATGGGACTGAAACAATACAAAACCTTTCTTTCTGCAGACATAATCAGCCATCCTGGAAGAAAAATTCTCTGAAAAAAGTTGTTCTTAATGTCCAGGTCCTCCAAAGACATTTCTGAGAATTTTCTTAAGAAGAACTTTTTCACAGAAACATTAAGCATGTTGGATGTATATGGCATGCAGCTGAGTCCTAATACACAGCCTTTTTAGGGCTTGATTCAGAGCCAAGGGAGCTTCTCCTTTGATGTTAATGGCCTTTGGACAAATCCTTATACGACAAGAATGGGTGATGGCTTCAAGGAAATGCTGCAGCCAGAACAGGGATGCTTTCTTAGTCAGTTGAGAGAAAAAAGCAAGATTATGGGTTTTCTGCTGAATCCCAGCAGTCGTTGGTACTTAACTCCTTCTTTGGGAAGCAGACTAGGGAGCACAGGCTAGGTATGAGAAAAAAAGAACAGAGGAAAGCCTATGTCATTCCAGGGCAAGAGGTACAGGTTCAGAGAAGGTTCTGATTAGGCAAGCAGGGAAGGAAGTTCATTTCAGCCAACACCCCACTCTGGATGAAGATGAGATTGTCCATGATAGATTTCCATGCTGGACAAACAGAGCCAAAGTGTTTGTTTGTTTGTTTGTTTTCAGGTCTTATGCTGTTGCTTATGTTTGGCTCATTAGGGACAGAGTACAACCAACAGAGCAGCCGTCATGAAGCACTGATGGACATCCACATACAGGCTGAAAAGAAAAGGCTTCTCTCTCCAAACTGTTCTCTGATTCCTTTGACTGCCCATGGTTTATCCCACATCCTCTCCGATAAGCCACCAGGTGATGGATGAGACTCTTCTAAGTGTCTCATGCATACCACATACCCAAGGATCTGGCTCAGTTTCAGCTGAGGCAGCTTCTCAGTGACAAGCCTCTCACTCAAATCAAATGCATGTGGTACATGTAGAATGTCTTTTATTAGCAGGTTTTCCTTTCTTACACATTGAAGTGAGCAAAATGGAGCAGGACAGCTTGCTGTAACCACCTTTCAAGATTGCTTTCAGGCTTCTAGGGGAGCAGAAAGCTGCAGTAGCACTTTGGAAATGCAGGGCTTGCTTTCAGTCAAAAATATAAAGAACAAAGATAATAACCCCATGCCAGGACCTTTACATAGAATCATAGAATGGCTTGGGTTGGAAGGGATATTAAATATCATCTAGTTCCAACTCCCCTGTTGTGGGCAGGGACACCTTTCACTAGACCAGGTTGCTCAGAGCTTCATCCAACCTGGCTCTGAACATTTCCAGGGATGTGGCATTCACAGCTTCTCTAGGCAACCTGTTCCAGTGACTCAGCACTCTCATAGTGAAGAATTTCTTCCTAACGCCTAATCTAAGCCTACCCTCCTTCAGTTTGAAGTCATTCCCCCTTGACCTGTTATTACATGCTCTTGTAAATATTCTTCTCCATCTTTCTTGTAAGATTCCTCCAGGTACTGGAAGGCACTGGAAATTAGGTCTCCTCCAAGCCTTCTCTTCTCCAGGCTGAACGGTCCCAATTCTCTCAGCCTTTCCTTGTAGAAGAAATGTTCCACCCCTCTAATCACGTTGGTGGCCCTCCTTTGGACTCACTCCAACAGGTCCATGCCCTTCCTGTGCTGGGGGCCCCAGAGCTGGATGCAGCACTGCAGATGGGGTCTCACAGAGCAAAGTAGAGGAGCAGAATCTCCTCTCACCCTGCCGGCCACGCTCCTTTGGATACAGCCCAGGATACAATTGGCTTTCTGTGCTGCAAGAGCTGGATCACTATTGCTGGATCCAGAGATGCTGGCCCTTCCCACTACACACAGTTATGAAATGCCAGCTGTGAGACCTTCACTTGATAGCTATTGTTGAGCTTGGTGATAGTTGCAGCAGTCTCTTTTCTAAAGGCCAGGGTGTAATCACTGGCCATCTGAGAATGGAAAGCCAAAGAGTTCAAGGCAAAGAATCCCTCTTGTCAGAAATGCTCATCTACACAAGTCTGACACAGCAGAACAGAGGGAAAAACAAATATAGTACTCCTGAAGTAAAGGCATCTTTAAATTAAGTACGCAGCTGGCTAGAGCTGAGATGTGATTGTGGTGATCTCCTTCCCACAAACCAACCAAGAGCCAAAGCTTCCTGAAAAGGAGAGTTTCTGCTGTTGGAGGTTCCCTGCCAAAAGAGAGTGCTCTGTTTTGGTTCAGCCACGTGCAACAGCACCTTGACATCTTGGAATTTTCCCACTGTTTCCCTTTCCAAGCTTTGCTGTGTGGTAAAGATGTGCTGTATACATGCAGACAACCTCAAAGGGAGGAAAAGGATGAATTCCAAGAGCTTTGCTCTGTAAACACATTACATTGAATTGGTGCCATTTCAATTAAAGGAGAATCTCTCCCAGACTGCCAGGCATGAGGCTTATTCCCTGTAGCCTGCAGCTTTACCAGGACACATAAAAACACTGTCTTCTTCCCCTGGTGGGGTTCAAGGCTGCCCTTTTCAAAGTTATTGATTTGTTTGCTAGTCTCTTAGTGTTACAAACTGAGGGAATCACAGAATCACAGAATGGATAAGGTTGGAAGAGACCACAGTGGGTCGTCTGGTCCAACCTTCCTGCTCAAGTATCATCCTTGACTACATCGTCCATTCAGGAGGATGAGGTTACATCCAGAAGGGTTGCCAACACTTTGTGTTGAGTGGGACGACAGCTTTACGGACAACTTTCATCTAAGGTTCTGCAAGCCAGTACTCACCACCCCAGAAACCCAGTGCTACTGGCTGCAGAGCAGGAATGAGATACCTCCTCTCATTTTCAACAAAGAACACTAACAAAAAACTGCAAGTACTTCCACTGCAGTAGGGAATCAAAACCTAAGTCCAATGAAAAACAACAGCCATGTCTCTCTGCTGCAACAGCACATCCACAGCTTAGCCCCTGTAAAAGCACAGTTATCAGGGTAAGCAACACTACCAATAACCTGAAGGAATCACTCAGTAGGTCTGGTACTCCACATTCAGTGATTGTTCTACACACTCGTGCTCCACCTTTCTAAAGCTCAGTTCTCATTCTCACTCTTAGGGAACTACTGTGTGCAAGATAGATGGCACCCCCAGAGACTAGCACCTGACTGGTGTCACGAGAAGTACTATGCCTTACCATCAACAGCTCCAATAGGTGAGTAGGAGGAGTAAGGGAAGAGTATCTGCAAAGCCTCAGACTGTTCCTTATGAGGAATTAACATGCTGCAAAGTTCCCTGACAGAACAAAAAGGGAAAATCCAAGGCAGACCTGTTCAGAGGCAGATGAAACAGGCTTGATCCTTCACTGCTGGTATAAATTACAGAGATTATACTCTTTTACATGAAAGGAAGCGCAAAGAAGGAGAGAATCAGCCCTGTGGTTCATAAACCCAATGTAAAAAGCTGGACCCACAAAATATTGTGCAATCTGAACAGGAATAGAAGTGTAATCAATATAGTCAGGGATACTGATGAATGATAAGGATACACTCATACACTTTCCTTTCTGATGGTCACGATATACTGTAGTCTGCAAAAATTATTTCCTTAAAGTACAAAGAGTGATAAAAAATACAAAGAAACTTTGCATCAGAACACACTTCTGAAAACTCTGCCAAAGCCTGAAGAAAAGCAGAGATATAGCTGAGATGGCATCATACTGTGGATCAACCTGCCACTGGATTGGGTGCAGACACTCATGACAAATAGGCGCAAGGGATGCAGCGCAAATACAGTGTGACACTATATCCTGGGCATACGCTTGATGTATGGAGGATTAAATGCCACACACACACTGTCCTGGGTAGATTGTATCTAGTGCTGACAGATACCTGAGGGATCTGTCTCTTCCTTTATACATTTTGGCAATTGCCATGCCAACAAAGGATTATGGGACTGGGGGGGCGAGAGGGAGAGATCATTTGCTACTCTGTTTAAAAGAGACTTTATCCTCTGGGGGGATTTTGTCAAGATGTTGGATTTCTTCCTAAGTTATATTTCTACCTGCCTATACACATTTGAGGTTGATGGGCTTTTCTCCTTTCCTCTGTCCCTCTAACAGAACACCTCACTCTTCTGGAGTCCCAAACGAACCTTAAAGCAAACGTGGTTTCTGTAAGTCGGCTTGAATACTGCTGCCCTCAGCCCTTGCCTCCATGCAAGCTGCAAAGGCAAGAAAACAGCCAACATGCTGTAAAGACCAATTCCTTTCCCTGTGTGGACAGCCCTCTGACTGACGGCTCCGCTCGTCAAGAGAGACAGACTGCCTTGAGTGCGAGATAGCTAACTCTCACCTGGGGAGAGGGAGGAGGAGAGGGGGACACAGACAGACAGAAAGGCAAAGACAGACAGACAGACAGAAAGGAGAGCTGAGGAGGGGGAAAGAGGAAAGGAGTGACAGCAGAGTGCAGATGAGAGAAAGACAGTAGTGCTTGATGAATTAAGTTGTCAATTTTGGCATCACCTGTGTACCTTGTCACGCCAATAAATTCATTGAAGCTGAACCTGCACAGAGTCAAGAGTGAGAGAGTGCTGATGGAAGGAAGAAATAACAGCCTATTTAAAGACTCAGAGCAATTTATTAGTTACATCAGGAGGGAAGCAGTGACAATGGGGAAGGAGAGGTGCTTTCCCATCATGCTGGGCAGGGAAGCTTGTTTTGGATTCAAGCTGTCCACCTCCAGTTGTGCTGTAGAAAGTAAAGGGATAGAGACAGAGACCTGGTTCAAGAAAGAGAAAGGCAGTGGAGAGGCTTGTTGGGGTCCGAGGAGAATAGGGCAGGCACATGCCTTTGCACAGTACTATGTGCCTCTGGGAATCCCTTGAGGTGCTGAGGGAAGATGTTGAGAACAAGAAGCCAGATACTCCATTGTGAAAGGAGACAAAGGGCGTGGAGCACAGCCAGCATCACAGCACTGAGGGAACGTGAAGGAAAGCAGAGATGGGAAGCACAGCTCTGGCACAGAGGGGTGGCTATGCTGGAAAGCCAGGAGGGAGACAAAGTCCTATGCTGACTCTGAAGTTGGAAGCATGGCACTGAGGTGCAAACAGCTTTGACTGGCTGTACCAGGGAAGTACTGAACCAAGGTGCTTTGCTGCACAGCTAAGGAGATTGTCACTAACTTTTTAAAGGATTCCACACGTCTCAAAAGAGGAGCTCACAGGCTCCACACATGCCTCAAAAGAGGAGCTCACAGGCTCCTCCCATCCCCTAGAACTCAAGTGAAGTCTGTTGGATGTGACTGAGAAAGCGGAAAACCAATGATACAATGCCCTCACCCAAGACATATTTTCTCCTCACATTACTGCAGCTTCCCAAACTGAACAGTATCTGCCCCAACTGTTTGAGAAATGCATCTGCCTCTTCACTCTCTTCCCTTCTTTCACCCAACTCACCATTTCCCACACAGGAGCTTCTGCAACCCTTGTGCTCACAGACGATGGTCAGCTCCTGACAAAAACGCTCCTATCAGCCACAGGGACTAAGAGTGGCAAAGGCTGCTTTCCAAAGCAACCTGAGACCCCCTGTGATCTCATCTGTAGCCATCCAAAGATGTTTACATTTATGTGACAAGATGTGTTCGCTGACCCTTCCTCGCAACGAGCCGATCTCAACCAAGCGCCAGGCACAGCACCAAGAAAGAGAAGGACACCACCTGCTCTGAGAGTCATTCCTCCCATGGCCTCTGCTGCTGCATGCTCCACTGATGCCCCAAGCCTGCACAAAGGGGAGGGAAGAAAGGAGAAAGGAAAAAACCTAGATTCGTCCCTCAGGAAGAAGTATTGGTGGTATTTCCTTCAATCAGAGAGACATTCTGACTCAGCCACGCAAGTAGAGAAGCTAGTCTTTCCAGCTCGAGTGAAACACTGAAGATTTACAACTGCTCAGGGTGTTTGGAGAGTTTGGGTAGAAGTGTGTGTGTACATGCATAACATTTGACAAATCCATGCAGAGAAGTAACACATATGGCATAAAACTATCTTATGTGGATATCTGTGTGTATACATATAAAAACATAAACATACTTAGAATGTGTATATGTGTATAGATAGATACATACTGGTATATGCACATACACACATATCTGTGCTCCTGAAACTCCCAGCCTCTCTGAGAGCTCTTGTTTGGCTGGTGTTTTGCAAGCAGCCAGGCAGCCACGACACAGCTGTCCTGACTGGGGTCCCCTGAGCTGTGTGGTGCAGCTCTGCTGGCTGCCTTCAATTTGACATCAAATGAGAACAGGGATCTCGCTGAGCCAAGCTCCATTCTGATCTGCCTGGTGCCCAAATCAGTTCAGCTGTAGTGCCCCCGGGCTGTGGCACTGTATTAAAGTTGAGGGCAGCTTTAATCTGCTTCACCGTTTGCACAGCGGAAGCCGTGCTTGGCCTACTGGGAAATTATGAGCATGTCCCTCATTCAAGTAAAGTGGACATTTCTTTTCCAGGAGTTGTGATCTTTGTGTTCCTGTAACTTAGTTTAAATGATCTAAACTGGTAGCTTCCAATCATTCTCATTCTGAGGGCACCTTGCAATTTGCTGGGGAAGGTACATGCACCGTACAGGGAATGTAACTCTCCTAACAATAGGTTTGGTTGTTCTGGAGTCCATAGACTTCCTGAGAGTTACAGACTGTGATGGTCTGATGGATTTTCACTTACTATAGGGAAGAAAAAAGTCTCTCAGTTCATAGTCTTCTTCTGTCAGGGGTATTGAGTTGATTATTAGCCCTTTAGCAACAGGAATAGAAACACAGAACTGCAGACATGGGGACCTTTTGCCACGTGTAGGGGCCTGCAGTACACTTAAGCATTGCTGTCTCCTTGAAAGGTTACCAGGAACATCCTGCCCCACAAGAAATCACTTCTAACCACACACATGCCCTAATGGGCATCTTTGCTCCTGAAGGCACCCCACGGACTCTCTGCATTGCCTAGCTGTCCTTCCCACAACAGAAGGACTATGGGATGCACATGTAAATCCCTGAATGCCAGGATGTCAAAATACGACAGCACCTACACCATCAATAGTGTCCCGGCACCTAGACAGTGGCCCTGGTGGCAGTGATCACAGCTGTAGGATGGCTGTGTTGCTTCTAGAAAATCTAATTTGTAGACATGAGACCATGCAGAAGAAACTATTAGCCAGGAAAATTCCCTTCCTCAAAAAGCCATTTAAAACCAACCATGACCAACTTGCTCTCCTGGAACTGCTGAGGATCCCAGGACGCTCAAAGGTGGTTTGCCTTTATCTGTGTCTAGCCAAGGAACAGATGAAAGTATTGTAAGGTAGTGATGAGATCATGCTAGAGGCTACAGAAAGGAAGAATGACTTTTATTTGGAAAGACTGTTCAACAGAAGTGATGCTGATTAATAAATAAATGAAAATAGGTGACATTCATTATGACATTTAAATGACTAGATGCCCAGTGTTTGTTAAAATACCACATGGTCTGGAAGGAGGCAATCAGAGAAAAAGGGCTTGGAGAAGCAGTGAGTAATGGTGACCCAATCCATTTAACTATTGATAAAACACAGGTGAGGAAATGTGCAGGAGAAAAAAAAATCTCTGCAAATCATCAGCTAATGGATTAAATGCATCTGAGTGTGAGATGGAAATTAACTGATCAATTCACTCAACAGCTGCTAATTATATGTGACAAGGCAGGCAGACTCCAGAAGTCTATGGAGCTCAAAGGAAAACAGTGCTGGTAGAAAAATTTGAAGGCTGCCTCTTGCCACTATGGGGTATGACATTTGCCCTGGTGAGAGAATGTCACTGTCACTGAATAAAATTTAACTCTACAAATGTTTGAAGTCTGTATTTCAAAAGCATGGAAAGGGGGTTTTCTCCCACTGCTTTCTAACAATTTGCAACATTAGGTATAAATATATGGTATCAAAATTAACATGCCAATCTAAACAAAATTAAATGTAATGCTACAATCAAAATGAAAACCTTTTTGCCTCATTGCAGTTAAACATTTTGACATTAATGAAATGAAACTAGAAAGCTGAAATGATTTGTTGTGACACTCATCTGTCCAAAAAATTTGTTGCATCACCATGCTCCTGCAAAATGCATTTATGCCAAAAGAACTGATCTTCCAATAGGAAGTTATCTCACATTTTCTGATCACTACTTTCACCATTTTATTTTGAACTTTCATTCACAGTAATATTTTCCTGACCACTTCCATTTTGGCTTGCACCATTTAGGAAATGATCACAGAGATATCGACTACTTTTTCTCTCCCCTTAGGCTTACTCTTCATATATATTGATCCCTTGGGACTCCTTTAAAGTCATGTCTTTGGAGAGTCAGCAGATTGTAGGATATATAGAAAATAAATAAATAGTAATGATGAATTAATTGATCACCAGGGAAAGATTAGTACCAAAGTGTGATTTTTCCCTGAACAAGATTGGAATGGGAACCTCACTGATGCAATTCTCACCCTGCACTGTAGCATTGTGTTTTGAATCTGTTTTTGGAGTAAGGATAACTGATAAGCACACATACCAGCAATTAAATTATTAATTCAAAGGGGAAAACCAGTGTGGCTTATAAACCAGATGAAACTTCCACATTAGGTGTCTCAGGCCTGACATTATGACACAAGCAATGTCATTTCTGGAGATGATGAGACCTGAGCCAAGACAGTCTTCCAGGTTCATCATGCTAACAATATTTATTATCTGTTGTCAAACCCCAACTCTGTAACTTGTGAGGGTCCAGCATGTTCTATGCATGACCTATGATACTATTTTTAGACTGTTTTTAAAATTCGTGGTTGAAGGGAATTCAGAGGATGCAATGCTTAATACAGTGCTTCATGAACTCCTGCTAGCAAATTTAATTCAATCTGTCTTGGGTTAGGAGCACTGTCACGGATTGGCAATTGCCTGAAGAACCATAAACAAGGGATAATGACAAGGGGCATGTAGGAGCAAAGTTGTAAGCAGGTATGAGCAAGGCGCTGTAGGAACCACGTGAGGTCTGTTTTCATTTAACATCTTCATTAATGAGCCTGAAGAATAGCTTGCTAATGAAAGTGGTGGATGATGCTCAACTGGGAGGTGCTGCAAACATCCATAAGGGCAGATAAACATAAAGGAGTACACAGGGATTATTCATCGGGACAGAAAGAAAAGAATGGAACAAATTAATTATCTTTACTGCAGAAAAAAAAAAATCAGCTCATGGTAAGGAAAAATCATGTGGGTTCAAGAGACCTGCACATTTTTTCAGACAAAGGGTGTGCAACTTTGGATGAAACTTCTCAAAGCACTGAAGAATGTAAAACTGTGGGTTGTCTAAACTCAAGACAAGAAAAATGGTAAAGCATCCAAGCAACCTATTAAGTAGATGGAAATGTCATTTAAGACCCAATCTAGAATACGTCTGTACTGGGAATGACACATCAGCCCATATCTATCTTCACAGATGGGTTAAAATATATCAATTAAATAATGCTTCAAGTATAATGTTTCCCTCATTTAGGGCACAACAAGCCACACTGAAGAAGAGGGAAGCAGAACACCGACATTCCTGTATTCAGTATGCTTAACAGTAATGCTGAAGATGTAAAAGGTGACAGCAAACTCCCTAGGACCAAGACAAATGACATGGTAGAAGAATAAAGTTTCAGAGAAAAAGACGTGGAAAAAAGCAGGAGAGGCATTCCTAAGCTTTCTGAATCTGAATGTAAAACAATTCATACAAGGACAATACAGCAGCTCCTGCACAACATCTCACTGCAACATGAAAACCTGACTTGATCAAGGTTCATTCCACACTATTCCACAATTTGGCTAAGCCTTCATCTGAGACTGAYCTATACCACTTGCTGTTAGACAGAGAAGAGCTTGATATTTAGCTCCCCAAGTAACCCCAGTGCCGGAGTGTCCCCCCCACACTCCTGAAACCTGACAAGAATCTGCTGTCCTTGCTGTAAATGCAGAAGGTCACAGGACTGTGTTTGAAGGTGTTAACTATTCCATGGCTGTGAATCCTTGCAATTTTGCATTCCCATTACAAGACCATGATACTTGAAAGACTGCTTTATCCCCTATGGCAGCTGTGCTCCCTTATATTTAGTACTTGTATTTTCCAAAAAAAATAAAGGGAAGACAAACCAGAACGAGCAATCCAAAGAGAATAACTTCTCAGGAATAAAAAGAAGTAAGTAACTTCATCTGTCCCTTCTTCTTATCACCTGTGGTCCATCTGTGCCTACTCCAACTCCTTAATTTAAGGTCTTTAAAACTTCACTGGGCGAAAAGAAGCAGAAAATATATGTATGTTAAAAAATGTATGCTTATGTATGCTAAAAAATTCTGAATGAACGGGGGTGTCAAGGGACAGAGAAGACAAGGAAGTTATCAAAAATAGAATATTCTACTGATTACAGCAGTTCAGAACCAGGCCCTGCCACTCATTTGCTCTTATTCTGGGCAAGCTTCCATGTGCCTCAGCTCACTGGGAGTTGCAATCTTTTTTTGTACCACTCCCTTTTTATCAGGTCCATTTTAACTGTAGACTCTGTAGGGCAGAGACTTTCTCTCAAGCTTTGTTTGCAATCTTATATGGACTTACTAAAACCTGTGGTCAGTATACTAATTTTAAAGGGAGTAAATAAAATGAAATTATGTTTCTTAGTCTGTACCATAAAAATGCCAAATGTAAAGCTAAAAAAATTTTTTTTTTAATTTAGTAAGAGATAAATAAGGAATCTGAAGTATCAGTTCACTTGCAAAAGTGTGGCTTTAATTCTGCATGTTGTTCATTGCAAAATGATAAAATTAAATATTAAATCCTCACTAAAAAAAAAAAATCGCAACTGGGCTTCAATAAAACATGGCAACTCAGCCTGAAATATATTTTTTTCCCTCAGAAAATTATATTCAGGATGCATAAAATAACATTATTTGAGGTAGGTTAGGGTAGTTCCCTTTTTAAAGTCGATGAGATGAAGAAAGGAGAAGCAATGGAGCCCAGAGAATTTAAGGGACTTGCTGAAAACCACAAAGGACGTGAGTGCTTTTGTTAGGAGGCCTCATACTTTCAATTTTGGGCTTAGATCCCAGGGTCACAGAGTCTGAGAAGAAGTACTTTTTGGAGAAGAAGTACTTTTTGCACATTAAAAGTGTGATGCTATGAACCAAGTGCTTTAACACACACACACACACACGGAATATCCAGTAACAAATTCAGAGCCTAACCCAAGAGGCCAGATTTCAGGCACATAACCACTCCACAGGGTAGCTGGCTGCAGTAAGTGGGCCGCCAGTTTTGATACCTAAGGTTTTCTTCTTCTCAAGCTAGATTTCTAATTCAGAACAGCTCTCCTTGTCCTGACAGGCAAACGTGTATTGTCCCCTTTTCTGTCGACAGCAGTGGATAGGAGGAGGAGAGAAARGTTCAGATGACTTCCTGGACAAAGGAGGTTTGTAGCTGCAGCCTGATGAACATCGGAGATAAGAGCAGCAACAGCAAATTGGCCCCAGTGGGAATGGCAGCAGCAATCTTTTCACCTAAAGGCAAGCCAGCAATTGCGCTTGCAGTCCCAGCGTCCGTCCATCTGTTCCCAGCACTGCCCTCCCATCGCTGCCCGCACTCACAGACCAGGTGTGCTCAAGGCTACTGCTACGTTATGTGCAGCCTGAAAAAAATTCCAGTCCTTTCTTTCTCCTGCTCTGTCTGAAGCCAGAGCTCTGAGCCTTGTTGCACTGGATAACAAAATGGAGAACAGGGTTTAGGTAGAGAGGCAGGATAAGGAGTCCAGCACATCAGCCATAGGGAACTGGGAGAAAGAAGGCTCAGACTTCCTGGCCACAACTGACTTGTAGACATGCAATGGGCATGCCTGACATCCCAAGGAGCAGTGCAACCACGCAAGATTTCTGACAGCATAAATACAGCAGCAGTAGCTAGCGTGCACTTTCCCCTCAAGGCAGCAGGGCTGCAGAGTTTGTTGACAGGGCTGTGTCCCAGCATCAGACCCAAAGCTGGCTAAATGCCTGTAGTGTCTCCTGGCACACAACAAGTTAATAAGGAGATTCTCAAAATTCTCTGCATGCTGTGAACCTCCTCTCTGAGCTCCTTCTTTTGTCCCAGCTCCCTGCCTTATTTTCCTGAGTCAGCATGGCTCATAGCACTCAGCTACAGGAATAGGGCTTAATAGGATAGCTGGACAAAATTAAAGGGGCGTTATTAATTTGACAGGTACTGCTGCCTGGTCTCATGTCCCAAGTTTGTCCTATAGCTGTGCTGATTATTTTCTCTCCTTGGATCAGGGACATTTCATTTATTAGCACTGAACTTCCCCCTCACTGCCTGCAGCCACTGCTGCTCTGATCTCCCCAATTCACTTTGCAATTAAATTTTGTCCTCTTGTGAAACAACTGTGCAGGAAAGGTCTTGTGTTTTGTTTTCTTTCTTTCCCCCTTGACCAAGTTCTTCTTGGTCAAAACAGCCTCTGGAAATCCTAGCAGAATCCCAAACAGAGAAAAACTGGCTGGAAACTGTATAATATGAAAAGGAGTCTAGAAGCTGTAGTTTTATACACCTAAAATACTCATCTCAACAGGGAAGACGGAACAGGGGCACTGGAGGCCACTAAGTCTTAGCTGTAGAGGTATAAATCTGACAGAACTATGGAGTTGCTGGAGATTTACATGAAGGTGGCTTGAAAGGAGACACAAGGGGTTTCATGTTGGAAAATCTTGAGATGAGGAGCATCAAAATCATCACATCGTTCCCTTTACAAACACTGGCAGTCAAACCAACTGATGGGCAGGAAGACTGGGGAGCACGATTGCTCCCATTTAAGTGATTTACTTTATTGTCACTGCTGCTAACACTCCGTGCTTTTTTTTTTTTTCCCCCCAGGAATCACATTAACAGCTATAAAACTGCAAATTTAAATGAACTCTGCTCGGGATCTGTTTTTGCTCCATAAAGCTCCACATGGTTTTTTGTTTGTTTCCTCTCATCCCACTCCTCCTCTACATACAATTCCCCAGAAACCTTCATGTCATAAATGACTCCTTTGCTGTTTCCCCTTGTGAAGCCAAATCTTCATGCCTCCCTTCTCTTTCCCTTTTCTCCCCAGAAATAAATACCATCTTTCCCTGGACTACTCATGCCAACCCTTTCATTCATTCCTAGGACTACCCGTTAGCACATATCAGTCTGACATTTCTGGCTTTGTGGAACTGGACAACCTTTCATAAGCCCTTGCTGTCTCACGCTCTTTAATTAAATGCAAACACTTTTCTCTAGGCTTCCTTGCCATTCCCTAAGTTCCCATTCCCTTTCCTATCACTGAATTTGTCAAAGGCTGAAGATAGTAGAAGTCGTATTACTCTTTCCTAGGAATGAATGCTTTTTTCCAGGACGAGCTGGCCTACACAGGTGCCAATTATACCAGCTTTTTTATGGCTTCATTACTGCTAGAGCCACTATAAAGCATAGCACTGAAAGGCTGGACCAGCCTTTTTAATTGCACAGAGGTACCGATCACCGTGCCTTTATGTACTTGAGATGTTCTTTCTGATCCTCCACTTCCCCCAGCCAGGGATAGCTCCCCAGGCTAGGCAGAACAGAATAAAAAAACTTGGGTAAAGCAGCTGGCATAAGTTGCCTCTCTCTGGAGATCTCCATGTGAGAAGCACAGAGCACTTTGGGCTGTTTTAAATATGACAGCTGGCCAAGCAGCAAAGGTCAAGACAGCAAGGAAAAAAAGGAGGAGAGAGCTCAGCACGAAGGATTTGCAGAGCATCACAGGATTTCTCTCCAGCACAGTGATCTGGCCATTCCCAAAAGGCAGGGGGTCAAACTCTGCTCTTATCCACAGCAGCATGAACAGTGTTAAGTTCCCTGACTGCTGCATATCACAATACTAAATAAGTGCTCAGGTGCTGCATTTGGAGACAACCCAAAGGAACAGAAGGGAAATGCTTTATGAACCAGTTGACCATTGTTGATCCCTTAACATGGGAAGGTAAGAGAAAAAATCCAGGGTGCCTGACACCAACTTCCTGGAGAAGATGAGTGCACCAAAGGGCTGAGAAGTTTCTCAAACGGGGGGGTATCCCTAAGACACAAGAATATGTGTCCTCCTGAGTTGGGAGGGTGTGTGGGAAGCAGCTGCCTCCTAGGAGCCATAGGAAGTGATGCTGCTTTTTCAAGTCACTGGGGCTGCCACAGTTGAGTTTGGACAATCATAGTGGAGGAGAAGCATCCTGGCCTGTGACGTGAGATGCTGGGACAGAAAGCAGTGCTGGATGAATTCTCAGTGGCATGGGCAATTCTCAGTATTGCCGTGAAGTGCAGCTCTCTCTCCCCCTCCTCTCTCTTCTTCCCCCTCTCCCTCCTGCCATGACCCCCCAGGGCAATGCTGGATGCGTGTTATCCTCCCCTCTGCTGTGGGTGGCCAGATAATGCCATAACTCTCAGTCTGAGGGTAGTGGGGTACACACCCATGGGAACTCATGAGACCATGTTAAGCCTTTTCCTGTACAATATATTATCTTGGGCACTTTCTTTATTACAAACCCATTGGAGGTTCAGTTTTGATTTGGGTAAGGGAAGTGAGGTGGAGCATTTGGAAAGAGCCTGTTCTGACTGTTGGGCTGCAGTGATGATATAGGGTATAGGGTTCTGTATACATGTTCCTATAGAAAATATATGAACCTGCAACCAGAAAAGGAAGAGCATTTCAGCACTTCTGTGAATGGACTTGTAAGTAGGGAATAGCAAAGGGTTGAAGGAGCTCTGAATAAAGAGACCATCTGACAAAGGAGTGAATGGCATGGGGGCATCTCTTTGCTCTTGCACCTTGCCTAGCTAACCTTCCAGCTTCCCTTCTTATCCCCATCTTGAGTTCCAAGTTTTGCCCCTCAGCCTTTAAAGCAAGAGGAGAACCACGTTTCCCCCAGCTTCGAAGTGGAGCCCATAGGATAGGCAGAAGCCTTGGCACCACAGAAACACTCTACCAGCCCTGACCAGGTCTGGGGGAAACAGCTGGGGCGCTTGGCACAGATGCGTCCTGCTGCTTCTGTTCTGTGTCCCCTCTGCCAACAATTTCACTTGCCTTATTAACTATTCCCAACAGCTCCACTTTCTGTGTGCGTGCTTGTTTGGGTAATTCTTGTTYCCTCCCATTTAGTGCATAGGAAAAAAAGCATTAGCGACAGTCTTGGTTTTAAATGAACCCTATTAATATTCGACTCTGCAAGGAACTGTGGGATAATTTTGATAAATGTGACTGGGAAGCCTAGCTGACAGAACCAAGTGCAACGCTAGTGTGTGTTCACAGCCCATCGCTGCACACACAGAAGGGGGCAAGAGGTGGGCGCAGCATGGGGCTGGGGGTGAGCCAGGCAGGAGGGAGAGCAGAGGCAGGGGGTCTGTTCAACAGGACAGATACAGTGCTGTAGGACAGGCTCCTCGAAAGATCAAGAGAAAAACAGGCTTAGTGAGATGTGAATGGGGAGAGGAAAAGAAAAACAAGATGCAGTTTGAAAAACACCAGAATAGAAAAACTAGAGAAACATTATTTGAAACACAGACACTTAACTGTGGAGAGGGGAGAAGGAAGCCAGGAAACTGTGATAGCAAAATGGAGTTAAAGGTGACACTAGGCAGGAAATCAGACACAAGCTTGCAGAGAAATGAAAAAGGCTTGAGCGAGACCAAATGTACCTAGGCCACAGTTCAGCAGAGCACACAAATTATTTGAAGGCACTTCCTTTGGTCGATGTACTTACTCACTTAAAGTAAATGCTTCTGTGGTTCACTGATTGGCAACCTCATGCAGCAACATCTTACAAGAAATGTATTGAAAAACGAGAGGTAGGAGCAAGCAGAAATGCACTCGTTGGGTAGCAGAAGCTGAAATGAAGAATTACCTGTGCCAAAACTTTTTCTGTAGACTCTTAAGGGCTATTTGGTCTCAAAAAGAAAGGTGCAGCTAAAGGAAAGGTGGTTGAAACCAGAAAAAAGTTCAGAAAGACTCTGTGAAGATGTAAAGTATATGATTATTATTGATGGTATGTGCTTTTGTACTTATCTCCAAAAAGGAAGAGAGTCCATTATTTACTTCTATAGGTGACTGCAAGTCATGTATTTCCACTTCATGCACAAGGTAAGTTCAGCCTGGAAGAGACTGCTGGGCATCCTGATAAATGCAGTTTAGCCTTCAGGAGCACATGCCAGCAGCTGGAATATCCTATAATCTTTGGAGCAGTACAAGAATATACACACTGCCACTGAGCTGCCTTCAAATAAATACAAGTAGGGGTTTTTTTTAGTTGGTTGGGGTTTTTTGTTTGTTTGTTTGTAATTCTGTGCAATTACAAATTTGTGCCCAGAAGATTTAAGTTTTATGGAAATTAGACTTCCCTGGCCAGGTCTCTGCATTACACCTAGATCTGGTCTTCAAAACTATGGCCAGAACCCAGGGCAGACTGATTCATCAATAGCTGCTAGGAAGATAGTCCAGACAGGACAGTGAATGCTGGGAAAGACCAGCAGTTATCCCTACATACCCCCAAATGAATCTCTATGAGCATCTCAGCATTTCACTTGCAAACAACATTGCTTATTTTGGGCCTGTGACTCTGAATTTCTTTGACAAGCAACATGAGAAACCTGTTTAATTAAAAACAAAGGTAAAACTGCTATGGGGCATCAGTAACAATCTGTCATGAGCTTTGCTGTGAGGCCCTTTAAAAGACAGACTTCTGTTACAGCACACAATAGCACTACAAAGAAGTGTGCATCAGCAGCAGATCTGTTGCTCAAGAAGTGTGGAAACTACATTTAAGGATTCATGTCCTCTGCTTCCCAGCCTCTCCAAGAACCTTTACCACAGGGAGTGAATCCCAGCCGTTTCAAGCACTTCTGAGCCAACACGCCTATGTGTGCCATAGCCTGTTTTGAGCTGCAAAATGCTGCTCCACAAGTGGTTGATCCTGTAAAACTAATTTGCTTTTTCTGCAAAGCAGGCAAACACATGAAAAACGCCAGGATCGTTTAGCTGCCTCTGACGTGCCGGCTGTAGCCATGCTGCGAGGTTCTGGAGAAGCATGTACCTCTCCTTTCGCGGAGCAGCTGCTCTTAGCCTGCAGCTGGTGGAGCCAGCTCCATCTGG
The DNA here is from genome assembly GCA_018881555.1 of Amblyornis subalaris. Classification (NCBI taxonomy): domain Eukaryota; kingdom Metazoa; phylum Chordata; class Aves; order Passeriformes; family Ptilonorhynchidae; genus Amblyornis; species Amblyornis subalaris. Next base: position 1,305,740 of record JACAXG010000058.1, read on the forward strand.
AGACCAGATCAGAACCCATTAAGCACAGAGGTAGGAGAGTGCTTGGAAGTGGAGTTTGCAAGGCAGGGAGGCAAGGGCTTGGCTGCAAAATTTCACCTCTTGTAAAGAAAGGAAAAGGAGAGGGGGAAAAAAAGCAACCCACACAGCCTATTGAGCAATTGTTCCCGCATAGCCTCTCCAGTCTAATTGATTTGGACACCACAGCTAATTTTCGCTCAGACATCTGTTAGCACACATTAGCGCATGTCATTAGACAGGGAAGCACAGATCAGATGGAGGGGCAGAGCTCAGAGGCCCCCGTTTGGGATGCTAGAACAAGCAAGAGGAAGGATGAGGAGAATATGTTTGTGCAGGGCTGGAATAGTTGGAAGGAGTGTGGAGTAAAGGGGAAGGATTTGGCTAGCTCAGAACCTTCCCACCAAAGAGTCGCATATGTTCCACTCGCATGCCTGTGCTACAAGCACGCCTGTTTCATTTACAGGCGTGCCACAGAGGGCCTGGTCCTCACCAGCACAGAGGCAATAAAGCCAGAGCTCCCACGAGGAACCCTGAAGTGTATTTCTCCATATTTTGGCTGTTTGCAGGTCCTTTAGTTATGACTGGAGGTCTCAGAGACAAAAGAAAGGGACAAGAGAAAATTACCTTTCTCACCTCACTCCAGCATGCTGTCAGGCTGCTCTGGAAATGTTCTATATTTAAAGCTTTACAGATATGATGAGTCCTTCCACTGGAGTAGCAGAACTACATATGAAAGGTACTGGCTAGAAGCATGGGACAGAAGGGAGATAGTAGGACAGCAGAAAACACAATAACCTTCACCACCTTCCTCAGGGCTGTTTTCCAGCCTACAAGTGGCTGCGGTTCATTTTAACCACCTGTAACACAGACAGGTCAGGGAGATGATAATTTCAGCCCAGCTACCACTGGGTGCACACCAAACCCACCACTTGATACAGCCTAATTTGTCCACCAGTGAGAAAATATCCTCCTACCCAACTACTTTTTTTTCAGGAACAATGTAAACCTTCTGCCTACTGTCACTGCAGCAATATGGAGGTATATGCTCAAATTGAAGTCCAACCTTCATAAGCAATTCCCCAGCTGAAATCCCACAGTGCAACATTCCCGTCAGGAGCAGCTGCCGCCATAGCCATCCTGGGTTCTGCCACGTATGAGGTGCTGGGACTCTGCTGGCAGCATGCCCTGGCAACACCAGGGCCCTGCATAACTGGGAAAGGAGTTATTTGGAGTTATATTTGTTCACATACGTGGAAGCAAAGGTAAAGATGAAGAGCATAATGAAGTTACTCTGGGTACATTTCTGGTTTCCCACAGCTTTCCTGTGAAAGGTGGAGTTTTTGTATTGACTTGCTGATGTCTGAAAAGGAGTTGAGCTCATTCTTTCATGTTTTTGCTCCATGAAGGTAATAAAAGAGGCTTTCTTTCCTTTTGGGTCATACTTTGCACAAAACACATGGGAGCCCTACTGGCCTTGAGGCTTTAACTCCCACCAACTGTGGTGGAAATTAGCCAACAGGCTTCTGGGTTCAGAGGACTGACTGTCACCACCACCATGCAATATTAATTTCCTTTGAAACAACAAGCCAAAAGTTGATGAAACGGCCTTGTTTTTCTCGAACACGCTGCCTGGGAAGGAGGGAGAGGCAGGATTTGTCAACTGAAACTCCATTGATAGAGTGAAGAGGTCAACATCCATTATAGGGATGATACAGATGAAGGTAAGCCTGTCAGTCATAGGATGAAAAATGAAACCCTCGTCTCCTGTCTAGTGTATAGCACCTCTGCTTGCTCACAGTGTGTCTCATCCTCGCTTCTCTTGCACTGTTTTTGCTTTGGCATACCTCAGCTGACATTAGCAGAGTTGCTCCCACACCTTCCCAGGGATCGTGCTCTGCCCAGCTTTGACAGGCATGTCACTTCCAATTTGGAGGAGGACTGACACATAAACATCTGCACAGCCCTCTGCAAAACCGCCCCTCTCATGCAAGCATCTGCCAGCTGAGAAACTCCATCCCACTAAACAAAGCACTGATCAGGGTGGTGGCAAGAGGGGAAAATAAAAGCCGATATTCCCACCCCAAAATGGTGACTCCCTGGAAAATACAAAGCAAACAGCTCTCAGTCCAGCAAACTGCTGCAGAAGCACCCTGATTTTGATTCTCTGATGAGACAGAAAGCACATGGGAAGAGCTGCAAGAGGAACCATAAAACTGAGCAATTAGCCAGTGACCCACTCAGATTTGCTTTGTTTGCTCAGCAGCTGCACAGCGCACACAGATATCTGTCTGCACCATCAGGGGAAGCAGTGCTGGGCTGGCATCTCACCCTTCTTTTTGCTGTAGACCCCTTTTTGGTCCTAATAGTCAGGTTTTGGTATTGGGGGGGGCACAACTTGCCCTGGGTGAAACAGCTTAAGGATCACCCCATGCTAGTCACAACCAGTCCCATCAGCTCTACAACCACCAGCACTGATCCGCTGCACCCCTATTCCATGTCCAGTGGGAGGGATCCCAGCCTTGCTGCTCCAGCAGGGGTAGAAGACGGTGGCACTGCGAGGGCAGGGGGCTCCAGAGGGGACATACAGGAAAGTGTGAGAAGAGAAACAAAAGGAAAGAAGGGAGAAGGTGTGAGGATGCACAAAAGCAGACACAGGAGGGGACAGAGAAGCAGAGGGACAGGTACAGAAGGATGCATGTGGAAGGGGACATTGCTGGGGAAAGGGCTGACAACAGTGTTCTGTGCTGGGGGCTAATTTGGCTAATTTGGAGATACTGCGGTTTTGGGGGACCCACACTGAAGAGACTGAAGCCCATGAAGGACACCCAGACTGGGGCAGGAAAAGAGTAGAGAAGGAAGGAGCAGGGAGAAAAAGGGTGGGAAACCAGGAGCAGCAGCAAGAAACCATCACATACCAACTCGATCTCCTGCACTGCCTGTTGTGTCACCCAAGGGACTAGCAGGGACTGAACCTAACACGGTCAAAAGAGGGGGAGAGTGGTCTTGAGGTGGAAGGAGAGGTGCTGGTGTGAGGCTGAGTCTGGGGAAGCAGTTGGAAAGGGATTTCCCTCAGTGTTTGTCGCATTATTTCTCTTCGTTTCTCAATAGCCAAACATGAAATTGAAAGTTTGTATTAATGGATAGTAAATTAAATTAAGTTAATTTTCCCACACCAACCCCCAGGCTGGTCTCTAAGAGTTAGTTGGTACTGACAGGAGGAAGATTTATGTGGCTGCTCAAAGAACAGTAAGGTGAGAAAAAGTCTGGGGCTTGTTCCTCCCCCTTACATTATCTACTTGGACACCATGGCTACCAAAGTCTATGAAGTCCGTCATGAAAGGGAACTGAAAATGTGGTTTGTTTTAGTCTGTGCCAGGGGCAGCCTTTATTCTACTGTGTGTCTTCCCACAGCCTGTCTGCATGGGCTTCATTATCAGTGTTTATCAAGGACCTCAAAGTGTGCTGTTCAAGCCCTGTAATTCCCGCACTGGTGAAACACCTAATTATCATCCCAAATATATCCATGGAGAAATTGAGGCATTAATGAGATAGGGTGGGGAAAGTGACTTACCGTGAGTAGTATGAATGACTGACACACTAAGAAGGGTACTCAGCAGCAAACCCCCCAGGCTTGTACTTCAGCAGAAGGTGAAAAAACAAAAATGGACAACAGGAAGTGAGAGAAGGAAAAGGAAGAAAAAAATGCAAGATGAGAAGGAGAGAACACACAGAGCAAGGAGAGCTCTCAATGGAAAAAAAAAGGCTGCTTCAGTGCATGCCAAGCAAGAAATGGAAGTGATAGCCTGAGCTGCAGAGTGAAAATGCCCTGGACTAAATGGGAAATAGCCAGAGTGGCCTACCATGTCTTCCACAGTAGAAAACACTTCGTATCTGGGATGCCTGTAGAGGAGGCATGGCACTTGCATGCCTCAGGGCTTCCCTGAAGGGCATGTTTCCATCGGCAAGGAGAGCGTTTGGGACAGTTGGATAAGATGCTGTGAACAAGGCTTGCAGCATTTAACCTCCATTAGGAAGTAACAATTTACTCACTCGCTACGAGTTACCAGGCGCCAGGGGCTAAATTACACGGAGACTTTAAAGGAAGGAGYGTCCATACATTATCACAGCGAACGAGTCAGTGTGACTTCGTTCAAGGGTATCATCCACCCTGGAACCTATTTCACATCTCGTTGGCCAGCTGAGTGAGAACTGATTGCACACGCTCCCTTGTTTCTCTGTCTGTGTGTATGGTGGAGGAAGACCCCAATTCATTAAAGGAAGCAGAGCGAGGTAAAGAGACAGGCCTCRCCTGTTCATCTCCCCTGGAAAAACAGATTCCTACATAGCCAGGAGTCTGTATCAGCGAGAGAGGGAAAAGCATTTCGTTTTTCCTCAGTCTTTCCAGCATTACGGCATAGCAGTGACATCACGGGATCTTTGATGTAATCCCCCTGCTGTTTAATCAAGCTGTGAAATGCAAAGATCTTCTCCATTGCCCCACTGCACTCAAGGTGATTCTTTTACTTCTTGCCCCTGCACCCCACCATGACAGGGACTCTGGCTGGATTTTCCAGGTGCACAAAGCAGACTAGCTGCTCATGCCTTCCTTAGCTACACCACAGAATCTTAGAATCATTTAGGCTGGAGAAGATCTCCAAGATCATCGAATCCAACCATTAATCCAGCACTGCCAAGCCCACCACTAAACCATGTCCCTAAGCGCCACATCTATAAGTTTTTTAAATACCTCCAGTGATGGTGACTCAACCACTTCCCTGGGCAGCCTTTTTCAGGGCTTGGCAACTCTCAGTCAAGGAATTTTTCCTAATATCCAACCCTCTGCTGGTGCAACTTGAGGCCATTTCCTCTCGTCATACCATTGTCACCTGGGAGAAGAGACTGATCCCAACCTCACTACAACCTCCTCACAAATAGCTGTAAACACAGTCCTCCCTTTTTTTCTAGACTAAACAACCCCAGTTCCTTCAGCTGCTCCTCATCAGACTCGTGCTCCAGACCCTTCCATCTTCTCTGGACATCATACGGCACCTCAGTGTCTTTCTGGTAGAGTGGGGTCAAAAACTGAACACAGAATTCGAGGTGCAGCCTCACCAGTGCCAAATACAGGCAATCACTGCCCTAGTCACATCATCAGACAGTCTCTGCTTCCCTGTCCCCACCATCCAAGTAACCGTCTTAGTATCACTAGCACTTTTTCCCTGGGATATTCCTCCAATTTGAATCTTTCTGGACATAAAAGATCTGATGGTCAAGAACAAGAGGGTGGTATTTAAGCTGAAATCGGAAGGAGGCTGGCCATCAAAACCCTTTGTTTCTGCTACAGTCTCCCAGTTAAGGCAGGAAACACCACCTGTTTGTGCAGTGGAGGTTTTATATGTTCATTACGTGTGATAGCACAGGAACACTTCTGAGAACCTGCCAGGTGCATGCCCCGAGTCTGCAAGCCTTCTGCATGCAGCCTTGCAAGTAAAGAGTTGAGGCTCAGAGAATTTACCCCCAAAGCTGTTTGGAAGCCTGATGCACAGGACAGGATTGGATCTAGATACCTCCAGTAGGTACCAAACACAGGAGTGACCTGCTTCTCTACTCTAAAGGCGAGCAAAGTCTCCTTTCCCTCCCGGCTCCTTTGATTCACTCAGTCAGGCTGGCCTCGGCTTTCCCACAGCCTTGTACTGGGAGCAGCCACTACACTTCCCCGCTGAGGATTTCACAGGAGGAGTGCTGCCTGTTTGCATGCTGCCCACCACAAACATTTTGTTTTCTCTGCTCCTGTACTCCCTTAGTGATGGAGTGGAGCTCACCCACCGATGGCATGGCGGGATGAGCCAGGGACAGCCTGGCTGGCAGAGGAGCCCTACCTCGCCTTCATGAGGTGATGAGAAGGCAGAGCCAGGTAATAGGGTGACAACGGCAGCTAGAAGCCAGCTGTGTGTGCTGCTCTCCTGGCCAGCCTGGATACCTCTTCTCCAAATCCCACAGCTCACAGCAGGAGGTGTGCAGCCATTATGAGACATGTTATATTGTGATGCCTTCAGGCAGAGAAACTCTGCCAACAACTAGCTACTTGCTCTGGAGAAACAGGGAAAATTCAACTTATTTTTTTCTTTTCTTTCCTTTTGTGCCCTGTGGATGAGGTGCAACCTATTTTTTTAACCTGTTTAAAGGCTTTGATTCTGCTGTCTGTCACGGTATTTGACTATCTTTCACAACAGTCAACAGTAACATGGAAGTCCCCAACAGTTTTGTTGCAGCCTTAGACAGACCAAGGCAAGCCTAACATAAGGAAATATTTACTTCCTTCTCTTCTTTGCATTGCTTGTTGATGTGCAACAGTTTTGGGAGCAAACTCAACGGTTTTGAGTGTGTGTCCTTTGCAGCCCAAACAAGGAAGAAGTCAAACCTCTCAGACAGTCCAGCTCCAAAGGATAGGAAAAGAGGACTGGGAGCCTTGCATTGTCAAACATCAGAAGACCAGGCCTTAGCAATCCCAAATCCCCTAGGGAAGTGGAAACATGCTACAGGAGTTGTTCAGGGAGTTGTCTTCCTGATCGTTCCTAAGCCTTACTGCTGACACTAGACTACAGTATGGAGAGAGCTCCAGTTAAGGGTTGGAGATGTATCTCTTCTTTTGGCCAGGAGCTGCTGAGACTTGTATTGACTCAAGAAAGGGGATGCTTCTTCATATCTAAAGAGTAAACCCCTTTTAAAATCAAGAGACAGAATTTACAATCCTAATTTCCACCCTGACCTTCAACAATGTGATGGTCAAACACTGAATAAAATCTCAGCAGTATGCTAGACACCCTTCCCTGTGGTGAAAGTTCTGTGGGGAAACCCTTGAGGAGAGACAGCAAGACAGAAAAAAATGCTTCTAATAATTCCTGATAATACATGAAGAAAACTGCACCAATATGCAAGGTTCCCACTAATGCATAAAATTGAACTGGAATTTTTAGTGTTCAGCCAAAGAAGGACTGGAAGGTCCACAAGCACCTTATTAGTGATAGACTGTAGTGGGAAAGAAGCCATTTTGTCTCAGGTTACTTGGAACCTTTAGTGCTGATTCAGTTCTCCTCCCGCTTACACAAACATTACCCTATTTGCTCTTCTGGAGACAATCAGAATCAGGCTGTCAGTAGAGGCATAAACATAATTTTCTTAAGAAAACAAACTACAGTAGAAATTACACATCAATTTTAAGCTGGTAAGGGTGGTGGTTCAGTTAATTTTCTCTCCTAAAATAAGACATTTAATGTAAGTGCATTCCTGGAAGTGTTCAAGGCCACGTTGGATGGGGCTTTGAGCAACCTGGTCTGGTTGAAGGTGTCCCTGCCTATGGCAGGTGGCTGAAACTAGATGGTCTTTAAGGTCCCTTCCAACCCAAACCATTCTGATTCTATGATTCTATTATTTTTAACCTAACCCTACAGTCAGTGAATAGAGAGTGATTTTGAGAGGCTGATTCATTCCAAACATTTCAAGACTTCCTCAGGTTAGACACCTGTTAGAAGGACAGAGTTCAGTGAGGTAAGTCCCACCCAAAATTTGTACAGTCACATAGCTTGCACTGACAATGTGCTGAGGATGACCACGGCAGTGTCCTCACCAGTTCAGCACAGTCCCTCAGGACCTGAATAGAGTGGGCAAAGCCGAGTGCTGGTACCATGGTTCATCAACAGCCCCAGACATGGTGAACCCGATCCAGGGTCAATGAGAAATGAGTCCAGAGACAAAGTCAGAGATATGCTACTTACCACCCAGGTCCAAGGTCCATCCAAGAGGTGGCACCAGAGACCCAGCTGAAGACAGGTACTCCTAATACACAGATCCAGACCTGAGCTTACATGGAGACCCTGGACACAGGGTAGGTGGATACCCCTGCAGAGACTGCTCAAGGTCCAGTTAGTGCCCTCAGGACCCTGGCAGACAATGCATTTCCTGAAGAAGTAAAAGTGGCTCTCAGGAGGAAGGAAGATGTCGCACCTGTCCAGAAAACCAAACAAGGCATATGACATCTCCACTGCTAGCCCAGCATCAACTTTCGTGTGAATAAAAATATCCAGTGGGGATGTATTTAGTTATACTAATGTCTTTCCTCTCTAAAAGTATAGTCACTGCAAGCATTTTATATGCAGAATGACTAATTGGAATGAGCTGTGCAATTTTCAGCTTAAACCAGCTCCTTTATGCTCAACATCCGCCCAACATCTAATGACACAGTTTATATTTTCATTGAGGATTCAGCATCCGGGCGAAACACAGAAAGCTTTACGAGTCTTCACTCTAAGTCAATTAGAATTTAAATGTAGGTCGAATGCTAGGGAGAAGAATGGGACCTGCAGCAATTCAGATCTCAGATGTTCATGCACTCTAGAGACAGAAGAATCATTTGCACACTTATTCTATCTTCCAGGGCTGGGGGCATTCGGAAAGGCAGGTTTGTTCTCTGCTGAATATCTAATAGTGTTTTGGCCAACTAGTCTTTAAAGTTTCTGGGAAATGACTCTTCTACCTTTGCCCTTGGGAGGCTATTTCACAGCTGAATACATCCCATTCCTGATTTGCTCTTGCAAGTCCTAGCTATGACCTCCACAGAGGAGTACACAACTTCTTTAAATACTTGGCCAGTCTGATGGATATTTGGGTGTGTTTTTGCACCTAGATCCAATCCAGCACACCCCAGCACTGGTCTGGAAAACATCAGGAGCAATTTCTGTGAAGTCAGTGAAATTGCACTGATACAAACCAGCTCTCAAACACTACATGGACATATGCATGCACACACATATGTCTGTCATCCACTACCAGAAGTATCACTTCTAATCTAAACTACTTTCTTCTTTTTCCCCTCTCCACTCCCTGTGCTGCTCATTAAAACTCCTCTCTCCCACCTACAATGGTGAAGAGTCAGCAGGCTGCCCAGGTAGCATTAGCTAATGGGAACTGACAGCCTGCCACCATTTTCTGAAGGCTTGTTTTTGATACCTGTCTGTCTTCCAGCCTGACTAATTCTATGGAAGACTTTTATCACAGGGAGATTGACCTCAGGCAGGAGACATTTCATGTCACTGTGAACAACTGAAATGAAGACACGATGGGGGTGGCAAGAACTCACTAGCAGCAAAAGGCAAGGAGAAGAAAACTGATGTATGACAAGAATACCTGCTTTGCCATGGCAGACAACTCAGTGATTGCTCCTCTAATGAATGAATTCACTGAAGAACCTGAACTGTGGCATATTTTGAGACCCTGTAAGAGGCAACGTTAACTGAAGATAAACTAAAATACCAGTCAAGTTATGAGAAGTATTTTCCCACTGATTTACAATAGTCTGGGATCCAATTAGAGAGTTCCTCTGCCAGCAACTGCCTCGTGAGGTTCATATGCTGCCTCACAATGGCTTATGGGGACACAGTCTGGAATACCTCTGTACTTGGGTTTTGGCACAGTAATTTTTACTACATTTTACTGCAGAGATGTGGAAGCAAAAAAAAAGTTAAAATGTTCACAGCACGGATACCTGTTCATACCTAAAGAAACTAAACAATGCTGTTATTGTACTTCGCTGCTGAGGTGCTGTGTCTCACATGAGCTTTAGTCTGGAGGACTTGCTATTCTCTTTTTATTTCCCAAGCTCAACATTCCTAGCTGAACTACGTTCAAGACACACTTCAGTCTCCTCTCCAACTGAAAGGCACATCCTTTTCAAGAATCACAATTTCTTCCCATTTGAGGTTTCTGAGGGTGCCATGAAGAGGAAAAGCTATTCATCAAAAAAAACCCAAAAAAAAACCCCCCACATTCCTTCTCTCCCTGCATGGTGTCAAGTGTGCCCCAGATATGCCTTTCAAAAAAATCAGGTCACTCTGCTGTTAGCTGTGTAGTACTGGGTTGGAAAGCTCCTGAGAAGGCATGACTGTACACCTCCTAAGAGCTCAGGACATCTCTTTCTATCAGTGGTCTGAGCTTCCCTTTCCCGAACAGGCCAATGGCTGAGTGTACCAGATCAAAGAGGAACAGAAACTACAAAAAAATGGGATGTATAGCATCCAAGACAATTTTCTGTTTCATGTGTTCCCTTCATGTCAGACACTGTCCATGCATTTTGCCTGAGTGCCCTCTAGATCCTTAAGAAGTCTTCCTGCACATGAACCTTACATGTAGTCAAGCAACTGCCCCTTGTGGGGAGCTCCAGACCAAAAATTTCACTGAGAACCGATATAAGGCTTTTATCTCCCTGGACTTCTCCCCAGATGGATGAATGCTATTGCCACTTCACTCAAACCTGAATGTGCTTGCATTGTACTTAACCCTTCTATTCTGAGATCCTTCTCTACATCAATTATTCTGCTTTGGCTTACCTGCCGGATTTACTGCATTCCCAAGGACACGATGCCTCTCCGGTGGTTTTCTGGCAGATACATACAAGAAATTTACCGTTACAAATTCTTTTCTTCACGTTGGGGGACACAATACCAGTAGGCTCAGTTTGCCCGCAGTAGTTGCTAATGAGTTTGCCGCCTCTCACGAAGATTATGTGTTCACTGAATCATTAGTGGGCCAGCAGACACTCACCAACATAAATGGTGCATCAAGTGTTGTGATTTGCTTCCTCAAAGATGGGTATCACTCAGATTGGGCTGTAACAATCTCTGAAGAGGCCACGTGCCCTGTAGCAGCAATGAGTAAGGAATAACCAAGAAGCTGGGTAGAGCTGCAAAGCCGCAATTCAAATTCATACAATGCTGAGGGAGGCCAGTCTCTGGGACGGTGGTTTAAGCTCATCTTGAGATATGGGAATTAGGGCTAGCATAGAAGAGAAATTGTAATTTTTGTGTATTACCCAACACTGTTCACTCATCCCTACAATCATCCAACATGCCCTAATTGCTTCAGTCTGTCCCTGTGAAACAGAAACGGAGAGTGACTTGGTAAGAGACAAAGACACAGATCTAAGATGTACACAGAAGCAGTCGTCCGATAATGATGACCAGCTGTCACAGGCAGCAAAAACCTCCTGGCACTTKGCACAGGCGAATTTTCAAATACCCGCTGGTTGCTGCTACCCCATTAATTGTGGGCACTTTTCCCAGTCTACATTCCTGAACAGCTTTTTTCTTCTCTTTCCCTTCTCTCTTCCTCACAGACTTCTAACATAGTTAATAAAAAATTTATCAGGGCAATGAAATAAACACCAATTTGATTTGATCTGGGAGCCAAAGAGAAGAGTTTCTGCTGTTCAGGTGCAGACTTGAGAGTTTCTGCAGTTGCTGTCAGAAACATGCCCACAAACCCAACATGATTATATAAATGGAGGTGGAGAGGTGTTTTTCGGTTTTGGCTTTTTTTTCTTGGAAGGTGGAAAGTTTGTTTGCAGGGCTTTTTTAAGGGAGTGGAAAGGGCTGGAAAGGACACCAGTCAGCAGTGTGCTCTTGAACCCCAGGAAGAAGAGGGTAACACTGTGAAATCCATAGGGAGTAAAGGACTTTGAAGCACCAGAGATGGAAAAAAGCATGGCAGCACCCAGCACTGATATGCAACAGGCACTGCAGCTCCCGAGAACTACACATGCAAGGGAATAAATACCTGGAGTTTCTTTTTTTAAATCTTACATAGTTCTACCTTCAGGGAGAAGAAAGAAGAGAGTAAGAAGCACTTGGGTCTAACACTAGTGATGTCTCAAAGGAGTTCAAGGACTAGAGAGACGGGGTAGCATGAAATCCGGGAGAAAAATGAAGTACCCTGGAACACTTTGGGCTAGAATAGCAATACTCATCTTGTGAAAAATTTAGCCTGTGCCTCAGGCTATGCTGGGCTGGTGGCAGGAAGTGCAGCAATCTTTCCAGGGGAGTCCCTTACCTTCTGGATCAGTGGGAAAGAGCAGGCAAGAGTATCCAATCAAGGAGATTGCAACCTTTCACTGGGAGAACTTGTATGAATTTATGTCAGGCTTAAAGCAAGAGATTTGGAGGGGAATGCAGCTGCCCTTTGCAAGGACAGGTAAATATGTCAGGGATTATAACTGAAAGCATTCTCCAGTAAAGAACAGATTATAAACTAAAACAAAAGGTATTGTTATACTATTTAATGTCACACAGTCCAGATTATGGCAAGAGGAAGAGTCAAGACCCATCAAGGCAGGTGAGAACACAGTATTAGATAGCGGGTAAGGACAGAGTCTGCAGAACTAGTCTTTTACATGGTTTCATCTTTCCTGAATATACATAAAAGGTGGATTCATGTCACCAAATTTTTGACATTGAAAATTCTGCTGTGTAAATCTAAATTAGTCATTTATATTTCTCCTGTAGTCCAAAGTAAAAGGGACTTCGGGGGGATGATCTATCACATTATCTCAAGGCAGACAGCAGAAAGAGTAAGATGCCAACTTCTCACAACACACTACAGATGAGGGCCAGATGACTAGTTCAGATTTGTGTTACTAACACTCAGACGTCTAAGATTAAGTGTGATGAATCTCAGCTGCACTAAACCATTTCTGTTCGCAAGACCAAGTGTCCATATGGACAAGAGATGCAACACCTTCAGAGAGTCACACTTAAAATACTAAGTGACAGAGATGTTTATCTCTCGACTTGGGTTTTAGTCCTGTCTCTGATAGGACCTCTGTGCTATTTAGGAGAACCATGCAACCCCCTGGATTTGTTAAAAAGAGAGAAACCTTTTATGACCTTGAATGGCAGTGCCTATACTGCCAGTGTGGTTTGTTCTCTTTTGCTCCAGAGAGCAGGCCACAGTCTCTTGGTTTTGCTCCAGTCCTTTGGACAGCCACGGACACAACCATGAGATCACTCCCAGGCTCTTTCCTGGAATGAACAAGTGCATCCCCTCTCAGACAGGGAGCAGGCACAGCTGACATGGACAGCATGCTCCAGACATGCAGATAATGCCAAGTTCAGCTTCCTCAATCAGTGAAAGTCCTCCAACGCCAACCCCACAGACCCTGGCCTTTCAAATTCTTCCATACATTCTTGTGCCACGTAACACTCTGGCATGAGGCTATAGAAACACCAGTCTGCCAGACCATGTCCCAGCCCTTGCTTTATTTTAGGCCTTTTTAACCAGAAAACATAACAAACCAAGCAACCAAAAAAGAAGCCTGTCTCAGGGCCACAAGGGAGCATGAAGGAGACCAGCCCTCCCCACCAGTGCCCGGTGTTGTGTGGACATGATTTATCTATTCCAAAAGGTGGTACCATCAAGTAGCACAAACATCAGCCGGTCTATGCCACCTGGCCTGGAGTCCAGGGCTTTCCCTGGTACTACCCACAGAGGATGTGTAGGCAAAACCAAGGTGTCAACCTGAATTATGAAGGTGGTCCACAGGCTTTACATGGCTATAAATATTCTCCTGGAATACAAACATGCCATGAATTATGTGAAACATATTCACAATAGTTAAAAACACAGTAGGAGAAGCAGTCACTGCTACCCTGTTAACATTCCCTTCAAATAGGTTCATGAGGGGTGGTCTCCCTATGAACTTTGGTTCTCAACCTCATTTCTGTAGGTTAACAAGTGGATTAATCTTTCAGGTAGAATTGTGAATTGGGAGCTTGATGCAGTCATAATCCCTAAAATCATAGCTGGATTTGTACAGTCAAGGTCATAAGGCTTCTACCTTGCACAGTCTGTTCTGTAGCTATTTGGGGAGATTTATCGTACTTATTCTCAAAGACTTTTTTAATATTTTTTTTTGCATTCAAAACAGGAACATACCCAAAAGTCACATTCCCATCAGTCTAACAAGGGGACAATCATTTTGAAGAGACTCTCCAGAATACAGCTGCTGCTGCAGCACCTGCGTGAGGGCCATGTGGAATTGAGGTTTAGGATCTTGCTTCTTGGCTTCTCTCCCTGCAAAAGGCTCCTTACTCTGTGTTTTACTTTGCCAGTCTACACTTAACACATTAATGGACATACTTGCTATACACCAAAGCTGAGAGCTGATCATGCCAGTTGATATAACATGAGTACATGTCCCAGTCACCCACTAACTCCGAGTAGAGTTTACGGTACTCTGGCACAAACATAGAACATCTCCTGGTGACATAGCTCTGGTCTCCTTGCAGAGAGTTTTCTCAAAGCCCCAGGCAGCGCTACCAACCTCTCTTACGACCAAGCCAGCCTTGGTCAGATGCCCCAGGCCCACCACATCACCTGCACCCTGTGCACAGCCGAGTACCCCTACGCCCAGATGCTGTGAAAACAAACTCACTGGTCTTGCAGCCTGAGTACCTCATGAGCTGCGGGCAACTAAAGGTGAGATGCCATTACGTTCAAATCCTTGCACCATAACAGTCCCTTCTCCGCACATTCAAAGCGAGTGTCTCCTTACCTTACTAAAGGCAAAAGGCTTTTCTTATACTGCTGATAGAGAAGACACAGAAAGGAATAAAGAAGATAATAGGCTGCCAGAGGCCCAATTTACGCACCCCAAAATTAATGAGTCATTCCAATTAAATTATTTGCCCTAAATTAAAACTTATCACCAAAATCCAATTCTCATTTCATTAAAGAGGACTTCCCTAGTTATCAATTTTTTTTCTCCACAGACTTTTTTTAAAAGTAACCTTCATGGAATGGGGAAAAAAATGTAGTTGTAGTCTATTTTTCTGTTTGAGGAGCCCAAGAAGTTTTACTTTTTAAGAACTTGTCCTTAGAGATTTTATGAAAGACTTCAGGAAAACGCAAGCAGACAAATGATGGCACTCCCAATGCATCTTTGAGAAACAATCTGATCTTTTGATTGTATTCTCAGACTTTCACACACCGCTATGACTTCTCAAGGAGGGCTTGGTTCCTGCTGTCACAGCTCTGTCCACTGATGGCCTGAGCTGTGACAGGCAGAGACCCAAAACTGCCAGTGAGAGTGGCCACATGCTTGTGCTCCCTCAGACTGCCCACACCACCCTTTGTTCCTTCCCAGGAACAACCTTTTTCCTATTTTTTGTTGGAGATTAACACTTTTTAACCTAATACTTGTTTTTCTCAAAAGACACTTTCAAAAGCTGTGGTTGGGTTTTGAGGAAGTGCTCACTGTCTGAATACTCTGTAAATGGAAGCCATATGTCTAAGTATCTGTTTCCTTTTTRTCTATTTTGTTGTATGCACAGTTGGCAAGTTATCTTTTCCCCTTAACTATCACATCTTGGGCTTTATTAAATGAAACAGCTATTCTCCTATTTTGTTGGTGGTTTTTTTTCTCCCAAGCAGCCAAGAACTGACATTTTAGCAGCTATACAGGAAATGTGATATTAAGTAATTATTTTCTCAGAATATTTCTTCACTTTCTGGTGAGTAAGGAGCTGGTACTTGGGTAGAAATTCCAATGTTTCTAAAGATAAAAACAAGAGCTGAAGCTCTGAAAAAACCATCAAAATCCAAACCCTGAAAACCTATTACCTAATACGATTTATCATTCGTTGTTTTTGTGGAAAGCAGCTGGAGGCTTATCCTACAAGGCATAGCATGCGTATACACCAAAAAGACAGACTACACATCCGTTCAGGAGTGATGAGGGGCAGCACTGGATAGAGATAAATGGTAGGAAAACACAGTCACTGTGGGTTGGCTGGGGTCAAGTTGCACCACGCAGACACAAGGATGTGGTAGGAAGGCACAGCACAGAGACCATGCCTACTTGCTTTTCCCCACTCTCATTTTGGAAACACCATCTCTGTGTTCCCTTCCCTGAAATGCCCATTTCTTTCTTTCCGTAATTAATTCATATTAAAAAATAAAATTGAAAGCTTTTAAGGTAGGAAAGAAAGGTGCTTTCTTCTATGTCATGATGTTTTTGAACTGCTGGCTCAGCTTAGGTTTATTTTACAATCTGTTTCTAGCCAATTCCAATTTCAGATGAAATCTTGGCTCCAATGGAGCAAAATTCCCTTTAATTTCAGTGGAATCAAGATTTTGATCCAGGTTCTCATCCACTAACAAACAGCTATGATGAGTGTAGATGGTAACACAGCAGCCAAAACCAAAGAACATGAGCTGGTGGACCCCAGGAATCTGGAATTTCATCCCATGTGGAGTTTTGAGCATGGCAGATTTGCATTATTGACTCAACTGGCACTGATAAAATAAGAAAAACAGGCAAAAGGAACACACTGTTCTACGAATGCTGGAATTGCAAGGCCTGGTTTACCACAGCTACTTGTCCTCGGTCCTTTTCGCTCGTACCTTCAGAGCTCTTAACTAGTTTTAGTCAAGGTGCCACCCATGGACAGTAAAGCTAGAGAAAAGATTGATCTGAGACAGAGAATTGTGGAACATGATTAACCTTAGCTTTCATCCACATTGCAAGCAAAGAGACAAGCTGATCCTAAGTTTCTAATGGAGACCAGTTATACATCTTTTCTCACTATTTTGTGTTAGAAATCCAAAGCTTCAGATCAGATCTTTTTGAGAATGTTTTTTTAAAAACAGATTTTTGCTCATTTTCATGCTAGTAAGTGGTTACAGGCCTGCTACGTAAAATAAATACGATATTTATTCCTGATAATACCAACACTTCTTTTCTGCAAAGAAATCTCAAGAGGGTGTGGCAAAAAAAAAAAAAAATCCTTCACTACTGACAAGACATTGGCCATCATGGAGGGAATAGGCAATGGGAATCTATGACTTAGGACATCCAAGGGGACACATCTTGTAGTGGGCCAATTGGGTCAAATCTCAAGGCTTGCAACAAGTCAAGGCAATTGTTGTGCTACCTCAGGGTTTTTTTTCAGCAGTGGGAGCAGGAACACACTTGGCTTTAAAATGGATTTTTATTTGCAGTCTCTCAGCTAATGGTTATTTGTACTCTCTCAAGGGTTAGCAGACTTGATGGTGGGACTAAGCTCTTGCTGCGTTTGGAGCTGAGAGAAAAATATTGTCCCTACTCTCCTGTCTTCCAGTCCAAGCTAAGACTTGGGACTGTAGGCTGAGACCAACAGACTGCGAAATAACAAGGCAAAATCTTTCAAAGCACTGGTCTGAATCTAGAATCAGCTGATCAGACAAAATGACACCAAATCAGCTCATACTGCTCTGAAGAGACCACTCAAGCTAAGCTGATTTATGTCCGTAAGGACTTGGATTATCGTATCAAGATCCTTCCTCACAAAGATAGGAAAGTATTCCATGTATTTTGTGCTATACTTCTTTCTCCAAAATGAGTAAGCATTTTTGAAGTATTCTGTTTTTGTCTCCTGCCTGCACCTGCAAAGGAAGCACCAAAATATTTCCAGAAAAACCTCCTGATTTATGCACTAAGAAGTGCTAAGATCCAACCAATATAACAGAGCCAAAGCCTATGCTGCATAGTATCATTCCAGCCATGCCTGGAGATAGGAAAGGAGAAATGAAGAGGCATCAGGGCACCATGGAGAGGCAATAAAAATACTAGATGAGGAGTGAAAGGAAGTTCCTTGGTAACCTATGAAACACCAGGTGCATTTTCCTGCAATTTATGAGTTTGCCAAAACAAACCAGCACAGAAAACCTAGAAAAATTGCCACCAATAGTGTTGTGTGCCTGACATTCTGGAATTATTTTTCTGGTAGGAAATAACAGTCCATGGTAACAGCAAAAGTGGTGCAGCAAGATCTAACATGCTTCAGTTCCCCAAGACTATTCTTTGCTCTCTCAGCTTATTTTCCCCACCAAACTGATCTGCTGTCACTCCCTTCCAAGCATACTGGACTTCTCTCTTCCAGTTCGTGTAGTAACCTGAATTTATCTCCTCCCTTCAATCTTTTTTTTCTCCTCCCCCACCATTCCCAGTAAAATGATTTTTTTTCCTTCCTCACAGAAAATTCATATTCCCATGTTATCTCATTACTCTTTGCAAGACCATGCCAAATACGCTGTCATTTTCCCATTGGCGCTATGTCCCTAAAAGACAAAGTGGTCTGTGCTTGCTCTTACCTACTGCATGCTCCCTGGAATGAAAAATGCTACAGTGCTAGTGTACTCAGAAAGATCCCTCCGATTTCTGGGCTCTGAGCCCACAAAGCAGGGAAGCCAACATTTCTGAGAGAACAGCATCTGACTCCAACATCCTTGCTGTCTAGCTAGCAAAGGAAAAATAGCTTCAGCTCTCTTCAAACCACTCTGCTTCCAGCACTGGCCAAAGAGGTGGAAGGCCAGGAATGCCAGGGGAAGGTAGGCTCCCATCACAGATCTGCTGAGCTCAAAACTAGCCTGGCTCCAGCCTCCCAGCAACCCACAAGCAATGACAGCCACCAATGCTGTATTCTGTCAGGGAATAAACTCCAGTAAAAACTGACAGAAGGAGGTGTGGAAAGGCTGAAAGGATGCATGGCACCAAGTGGATTGCTCACCCTTGGCTACTTCCTCCAGCCAGTGGAGGGACGATGACATTTCCACTGGTCAACGTGTCGGAAGAATCTTGGATGGCTATTTAAGGATGAATCGGACTGTGTCTGAGAAAAGCCTTGTCTCCTCAGTAATGAAATAGGGAGTCCAAGACAACCCACTGCAATAGTAACATCCACATTGAGGTCAGAAGTACCTCACTCTGGCTCAGGTCCCAGGCTGGAGCAGAAGTTACCTCCACTCGATATCTGACTTCAGGCTTCTAGAAAACACATTCAAGTGCGTTGCTCCAGTTCTGCTCAGAAACCTTYTTCACAGTCCCGAAGTCTAAAGCATCATCTGTCCCTATTGCTGTCCTCAGAAACGAGGGCAAGGGCTGGGTGGATCACAGAATTGCTTAGGTTTGAAAAGCTCGAGTCCAACCGTCAACCCAGCACTGCCAAGTCCACCACTAAACCATGACCCCAAGCGCCACATCTACACATCCTTCAAAGACCTCCAGGACGGCAGACAACACCCTCCCTCCTCAGCCCTGGACCCAGCTCTTACCAAGGGCCTTGCTGGCAGAGCAGTTTGCACTGGGGAAGCCAGACTGGCTTCAGCTGCCTTTCTGGGTAAAGGATCTCTCCCTGCTGTGCTGTACCAGTCACCAGCACAAAGTCTTAATTTCAGGAGAGTGGATGAAAGGCTGCACAGTTAATCTACTCATAGAGTTAATAATAAACTCTCTATGGTTAAATCGCAGCAACAACAAATACATCTTTATATCACTCTGAAACAATGACTAGTGAGTCTGAATTTTCGCAAGCAAGGAGCACTACAAAGGCAATTCATAACGGAGAAAGGCTACACCCTGTGCTTCTTTTCATACACTGATGCCTATCACTTAGAAAGAAAACTGTAGGGTTTGGCCTTAGCTGCTATGCATTTTACTTTGGGTTTGTGATTAGGGCTGGGGAGTAAACAAGCATTCCTCTTTGTGAACATTTGCTGCTGACATTTCCAAATCTGTTTTGCCAAAATGACAAAGCCCTTTAGATTTTTTTTCATGAAATAAACATTAAACAAAGGGAGAGCTCACATTCTTTGAATACCCAATAGCTGGAACTCACAAGAAATGTTAGTCCTAGGCTCTGAGCAAAAACGTGAACGTGAAGCTCTTCATACCTGAGCTGACTGCTCTAGCTTTTGGATGTGCTGTGGCAATGCTATACCTTTTTATCTTCCCAATTTTGACCAGAAAAAGCACCTAAGACCTCCAAAACCTTCCAGATTAAATTTTAATCAAATTCAGAAACAGTGGAATGTTTTTGTTTCACTGAAAAGTTCCCAACTACCTCTAGCCACAACGATGCCTAGCTGTAAAGGCTCTGGACAGCAATTATCTGCCTGCTCCTACTAGAGTTATTCCTTCAGATTGACTCGGATAGGCCTAGGTCTTTATCGCAGAAATTTTTAAACCCCATGCGTGCTAAGATCTCTGTGCCCTTGTGCCTGTCATCCTGATGAGAAAAAAAAGGACTATAGGAGTTTCTCCATTGTTATCTAATGCCTGAGAAGGGCTTGAGGATACAGCCCTAAAAGAACAAGAACCCAAGGTAATGCTGGGAAAGGGGCAGCCACTGTGTCCCTGTTACGACTCAATTCTCCTGGAACAAGTCACTGAACATACTGGAACAAATGATTAAACATCCCATTTATAAGCAGCGAGAGGATAATAATAGAGTAAAGAAAAAAATAAGCAATATACTTTTGGCAAGCACGTATCATGCCACCCCAGCCTTATTTCCCTTTTTCTTGTAGGATAGCTGGCATAGCAGATAATGCAGAAGCAGTATGTGTGATTATGTGACACATCTTGACTTCAGAAGACCTGATAGTCTTCAACAAGCTAAGACAACATGGTGGATGTTAAATCACCATCAGGATACTTCAAAGAGCTGCAATCAACAGATTGTTCTCCATCAGGGATGGAGGATTTAGTGGGCTGCTGCCACAGTCTGCTTTTGTGTCCTGATCTCTTCAATACTTTAATTAACACCTCCATGATGGAACAGAAAGAAGGCACCCGACTTTTGTCGATGACACCAAGTTGGGGGCAGTTGCAAGTGCTTTGGAGCCCAGGATCATAAGCAAACTGAAGCAGTCTCCATGGAGAAGCCAACCAGATGTCATCCAACAACAGTGAGCACAAAGCAGTATTCTCAGGAAGGGGGGAAAAACAATTAATGTTCAAATACAAAAGTGAAGAATGAGTTGCAGACCAGTAAGAGAGGGTTAGAAAGGCAGAAAGACTGAATAAGTGAAAGCAGTGAGGCACTCATATAAAAACGGTAAATCTAATTTCATTCTGGGGTTAGGTAAGTCAAGTGTGATATGCAGAACATGGCTGGTACTTGTATCTGCATGACYGAGTCCTAAACTGCAACTCTTGTTTTGGTTTTGGACAGTACATTTACGGAAAGCACATAGACAAATCAAACAGTAGTGAAATATATATGCCACAAGGGTTGAAAAATATGACCTGTGGAAAGCAGTGAGCCTGTTAAGCTGGGCTAGAGATGTCTAAGACACAGGAATTAATGGGTCTCAGGCAGATAAAAGGTAGTTTTGAGGAAGAGAAGGAGAAATAACCACTATGTGTCTTGGAAAGACCAGAAATAATTGGCAGCAAAATCAATTTGGATCATATATTAATAAAAGCATTTCAAATGCAAGAAGAGTGAAATAATGGACATGCACCAGCTATGCAGGCACAGGGTGTCTTCAAAAAATACTTGTTAGGGGCAGCAACTGTAGAGCTGATCTTGTCTCAATGCGTGGGGAAGGAGCAGACCATCTCTTGCAGGTTCTTTCCAATGTTTACTCTTTTGATCAGACACCAACAGAAATATCTGGGGTAGTAAGCAGACTGATTCATGAGCGGCCATTATACCCCAATTGAAGCAGCACAAAATGCTTTGAGTGAGGTGGTGGCTCAGAGCAGTTTCTTCATGCATTCACCGTGGTGCAGAGAGCACAGTACCAGCATCTGGCAGCAACTGAGCTGGGCATAGACAGCCACCTCCAGCCTAATGGACTGCAAGCAGGGCTGCCCACCTGGGTCAGAAAGGCAGAATTCCAAGATGGCCACAGTTGTACTAATGAATCTTTTGGCAGCGAATGCGCACTTGTACTGGAAAAGTTTGCCTTACGTTTAAAAAGCAGGAAAGACTTATGAGGACAACTTTTTCTACTTTTAGCTGTCCATGAATTTTTTCTTAAGTGTGGTTTCATTACACCTCTTTTAGACCTTGCAGTACGCCCAGTTGAGAGGGATCCTATCAGTGAACATACACATTTAAGAGAGGAAAAGAGCAGACCAAGCAGGCTGTTTATGCAGAGATTGGTGCTGGCTGACAAAGCAGAACTGGCTCTTCCCTTAGAAGTACTAAAGAACTTGGGCACATAGATTATAGAGGTGATGTCCCTCTTTCTGTGATATACTTCTGCAGCTGGTCAGCGCAGTTCACCTCAGGGAAAGTTGATTTTTCTTAAGGTTGGAAAGGATCTGGTCCTAGAATGCAACTCCATTAGACTGCAGTGATCTGAATGCCGCAAATCCTCAGGATACACTGAAGCCTGTCTACTTCAGCTGGCATTGTGGACACGGAGTGGTCACCAGTTATAAGGGCTCCAACAGCACTCTGCAATCTGCCTATATAGCAGATCCCATATAGCTATCCCATTTGTTTCTAGGAGCAATAGAGGTTGGGCTTTCACAGGGGTGAGACAGATGAGGGAGTCGAACTGGGGGAGATTAAGGACTTGTCTTTGGTAGTCCAGTGGGGAGCAGAAATATCTGTGACAGCACTGAGTGAGCAGAATGGGAAGCCTGGGCATGGCCCTAAAAAAGCCTTTTTCTCCAGGGCATGAGGAGCTGTCATTGCAATACCTTTCACAGGCAAATCCAGGCCTCAACCATGCGTACAAAGCTAACAACGAGTCTCTGACCCTGGCTTGTTTTCGTTTCYCTGGGCTCGTTCAAAGGAAATCACTGACCATCATTCCAGAAGTTCTCCTCCCAGACTACCAGGTAGATCAGTTGACCACTCTGCCACTTAATGTTTCAGGAACTGTATTTTCTTCTATTTATTTATTTTTACATTTGAGATGCCCAGTGCTTCACATAGCCAATGTTTTGAAATTTATGAACAAAAAACCAAGAGAAGTAATTAAACTACATTAAATAAATGAAACTAAATAGCTTAGCATGACTCAATATCCAAACTCCCTTAATTTGTACTAGCAGCAGACTATTTTTCAGGCAGACAACCTACAAATCTTAGAAAAATAGCAATCAATATAATAAAATAATACTCTGAGACTACAGGGGTTATTTTCTAACATACACTATTTCGTACTGAATTAGTTTTATTAGTTAAGATTATTTTTAAAACATGGTTTAAAATGAGACTAACTCTTCCAAATTGTAAAGGATTTTGTATTTATATTTTGCTTGCACTTTTTTTTTTCCAGATTAAATTTAGTTTTAGAAAAATTAAAGCTATGAGTTTCACCTAATTACAGGATTACAGTAAGCATGATATCACAATGGTGATAAATTTTGCTAAATCTGTGGCAGGCGTTAGAACAAAGATTACCCACAGACACCTTATTTACAGGCATCCAGAGTCCAGGTGTGTCAAAACCTAATTTGTCTCATTCTCGGAAAGGTGGTAGTAGTTCAGAGACAGATACCCATGTATTTAAGTGAAAGCTAAGCTAAAGAACTAAATTTTGCTGCTCAGGCCCATATCTAATAGGCACAAATAAAATTAATAATACATATGCATGGCTCTAAAATTCATTTGTCCCTGTATTTTTCTTGACAGGTAAATGGAAATTGTATGCTGTGAGATTTTACCAGCAATAAACCACCTACAGAGGGTTGGCTCTGCTGTGCTGTAGCGAGCAGCGAGGCAGGGTACACCTCCAGGGCTGGGGAACGCATTTCACGCAGCAAGCACTCAGCCAGGCTGGGAGAGCTGCTCTGTGTGCCACTCTTCATGTTGCTGGGCAAGGATTCTGTGCAGGAACACTAACCAGGAGCCTTCTGTTTCATTACACTTGTGTGTAAAGCATCACCTCTGACCATACATCCCGATTTCTTCACCTTGTGGATAAACACTTGGGATGCGACTTAGCCCCTCAGTTTGCCAAGCAGTACCAGCAAGAGGAAAAGTCTCTCCCTGCATGCACTTATCATCAGAGCAATTCAAAAACTTGCTGGAGGAAATAAAATCTGTAGGCTTGTGGGTTACTAGACAATCAGGAGAAATAACAAATTCCTGCCTGAAGGATAATGTAGAAGTTGAACATATCTGTAATGTGCATCAAACACATCCATACATATCTATCACCTAAGCTGCTCTGTAAATATTTTAGATAAATAGGCAGATAGACAAAATGGCATGAAGATTAAAAGCAAAACCAAACAAAACTGAGTAAACTCACTTGTTTGGTATTCTGGTCTGGACAGGATGGAACAAGTAAACTCACTAATACCCTTACCAGTAATTGGTGAACTTCTTAACATGTTTATTCTCTGTTATACCATAAATGCAGGCAGACAGATGGGACAGAGCCAGTTCGCCAAGTTTCCAGTTCCCTACAACACACACAGGAGGAGGGTTGCTAAAAAAGGAGAGGGCAACATAAGGCATGTGGCAGCTCCCTCAGGTACCAAGTTCCACACATGCCTAGTGACAGTGCACCTTGTGAACCAATGACCCAGCAAGGAAAAACTCCCAGGAAAATTAATTCCCCAACCTTGCAAAGAGTTGACAATGGAAGGCCAAAAAACACAGCACAGTAGCTTGTTGACACAAGAAACAAGAAAGGAAACCTGAGGAAGGAGGAGGTGAAAAAGGCAGAGGGCTGTCTGGGAACAGATGAAGCACTATGTTCTGAAAAGTGTCATCATAAATAAATGGTTTCCCATCAGTGCCAAAACAACCAGAGACAGGAGCCAGGTTAGCACTATACTAGAATATGGCTTGGCATCACTGGTATCCCCTGCTTTGTCACCTCTTTTAAAAGGACAAACTGACAGCAGAGTAAAATCATGCTACACCACAGTGAAAGGGGACAGTCCTGCTGGCTTCTGTTGTAAATGTAAGGGACACACAGGCTACTGACTCTGGAGTTCCTCTCAGAAAAATAAAGATCCCTCCACTCACTGTGTCTTTTGCTCTTTGCTCTCTTATCAGGCATGTTGCTTACCTTGCACAATCAAGTAAACCTGGGAAGTCTTGGGATGATGCTGTGTCTGCACTGAACATGTATAGGACCCCTCATCATAGACATCCACTTTCTGGATCCGCAGGCTGTATTCCAGGGGGTTTCTCTTCTCCAGCTCTACTCGAGGGTCCAAGGACCACTTGTCCTCTCCAGCAAAAATGATGCCAGAACGGTTCAACCAGGCCACCTTGGAGCTTCTGTCTTCTACATAACACCTGCAGAGGATGAGACAGGTGAGGGGGAGATTAACAACCCTCTCTATCATCCCTTTTTTGTCCCTTCTCTTTATTACCTTGCTTAGAAACTTCACAGCACACTCCTGCCTTGTCAGTGAATCACAGAATCTTCTCATCATTGCTGTCCCATGGACATGTATTTAATAATGACTTTTTGATGAGTTTCAGGAACCTTCAGTTCATAAACCCATGGGATTTGGGGCAACCATGTCTCTTGTTTTCACTTCCCTTTGTCTGAGGCCTACATATGCACCAAAAATTAATTTGGAAGGCCACAAGAGACCTTAATCACCAAATCCCTTCCAACATTTCCAATGAGAAAGGTCAGAAATAGTTCTTCCCATGTTTCTCCCTCACCTTCAAAAGTCGAGAAAACAAGAGAGTTACATTCCTGGGCCCCTTCCAGCCTGGAGGGCAAAGGTTTGGGGCTCCAGCTTTGTCAGCTCAAGGCACAGCTCCTCCATCCCTCAGTTTCAGCAGCATAAGGGGAGGAAACTATAGCATATCTCCCATCTACATCACTGACAAAATATGACTTTGGAAAGAGGGATTCACTGCTCAAACATCACTCTCCTAACACATACACACACACACCCCCCTTGCTGATGCACATCTGCCTGTTTGCGCAGGCAAGTGCAGATCTCAGGCTGAAAACGAGAGGCTGTGGGAGTGTCACTGTCATCCCTGTGACACACACAGCATGTCCTGTGAACATCTCAGGTGAACAGGAGCGGAGGAATGACAGCTAGGGGCGGCAAGCAGAGGAGCGGCCAGAGGACCAGCAACTGCCACAGCCCTAATTGCCCACCTTCACAAGTCAGAGGACAGACTAACCCTGTTGCAACTGTAACCTGACAAGTATTTTGTTTCGTGATGGAGAGCAGAGTAGGCGTTGCGAAGACAAATAAATTTTTGGCAAAGGCATCTGCTCTGTACCACTTCCCACTGCCAGAAGGAGACTTGCAAAAAGAGATGAGGAGATGCCAGTGAAGAGTCCTGCTCACTCTCAGCTCTGACTCATCCAGGAGGACCAGGGCTGAAGAAGACATGGAGACACAACTCCTCTTTCACCCTGGCAGCTGTACGCCTCAGGGCTGAGCTCAGACAGGCTGAGAGCAGGTTTGCCCTGCTGCAGCTCACACCACAGTTGCTCTGCAGATAAATGGGGAAGCTCAGTCTCCAGAGCTGTTGCTCCTTCACCTCTCAGAGCTCTGCCCACAGTGTCCCAGCATCCAAGTAACCCAGCACCTCTCACCAAAACTATTACAGAATCACAGAATGGGTAAGGTTGGAAAGGCCCACAGTGAGGTTGTACGGTCAAACCTCCCTGCTCAAGCAGGGTCCTCCTAGATCACATTGCACAGGATTGTGTCCTATTCACTATTCATGCATGTGTTGTATTTGAAAGAAAAAAGAGAGAGGCTAAAGATTATTGCTTCAAGATAAGACAAATATTTGACAGTAGGCTTTCATACAGCCTTTCAGCATGGGTCAGACATTTTCCAAGTTCCTCTATTTGAATGCATTTCATTCATGCTGTGCTGCAGCTGCCTTCCCTTGTGATGTGACCCTACCATTATGGCCGGCACCTCACTCCCACTCCTTTTTGGCATGCCCATGGATGCTGTCCAAGTTGTTCTGGGGTTACTTGTGGGCAGGACGAAAGCCAAGCTGCATGGGCATTGAAGGGAGGCATGCCACGCTGCTGGCCAAGCTGCAAGCAGTTCTGTCTGATCTGACAAACATTTGCTTTAGAGAGCAGCCCAGCAGATCCCATCCTTTACTGCCACTGTCCAGCCAAGGAAGGCGAGTGAGAATGTGGCCCTCAGGCCAGAGCCCACCTTCCTGGCCAGGCAGGCAGTTGTCCCAGAGGTGAACTCTCAGGTGTGATCTGAGTTGTTTTTAAAAAGCTACTCTTTGTCAAAAAGAAAGATGCAGGGGAATCCATGTGCAGCCACTTACATGCAGAAATCCGCACCACTACGATGAGGCATTGCTCCAGTTCCATTGGCCATCCTAGGCTGTGATCACCAGTGATGGGAGGTGAAAGCAAGGACACAGGAAGGGCAGCGTGCTCCAAGGCTGGGAGCAGTGGTCCTGTATGAACACCCAGACTGCCTCCAGAGCTGGCTCCCTCAGGGTCAAGAGCTCTCTTGCAAATGCAAGAGTTGTAACAGCACCAAGAATCAGGAGTTAGGTCTTTTGGTGGTGAAAAGCTAAGCAGATTAACGGCTRAACCTGAAGCCAGTGGGACCTGAAGTTTCTCAATCACGTCTGAAAATCTCCCAGCACACCCATCAGTGCTGCTGGACTCCAGCAGATCCAGGGCACTGCACCATCCCCACCAGGCTGCTTTCCAAACCTACAGCACAAGCACTCCGCAGCTCTGCCCTGCACCTGATCATTACAACCCTCTGTCTGGGGTAGCAAAGATGCCCCTCTGCTGTGCCTCATGTCAGTAACAGCTCAGTGATGTGGTCAGAGCAAAGCCTTGTCCTCTTGCTCCTGAGGTGATGCTCACCCAGGCACCCTCCCTCCTCTCTGTTGAAGAGAAATGTGTCATAACCTGTCCTACACCCACTGAGCTCAGCCCTAGGACAGTGGTCAATAGCTATAGTCAGACAACCTTGCAACTGCCCCTGAAATAAGTTAGCAGGTGCTACCAAAATAAAGAAAGAAGGAGAGAGGAAAAAGAAAGAAGGAAAATGGGAAGAGTGAGTGAAATAGATTTGACTTCTCTGTTCACCATACCTGTTCCTCTCAAACTGTCATGGAAAATCAATGTACAAATGTGGAAATTCCAAGTCCTGGCATGCTCTGAACATGCATCCACAGGATGATGCATCTCAGTATGTCTGTCTGCACACACACACACACACACACCCCCACACACACACACCCCGCCCCTCTTAGTCTGCCAGAGATGCCACCCAGCTGAATGGATCACGCTTTAATAAGGATTTATGGTGATGATTTTCACAGTGTAATAAGTGCTAATTCAATACTAATARAATATTAAACGGCACGTTAACTGACATTTTAACTGCAAAGCAATAGGAGCATGGCATCAGCAAGATATCAATGGACTCTTATTGTTCACTAATAATCAATAATCAAGTTCACAGAGACAGTCAAATGCTTTTCATTAGGCTTATTGGAAGCATTACCATCAGCATCAGTGAAAGCTAATAAACGATTTGTGATCCATCCATTATGCTTTTCCTTACAGTTGCAGGTTTAATTTCTTGATACCTCAGATGTGGCTAACGAGATGACCAGTGAATGGTGATGGTCATGCCCTGTATGATCACTGCAGGAACTCAGGAACTGTCGATCTTGCGCCATTTCAAACCACAGACACAGAAGGACGAAAAAATCTTTCTGCCATGCCCCATTTGCCCTCCTTGCCCCCTCGTAAACAAACATAGCCAAGTTTGGCACCTGAAGTTTTTTAGTGACAGCACCATTTTGAGCTGCTACAGACGCATTTCCAGTTCTCACACAGTGGCTAACAAGCATGTAACAACCAGGCAGGAGAGGATGGGTGGAAACTGGACATGGAGGAAGAAACCCAGGCCATCCTCTCATTCCTCTCCCAGTCTTATTTTCCCCACATATAAATGCAGACAACGGGGCTGAGCCATGCCCCAGGAGGGAGAGGAAGGGGCGATGCTTTTGCTGCAGGAGAATGCTTTTGGACCTGCAGCAGGAACCATTGCCTTGGACAGGATAGAGGGCTGCCCACCATCATTCCTGATCCCTGGATTTGATGATGGGATGGGACATCCGGCAGCATGCAGACAGGGGGAGGGCAGGAGCCAGGAGCAAGCCTTGCTGCTTGTCCTCTCTCCTCCAATGTCTGCCAGTCTAATGCGCAGTGCTGGGCCAAAGCAGCACTCCTGCAAACCTGCCTGAGTAGGCTCTGAGGAAAACTCCATCTGGATAGAGATGTCTTTTTCCCCTCCTCCTTCTTGAAAGTATTTGGGCTTGTTCCTATTGATGAGTGGGAAAATGAGTGAAGAAAAGGAGAGTGAGACTCAGGCATCCACATCTCCTATCCTGGCGAAGCAAGGCTGGAGGTTTCACTGCCGGTTGCGCCTCGCTCAGGCCTTGGTGCTTTGATTCCCAGCCCCCGTGACTCCTGCTCCTCCTCCCGTCGAGGCACCTCCACTCAGTGCATTGATTTCCCAGCATGTTGCTGTAACACTCGTCGCAGTTTATGTTGTGCCTGTCACTCCAGCAGCTCTCGGCCCGAAGCTTTCCGCCCTCTCTCCTCCGGCGAACAGACGGGCCTGCTGCTGAGAGGCGGCATTTGCCTGGAAAGCCCCAGCACGGCTTCCCCAGGCTGTCTGCAACCACAGCCAGTGTGGGTGAGGAGGAGGATGCACCAGAGCCGGGGTCTCAACAATGTGCTTCCCATTCTGCCTCAGAGAAAGCAGCACAGCAGCTATGGCCTAGGCTGCGGAGATGGAGTGGGGGTATTTCATTCCTTTGAGAAGGGATGGTTGGTATTTAGAGCCTAGAGTGATGAAAAGGCAAGAAGGAAGCCCTTTAGGGCCGGGTGAAGCTGCTGTTTAAACGATTACTTTAACATGGTGGAGATTTTACAGCATTATCAATGATGTATTGGGTTGCCTTGAAGCTGGGACAATTATTTGGGTTTTTTTAATTGTTGTTGTAATTCCAAATAATAATTTTTTTTTTTAGAGCAGACCCAAACCCACAATTCTCTGCCAGAGCCCCACTAGCGAGAAGAAGCAAGCTGCTAGAATTAGTGAATATGGTGTGCTGCTTTGCCAGTAAGCCACAGCTCTTACCTCATTTGGGGGAAAAATAAATAAATAGTGAGTTTATGGACTGCATTTTCTGCCCTCTTTCTCTAAAGCATGTTGTGGTGACAGCTAGGTGCCATAATTCCCACACTCCCCTTTAATCATTTTTCTCCCTTAACCCTTTGATCATCTCTTCTGTAAGACAATCTCTGTGCAGCAGGCCAAAACTCAGCAGCCTGCTGCACACACAATTAAGCACCCAAACCCCAGCTCACTGCACTCACTGAGGGACGTGACCCCCTTCTGCCAGAGGATGCCGCAACCCGCCCTGCATCAGATCTCCTGCCTTCTCCTCAGCTCTGTGATGAGCCTGCTCTAATCTCACTTCACACACACTCACAAGATCCAGCTAACAACTTTCCCTACTGCCCTCTACCCCTAGCAGCAAAATGGCAAGAAGGAAAAGAGAGAGGGATCAAACACAGCTCATTCAGCACAAAACAACGTCAGTTCCCAGCTGCCAGCTCTGAACGTGCAAGAGAAATTCTCGGTTGTGTTGCAAAGTATGATCCTGGAAAGTTAATGCGGTGGTTAAACACAGCCTCGCTCCTAGCCCTGGGAGGAAAGTTCAAGAGCAAATAATGCTCATGCTGTTTTGTCTTGTCTCCTCGACCTCTTCAGTCCTTCCCTGCCTGGCAAGCAAAGACTCGGACACAGCCATGGTCAGCCAGGGGAGCAGTGAGAGTCCAGCCCCTCCACTGTGCCTCGGCAGGGATGTGGGCAGCAAGGGCTAAGGACAGACCACAGCCATACCAGCCCTGACCTCCCAGGCAGGTTCTCAGGGAAGAGCCCAGCCAGGCCCCGCAACGCCACTGCAGTGCCGGACCCTGCCAGCATCTCAAGAGCAACGCGGCGCTGCCACTGCAGTCCCCACCAGAGGAGCACAGCGGCAGAGCACACAGGAGCACATAGTCTAGAGGAGCAATGTAGGAGCTGCTGGCCCTCCGTGGTTCCCACTTCTCTGGATCAGGCTCCTCTCAGCAGGAGATGCTACAGAAGGCACCTACAGCTGAACATATCTCCGCCTCTGCGAAGGCAAGGGCCCCCTAAGTGGATGGCAGTGGGAGACTGCATCAACTGAGCATCTGAAACCTCCTTTCGGCCAAGCACCAAAAACCTCATTTTGCTGAATTTGAATGCACATGGGCATCAGTTGTTGCTCAAATTCTCCTCCCCACTGCCACTGCTCCTCTTTTTCCCCAGCCTGGTACAGCTGCTGCTCCTCTACTTATGTGCCATGACACACAGCAGGGTCACTGTTTGAGAGTGAAAGCTGTGCCACAGTGGGATGGATTTCCAAAATGTGGCATAAATAGCTCCTGAGTCACCACTGCCAGCATGATAACACAGGCCCTCAGAGGGATTTAGAAAACTACTGCTTAAACCCAGTCCTGTGCTGGAAAACTGGCAGGAGGGGGAAACCGCTGCATCTGTTCAGCCCATGCTTTCTCTCAGCTGTATTATGCTGTGACCTTGGTTGTCACACCTGTCTGCAGCTCCCTGGGTATTTCAGCACTCAGGTGACAATTTTCAGCCATCCGCCTGTTGGGAGGGTGCATGGCTGATAGGATGCCTGCACTTCTGTTCATCCTCTTTAGTAAATTGCCACTTTGGGAGTGTGAGGCTAGGATGGGCTTACCAGGTCACAAAGCCCCAGCCTCTGCCGGCACAGCCAGCTGTACCTTATCATCTTTTTCAGAGATGTACTTCATTCCTACTTTAGCCTAGTGTGTTTGATGGGGGATACCTTCGCCCTGCTTCGTAGGTCAGCCTGCTCAAAGTCTTTCTGCTCTGCTGATTAAAACCTCTTTTTCTAACTCTAAGTCTAGATTTATTCATACCTGGCTTATATCCATTTCCTCTCATGCCAACACCATCTTTTAGCTTAAAGAGCTCTTCTCTCTCCCGGGTGTTTATCTCCCAGCGTGTTCGCAGAGAGCAATCATATTCCCTCTCAGCCTTCATTTTGCTGGACTCAACAAGCCAAACTCTCCTGGTTTCTTCTTGTATGATAGATTCTCCATTGCCCTAAACATCCCAGTAGCCCCTCTCAGCACCTGCTCCAGTCTGAATTCCTCTTTCGTGACCAGAATTTGTACCAAGTTTTCTAGATGAGGAGTCCCCAGTGCCTTGTACAGAAACATTCCTGTCTCACTGTCTCTCCCATCAACTCTTTTTAATGAAAGCAAAAAGAATTGCAACCAGCAAATATGAGTATCAGCGCAGAACTGCTCATGTGCTGTAAACATCCTCATCTCTCAGTCCATGTGATATGCATGGAAAATGAAACCCAAGAGAATTTACAAAAAATATACCAGCCTAAAAAGACAGCTATCTGCACAGGCTCTCACTAGCAGATACACAACTGGTCTCACATGGGGTTTCTTTCTGTTAAAATGACTGTTTAAGAGTATAGGTTCCTGTTAGTGTAGGGGAAAAAAAAAAAAAAAAAACCACAAACCCACAACAGAAATCAAGCTCAAAATTACAGTGATTTTTACGCCAGTGCTCTGAAAGGGTGGATGTAACCACATCAGAATAAGAGAACTTATACTGGAATGATTTATTGCTCTTCCCATCTGTCGGGGATCAGTATACCTGCATAAACAACTTCAGTCCACATCCACTCCAGCAGAGGAACCTTCTTAAAAATATCAATATGAGCTGCTATGAGCAAAGTTAACTCCATCCCAGCCATATCTGGGTACAGTTTAAAATTTTAAAATACAGAAAAACCTCCGAATGAGACCTACTAATATAGTGCCACCTTTCTTTATATACCACCATACCTAGGAAATGCCCTCCATTTCTCTACAGTGTAGTCAGGAAATCCTTGGACAGATCTCTGCCCATTCCAAGGCATGTTTCTAGAACGACTGTCTCCAGTCACAGGCCTCCTGCCAGAGGAGACTTGCTTCCCACGTTTGCACAGGGGGACAAACTGCTCTCTGGCTGACGCTTGCAGAAACGCCAAATGCTCTGACAGCTTGCATCAGGGTCTTGCAATAAGATCAGTCAGGAGGTTCAGACTGCCGAGGAAACAGACCCTGAGCTCCCTTTTGGGTTAGCTGAGGACTCGTCAGTGTCTCTTTTCAGTCCAGCCAGAAACCTGGCTCTGCTCTTGATCCGCCATCATTAGGTGATGCTCATCAGCTATCGATCACTTTGCCTTAGTGAAATATCCCACCAGGAACGTATGCCTTGCTCTGCTGTCCATAGCTTCCTGTAGCATCCCAGGGCTCTCACAATATCAAAAGGGGGAGCCAGGGAATAGCAGAGGTAATGCAGAATGGCAATGGGGAACATTGCCAGATGATTTGKTTTTTTGTTGCACTGCACTTACACTAAAGATTCTGTGCTTTTGCAATCACTAAGACACAGGCTGATATTTAAAAAGTACGTGTGGTCACTCAGGAACAGAAGTTCATCAAAAGACAATGATAATTATTCATTTATGTGAACTGGGTATTGGCTTTTATGCTAAATTTGTAAAAGAACTGGAAACCAAACAGCTGCTAGTGAGTCTCTGCACCATTACAACTTTTTCCTGCTCGGGGGATACATCAAAAATGAGAATAGGAGCACTAATAAGGCACCCATACAGACTATAAGTCCCTTTATTTTCCTTCACAAAATTCAGTACTGGAAATCACCTATTTCTTCCATCTGAAACCCCAGTGCCTTGTAGGTAACTTTCATGTGATCACCACTAGGTAACTCCAGAATAGCTAATCCCATTTTTTCCCTTGAATTTCTTCTAGCAAAAAAAAATAACAATAAAGAAAACACCACAAAAAAAAGGGAAAAGTGTGTTTCAGAGATGTGATCTCCTTCTCTGACAGGAGGGGAGGGAGGGTTTCACTGGGAAGTCCACGTGACTCTCTATCTGGTAATTATCCAGCCACAGAGGGAAACTGAAACGTTCTGTGCTGTCGCAGAGAATGACAGCACCTGGAGCTCCAGCACCCAGATAAAAAACGGAGCGACAATCAGGCAGATGGAGAAAGGCAATGCTACATCATGGACTGGCAAGCGCGGGGAAGAGAAAAAATGGGGAGAGGAAAAAGCTGGCAAGAAACATTAAGGCAGCCGGCACAGCTACTGGAGAATGAGATAATGCCACAGATTAGTAATGCACAGGGCTCCTCTGAAAGAGGGAGGCACGGAGAAAGAGAGTGAGGGCAGGTCAGGAGAGAGCAGGTGCAGAAAAGGGACACTGCAAACACAAGAGGGAACAGGAGAGTGATGCTAGAGGGAGCTTCAAAGCATTTTGTGTGGTCCAGGGTCCCTTCCTCCCACCCCAGTCACAGGCTATAAAATGCAGGAGGTACCACCACAGGCTGCCACAGAGCAACGGGGAGATCTGAAAATCAGTGTCTCACAGCTGAAGAGAGACGTGGCACTGCAAATAGCACCTTCCAGCTTGTGGACTCCAGTGGTTTGCTCAGGGAAGGGGACTACAAAGCTTAAGATCGAAATAATTAAAACTGGAGCTTTAGGGCATCACCTCATTATTCTGTATGGCAGAGAGGTGAGAGGGAGGTTCCCTCCCCGACTCTCCCTTTCACAGTCACACATGCAGAGGCACATGTAAGCCTGCAAAACAGCCCACATGATTGCTGCCGTGGTGCCACGGCCCAGTTCCAAAAGCAAGGCACCATAGGTGCCCTCCCACACAGCAACGTGACAGCGCCAGCATGTGCTCTCGGGGCTCTCAGAACCAAGGGGCGTGCCCACAGGACTGGCAGCAGCTTCCAGTGGGTCAGGAAGAGCTGCCTGCCAGCTGGCATGAAGCTGTGCACCACGTCTAGGAACACTTCTGATGTGGGAAAATACAGCCAAACAGACAACCAGATCAGGGCCAACAGCTTGCCAGGGACTGATGTTGGCCACCAGTCTCAACACCTCTCGGGGCAGTGACTGAGGTAGATCTGCAACGGCTGCACATCTCCAAGGAGGCAGGAAGAACTTTGTTCCCAGATGTGCACACCTGAACATTTGGGGAAGGGAATGTAAACAGTATCACAAATGGTTCAGTGACCACCCTTCCATGATTAGTGACAGATGTTTCAAAGAAAGGTGGAACACCTCCTAAAATGACAATGTAAATCACTTCTACATCATTTCATCATCTTTTCCAGCCATAAAACCCTATAAATCTAGCCCCAAGCAAATCATAGGATGGCTTGGGTTGGAAGGGATATTAAGTATCATCTAGTTTCACCCTCCTGCCATGGGCAGGGACAGCGTTCACCAGATCAGGTTGTTCAAAGCCACATCCAGCCTGGTTTCGAATACTGCCAGCCAGGGATGGGGCATCCATAGCTTCTCTAGGTAACCTGTTCCAGTGTCTCGCTCCTCTCAAAGAATTTCATCCTAATATCTAATCTAAATCTACCCTCTGTGTTAATTGGCTTCCACTCTGAGTGACAGCTTGCAATCCACCTTGTAAGTTTGTATGCTGGCTTTCTTATCCCCAGGCATTTCTCAACCCCCTGCCCCTTTTTTCTTTTTTTAAACTCATTAACATCTTCATCTTAGTGATACTTTCTGGCTGAGAATTTCATCAGTTAACCATTAATTGGTGCAAGGCTGTGAAAGAATATCAGATTTAAATGTTACGTGAAACTGGCAGGTGTCTCCTGTGTCTTGTACTATCTGAAATAGTTCCTTCCAATACCTGAGGAGCATGCTACCTGAGACATAGTAATGCTCTTTCTGTTATGAGGATCCTAATGTTCATTTTATCTCATACTGCTTCTCCTTCAAAAGGGAAAAGGGAATATCGCATCTGAAGCATTAGCTCTTGTCCTGGGCAAGTGGGAGAGAAGGATCTGCACCAAGGAGAAATCAATCTCGAAATTCTTTGGAGGCAGATCAGAGAGGGAATGGGAGTGATAGTAGGGAAAATAAGTCTTAACTTCTTTCCTGAGGTCACGAGAGTATGAGAGGTGTCCCAACCAGGTTATCATCCCCGCTTCCAAGCATTGCCCCTCAGGCAGCCAGCAGCAGGCTGTGAAAGGTGGTATTTTGAGATGAATGAGAAACTGGGTGCATCCTGCCTGCTCATTCCCAGCTGCTGCATTTCAATGAAGGACACCTTCTTGATGTGCAAACACTCTAGTTATTATTTACAGCTGACCTTTTCCTTCTCCAGCTCCCGCTGCCATAGCACCGCTGGTGGAGTCAGGGCTTGTAGAGACTGTGGAGACGATGTGTAGCGGAACACGTTAGCTTCCCTGCCTGTGCCAGAGCTGTCATTAGTGCTACTATGGATCGAGCTAAGCCCATGCAAGCAACACTGGGAAATATGAAGAAAAAAGCCTAATGTAGACAAAGCCTTTGAGGAGCTTAACCCCTCTTCCCCTTTTCCATCTCTCTCCCACTTGAAAGCAGAGAACAGCTTCTGAGCAAGACACATGCTCTCATTTCCATATCTAAAGCCGGTCCCAAAATACCATCGTGAAATAATGCTCTCAGAGAGGAGACCACGAAGCAGATTCCCTTTGAGGGACTCTGTTGCTTCTTTTTTTAAATTCCATCCAGAAACAACTGCCACCAAATACCAAATGCACCTGGGCTGGAGCAGTCAATCCAAGGCACCTTGTTACCAGAGTGATATGGGGGAATTGGAGGGAATTCTGAGGCAAGCAAGAACAAAATTCATCATGGGCTGGAAAGGGATCAGCATCTAAGGGAAGCTTAAAAACATTAAATATGTATAACTTGACTAAGAGAGGACTTAAAAGGGACATGTTGACAAGCTATACCTCTTTGAAAGCTGAAAGTACTGAGGGAAGAGAGGAATTATTTAGCAAGATGCACAGGGGCCTAGGAAGGAGTAACAGGTCAGAAAAAAAGAAGAGAAATAAGACTGTTCAAACTTGAAGAAAAACTTCTTGTCATCTACAAGTGCTAGTCTTGTAAAAACTCCCCCTAGGAAAGCAAGGAAGTCCCTATTCTTTCAGATGTTTGAAACAAAGTTGGGCTGAGGACCAGAGGACCAGCCAGGGGCTGCAGGGAGAACAAACTACAGTGACCTGGTCTTACTGCTTCTACCACCTACCTCACAGAGTTCAGTAATATGTCAAGAGCAGACATACAACTCCTCATACAAGTTTCTTTCAGATGAAGCAATGTTTTTAGCTATTTTCACTTCACATACAGTTAAATATTTCTTGTCAAGACCTTAGACCTCTATATACTGTACTAGAATTAACTAGCACAGGTTTGGGTTTGTTTTCATAAACTGGATCTTCTAGAAATAATGCATGAAGATGTTAAAAACTACTGATACAAATACTAACAGTCTTGTTTCCAAAAAATACTGGCATATGGTTGCATTCCCAAATRTGCTGTGAGGAAAGTTGTCCAGCACTTAAAAGTCACAAGCGAGACTTGACTTTTTTAAGTGCTTAGTACTGAAATTTAAACTAGATTTGTCAAAGTACTTTTGGGCCTGCCAGTTGCCAAACTAACACACAAGAACCAAATTTGCAAAACAGYATTTGGCACAGTGAGCTCCTTCACCAATATAGCCACTTTTCTTGCTGCCTAAAGTGACATACTTTTGAAAATCCATCCCATGGGTGTTTTACAATCATAGAATAAAGTGCTGCAAACTTCAGACTCCCATGCTGTATTTATCCTGTGTTGAAGAACTCCTTTATGTGGAAACCACAGCAAAGCTGTTACAGCAAGGCAATGCTCAGCTCCACTTTCTTTCCTTTATTTGCAGCTTTGCTAAATTTTGCCTTTCCCTAATGTCTTGCTTTTGTCCACCATCAGGTCTTGTGAAAGAAGGCATTTGAAAGACTTACAGGGAAGGTAGAGAAGACGCTGTGAGGGAGCACTCCCAAGAGCTTTGATCTGAGCTCACCTTTATCCCCATATGCACAATAAGCCTTGCAGAGAGAGCATATTTATAAATAAATAAATAGAGGAGAGGGGGAAGAGTGGAAAAAAAGAAATGTCAAGATATATTTGATGGAGTTTCTGCTGTTGACATGAAAGCCAGGAGCTGGTTTAAAACCTCATGGTCAGAAACAGAGGAAGGTATGACTCCTTGAGAAAGGGGGAAGGAATAATTCCCAAAGCTAGATCTCCTTGCCATCCTACTAATCATACTAATATATGGCGCTGTTTTTCCTCTGAGGCCCTTGCAGGACTTTGTTTTGCAAGGCAATTCAGCATGTGCTGAACAACAAGCAGTGTTTTTGTCAAAGAGAATAAGCACTGTGGAACTAAAATTCTTGCCTTTGTGGAGGAGAAGTGTTAGGATGCCTGTTTTACACACTCAGGGAGCCATTGGAGAGGCAAAGAAATACATTGTGCAAATTCATACAATGAAACCATTTTAATGTCAAAACCAAAACCTGACAGACCTGACATGTCTCATATAAAACTTGGTTTGGTGTGTACTGGTTGCACGAGGAGAGCGAGAGAGGGCTAGTGATGACAACAAAATAACCCTCACGAACCCAGGTGTCATTTCCAGTCACATCTATCTTAGCATTACCACAAGAGACCATGCTTTTCTCTCTAATTGGGATCTGCCCAGGGATATGCAACCACAGCAGAAAGGTCTGGCTGGAGCAAAAGCTCTTCCCCACGGTTTGAGGCAACTGGCTTGGGTCATTTGGGTCTGTGATCTGGAGCCTGAGCTCCAGCCTGGCTACTGACTGCAGTCCAGGCATAACCACAGGGACTACTCTGACAGTCGCATCTGCACCTCCTCACCTGCAGTCTTCTGGCGCTGGCAAAACAAGCCGTGCAAATTGGCTGGAACACAGAACATAAACCCTTTTCATTTCTTAGTGAAGACAATGTTGCTTAATCCTACTGGAAGCATTTACCCAGGGATATCTTATCTGGATCCACTGACATCCCTGCCTCTTCTCCCAAGAGCCTGCTGTGAAAGGCAACCTCTCTCCTGTGCACAGCTTATCCACAGTACAGATAAACCATTTCCCCATGGAGCTCCCTTCTGTACAGCTGTCTTACTGGGAGTTTCTCACACAGCTGGGTCTAAGACTGCACTTGGGCTTTGGCTGGTCTGAGGCTGGGTTCCTATTTCTGTTCTTCTGACAGGTCACTTTCTCTAAATAATTTCCAGAGAATTCCAGTGCTGTACGGAGAGATGCCAAACTGTGGCTTCAGCCGGCATAAATCAAGGGCCAACAAGGCACCATTGAAGTAAATGGGGAAGCCTAGATTTATACTAAATGAGGATCAGTCCTGCTTCCTTCCACCAGACTCTAAATGAATTCATTAAATACAGCACTTCAGTCTGCTCAGCTAAAAGCAGCTCCAGCTGGCAGGAGGTTTCACATCCAGGGAATGTTTTAAAGATAAGGATTTGTAGCCTGCCCCGGGTTTACACTTGGCTAGAGATAGGCTCTCATCGCCCATGCAGGGAGGATGACTTCATGCCCACCTGATGGGTGTCTGTGCATCCCCAGTGTCTATGCACAGCACGACATTAACACAAGACCTCTCACAGTCTTGGGGGAGCAATCTAGGCTGAAATCCTGACATGAAGATGCTCCATTCAAAGTGCTACAGGGCAGCAGAAGAGAGGTCCTGCTGTACCTCCACTAGACTGAAGGGCTTATTTTTGTTTTTTAGTTCTTTTAAGTTTTCACTGAGTAAGGGGGGGTTGGGGGTGTGTCTACACTGAATTTGAATCTGCAGTAGGGCAAGCACCAGCACTGGGTCCAGTAAGTACAGTTTGGGATTTCAAGACAAGAGTAAAATGTTAGTTAATTTTGACATTAAACCCTAAATGAAGGGATGTTAAAGTTATTCTTAGCTTCCAAAAAAATAAGATGTGCTGTGATTGTCTGGCCTGCTCTCATGTATTGTACAGATCTCACGATTCCTGCAGTTTAATCTCTTATCCACTCACTAAAACAGATGGTGTTGCAGGCTCTTTGCAGACTCTGACAAATATGACTGCATTTGGAACACTGTTCATATATGCACACTTGCCATACAACCCTCAGGACAAGATACACTGGCTTGAGACCTAAGTTCACATCCAAAGCACAATCTGCAGCAAAGAATAGATCCAAGTCTCTTTCATCATTGCTCCTGAGGTCTCTAACATACGCACTCACACACAAAATATTTTCTATAGAGACATATAAAGGTCAAAGCAATGGGATCCTCCAAAACCTTTGTTCTGAGATCCCAGTCGAGTTCTCTCTCTTTGGCCAGGACCAGAGTGCACATTGTTTTTCCTCAAAGAAACAATTCTGCCCACTGAACAACAATAACCTGGAAAACAGGGGAGCCCTAACTAAAATGGACCTGCCACCAACCCCTCTCTGTCTTTATACTAACTGTTTCTTCCATAGGCTAAGAAAAGAGGGTAGGTCCTGGACAGCTACTGACAGGCAGGGGGAGCACCCAAAATTATTTGTTTATGCTAGACTGTTACAGGTCTTCTCTCTACCTTGTGTGTGTGTGTGTGTGTGTGTGTGTGTGTGTGTGTGATCAGCCAGTACTTTGAAAGACAAGTGAGGTTAACCGAGCTACATGCATTGCTCCCACTAGAGCAGTATAAAATGGTGATAAACCACAACTGGAACCACTCTGCAGTAAGTGTCTGGCCAGAGGTGAAGCATGAGGTTACGGCAGCAGCTCCACTCCCCTGTCCCCTCTGCCTGATGGATCCCTGGTAATAAACCACCCTTCAGGCTTTCCTGTCTTAAACTGAAGCTGCTGGGATTCAGGGGAGATAAAGATTTCAACCACCTTTCAGAAGAGCCTTCACAAGAAAGTCCCTGTTGGCATAAAAGCAGACACGTAATGGGCTTTCTCTGTCCCTGAAAGTAGTTTAGCACCGCAGGAAAGTGCAGCCCTTTTAGCTCTCTTCTTTATTTAACTGGAGTCGTTAAAATAAACTGATTTCCCAGCCAATTAATTATCAAATATCTGTAACAGCTTTCAAGCCCTGCCATTACTCAGTCTCAGAGGCCCCCACAGGCAATGCTAAGCTACACTCTCCTTACCTGAGTAACTGCTGCTCCTGCAAGTCTGCTCCCTTTCCCTGAGCTGATAGCAGAAAAGCAGCACAGGGGCTGGCAAAACCCTGGAGGAGAGCTGCAAACACCCATCCCCTTCTCCTCTTTAACAGCGACTCCAGCTCTCCATGTGCTGGGAGCCAGGAAGCTTTTCCACGCCCCTTGACCAAGACTCAGTCCCCAGCTCTCAGCCATCCGCACACAGACCCCAGCCCCACTGCAGGAGCAGATTCAGCCTGTCAAGACACCTGATGCTGCCAGTGAGATCGGCTGGTACCCGACAGCAGACGCTGCCAGCTGAGCTGAACCGTGGATGCCAAGTACCACAAGCTCAGCCCAGCGCGGGGCATAAGCTTCAGTTCAAAGCACGAGCCAGGAACCACCTTCTCACCCAGATGTGAACAGGGACAGCTCTTGCCATAGTCATATTATCTACTGAAAAACCAGTCTTTACCTCTCTAGTTGCTGGAAGGTTGTACTTACTATAGGTACGTTAGCAACGGCCCTACCATCTATTTTATAAGCAATAAACTACACTCATATGTGGTTTCAATTAGGAGATTTCAAATGAGATCGAAGATAATGCATCCCATAATTACTCACCCTTCTCCTTTCTAGAAACTCCAGAAGAATCATTTCCAGGCCAAAATGTGGTGCCTCTTGATTGATGACACTAATAAAATGGCTTTATTGTGATATAAATAGCCTTAAAAATGTCCTGGAGAGTCAATATCAGTGCTTGATGGCCTTATGCAAGCAAGGTCCTTATCTTACCGTGTGCTAAAGCTTAACGAGTGATGCTTCTGAGAAGCCTGACATTGGATTTGGGCGCTCATTTGAGGAACTACAGAAGGGTAGCTCCCAAATTTGACATGCAAAGTGGGAACTGTTTAAACACCTTTCCTCTTCCTT
Organism: Amblyornis subalaris; assembly: GCA_018881555.1. Taxonomy (NCBI): domain Eukaryota; kingdom Metazoa; phylum Chordata; class Aves; order Passeriformes; family Ptilonorhynchidae; genus Amblyornis; species Amblyornis subalaris. The sequence continues at coordinate 1,347,416 of JACAXG010000058.1, forward strand.
GCGCTCCCTATTAATAATCTCTTCGCTTCCTAGCTTTCCTGGTGCCAGTTCAAACACAAACACCGGCTGAGCCCAGCAGGAGCCATGGGAACACTGTGCTCCAGCGCCTCTTTGCTGGAAGGTTACCAGCCACTGCTACAGTAATTGGAAAACCTGAAATTTTTTCCAAATTGTGCATGCTCCGAGATTCTCACAGCCCCTGCAGGGGCGTGTGGCCATTTCCCAAACAAAGAGCCTACACTGACTTGCTCTGAAGCATAACCATGGCCCCCATCGTGGCAGATGACATATTTTTGTTACTCCCTTGTCAGGAGAGGCCAACCCAGCCATGCAACTGCGAATGAAGCACTCAGTGCCTTGGTCTGCACTGGAAGCTTGGGGGTTGTAGAAAATTGATGTCATTTTTGAAATTAGTGCCCCCCGTGCAGTAGCCCACTCTAGGAGGCCAAATACAGAGCCTGCCTCAGAGGACAAGTGAGAAGATCTCTGGGATTCACAAGTGAAATGCTCAGAGTGTTCCTCCCTTTTCTGAACAGCAGTGAACCTCACTCTTCATAAAGATAAAACACTGGTTTGAAGGCCTTATTTGAAAGTGGGATGCCCTGAAAACATGAAGTTTTCTATGAGGATTGCAGTCTTCTGCATGCAGCAATATGAGATACCGCTGACCGTGCTTTCCAGTAGTGCCGCCCTGGCTCAGATCTGGCAGCAGGCTGGGTGCTAAACAGCTTCCCTGGGAGTGACAGAAGCATATACACCTGTCAGAAAATGCTGATATCATAGCAACCGTGACAGTGATGTGATCAGGACCTGACAGACAGTCAAAAAAGAGAGGGAAGGATGCACGAGAAAGGGCAACTGAGAAACTTTAAGGGAGAGCAGTCAGAGTCCGTGCATGAGAGGATGTGAATAAGTGACACTTGGTGCTTGTCTGTGCATGGCAGATGGGACGAGGGATCTGCGGCCATGTTCTCCCCTCTACCTGAGTAGTGCTTCATGTCTCTGAAGGGTGAAGGGACTATACAATTTCCCAGCCCTGCCTTTGTCCCTCCTCTCCCCATCTCTGCCGTAGTTACATCCAGTCTCATCCATTTGAGAGCAATTTTCCCTGCACTAATAAAGCCTTTGCAAGCGCGTGGGTGGCCGTGCATGTGCGCTGATGTTGCCCGCGGGAGCACGCATGTGCCGGGGTCTGCTGAGATGAGAAGGTGGTTTTGTGTACACGGCAGAGCAGGAGTGAGGATGAGACTATCAGACGTGTGTGCGAGGATACGACAGAGACCGCGCCTCGCGGAGAATCAGACAGCAAGAGTGAAAATGAGAAGGTGCTCATATTAGACAGTGTGCGTGTCAGAAAGGAAGAAAGAGAAAGGTCTTATTCACAGCCTTCCTGCATGTGTTTGATGAGTATCACAAGTTTTAACCAAGAAAAATATGTATGTATTCAAATCAAACACAAAACACCCCTTTTGCCTAGAGCGCTCCTGCTTTGCTTGTTTGTTCTGTTGCAAGCTGCTTGTTAGAGGAACACGGGAAACAAGAAGATGGGAAAAAAACACAGGTTGACATATTTAAACACAGCCAGCTATGAGGCAGTAACAAACGGCAAGGAGAAAAGCAGGTGGGGTAGTTAGAGAGCTGTTGTGATGATGCTGGAATGAGAGATGCCTGTGAGAGTTTCTGAGGACCGTCCCTTAAGTGGATCATGATTACTTTTAATGTACACATACTGAGTTGATTATGCTGCTAGCTACAAGAAAACCAACTCAAAAACCTACTTCTTATAGCCATTTTGCAGTAAAGAGTCAATAGACAAAGCAAGGAGCGCTGGTGTTCTGTCTCAATCCCCTGCAAAGATCTCTACACCGAGTCTAGGCAGCTCTTTGTGTCAAAAGGGGAATGGAGGGACTTGAGGTGGATTTATGAACAGGAGGAAAAACAGTAACAACAGATTCAGTCCCAAACCTACTGGGCCTAAAGGCCTTTCTAGGACTGCAGGTCAGATAAACATGAGTACAGAAACAGGGATGGATCTGAAATTATTTTTCCCTGTTCTATTTTGTTCTTGCTGGTATATTTAAACACTTTTACAAGTTTAAGGCTCTTCAACGCTACCATAATCCACAAGCCTATGCTGCCCACAAGGAAAATCCACCAATGCCCACGTCCAGTGAGACTTCCAAGTAGCTTACAACGCCAGAGGCAATGCATGGGAAGACAGGAGCATGCCAAGAACTGACTGTAAGCCTGGTAAAGTCACAAGCCCAAAGACATTGTGTTAAAGAGATCCAGGAAAAGGGTCAGAAGTTCAGATGAGGCTCTGTCTTGAGGCAACTCACCCAAGCTTCACCCAGATCATGGGAGGATTCCTCCAGGATAAAGGCAGCTGTGGGCTTTCTGTCCCACCCCCTTTAAAATCAGAACGAATGGCTCTGATTTATAGCTGTAAAGCAGAGCTCTCATGACATCAAGGGAAGGGAACCAACTACCTTGATTTTGGGGCTACAGAGCTGTGCAGGAAAATTAAAAGTGCAGAACTTGGGTGCTTGAGCTTGGGCGCAGCTCCTTCACCATCATCACTCCAGCATCTGACCAAACAAACAGCACCTTTCTGTGGCTATGGAGACCAAAGCAACCCAGGCTGATTCCTGCTTTGGGCAGGCATCTTGCTATGCAAAGTGGGTCCCTGGCGTGCTACTGCATCCTCAGTAATAATAGTTATTATTGTTAAAAAAATTACCCAGAAACTTGACAAGTCCTTCTGCAGTGTTTGACTCTCTGACCTCATGAGGCAGTGTGGATTTCAGAGAGTGACTACCTGCTGTGTGAAAAAGTGTCTCCTTTCATGTGATCTAAATTAAGCTACCATTAGCATCTCCAAGTGACCTCTTGTTCTAGTATTACAGGAGGACAGAAAAAGGAGGGACTGATCAGTTTTCACCACACTCTTCATTAGTGTAAATAACTCAATTATAAGCCTTTAGTGTGTCTCTTCAGGGAGGCTGTGGATGGCTGGTGCTTGCCATCTCCCATTGGAGCGGGCCAGGACTGAGTGGAGGCAGTGTGAGCTCAGGGACAGTAGAGGGCACAGTGGCAAGAGGGAAGATGGGAGAGCTACTGGAAGGGAGAAATGGAATTTTTGCAATGGAATCTTGCTACACTGAAAAAGAAAACCCTGTTCAGTCCAACTGACTGCCTCCTTGTAGGTAAATCTCTCAAGATTACTAACCATGCTTCATGGCCCTCTGGTAATTCTACATGCTGTCATAAATGAGGGTGTAGCCGGTGTTCAAGATAATGTCATTTTTTATAATGTATTCCCTATTGTTTCCCTGTGCCTTAAAGGCAACCAAGCATCCTCCACGCTTTTGGAATTGACGCAACCCACTGAAGAAGCTTTTATCGAGTTACTCACCATGACTCCCAATCTCTTCCCTCCAARGAGCCTGGGAGCTCAGTGCTCATCACTGTACAGCTGAAGTGGARACTGTTTTTGCAGTCTGCATTACCATACACTCATCCATGTTATAGCTCATCCGTCATCCAGCTGCCCTGTCCCCACGGTGCCTTTAAATCCTGCTGACTCATGGAGGAGGCAGCCTCTGCTTGCCTTTGGTTGGCAAGAGGGTGAGGAGCACTGGGCAGGGGGAGGACACCCCAGAGCAGCCAGGCAAAGCCCTGGGAGTGGGTCCCACTGGCTCTCTGCAGCCCATGCAGAGGATGCAACGAGGTGGGCCTGCTCTTAACATCTCCTGTGGCTTTTGACAACCCTGCTACGTTTCTCACCAGTCAAACAAGGAGTCCTCATCAAAGCACCAGCATGCCAGCCATGTAACACAGGGCAGACTGAACACCTCCACAGTGCGTCCTGACTCCCACTATTAACTTGTCTTCACGGAAAAGAGCAACTATTCTTTGCTAATTAACAATCCACTGGGTTTTAAACCGTGGCAAGACCTTGCCCCTTTGCCCATGGCTATTTATTTCCCTTCATAATTTTGTGTGAAAGGCCTTATCAAAGGCTTTATGAAAATCAAAGTACATTATGTCTGCTGGGGATCACCTTTATCTTATTTTATTAAACTTTAAAAAAAACCCCAAAACAACAAAACCCACTTGGAGCTCAAAAAGGCACAATTTTCTTTTCTACAAGCCATACTGGATTGACCCTGTCATGTTATACTTACCCGAACATTGTACTAGTCTGTCTTTAATTAGCTTCACAATCAGTTTGGCTGGAACTGAAAGAAAGCTCATAGATCTGTAATTCCCTGGATGTCTTTCGATTATTAAAAAAATAATAATAGTACTTAGCATGCCTGGAGCACTCCCTCTCTGAGGATCTCAGAGCACTCCACACCAGGGTGAAGGCAGAGCAGGCTGGAGACAGCCCTTCAGCACCTTCACCTTGCAAGAGGGAAGGAGAAGGGAGAGCAACTTGCCCATGAAGTCCATGTCACAGCTGGATATGGAGCTGCCACCCTGTTCTTGACCCTCGCAATTGTCCTTAAAATCACTTGCTTGATTCTTGGGGGTGAGGAAGGGGCGGTGTTTGCCCAACTGCATCATCTCGCCTGAGCATGGGGAGATTTCAGCATTTTCCCCCCAAATCCRACCCTGCAATATTAGCAGCTCTGCATTCATTAGAGGGATGCTGTTTATAAGGATCCGTCAGACACTGCTGTCAGTATATTTCATGCATTATTTACTTCAGAGCCCTGAGATTAATGCTACCCCAGTCCCAGTGATTTACTGCATTTGAGTTTCTCAAGCTGATCCATAACTTTGGGTAATAATAACAATAGCAAAATACTTTGTATGCATATATCATACTCGTCAGCAAAAATCCACACAGTGATGAGCGTATGATGCCAGGAGAGCTGCAGCTCCGAGGTACCGGAGCGTCAGCCATTTGCAGGTACAGCTGCTTCCTCACACAGATGTGACTTCCACACCACAATTTTAGAACACTTTGTCTTAAGTCCAGTACATCTGAACCCTTCAAAGTTAGAGTCCATATCTGCGGGGTTTCCCCCCTTTCCAGGGAAAGTTCAGCAAGCTGCGCAGAACATCCCCTGGCAAGGACAGACCTAGTCTGGTAGAGGAACCTCATGAGCCTGTCCCAGCCCACAGATGGGGTCCCTCTGCCTTGATGAATTAAAAATCCCAGAGGGATGCTAAGCGCCTGGGATGGGGACTCTGCAAACAGCTCGGCACAAGCCGGAGACGCGGCTCGTTGGCTTTGGCTCAGCTCTTTAATTGCATCCCCCACCTGTGGCTCCCCTCATCCTGCTCCCGGCATTGCGTAAGCCACAGCGCCCTTGCCATTCCTCTCACTCCCCTCAGCTTCCTACTCATTTACACCTTGCCTACTGTTTCATTTGACTCCTGGCAGTTTGGCCGTTCATTAAAAGGTGCTTGATGAACCCTAATAAAAGTCCACACTCTGCCGTGCAGCTGCGGATCCCTCCTGTCCCCTTTCCACACCATCCTCCTACGCGCTCCTTGCACACCAAGGCAGTGATGACCTCCAAGCCAAGTTCAGTGCTTTTAAGGATTGTTTTTCTGGTTTGTTTGCTTGAATTTATTTTGCCCTTCAGCCTAGCATTCGCTGTCATCCTTCTCCTTGAGCTTTCCTGCTGCCCTGTTTGAAGCTCACCTATCCTGCACATGCCATGTGTGGGGCACACTTAACGAGGTGCAAACCCCCCTGCCATTGCCTACGTGATGCTGACAAGTCCTCGACACTCACACCTCTGTGACGTGCTGCTACTGCCCACGCACCCTACCCACTCCCTGACGTCTTCCCTGACACAGCTGAAGCCTCAAGAAAGGAAGTGCTGTGTCCTGGCAGGCTCTTAATATGCTGCAGGCCCTATAATAATAATAATAGTAATAAAATCCACTGAGAGATGTCCGCTTGCCCAGACATGGCTCTAGTGTGGAGGCCAATTCCTACCACTGCACTGACACAAAATCACTGAGATCAATGAAAACATCAACTAAGTGCTGCAAAGGACACTCTTCTCCCTTGCCTTTCACATTTCACCCCTGCAAAAACAGTTTGTTTCTAGGAGTAGAAGTAACCCTTCCTGGTGGTTTGACAGCTTTGGCCTGATCTGAGCAGGGGCCACATGCCCTCATGCTGCCAGGGCAGGAGAGAGAGAGGGCTGAAGAGCTGCATGGCTGCCTCTGAGAGGCACCAGCCCCAGCATGCGGCACTGAAGCAGGGCGGAGGCTTCCCCTGGTGCTGTCCAAGGTTTGCACACCGCACACCAGCGATGGCATGGGCTGTACGAGACCCCACAGGGACTGGAGGGACAGGGGATGCCGTGCAGAACTGTGTGTGTGCCCCGTGTCTCGTCAACACGTGCTCACAGCAGCCCAGCCAGCTGTTCTCTGCCAGGAGGGACACCCCAGGAGTCCCACCTGGAGAGTAAGTACTGCTGAACACAGCCCTAAATCAGGAGTTACATCTTCCCACATAGGCACCAAGACAAGCTGCTCAAAAAAGCCRTCATTTATGGTGTCAATAAATCGCCTCTCCAAATCACGCCCAGATGTGCACTTTAGGGCCCAGTCACTTTGCCTTTTTATTCTTGCCTGCAAAGTCTCTGCTCTCCTACAGTACTCTCTGCCTAATAAATCATGCCAAAATACATTAAAAGAACTCATTATTGTTATTAATTACYATTATTGCATTAGCAGATTTTACTACTTCCTTAATCTCTCTAACAGCTGAAACCCTGCAWTCATGGAGGAGGAGGTTAGTGGGCTGGGGTCCTGTCTCCAGGGCAGCTCTGGGCCTTGGGACATGCCATGCACTGACACACACAACCCCTCCATGGAGCAGAGTTGACAGTGGCTGACAAACCTCCGTCCCAGACATTTCCCTGACACAAGTATTTAGGACTAGCACTTTCTGGGTACAAAAAGCCAGGTGAAGGGAGGGAGAGAAAAGCAAGTTCCCCAGCTTATCTGCAGGCTAGATAATATCATAGCACAGTGAGCTCAGCAGCCCACAGCATGTTCACCACGTTTTCCTGATACTCAGCAAACACAGTTCTACTCTCAGCACTGAAACTGCATGAAATATCAACTCAAGCAGGTCAAAACATCCCCCGGTCTCAATTTTCCCCCTGCCCTTTCTCAGGTGTGTCTATTTAATTTGCATCCTTTTCAAGGCAGAAGGATTATCATACTTTTTGGCACCTCAGAGGCTGGATAGGAGGTTTCCACACTGTTACTCTGGCTTTCCACACTGTTACTTTTCTGTTACTGTCACAGTAACAGAAGCATCATAAAGTTCTCTGCTGCTTCTGCGCAGTCAACCAGAGAAAGGGTGCACCTGATCATCAGTAACCTGCATGATGGGACGGAAGATACCCTCAACAGCTTCACAAAAAAAACACTAAGCGGAGTGGCTGACTTGCTGGAGAGCAGAGCTGCCATTCAAAGGCCCTCAAGGACATGGAGAAATTGGATAACAGAACTTCATAAAGTTCAACAAAGGTAACTAACAAAGTTAGTGCAAAGTCTTCCACCTGTTGAAATGATCCCCATGTGACACTGAAGGATGAGGACTTGCTGTCTGGGGAGTAGCTGTGAAGAAGACCAGAGGTTCCCCAGTGACCAAAAGTTGGAAATGAGTGTGGCAGCACGCCTGTAGGAGCTTCTGTAGGACCTGCTGTCGGTCCGGACGGTCGGGACTGCTAGAGACGAGGGATCTCTGTCGATTGGTCTTGTAGCATGAGGTTTATTGCAAAAGGCGTGCGTATAGGGGCCCTGCTTGGAGCTGCTTGTGCAGATCCAGGCAGGGCAGAAAAGCAAGGGAAGCAAGAGAGAGTGCAAGAGTAATTAAGTGAGTGTGCGTGCGAGTGTGTAAAAGAGCAAGAGAGCGAGTGTCTCATTTACAATACAATAAATCATCTTCTGTGCTGAATATTCTAATTTCCATTAACCAATCTAATACAAGATACAAATCCTATAGCATTTACATACAGCCTATAAGAATCATTACATTATCCTATTGTGTTACATTGTAAACCCTAAAACTACTCTTTGGACCCCCAAGCTGAGCTGGCAGGGTCTGTTGTGACCCTTGGACCTGCCTGCAAGCAGAGGGTATTGTTCAATCATAAGGGGGATTACCTTCAGCGGCCATGCCATTGTTTTCCAGTTGTTCAGTAACTAAGGCATGGCACCTCAGACATCGAACTCAGCTCTTAATTCTATTTCACTTATAGGTTTCATATTCTCCAAACCTAAGCAATCATATTTATAAGGCTTTCCTGTTTCATCCGTCCCAACACAYGCCCTTGCAGCAAGGAGGGCTAAATGTGTGCCTGGCTGCAATGGTGAGAGTGTAGAGAGCAGGCCAAAGCAAATTATTATTCCCCTCTACTCAGCACTTCTGAGGCTGTATGTGGAGCAATTTTGGGCTCCCAGAATATTTGGTTGGACATAAAAGAAAAACATTTTCATAATGAGGGTGGATCAGCACTGGAACAGGTGCCAAGACAGGTTGAAGTATCATTGTCTTGGGAGATTTCCAAAATTTGACTGAGCAAGSTGATCTAATGTTGAAGTTAGCCCTGCTCCGAGCAGAGACTTGGATAGAAGACCTCCAAAGCTCCTTGCCCACTGAAACTTTTCTGTGATTTCAAGGAGGATGCTGTAAGTTCTTTCTTCTGTGTGGGATAGCTGTGGCTTGAAAGTAGAATTTGGAAGGGTCTGATGGGGGATTTGTCCCACATCAGTTCCTAAAAGAGCTTCGCCATCTGCCAGCACTATGTGTGCAGGGGCCAATGTATAGCACAGGAAGGGCTGGTCTGTTCACCCTGGTGTTTACCTTCTCCTCTGCCCCACAGTCACACCAAGGAAGCTGTTGTGAATGGCCTGGAACCTTCCAGGCACACATCTGTTTATGCAACCAGAGGATTTCTGTGCACCTGTGAAGGTACACGTTGGTCGCAAAATGTGGAGGTATTACGCCCCTCTAAAAGGCAGGGAATTCTCCTGGGAAGGAACTGGGATGGGCATCCAAAAACTGTCTACTGATATCCAAACCCAGAGAGGCTGATGTCACAGTTGTTTCACTTAGCACAGAGAAGGAGTCACTTCTGGGTTAGATCTCAGCAGTCACATAACACATTTCAGTTCAGAAAGTGAGAACCTAAAGCCACCAGAAAAGGATTGACAAGTAGGTCAGCCTGCAATTAGCCACTCTGAATTTAGTCCTGACTCCTGGGACAACGATCTGGGATTTCAAGCAAACTCAGAGAGATATTTAATAGCTGAGAGGCGAGAATGTTGATTTTATATCTCCTTCAAAACAAAGCTGTCCGTTATTTCTTCCTTCAAGTCATTACTCTCCTTTTATTCCCTTTCTATTCCATTCACAAACCTGAACTCCTCCTCTCTCTTCAATTTCCTCTGTACTGTCCCCTCTTGCAGCTGATTTCCACAGGTTTCTTCCTTATTGCTTCATCCTTTGCAAACTTTTTGGCTCTACCCCCACATCTCAGAAACGCCTGCAAACGACCAGGAAGCTGCTTGCAGAAAGATTAGGGGGACTGCTTGACAGGAGCAGGGCCAGCAGTTTCCCCTGGCTGCAGCAGGGACATGTGGCTGGACTCTCTAATGTGATAACAACATACGAAGTGTGGAGCGATGGCCATATGTTGTACTAATTCCTACGTACACAATGCCCTCTGCAGAACAAACAGCCAGGATGGAGGGCACTGACAGAAGCGCAGGCCCACGGAGGGACACCCACCCTTCAGAGAGGGATGGCAGAGAAAAAGGAAAAGTAAAATTGGCTCTTGGAAGTGGGTTACAATCAYCTCTGGTTAGGTCAGACTGCAGCTGTATATGTTTCATAAAAAAAAAAAAAAAAGAGTCATTTCTAGGGAACATCCATTGATGGGGCAGATAGGGAAAGCCAGGCGACCCTTCAATATCCCTGAACAACCACATAACATGACATTTCAAGGGCTCTTGAACGCTCCTAGGCCCATGCCCACGTTTTGGCACAAGGGCTGTGAGTGACAATTACCTTTGCTGCTATTGGCTTGTGAATGACTGGCAGGGACCCAAAATTCTCTTGAGTCACCTTCCCCAGCAATTCAACAAGCCAAGGACCAGAATAAGCACTTGATGTAGCTGGGATTTCTCTGGTGACAGCAGGCAAGGAGAGGAAAATAGAGATTCTAAGCAGATTTCATGGGCTGGACCAGCTCCAGTTCTGCTTGGAAGTGAAGGGTATTAGGGTACATTTTCTGTGCTGCACAAAAGAGAAGAGTCAGCACTTCCATCCAGATGCTCAGACCCATGGGCTAGGCAGAAAGAAGACAGCTGCTCTGCTTCATACTTGGGCTTGCACAGCGAAGGAGAAAGGTAGGAAAAGCCCTTGCTGGAGAACAGGCAAGGAAGGAGAGGAAGATGTGTCATGAAAGAGAAAAGTAGAGACTGACTAATGGCACCATAGCTTAGTTGTCTCATGTTAGAGTATTAAATTGCCCACAGTGGGAGGAAAGTCACTTTAACATCTCAATATGGCACATAAAACTACTGTTTAAAGGAAAAAAAAAAAACAAACCCCTGAACATTGTTGAAGAAGTGAGGGAAATGAGATTGTTTCACAGCTGATGGTACCAGGTTAGGGGTTGGAACTAGATGATCCCTAAGGTCCCTTGTAACCCAAACCATTCTATATTCTGAGATTCTAAGTTGGAGTCTACTGGCCAGAGGTAGGTGGGGGCCCCCATATTAGCTGTCATTCCAGGGTAGGGACTGATGACCCCAGAGCTGAAAAGCACCCACCACTGTAGCTTGAATGCTTTATCAGGGACTGAAAGGTCTCATCTTCTGTGGGGAGAAGAAATAAGAGTGCCAGCCCTAACGTGATCCTTAGCCAACTCCAGAAGAGGTACTGCAAGGCAGCAGAATGTATGGAGCCCACTGGGGCGGGTTTTATTCGATCAGATAGGTTTTGATGGCCATAGGAAAGTCACAGGATCAAGGAAGGAAGGAGAATGGACATGGCAGGTTCTCACAGAATCAATAAAACAGGAATGGAAAGGACTGTAGAACACCATCAAATGCACTCCCCAACTCTACAGCAGAATCAACCAGGCATAAACAATCCTAGGGAAGAGCTTCTCCTAACCTGTTCTTAAACATCACCACTAAAGGAAACTCCCCACCCACAGGAGTACCACACTTCCCTTCCACTTTGTGACCCAGTATGTGAAGAGCTGATGTGCACACTTCATGAGGTCTGGGATAGGTGAGGCTGCAGTGGTAGTGAGTATTTTTAATGAATAAGATGTTACAGAGTGTACGAGACCATTCTGAAAATGAACAGGAGAGACTGTGCAAATAAAGATGTCCTCAATTTTTAAAATGTTTTGTTCCTTCTCGTTTTACGTGCTAGAAAGAATTCTGTGGTGAGTTGGCAACTAGCAGATAAAGTCGTTGGCAACAAAGCCTTCGGCTCAAAATTAAAGCTAATTCTGTAGCTGTAAAAAAAAGAAAAAATGTAAAATATAAATATGGCAGGTTAATTGTGATAACATCATTAAATTCATACCCAGTCCTCAAAGCACATCATAGTTATTTAGAGACAAGTGATCTGGGGAATCAGAAATGCAAGTGATTATGGCATTTCACCTCTTGGGGTCTATTTTGCAGTAAGACACAAATAAACTGAGTTTGGCAGTCAGAAATATTCTCTGACAAAATATTCTCCTACATCCCCAAGCTGATTAAAGGAATGAGCTGGAAGAGAGAGGTCAGTTGGTAGGCACACAGATAAGCAATAGATAAGATGAGAGAAGACAGTACTTGAGTCTATATAGTCAATATCCTGGAGCTCATAAAAGTTCCTTACTGCAAACAGCTTCCTCTGTCTGGCTTTTCACATCAGATCTCAGCAGCCAGTGCTTATCTGTGCCCACTTGTTAGATTAGGTCCCATAGCAGGTAGTATGCAGAATCTTGCATCTAATTCTCCATGTAGACCCAGTCAGATTCCCTACTGCTCAGAGAAGGCACAGATTGGCAAGGAAAGACTTCTCTACCCAGATCTTTCCACCTTTCTGGCAGCTGTCAGATAGCAGTGACAAAGTTTCTGGTGTAGAGAAGTGCTAAAATCCATGTGGTGTCTGGACAAAGCACAGGTTTTATCCCTGGGCAGTCATATTAGTCTTGCCAGGATACACCTTAACCAGAGTGGTCCCCAGAAAAGGATGGGAAGAGGCAAATAGTTTATGCAGTTACAGCCTTTGACCCTCTCGTATCATGGGGATATAAGCAGTGCACCTACACTAATACAACAAGTTGCTCCTGACAATACATTTCAGCAGTGACTGCATCTCTAGTCCAATTAACCGATAATGAGAACTGGCTGACAGCACAGGAGGGACTAAATTCTTCTCTAACATCATTACACGTGGAATAGATGACGAGTCACCAAGCATCAAGCTCCCATTTGGCCCCATGCCTGCTCCTGCCATTCAAACCATTCCCAGCAGCAGTGGAGGGGCACAGCGTGGGGTCCRCTGGTGACAACCATTATCCTGAGTAGGACATTTCTCCTGTGTGAACGTACGATATGTCTCTCCCTGGCTTCCTACCACATGAATGCTTCCAGCCTAGTTGAGATGATATGAAAAGGGAAGAGGGCGTAGATCCAAATGCTGTGCTTTAGCAATTTGCCAGTTGCTAGGGCTCACTCTAGCTGAGTGCTACAAAGGCACTCTGGTTTGGTGAAGTTTCCAGCCATTAGCTCCTCTCTTCAGCATTACATACCCGGTAAGCACTGTCACCAAGCTAAACGGGCAGTGTCTAGAATCCCTTCCTTCCCTTGTTCTCTTGCATGTGTGGGAAGAACGAACAATCCTTCCCACAAGGAAACAGTGAGATGGGGAAAAAGCAGGAGGCTTAATAGGGGCAAAATGCCATGTCCAACAAGGCAAAGGAAACCCAAGCAGAAGTGGAGTGGTATTCAAAACATCTGAAGATGCCACTTCTAAAACCCCTAAAATGGGCGGGGAAAGTTGAGTGCAGACAATGTGTGTGATAAGGAAAGGCAGGTTTTAAACGTGGTCCCTTCCCACAGAATGCAAGGGTGCCAAAGGAAGATCTTTAAGATCCAGAACCAAGAAGACAGCCTGAAATAACTCATCCATGGAACTACCATACAACTACACCTAACCTCTCCCTCTCTCTTTCTATTGCCCTGCACATCCCCAGCCACTCTTTTCCAACAAGTCACACAGGGACTGGCAGCAAACATCCCTGGCAGAACACAAGGAGAACAATGCAACATAGCCAATATGCTGGCTCTACTGCTGCGTCCCCTCTTGGTTTAAATCAATAGTTTATGACATCTACAAGGGGAAACTGTAAATTTAATTTTGTCCCCTGCAGTGAGATTCATATCTTGTTTGCTAGTAACATAATGAATGTGTTTGCCCTCTAGACCCCCTGCCCAGTAGACCAATTTAAGGATAAAGGGAGAGAAAATAGCAAAGTACAATTAGGGAGGTCGATTAATGCTGGATTAACCAGCAGTTCAGCTAAAGATAGCTTCACAACATTTATACATAAGGGGCAAGCGAGAGAGGGAGAGAGAAGCCTGCAGAAGAAATAGAGAATCAGATAATTCCTCCTAGGAATAAAAACCTTACAGGTGACTCGAAGGTGCACGCTGCTTGCTAAACAACTGATAGAGCCTTGCATCACCTGCCAGCCTAAAGCCACAAGATGCAGATGCCTTGCCCCACTTGGTGCTCATCAGGTGCCATGTAGATGAGCATAACCCAAACTGCCCCAAAGGCTGGAGATGCACAAGTTAAACCATTCTGAAACTCACAGGCTTAATTGCCCCTGCAAAAGCTACTTGAGTTTGTCACCATAGTAGTTAGAGTGTGCATGAGCTTGGAATTGCTAAGAAACCTTGCTGGATATGCAAATGGCAACTGAACAGTGAGGATAGAAAATGTGACAGCGCTCTGAAGCTAACAGAGAGGAGAGCACTGAAGAGCAACGGAGATGACCCAGCAGATGGGAGTCCAGGGAGAGGGTTTCTCGCATCAGGGTGCCCACTGCAGACCAGTTGGAGCGGTGAATGGAGAAAACAGCTCTGATTGTGTGCATGCTGCTGCACAACAGAAAGCAAGACTTGATACATTCTTGTGAACAAGCAGACCTTGCCAGAGAAACCTGACTTCATTGCCAATTTCTTTTTCCAGCTGGCATAACCAAGAAAACTCCAAATTAGTTTGGCTAGGTAGATAGGGCAAAGAAATAATAATATTTTTGGCCAAAACCTAGAGCCAAACTTTGCAGCTAGGTCTTAGCTTTACAAAGAGATGAAGCAAAAAAAATCCCCACAAAACCCCAAAGAAACCAAAAAAAGGGCAAACCCATTAACCTGTGAACCGGTGATCCCAGTGCCAAGGGATTTGGATCTGTAAAGGCACGGTCTAGAGCTTTCAGTTCATGTCTTTCTACTCTGTGGTTACAAAAGAGTTGCTAATACAGCGTGTCTAGCAATACTTCAGTGCTTCTGCTCTTTGAATTAAAACGAAGCAGTGCAAATGTATATGGAAATTAAAAGAAAAATAAACTCTCAGCTCTCAGAGAAGGGCTTAGGTGAGGGGCTGAGGACAACCTTGCTGTTTCTGAATTGATCCGCCCCCTCTACTTTAAAACAGTGTATTTTCCTGCTTTAGCTACCTCTTTAAAACACTATCCTACATTCAGCTTCAGAGGCAGCTCCCTATGGATAAGCATTTTGGATGGATACAGTGTGATCTTTACCAGTTGCTGCAAATTAGCTCTGAGGGCACCTTTACATGTCACTTCTGCCTATTTTCTCTACAAACAGAGAGACAGGGATGGAGAGGATGAGGAAAAAGGGCTTTACAAATAAAACAAACAATAAGAGAGCAAAAAACAAAGTCACAGCAGAGTCACACATTCTGACCTGAAACCAGGGTTCCTCATCCCAACACCATAAACAATCTCCCTGACATCAATTACGGATGCTGATCGGACACGCATGTGGGAAGCTACATTCATACACAAATGTGCCGTTTGCACTGTCTGGGAGTGACCAGCTTGTGACACTCCCCTCAGATCACAACTGGCAGCCAACAAGCTGTGGGGAGGCAGAACACAACCGTGCAAAAACCACGGGCATCGCTCAGGTTTGGTGGTGTGTAAACCAGCCATGGGCAAGGCATCTCACGTTCAGCCCTCTCCAATTCGTCCTGGTATCCTCAAATTCACCAAACTTTAGACACCAGAAAAAATGGGTCAGAACGATACAAAACCCCATCCATATTTGTACCCCATAACAACACAATATTCTGGGCACAGGTATCTTAATCTGCTCTACTATACTGCTAGAGGGAAAGACTGAAGGGAAACATGCTTATGACCAGAGAAAATAGAGATGGAAAAACCTTATATGCACGTAGAGTTTGTAATGGCAAAACATAGCTCATCACTATAGAGAAACTGTTTGGTTTCAGCCCACTGAAAATGTTGGACATCCTACCAGACAGCAGATGCAATCACTGTCCCTGGGACTGGAGCGAACATTACTGTCCAATATGCTGCTACAGTAAAGCCTGGATGAATGATACAGCTGCAGCCTGGGCAGGGGAATTCTGGGCTCATAAAGCAGTCTAGGTTGGAAAAGACCTCCAAGATCATCGAGTCCAACCACTGACCTGACACTGCCATGCCCACCACTAAACCATGTCCCCAAGCGCCACATCTACATGTCTTTAAATACCTCCAGGGATGGTGAATCCACCACTTCCAATGCTTGACAACCCTTTTGATGAAGAAATTTTTCCTAATACCCTTTCTAAACCTCCTCTGGCACAACTTTAGGCCATTTCTTCTCGGCCTGTCATTAGTTGCCTGGGAGAAGAGACCACCTACCACCTGATTACAACCTCCTTTCAGGCAGTTGTAGAGAGGGATAAGGTCACTCCTGAGCCTCCTTTTCTCCAGGTTAAACAACTCCAACTCCCTCACTCAGTCCTCATAAGATCTGTGCTCCAGGCCCTTCACCAGCTCTGATGGCCTTCCCTGGGCACATTCCATCACCTCAATGTCTGTCCTGTAGAATGCGTGGTGTTGTCAGGGACAACAACAACAACAACAACCAAGTGAAGGCCCAAGATTCTGCATTCCATAAAAATGCAGAGTCAGGGTGTACATGAGAGCTATGGTTGTCTGTATGCTGATATTTAACAGTGCAATGCCACTGCTGCTTTGTACCCCACGTTGGTGCCTGCATTCCCTTGTCCACACAAGGAAATCTGTGACTATGCATTTACAGCACCAATGCCATGTGCTCAACATTGCTTGAAGTGGCAGCTTCTGCTCTGTCCCTGAAGATATGGGTATGGGTTAAGGACGATAGTGTGGAAAGGATCTAGGGATAGCAAGACTTTTCTCTCCTGCATTAGTAGGTGGAAAAATCAAACTTTTTTTTTTCTCCATTGGCCTCCATCTGTCTTTCCAGCTCTTGTCCCTCACACACGCACCTTCCTCTGTCCTTACACTGCAATTACGTTTTGTAGAGTTTTGGCCTTCCAGGGCAATGTTTCCTGCCCATTTTGAGAGCCTAACACACTGATTAAACACTTCTTGGTGTTCACAGTCCCATACTTTTTAGTACTGACAGTTTAATTTCCAGGCACCAAGTTTTTCTGATTCAAAAAATGCCAGATTGTGCATTGTCATGGTTAAAATCAAATTGTTCCCATTTATTTCCCAGAGTTGGACAGCTGTCTGAAGACTTTTTTTTTTTTTTGTTAAGACCCAAAAGATTATTTCTTAGTATCTGAGGCTGCAGTTTTTAACTACAATTGACATCAAGTGTAGATTCTCCACAACTAGCCATTAGAAAACTAAAAACTATCCAATTTTTGTTTTCTGTTAAGAAGCATTCAAAATTACTTCCAAACATATCCACCTTACCTATGATAAACAGCACAGAATTATCTACAAAAGAACCAATGGTGATTCAGGTTAAGAACCAAAAGTACCAAAGAGGAGACACATTACTCTGACATTACCATCCTTTTTGTGAGGTTCCTGAGGTCTAGTAACAACTGAAGTTGGAAAGGACTCCTATTTTACTTCTGTATTGGTGGACAACATTGTATTTGCTAGTCTGAGGTGAACAGAACAGTAAAAGGAATTGGTTAACATCTACAGAAACAAAAGAGCTGAGTTTGAATAGCCGTGGTTCATGCTCTCATGACAGTTGTTAGTTGTGAGCATTTGACAACTTGCTGGGTGTCACATGAAAATTTGTTAACTGCTAAGGCTGATTCTTACCAGACAGCAAGCTATTTGTTATTCATAGGACTGGCCAAAATAATTAAAATAAATTAATTCCAGAGCATGATAAATTCTGAAGTTCTGTAATTTGTTCCCATGTTTTATTACAGTCTTTTAATTTTTTTCTGCAAGAAAGAGCCACTCCTGAGCAGATAACAGTCTTTTCATTAAGTTGTTTGGTACATGCAAGATACAGGTGCAAGTCTCTGCCTGATTTCTATACAAGTGTTTGGCTGGAGTTTTGTACATCTCAAACAAGATCCCCACTTAATAAGCTACAGGCCATTTTGATCCTCTCTCTCTCGCTCTCTTATATTTTCACCAGAAATTTAAATATGGAGCTGAAAAGCTGAAGATCACTGCATATAAAACCCACATGTTTCTACAAAAGCTTTCCATTTTGACATATCAGTAATTCAGAGCGAAAAAATATCCCAACAACATAAGTGGGAAAAAAAAAATCTGACCAATATTTTAGTGACCCAGTTGAGAGAGACAACAATTAGCGTGATATTAGTTAACCAATAAAAGAGTGCAAATACTAAGCAAGTAATGATTCACTGAAGCAAATGTTGTAAAAAACAGCTGGAGGCCTAAAAATTACTCTTTTTTAGTGAGCACTTATCAACTCCTAAAACACTGGAAGAAAATCTGAAGCTGCTTACAAAGAAATTGCTTATCACACAGTGACAATGCTTTAACACTCCTCTGCTTTTCTCATATCCTTATTCTTCCCACCATCGCCTCTGAGTGAGAACTTCTCCTGGTATCGGGTGCCGCACTCTGTAACAACAGCAGAGCCTGGCCCTGACAAGTCAGATTTGTAACTAATATTTCAGGCTTTTCTAACATGGGGCTAGAGGGTCAGCAGCAGCTAGTAGGGACACAGTGACACTACTGAATCAATCCATGTGTTACCCTGACTCCAACGATCAAGTCTCACAAATAACATCGCTCCCGTTGGAGTCTGGCACAACAAATGTACCCAGTCTTTGAAGAGAAAGAGACGGAAGTGGTGCACACTAAAATGGAGCCGCCAGTGAGCCTGTGAACATGGGCAAAGCGATTTTGTCATGCTGCTGAGGAAAAACTGTTACCCCACACCCTGCTGGCAAAGCTGGGAGGTCTCACTGGCAGAGCATGTACTGAAAGATCACATCTCATACCATAACCCACTCACCCCAAACCAGACACTACTCTACCCATCAAATGCCAATTGTAGAAAGTAAAACTGGACAGTGAATAATTAATTAATGCTTCTGGAACACATTGGAAGGACGTGAAACACCCTCACTGCTCCAGGGTGCTGAAGCAAAGAGCCTGTGCTCAGTCCCCTACTGCCTGCACACACCAGGCTTCATTGTTTGCTGCTTCATCCCAGCTGACGGGACAGAGGTCACTTGTTATCTAAGGCTGGCAAAGCTTGATTCTTTACTGAGTCAGGGGAAAGAGAAGGTTATCGCTGGAGTGCCATCAGAAGGCCTGAGTGAAACACCTGATTCTCTGTGATGACTGTGTAGGAAGCCAGGGTCTGGTATAAATCCTTCCCTGGCTGAGCATGCCTCAGATGCCTGGGCAGGCGGACATCTGAGCAAGACCCCAGCTCATGCAGGATGCTTGTAAGAGCATGGAAATTAATGCAGATGTCCCAGGCCTCGGGCTACCAGTATAATCACCACCCTTGAGAATGTCTTCTCAAGAATGTTTGATCTCTACTGCAAGGCACAAAACAGCTTTTGGGACACATCACCTGCTTTCTAAGTCTAACTTCAAAAACTGCTGTGGAAGATCAGTTTTCTCCATACAGCTTGAGCTAGGCAATTGCCCTGCTACCAAGATGCCGAATCACCCCCAAGGCACCAAACATACGAGTACTGGTTCTCCAGATAAAAATTACAGTGGTCTAAATCCTGAATAGGTGAGATTCCAGTGATTGTTGAGGCCTGCCTACTGACTCAGAGGAAATACCCTGTGAGTACGAGCCAGGGCCTAGATGGATAGGTGCCCATCTAGGAGACCCAGAAGTCTGCTAGAGAGGTGGTTTCAGTGGGAAAGACAGTAGGCAGACAGGCTGTAGAGTCTTGACCCTGTTCTCATGTTGAAGCAGTATTATTTAGGTGGAGAGCAGGAGAGGGAAGATGCTGGCTGGCTGCTGTGGAAAATGAAATGAGCTCCATCTTTGGCATTGCTGATCTATTTCTGGTGAGAGTGAAAGTCATTTAAATGTGATGTGGGGATTGCTGAGCAAGCCACTTGGAGTTATATGTGCCACCGCTGCTTCAGACTGATGCTTCATCTCCTATTCAAGCAGAGGTTTGAGAAACAAATGATACATGTTCAGCAGCCGACCTCCAACAGCAGGGGAAATGAGAAAGACCACAATCCTCAGAGCAGAACCTGCAGGAAGACAACAGTTCATTGTGCTTCCACAGCCAGAAGAATTCATGAGGAGAATCTTATTCTTATATTTGCCTGTGGTTCCTCCTTGAGTTGGTAATTTACAGTGCTCTGTCAGCACATCTGTCTTACTTTTTATTCTTCTGTTGCTTTCCTGGTGTTTCACTGCTTCTTCTCTGGCATTGGAGGCTATCAAGCATCACCTGCTCTGGTCAGGAAACGAGCCAGCAGCACATCTCTGCACTTTCACAGCTAGTGACTGAACCCAAAGCTTTTATGGGCCAGTTTTGGGAATAGAAAAACAGTGTGGGAGCGGGAGAAGACTGCACTTAGGTCCAGAAGGAGAAGGAAATGCCATTGAAGGTGATAATCCTGGGGTAGCAAGCAAATCAGATGTGTTTATTTATTGTGGGTTCATTGCAATTTTGGTGTCAAACACAAGAACAACTGGTGTTCCTCTTCAAGAACCTTTCTCCTTGTGTCCTGTGGTCTCAGCCAGCTGGATGATCATCCCCACTGCCTGAATAAGCCAGGATGAGAGCTGGCTGGCTTTAATCTCTAAGGCTCCAAATCTAAGCCCTTGCCTAACATCTCCAGTGTTGGAGTGGACCAGCAAGTTCTCACATGTTAACAAAAGCTCTGCCTGGGCAGCAGCCCCGTCCTGTTTCCTGCACCATATCCTCTGCAAACAGCTCACAGCTCTGCGTGTCTCCTCAGGGGGCTTTTCAGAAAGGTGACAAAAAGGACATCAGAACCACCTCTCTGCAACTGCTGCCATGCAGAACCTTGTAGGAATAGCTCATATCAATAGCTGCAGGTTAATATTTGTCATATCCTCTTCAATTTGCCTGTGATCACTGCAAAGGCAAATACAGAATCAAGTCCCCAGAGATGGCCATCTTGTGTGCACAGAAATAAATCCCGGGGAAGGGGAGAGTACAGTGCTTGGGGCTTTGTGGGCAGAGCACCTGCAAGCCAGTGTAGGTGGGGGCATGAGGGAACGGCAGCAATATGAGCATGCTGAGTGGGTGCAGCAGGGTGTGCTCAGGGGCAGCGCTGGGAAGATGCACATGGACACATCCAGAGGGTCACTAAATTCAGGTAAGGGCGTTCCCATGACTGGCAGCAGGAATGAGAGCAGAYGAGGGTAACGTGTGGAGGGTAGGGGCTATGTAGGATAAGTTGCACAGAATGAGGCAGGGCAAGTGCTTGGGATGGTGTGAGAGGGGAAACTATGAGCATGCAGAAGAATTTATTTCTGAACCTTTCCCCATAAAATGATGCAGTGAAGCACAGGTTAACTTGTTCGCTTGTGGGCTTAAGTTCTGAAAATGTCCTTTCCCTTGAATGTTTCCAGCACATAAAAGCTGATTCTTTAGCCTGTGTGGGGCAGAAGAGAAAAAAGGATGGAGACTGACAGAGCTCCAAAACGTGCAGATTCTGGGAGCAGTACAGAAGAGCACGACTAAACTGTTATTTGCAGAATGGTACCCAGAATGCTTTGCTTTGCCACTCTGCTCTTAAGTGCTAAACTTCTAGAGGTCACCCTAACCTAATTAAGTCTCTGTATCTGGTTAAAGCAACAGCTGCACAGTACACACGAGTTCAGGGACAGCTGAGAGCAAGAGACATGTTCTACATTTGTTTCTCTAGTCGTGACTGAGCTGCCCATGGGGAGACTCAGTTTGGACAATTGCTGGGAAAACAGATTTGTGTTTTGGTACAGCTGTGCGGCCAGTGTGGCTGGCAACACGACATTTGCTGTTAACTCCCAGCATGCCAAGCGGATATGTAGGCCTGTTGGCTGGAAAAAGCAACACATGGTGGAGAGCCACGGACAGCTTCACTGCATCATTCAGTTCCGGCCCTTCAGGAGGTGACCTTGAATACACTGTCTTTGAGTTCCTGTTGTAAGACACCACAGGCTTAGAGCCCCTTCCCTGTCAACACACTTACTGAGATAAGAGGTCCTGACAAGAGGAATTACATTGTCCTCAAAAGAGGGGGACCGAGAGCAGACAATCAGAGCTGACTGTAATGCATTGTGTGACGAGCTCAGCGTTTGTAGGACACACACAGAGCCTTTTGCATGGAGCACAACGGTCCCGTCAGCGTGTCCCATATGTCTCATTTGCACAAGTTAGCTTGGAGAGGATCTTGACATTCCTTTTGTCTCATCTGGTGCTGCCTTCTGCCCAGGACAAACACAAAACTACCAGTACTATAACAGAGGGGTTTGTGTCAGGCTTAAGAAACCCTCTCAGCAACATTGCAGAGTAATGCTGAGAAAACAATGATATGGCCACAGCCGGAAGAGATTCCGCATTAGGATGTAGCAAAATTTTCCTGTCAGGAACATATAGATGATGCACTGAACCATCCTGGAGAAAGCAAAAGAAAGGAATGGACAATTTCAAATAATCAGCTTCCTTGCAGCAGTTTTCTTCTCCTTATTTATAGCCACTCTATGATTCAGTCAGGCTGGAACTGGGAGTGCAAACACGTTTTCTTTGCTCCTGGCTCTCCTTGGACTTCATTTGCACAGCAAAGCATCACCCAGTGCCAGAGATTTATGATACGTTCAAAGCCCAAACAAGGCTGGATCTGAACAGCCACATATCCTCCAATTTCATGGTGGGAAACATGCCTCTAGTGGGCTCCCAAGTAGCTCGTGTCAGATTCACTGATCCTGACTGCAGTTGTGCGTGGGGAGCTGCAACTCAGCCTGCTCCAAAGAGGCAGAGACTCAGCAAACTTGAGCGCAACTTCAAACTTAGGAAAAGCTCCGGGACGGATCTAACCTTTTGTCAGCAAAACTCCTGAGCCTGGAGACTTACAAACTTACATAGACTCAGATCCAGTGACAAATTTTGTAAATCAGCTCTTCAAGCTTCATGTTACAAGCTTCATACTTGTAACAGTGGGTTGAGCCAAAAACCAGAATGGCCATCCTGTCTCCTCCTGAAAGCTTGTGAAATACTTGTCTGGGACTCAACGCTTTACAGCTGAGGTTGCTCTTCATCAGGATGACTCCAGTCTTCATTGTTTCTATATGGTGGCACTTTCTAAGCTTCAGTGCAGACCATGAAGTTGTTGTCCTGGGGCTTGTATAAAATCTCAGCAAAAAGACATTTCCTGCCCAAAACTAGATTTGGTACTACCTTGTTCTAAGCTTAGAGTCATTCACAGTTCCCTATACTACAGACACAGGCATCCCATTCTTTAAGTTCTCCCCACACCTACCACAGCCCACAAGAGACAAATGAATTTATAAGACGAGGAGTCTGTCCATTGCTTTTTTTCAAAGCTGGAGGAAAAAGTAATGATCTTGTTCTGGAAGAAAATCAAAGGCTGCCAACAACAGCATGATATGTCAGCTCTTTTAATTTCATTTATTTATTTATTTTATCCAGTTGCTTTAATCCTTGGAGTTTAAAGGCAAAGAATGAATGCAACGTGCTGGAAAATGAAGAGCATGTGACAGTATCAAAGAGCAAAACCAAAGGAAAGGGGGTGTGTGTGTTGAGGGAGCCTTGTTAGGAGACACATTAAGGCAATCCAGCTGATAGATGAYGCCTTTTATAAAAGAAGAGTAAAGTCTTCATGTCACTCCTTATCTTTCTTTCTTTCTTTTTTTTTTTTCCTAACTGTTGTCTTTCTCTCTCTTTCACTGCCTCCTGCATTCCTATCCTGCCTCTCCTCTTGTGGTCTCCTGCCATAGGTCCCAATTTACATTTGAACTGGAGGGCTGCTGTGGCCACGGAATTATAAAGTCTCCCTCTGTTGAAGACAGCAGAGTCTGTGCTTCAGCAGGCCATGGTGGTACCTGCCACTGTGAGACCCTTCAGAGACTAAAATGCACCTTATTCCAGTCAGGTTGGGATGCTGGTTCCTCTTGGTCTTTCGGAGATATAAACAAGGCATGGCAATCAATCACAGGCAGTGAGAGCCTGGCCTCCAGGGGATTTTGGCACAGAGGTGGGATAACTGCATCACAGAAAAGTTGCAGTGCTGTATGTAGAAGTTGCAATAGAGAGGTAGGTAGGGGTAAAGTAACCCAGAACTGCCTTTTATCCTTGAGAGGAGATCAGAAAGACAAGGAAACAGAATCACCACATTCTTCTCTTTCTGACATAGTTTCGACAGCCCTGGAAAACAACTCCAGTGGAAAACTGCTGTTGGGTACTGTTTATGATGAGATTCAGCAGGAGTGACTCAGTTCTCATTGTCTCATACGCACACACAGAGCTTATTATCTGTGATCTTTCTACCTAGTGCATGTAAATGCCAGGCCTGCCTCCTCTGAAGCCTCTTGAGCCTGGTCAAGCAGACAAGTTTTCCATRGACCCATTTTCACTCAGCAGCTTTCATGCCTCTCCATGGCTGCTCTCTCCCAGCAGATGTTGCACAGCCTCACACACCAGCACACACCTCTGGCTCTGGTGGTGTCCAAACCAGTGTCAAACCCCATTAGAGATGAAGCCATGATGTCTCACTGCTTCTTGCCAAGGAGATTTGGAGGGGAATTATCTTCTCTCCCCCTTGCAGAGATTGACCCTTCAAGACCACAAGACAGAGTCTAAATTTTACTCTCTTCCAGCCTGAGACATATTTGACCCCTATCCCCAGAAACATTTGTCACAGTTTAACCCCAGCCAGCAACCAAGCCCCACATAGCCGTTCATTCACTGCCCCACCAACCACTGGGATTGAGGAGAGAATCGGAAGGGAAAAAAGCTGGAAAACTCGTGGGTTGAGATAAAGACAGTTTAACAGGGAAAGCAAAAGCCGACCACAAAAGYAAAGCAAAACAAGTAGTAATTCACCACTTGCCACGGGCAGGCAGGTGTTCAGCCAGCTCCAGGAGAGCAGGAACCCATCACGTGTAACAGTTACTTGGGAAGAAAAACACCATCACTCCAAACATCCCCCTCTTCTTCCTTCTTCCCCCTCCTTTATTTACTGAGCATGACATCATAGGGAATGGAATATCCCTTTGGTCAGTTTGGGTCACCTGTCCTGGCTGTGTCTCCTCCCAGTTTGCCAGGCACCCCCACGTTCCTCGCCAGCATGGCAGTACAAGAGGCAGAAAAGGCCTTGGCTCAACAATAACAAAAACATCTCTGCATTATCAACCCTGTGTTCAGCACAAATCCAAAATGTWGCTTCATGCTAGCCACTGGGAAGAAGATGTAACTGCACTCCAGTCAAAACCAGCACAACGTCCCTGTGAAGTCTCCAGGCCACAGACCCATGCTATGGAGAGTGGCGACTGTCGAGTGACTGAGCGAGGACGCGATGCGTGGCCAGCGGTGGCTGGCGTGGACACGCTGCAACAAGACCCTTGGGCAACCCCAGCTCCTCCCTATCAGAGGAGCTCCTGTGGTGGGGACTGAAAAAGGCAGGTTAATGCACACAAGGCAGGCASTTTAAGTTCTGTCAACACCAGGCCTCTGGGTGAACCGCTTTTAAACACACCTCTGTCTCTTGGATAGCACGGGAAGAGTGACTCTCTGACCGCACGGGAGGCAACGACGGGTGGATTGGCAGATTCTGTGCTGAGGCACTCTGTGCTGCCCTCTAACCAGTCTCTCTGGTTTTCTAGTTCCTGGCGTGTTGCTTAGGATCTGTATGCAAGGTATCACAGTCCTTAAGTAGATTAAGTAGACTTCAAAGAGACTGTTAATTTCATACAACGATAATAAAACTGGTCAGTCTCACAGAGGGGCAGCAAGCCTTATATTATTAATTCTTGCAAGATGCAAGTGATCTTTGCAAGAAAGGCAGTGTAAGAAAGGCCCAGAACACTTATTTCTCCAAGGTGCACTTTGCTTTTTTTCCCAAGTCCTAAAGGAACAGGAAAAAAGAAAGAGGAGAGACCCAAAGACAAATGCCACACAGCAGGCACAAGTCAGGCTGGCCTTAAGATGACAGAAAGGGCCACTGGAAGCAGAACAGAGGAGGTACTTGTCTCCCTGAGACTGGTGTGAAATGTAGCATGCACCAGTCATGCAAATACATGCCAGCAGGACCTGTGTACCAGTCCTGGAGCACAGGTCACCCCAAGRTGCACAGGGAGACACAGGATGGACACCATTGACAAGTCAGACATTTTTTATCTTTTCAATACAAAAAAAAAAAAAAAAGACAAAAGGCAGTGACTCAAAAGGCAGTGACTGTCAAGCAGGAGTCTGGAACAATTAAATGTGATACTTAATTAAACATCTATACTCCCATGGAATGCAACATTTGCCTCCTTTCTCCTTTTCAGTACAAGAAGCCCAGAGATAAAACCTTCAAGTTATGAGCAAGTACACCCTGCTGAGAAAAGTGATGGAGTGCTATGCTCCAGAGAACTTAACCAGGCCCCAGAAAATGTGGAGTTGACACTTACAGGGTTTTCTTMTTATTATTGTTGCTGCTATTATTATTATTATTATTACTATTTTTCTTGACACTAAAACTCTTCTTGTCATGGTCCCAGAAGGAGATAAACAGTGTGTGTCTGCATTTTAATGGAAATAAATGGGGCCACTCTCCTGACGCATGGGATTCAAAAGCTTTGTGCTGGAAGAATTGTTGAAAGCAGGCAYACTTTAGTGAATTCTGGGAAAGGCTATAGGGCTCATGGATTTTGAACAGGAGAGAAACACAAATATAGGCCTTGGGGATGCATGATCAGGGCTCAGCTCTGCTACTGACTTGACCAGCTTAGGCAGGTTACTTAGGGTCCTGTGCTCCGGTTGCTTCCTTCCAAAACAGTTCAGGAGTAATAGCACGATGACCCATGATATTCCAGGGACATGGTAAGAGCAAGTGCCTAAACGTTTCTGGCATGGTGATAAAATGGATCAGAGAGTGATATAAATACTTCATACAAGGTGAGAAATGGGCTAGAGAGGAGATTTCCTACACTGCCTGATTAG
Source organism: Amblyornis subalaris (assembly GCA_018881555.1). Classification (NCBI taxonomy): domain Eukaryota; kingdom Metazoa; phylum Chordata; class Aves; order Passeriformes; family Ptilonorhynchidae; genus Amblyornis; species Amblyornis subalaris. Next base: position 1,374,114 of record JACAXG010000058.1, read on the forward strand.
ATGAAGCTGCAAAGATTAGGTGCAAAAATCAAAGGTGAGGAACCAAAATCTTAAGTCTTTCAGTTTGCATCATCATTTACTGTGGCCAAATGAAAAAGCTACCAAAASAGTATGTAAGAAAGCTATGCTTTCGTCATCTGTGTTTTACTGCCTTAACATAAATAAACGATTATGCATGGAATGGGACACCGGAGTGAAGAAAGATGTCAGGCACGACCCAGGTCATAAGAGAGCCAAAACTCAGGTTGTGAATTTGAAGCATCAATGGTTTAAAATGTGATTGGATGTTACTTTAAACTTGAAAAATAAACAAAAAAAAGGCATTGATGACTTCCCCATTGATGTGAATAGGAATCAAAGATCCATTTGCTTCCCAGGGGGCCATGGACACAAAGCCTGACACAGCACAGAACAGAAAAGCTGTTGTACAGGTTAAACAAATAATCTGCATAGCTTTGTGTCTTGCCTCCCACAGGGACCAGAAGATGCTGCCAAGGGAAGTGTAGAAGAAAAGGGGAAGCATGGATGATACTTTCCTTGAGTATTCACCCACAGTGCTTCTCTCATGTTTTTAGTACCATCTTCTTTACTGAAGATGTCTCTTGTAACTTAACTGACTTGCCTTTTTCAACACACAGCACTTTATAAAACATCTTGGACAGGAAATATCTCTGTACATGCACCTTATCTTACACAGACCTCATCCCCCCATGAGTTCTCTGAAAGTACTGCCCAYGACATACTAAAAAGGCAAAGGATAAACTTGGTAGGCTTTGTTCCCCTCCTCCCCGCAGCTGCTTGATTTCCTATCACTTTGTAAGCTGTGGCAGCCATAAGCCACAGGTTCAATTGTGAGCCTTGAGGAATGAGGTGAAGGAGAAAAAAATAATTTCTCCTTCTGGGCAGCAGCACATCCTAATCATTCTCTGCTCTTTGGAAGTCAGAGGGTCCATTGGACCTTGCCAGGACAATAGTGGRACTTGGGAAGTGGTACTTGGGAGCATCTCCTGACACTGCCTTCTCCCAAAGCTGTTTGCTGGACTGCACACTGTGCCCAAATTCACCTCAGTGACTGCCCAGGTGCTGTGGATGAGGAAGCTGCAGAAGGACTGGATTGAGTTTCCCTGTCCTCTGAGACAGAAAARGTCCCACCCGTTCACTGTGAGTTCTCCTGTCACATCCCACCATATCTACTGACTTCAACTGCTGTGAAAAGAGACCTCTCTCCCTCTTCTTGGAGACCTGCTCTGCTGCCAAGACTTGAGCCAATCTCATCTCATATCTCCTTTTGGTAATGACACCTCATGTCTTCCAATTACACACCCTGGCAGTCCCCCCTCCCCGACCCCCGAAACTCAAGTCCTGCATGGTGTTCACCCTTTGAATGCTTACAGTCCAGTGGGAAGCACAGCACTCAGAGAAGATCTGCCAGGCATAGAGAAAATGGAAGATGCTTTTCAGAAGTACAAAACTCAACTTTTTTTTTTTTTTTCTAAATACATTAATAAGGGAAGGGGAATACCTAGCAAACCAGCAGAAAAAACAAGAATAACAAGAAAGCCTTCCAGGACTACTACTGTAGTCACGTGCTTCCCAGCATGCTTGTCTAATCTCTGCTGATGTTAGTTCAAAACACAGAGAAGGCACAATCCTCAGTGGTGCTGAGCAGACCCCAAGAGCATCCTTTGCTTCCAAGGAACACGAAAAGTACTCAGCTCCTAATGGAAATTGCTCATAATGACTGAGCCTCTGAAGTACATAAGCTGCTCTGAGGGGAGGCAAAGCCATTTTCTTGCTGAGTTTGAAACTAAAAGCTCTGTCTGTTTGGCAGCTGCCATTCAAGTCACGATCAGATCTGGCCTTTCATGAAAATGCAAGCTCATTAAAACATCCGGAGGAAGGGAGGGGAATGTGGTGCAACTCTCAGCTACAGGGATGAAAAGAGCAATTGCAGTCAAAACCAGGGCAGTTATAAGCAAGCAAGACAAAGGGATGAAGGGGACCACGGTTAGATAGCAGGCACAAAATATTTCCTCTAACTGGACTGAATGAAAGCAGAAATGGTCATTTACTTTTAGTTGTTGTGGGATTTTTTTCCTCTTTTTGTTTGTTTTGCCTCCCTCCACAAACACAGCTTGGCTGCTGAACTGCACAGCAGATAAATGATGTAGAGGTGGTGGGAACTTGTGGCCTTATTTAAACAAAGGCTAGATAGAGTTATCTGGATCGATTGAGCCAATGCTTCCTTGAGCACTAATCCAGGCCAAACAAGTGCTACTGAGAATAAGCTCAGCTGACCTCCCAAGGAAGTGACCAGGCAAGATGGAGATATAAAGAGCAGCTATGGACACGGGTGCCAACTGGGACAACTTTGCTTCCACATGAATGCTACTTTACATAAGCAAAGAGAGGTCTCAGACTGGCAGAATTATCTCATTACACCCCTACCTAGCAATTTAGCTTAAGATGAGCCCTGCTGGCTTGGAACAAGGGCCTCTATAATCCTTTTTTCTGAAAGTGGGAAGTGAAGTATGCTTAAAGTAAAGGGGTTATCCATCCCCACAACATCCTCTCAGCTTCCAGCAATCTGCTCTGACTTCATTTTAGCTCATGCAACTTGGGAARAGGTTTCAAACTGAACTGAATCCTCCCATGCACTACTATAGATTGGTATATGTGACCACTCTGTTACACAATCACCCAATTATCTCTATCCGGTAATGATTCCCTGTGTGCCTGTGTGAGCTGGGGAATACACCCCATTAAGCCACACACTTTCTTAACTCTCTTTCAGTCATTAGTGCCACTCGGGACTGGGCTTGCCACTTCTGCTGACTATTTAGAGAGCTGGAGCCTGAGTCACTGCCTCTGATCCATCGTTTTATGCTGGTGTGACTCTGGGTGTAATGGAGCAGTGGTGAATCAGGCCCTATGTATCTTGGCTGGTAACAAATCAGTAACTCCCCATTCTCTGCTGCTTTCCCTCCTGAGGCCTGTAGGAAATGCAGAAAATGCTAAGCTTGTGCCAAGAACTGAGCAGGTTCAAAGCAGGGGTGACCAACCACATCCYAAGGAAAGAAAGCACAACTTGAGAAAAAGCACAGGATGAAGCTTATTTCAAATGATTCCATTTTGCAGAATTCTACATTTGTACCCCTGGGTCCAATCCTTAGCATAGTTACTGGTTCAAAGCAAATTTCACATYTTATCAACAGCATTAAAAGGCACTACCTTATCACCTAAAGAGAGGGAAAGTGCAGAGGCACCAGCAGCATGAATCTCCATAGGTCAGGCTAGCTTCCCAGCACCTTGGCTTGCAAGACAATTGTGACTTGCAGCCTCAGTTTAGCCCRTCTTTGATTGTGATGTAAAAATCACTGCTGTGGCAAAACAGTTCAATAGCATAACCCTCTCCTTTCTCACAAACCCACTGTGAATCTAAACGAAGGAAGATTGGAAAGTCTCTTTAAGAACAAGAGGACCTCTAACTGTGGAGAAGATGGGAAGAACTCACACAAGATGCTGGCTAAGTCACAAAGTCAAAAAACTCCYGACAGAGAGCAGCTCTGAACTTTTGTCTCCCAGCAACTGATAGCAACCTTCCCCCTCCTCATYCCCACACACCAGCCCTGCAAAGCTGTGGAAGTGCAATCCATGAGTCAGTGGCAAAAGCCCTTTTTCCTAAGCACAAAGTATGGCATTGAGCTACACCTTTGAATCTCTGTTTAAGATGCAATTTCATCACAGGCTGTGGCAGACCCTTCCTCCCAGTCCTCTGTTGAGAGGGGCAAGTGAGCAGCCCCTCTGAGGCCCCAAGACCTTGATGGTGTTATGGGAGAAGTAAGAAGAAGGGATGAACGTGGAGGGAAGGGTGGCTTGGTCACAAAGCTGGTGTGTGTGCACCATTGTCCATTTCTTTCCTGCTGTTGTTTTTAGGTAAATATGCAACCAAAAGCTTGTCTGAAAAGTAGTCTGTGTTCCTTCTGCCTTGTCAAACTCTTCAAGGGAAACATTATCGCCTTAATTGCTTAATTCCAATTTGCATAATACGGCGCTCTGACAACTGCAAAAACAGGGATGCAAAAGGAAGATTAAGAGCGACATATGCATGCTGCCAGCCTTTCGCAATTGGGAAAGTGAAGTTGAAGACCAGAGCTAGGACGAGGAGCCCTGCAGGCTCCCAGCTCCCCACTCACTCACTTMCCAGGAGCCTTTCTCACCCCCGCAGCCCCCAGACACCTGCACAAACAGGGTTTTCACTGCCCTCTGGTGGGATTCCCAACTGCTCCACCCAGATTTTTTATCCATGGACTGTCTGGTCTAGAATCTTTCAGAGGGYCCTGGTTGCACAAGTTGTCCCTCAGAACCCGAGCAAGCAAAATGTTGCCTGCCTTGGGCATGGAGACTTGTCCTTTGCCTTGCGTTACAAAYGAGTGAAGACAGAGCATGGCAAAATCTAAGCCTAGACACACTGATTCCTCGTGGATCTCCTACTGACCAGCCCGGATATTTGAAAGATTTGACTAATTTTTACTTCACATATCAGTGTCTTTCCAAATTCACGAATAATAGATGCTGGAATTCCTAGATACTCTCAAGAAAGTCTGTTCTCCCAATGCTTCTTGCTTGACTGGCAGGTGTAGATGTATATAAGAAGACCTCCAGAACAACAAGATTCYCACCATTACAAGCACAGGACATCTCTCGTGTGTTGTCCTGAGTTTTGCAGTTCTTCCATGTTTTTCATTTCTGTAACAGAGTTCCCATGCATTTTCTATAAACATAGCCATGTTTTGATAACCGTTCCTTTATTGTTTACATTCCATTCTCCTAGGTGGAGACGTTTGATGGATTTTTCCTTTGACCAGTGTGATTGAGAGGTGGCAACCTCACCCTCCAATCCACGGTAGTTTCTAAGAACATATAAATAAACTAGCTCGGGGTCGGCTGGCCCCTTCTTGCTCCTTCTTGACAGAGCTGAGTCCGTGTGGTTCTTTTCGTGTCCAAGTGCGACACTCGTGAGCCAAACTCATTCCCAATTCTCAAATAACACGTGCTTCACTTGCAGAAGGCAATGAAACCATTTTCCTACTTTGAAAAGCCAACAGCCCTAAACTTCCAAACCCAACTGTGGTGAACGCACAGCAGGCCAACAGGGAGATCTGAATTTTCAGCACAAATTCTGGTCATTTCTTATTTTATCTACAATTGCTTCACACCTTGTTCCAAAACAGAGCACAACCTTACAGAAGTTTTGTGCATATCATGAGCTGCGTTTTGTCTCGTGGTTTTATTATTCTCTCTTTCCCCAYACATCAGGCCTAAAGATTTATGCTGAAGATGAAGATGAAGATTTACGTCAAAGTTAACATAAATAGCACTGATTTCATGGAAAGGAAATGTGGGATTGATGCCTCTGCAGATAGAAACAGGATAAAAATCCTACATTGRATTTTGGCTGTCTGTGAGCATGCCTGTACCCGGGAATTGCACAGCACTCAGGTTTACACACTAACTCTGGCACTACTGAAGCACCTTGGAATGGTATGGAATAACCCTCAAATGTGGGCACAGTGGTACTGCTACAAAGGTATTTGTCRCTTATCCCTCATCTATTTATACAGTTGCAGTGGTACAAAAAAATTCAGGCAGACAAGCCCATGGGATACAAACATCCATGAATTTCTGATCTGAATTTGCAGCTTGTTCCTGTCTATACGTAATTGAGACACTAAACGAGATTGTAACAATACAGAATAAAACTAAGAAAGGGAACATGTTCCCGGAGGCAGGATTTCGCTGCTCCTTGACACAGTTCGTTGAAAAGCTATGCAGCAGCCAGAGGCTATTCCTGGTCTGGGGCACCTGGGAAAAATGAGCCTTGTATCCTGACTGATAAATTGGGCTCAAAGTTAGAGAAACATCTCTAGTAAGAGTCACCAGTGGTGTGACCTCTCGACTGAAATAAAACAAGCAGCACACAGGCAGAAGTAAGAAAAATCGGAAGCCTGCTGGCTTTTCTGTTTGTAATGAGAAGCTACACTGTTTTTGTTGGACTACAAAGGAATTTGCAGTAGCAAAGCAGAAGATGCTCGTGGAAGAGGTGCAAACAGTGCTCATTTAGCAGCTGGGTATGAAAAAATCAATGAATGAGATGTGAACCAAGCAGATAAGTCAAGATACACAGAGCAGGTAAGCAGAGGAGTTTTAACAACAGCCAGTCTCAGAGGAAGGAAGAGGATCAGCAGACACTTGAGAACGAGCAGAAACAAATGGGAGGGAGATAATGAAAAGACCAAGCAGATAAATGTGAATGTCAGATGGCAGCAATCACTCTGCATCACAGCAAGAGGACTTCTTTTCCCTGTTTCACTGTAAAAGGCATGGGAAATAGAAGGGAAAATTGGACCTTTAATATCTGTGGGCAGACGGGAAGAGCTACACTTGGTGGGTTATAAAAGCTGCAGCATCAGTCCYTGTTACACCAGAGCAGGAAGAGGCCATTGTCTTTGCCACTAAGGCCCTTCCAGGAGAACTTCTTGAGGACTCAGACAGTGTGTGGATGAGTCAGAATCAGGAACCTGGGTGGGAAGGCTATTTAAGACAGAAGCTTTTCCAGGCGCCATTTAAACTGCCCATAAGGTACAAGCGTCAGTACCTGTCTCCAGTGCCCTCCTCCCCTCTTCCAGCCAAGACACGGAAGGGCAGGAACAGCACCAAAACGGTGCCTCCTGCAGACAATGCAATGTAGATGCCAGCAAAGCAAGAAAAGGAGTGTTTGGGGTTTGTTTCAGCTTGGAGAGAAGACTCCCTGCAGCAGGCAGCAATGGCCCCAAGAAAGAGCTGCTAGGGACATACCTTTCAGTGACTGCAGAGGGACAGGCCTACACCTCATAGAACATCACCGGTTTAAAAATTAAATTCATGAGGTGTCCCATGGGCCTTGAGTAATGAAGAGGCCTTGGCAGGCTGGAACCAAGGTAGGGCACAAGCGGGGATGTGGTCTTTCAAAGGCTGTGCTTAATTAAAAAACCAGGCTGCCAAGAAATGATTCCCGTGTTGGAATGAGAGCAGAATGGAGAAGATGCACTGGAAAAACACTGCTTGTAAGTGAGGCCACATAATATACATATTCTCACCCTTTGCACACAAATCTATTGCTGGCCCTCATGCTGTTGTAGTGTGTCTATGGGGAGGATGGGTTTTACACTTGAAGGTCCTGTGCTTGGTCTAAGGGAGCCCTGTTACTTTAGGAAGCTGCTGCAATACCCTATGAACACCCAGGAGCTGATCAGAAATGGGACCTAGCCAGACCACTGCTGTCCAAACATGCCTGTAAGGCGGGGGGACTTCCACCCCCTCCCCAAAACTTGCTGTCACCCTTGCTTCTTTCATAATCTGAAGCACAGCTCCACAGCCCAACAACCTCTCCCTCTCCTTCACACAGATGCATTACAGCTACGGCTTTGATCAAGCTCAGAGCCGGTGATTGCAGATCCTGCATAAAGCATGAGACTCAGTTATTTATTTATTTCTCTCTCCCCTCCCTACCCTGAAGCATTCTAGAAGTCCTGTCCTCTCCTGGGGTATGGCAGATCTACAGACACAAACCAGAAGGCGGGTGGCTCTCCTCATTCCTCTACCCTTCCTGGCTGTTGTGCTTTTTTCCAGCTCTCATCTGCAAGGTGCCCTCTCCATATTGCTCTTCAAAGTAAAATGCTTTTCTCCCTGCCTCTCTCCTGATGCAAAACGTCTGAAACCCTGTTACAGACCTCATATGCAACGCCTGCTTGGCTGTAACTCACAGTGAAAAATGCCCCATCGCCAGCAAGAGTCTCCCAGAGCCTTTTACCTATCTCAATATGCTACATCTCCACCACCCCCTCCCTGCTTTCATTTTCAATTGCATGTAATCAGTTTTCAGCTCTTTAACCTTATTCTGAGTGCTCTCTTTTTTAAGAATTTGCTATTCCACCCTAAAGCACTCGAAGGGAAAGAAACACACACATTTTAATTAAATTTCTCTCAGTTTTTTCCCTTTCATTTGCATATTTATTTTTATTTTTCCCCCATTTCCAACCCCGGGGAAGATAAATAAATAAATAAATGCAAAAGGGAGAAGGGTGTGGAACAATACTGGGAAGGTGACTGGGATGCAGATCACAGGCATGGGCTGGAGGTGGAGGGGAGGACAGCTGAAGGGGAGAGAGGGGAGGGACAATCTAGCAACTAAGCTGAAAGTAAGGTCAGATATGGCAGAAATACAGTGATGCTCATGACAATGCTCTAAGGAAAGAAAGAAAGAAAGGAAGARGTAAAGAAGACAGACTGTTTTGAAGTGTAATAATAAGTTGATGAACGTGAACCAACTCCTCAGACTAATTTTTGATGGATGCCTGACCTGTTTCTGTTCCTCCATTGGATTTGCAACCTGTACACCCAGTGATGTGCACTTTGGGATGCTCGGCAGAGGCCATGCCAAATTCCTGGACTACAGGGTGACAGAGCAATGCCCCTCATTTTGGAAATGGCAACAGAAATAAACAAATCAGCCCAAAGTCTAATCTGAATGACAAAAATAGGATGTTTCAGAGTGGACAGAACTAACAGAGACAATTAAAGGGGAATACCAGAACTGTTTAAGATAGTACAGATGAAGATTTGATCATTAATCAAAAAAAAAACAAACAAAAAAACCAGGACATTTTATGCCCCTGGTGTAATCTTTTCTTTTTTTTTTCTTTCTTTTTTAATGTGAATAAACCCATGAAATTTGGCATTTGACTGCRCTTGTTCCTATTTCCTTTTTGTTTCCAGATTTTGATTTTAATTTGGGAATATGGTATGACCTCCTACGAACCTATTAAGGGATTTCTTCTTGTAGCAGTCCACCTGCTGGTTCTACAGGTTCACATTTCATACCTGCTCTTTTCAGGTTGCTTCTTCCCCCAGAATCTGTGGTGGTACTRGGGTGATGGTCAGGGAATACAAATTTTTCTATGGAGGACTGCAAGTCAAAATTGGGACCTGCCAACATGGAATCCCTTTGCAATAATCTGGAGATCTGTTACAGCCCTCTTTTGCACACAGTTTTATTATTACTCACACATTACCCAAGGACAGTGTCATCATTTTTTCTCTGCAAAATGCATGCTGGGGCATTCAGGGTTCTCTTCTCCCCTCTACTAATGACCAAGTCTTTCCTGCAATCTCTGTTCATCCTGATTACCTCTTTAACCGACTCTCCCTGGGGCTGCCAACTCTTGGTATGTAAAGAATTTATTATTGCTTGTGTTATCTTTGGCTATTTGTTCCTCAAATTTTTTCTTAATCTGTATTTTACATCTCAGTGCTCCATTTTATGTTCCATTCTATTAGCATCACTCAGATGGAATACCCAAYTTTTAAAGTATTCTTTATCTGACTTGAATAAACCAACATAACTTGGTACTTAAGTGAATGAGTTTTTCTTACCTTTTTGCTTCCAGGTTTTTATTTTGTTTTTCATGCGGGGGTATGGTGCTACCTTCTGTGACTCTAATAAGGGATTTTTTTAAAGCACTTTCCCTGCTGGTTCTTTGGGTTTCAATTTCATAACTTCTCCCCTTCAGGTTGTTTCTGACTAAGTTCCTTTTGGTTTTGATTTTTTTTTTTTAATTCCTTTTTTTGATGTTCTGTGCCACAGAATTTCTGGTTGGAATAAGAAAATGATAGACATCCTTTTATTAGGGTAATTTTCACTCCTTATACCTGTCCTTTCACAGTCAGGCTCTGACTGAAAGGCAAGGCCATACAAAGACCCTTCTTCCAATCCTTTCAGAGGGGGTTGGAACGAGACTTCTTTAACAACTCAGCAGGGAGGTTTTGCCATGACAGGAGGAGACAAGGTCTGAGCCAGAAACAGGTCAAAGCAAAATATGGCTCAGGAAGCACGAATGAAAACTTCAGTTTGGGGCCTGGCCCCCCTGATCCTCAGCACTTGCTGGTTTATCTCTAACTTAATGGGAATAACAGAGTAGCAGTAGCAATTCTCCTCACACACTGCATCATCTCCCCTTGCCCCGTCTGACTGCAGAGGTGCCTTTCCTGTACCATCCTTCCTTTCCTCCAAAGGTTACTCATTGCCTGGCAAAGGCAAAGCCACCTCCACATTCCAAGTACCAGTGCAACATGAGCACATCCAGTCTTTTTCCTCTCAACTGAATCTACCTCTTCCTCTTGGAAGAAAATAGAAGGAACGAGACAAGATGGGTCCTAATAGCCCAAGAGGGAGAGCCAAGAGCCCTTCTCCTACCACTGTCAGTGCTGTTGACACCTCTTTCTCCGAGCCCAGTTCCCTCAGAAAGCATGTTCCCTTGGCATCTGATGTGCCTCTTCTGTACCACCACGAATCTGAGAAGAGAGTGCAACCCTTGTACCAAATCCCTTCTTTTTAACAGAGTACTTGGGCTTATGCTTTTTGGTCACTTCTCAGGGTCCATTCAGACTGGAAGCAAAGGGTCACTTTCAGCTCTTGGAGATGGGTTCACGTGCCATGGCTGGACAGAGCCTACAGTCAGCTCCCTACAGTCATCTTYGCTTGCCCAGCTCATCAAATCTCTGCAAATATTCCATGCACAGGGATCCATTTAGGAAACAAGAGTGACACTTGGATGAACTATCTGACCAACTGGACTTGGACTCCATGTGCATACTGGGTTATAAGAAACATCCATCAAGACTGAAACAAGTCTAGTGGCATCTGTCTTAGGGCAAAAGTCTTTTCCTGTCCCTTAACAGCCCTATAGTTTAAGGATGCTCTGTTTCATCCCTTCCAGATGCCATCTCCCAGTGGGTGGCTGGAGTTGACTTATGGTTTAAAAAATCTCAGGCTGTTTTTTTTCCCAAAGTGAGGCTCTACTGTGGTGAAGCTGTTAGGAAAAAAAAAGGAAAAAAAACACCAAACCCTTTGCAGCTGTTACAGACACTCACTGCCTCAATGCCTCCAAACGCCACTTGGCTCCCATGCGTTGATGCATTTACTGTACTGGTAATTAATGCCGTTAGCTTTGTAATTAAAAAAAACAACTTTTTGCCTTTATACTTGGGGTGATAACGCTGCAAGTAAAAATTAATTAAAACGAGATGAATTGCCTTCAGTTAAACGAAACGGAAAGAGAGGGAAAGGAGGGGGCATGGAGGGGAGGGGGTCACAGTGGCAGCGAAGAGAGAAGGAGGCACGCAGGAGCCCTGCTAACGAAGCAAAATGATGCTGTCGGCATTTTTAAAGATTTTCCCCTTGGCTATGGTACCTTCTGTTGGGTTCTGGGTTAATGGAGCTTAAAGCTATACGTCTGGTAGGGAAACTCTGTGAGTCACCATCGCCCCATCTCTTTCATAAGGTCCACAAACACACCCGCCCATGTTTCTTCAAGTCCCTCCTCCTCCTCACCTTCCTACCCCCCACCTGGCTATGAGGGGTAATGGGCTGTGAAATTGGCTTTTCTATTATTATTAATTAGATCTGATGTCAGGCTTTTTGTTTTGGTTTGTGTCTGGGGTTTTATTCCCTTGCTAAAGTAAGGAAAACACCCAGATGCCTGAAAGAGGGGGCAGACTTCTTACAAAGTTGAGGCTGGGGGCCAGTCCTAGCAACTGCAGCACACTTTTTTTGTAGAGTATCAGAGTCCCTCTCTCTCCTTTTAGATGACCTTTCTGATTACTGCTTAACTCTTTCTGTCCCTCATAGGAGTCCCATCTCTGTAGTCAGACCAGAGAGAGAGCTGTTACCAGAAAGGATAGGAAGCAGCCTGTATAAGAGATGAAGGAAGCCCCTGGCAGCAGAGGAAGCAGACAGCCTTGCTGAATGCAAGGGAAGAGAAACTGCACGAGACAGGAGAAACAGAAGCATTTCAGTAAGTGCTGGATGAGAGAGAAGAGCTTTCCTGGACAGACCCAAATGGTTCAAGACTAATCGAAACTCATCTTTGGAAATTACTTTGAATTTTATCACTGTTACGCACATCTCATTTCCTTATTCCTAATAAGTAGAAATTTAGCAAATGAGGGAAGAAGAAATGAACAATCTGTCCAAAACCCTGTGATAAAGAGCATCTACCTACCCACCCAACCATCCTGTAGCACCCATTATTTTTCAACCCCTTCAATTTGGGAACTTCAGAAGTTTCCCATGTACAGACTACCTCACTGCAGAGAGAAACCTGCTTTTCCATCCATCACAGCTCCCTAAGATTAATACATGGATGCCCATAGGGCCTGCTGATTCTAGATAGAAAATAATAAATATCCTTCTGCTGATAAGCTATCTATCTACAAATACTTGTCTATTCTAGAGTTAATATAAGAGTATTTAAGTACCCTGGGTCAGGAGGAAATGCTGTTACTACGAGAAAGAGCAGCAGTGCCTGCAAAGTTCTCATAAGACTTGAAACTACTGAGACCCTGTGGCCTGAATTTAAAAGTCCTGATCTGTAAAAAAGACTCTGCAGCTTTTCAAACCAGCACTGCCTGTCTGTTTTCCCTCCAGAGCACCTTGTCACCATGATGGCCAGTTTCAGACGTGTGCAATCCCACTAAGAACCCAACTCTTTAGGACCAACCCTCCCACTCAGCCTCTGTAAGGTCAAAGAAATGTGGTTTGACAACAAAACCGAGCCAGAGAGATCCCGTGGCAAAACTCAAGACCAAAGTCCTGAGTGTTTGCCCTAAAAGCCTCTGCTACCTTCAGGTTGAAATTCAGCTCAATTTTGAGCAGCAGGACCCACCTACCCCTGGAAGCAGGGGAATTGACTTTGTTCCCACATAGCTCTCATCTCTTGACTCTGGGGTTGTACCAACAAGGCTTGCTATGAAGATGCTACTAATTCTGCCGTGGCTGATAGGAACAGCACTTTGCATGCCTGTTCATGACAGCAAGGCACTCTCTTAAAAAACAGCAGCCACACCTGCCCCACCCATGCAGGAGAGATGGGTGAACACATATGTGCTGTCCCCATTTAGAGAAGGATGCTTCAGCTGCCATTCAGAGAGAGCTGCTGGGACTGGGGAAGAGCAAGACCACCTCTTCTCCATGAAAGCTTTCCCTCCTATTTTATGTTCTCCTAGCTGTAAGTGTGGTATGGCCACTGCATGATGAAAAGGGATGGACAGGTGACAACGTGGCCTTCCTAAAGGATTTCAGAGCTAGAGAGTACTAYAGCCCTAGTCTAACACCTGCTGGGTCTGGCTCCTGGAGGCATTAGGGCACCTCTGGAGGACACACCGTGCTGGCCCTGGCAACTCCTTCCCAATCCAGTTCAACATGGCTCAATTTTTATAACCACACAATGAGGATAATGGCAGTCATTCTATTTTTGCAGGACACCAGGAGTTCTGCTGGTGAAAACCAACATATGTCTTTGATATCCTGGAGAGCTCCCTGCAAACTCTGGTCCCGCTCTGGACTTTCCACCTCAATTTTCCTGTCTACGAAAGCAGGACAGTAGCATGTGCCCTCTTTGCAAAGGTGAGGCTGGATTGTTGACTGACACGGTGAAGCCACTACCTTGAGGCAAAGTCATCCTGGTGTAATGTTGTTGAAGCAATTGAGTGAAACCAGGAGTGACTTTGGCCCTTCCCCAGAGCCAAGGCATTGTCTTGATATTTGCAGCTCTTCAGGCAGTCCACTTCGGGTTACTTCAGAATTTCAGGTGAGACCTTAGCCTGGCTGACAGCTTTGAAAACCCAGTCAAGCAAGCAGAGCAGATCCATGCAAGGGTGAAAAGCGAGAGCTAAGAACATTGCTCCTGACCTTTTAAATGGGATTTTACAGTCACAGTTTGGCTGAAGACATACCTGGGGCCTGATGGCTGCAGTGCCACAAACTTCTGTCAAGTTACTTCTGAAGTGCCATGGTATAAGCAAGAGACATCATACACCTTCAGCATGTACAACTGAAGAGGGGATTTACAGCAGGGAAGGAGGATGTTGGAGCGAAGGGTGGGGTTTGGAGGATAAAGAGTCTGTGTGAAAGGGCAGCTCTTTTTCACTGCAGTAAGCCTCTCACGTGACTGTAACATTCTTCAGTTCAGATGGGCTTCATTTTTCAGTGCTAAAGGAAACAAATAAACTAAGAGTGATGCTTTTATGACTGTCACGGTAAATCAGGCATCACTTCACTACAATCAATGGACTTCCACCAGTGGAGAGCTGATGTGAAAGAGATGACCATTAGCCCCAGAGCATCTGACCTCCCAGCTATCTCCAATCCCTTCCGGATCTGAAAATCAGCTGTTCTTTTTTGGCTCTTAGAGGAACCCCAGGAAGAAAGAGCCTGCAGTCAGGCTATAGCTGCTGAGGCATGACGCAAATTAGACGCCAGTCTCACTTCTCCATGGCAGTGTCAGCTCCTGCAGGGCTAAGCATAAGACACTGAAAAAGCATGGGGAGAAAGGATATTGAGCCAAACCTAGTCACAGCTCCAATCCAGGCTTAGCAAAGATAGAATGAGATGAAAATAGGGATGAGGAAAATGTCTGCTGTCTTCTAGTGTTCCCATGATGTGTTACAGGTCCCTGGCCAGCCAGCCCTGAGTTGGCTTAAACAAAAACTTATGTCCAAGCCATCCTTGCAAGCAGAGCCTTTAACCCCCTTCTCGTTAGTGGCACCAAGTGACACGTGACTGCAGCTGAGGAAGGAGCTCCTTAAAGGAAGAAACCAGGTTTTTGCTGATGGCAGTCATCTGYTGTATTTCACAGGTGAGCCATAGAAATTCTTCTTAGGAAAGCAAATGGGAGTAGTCCAAGGTCTGCCATCATTCTATAGCACGGAAAGATACTAGCAGTAAATAGACTTCTAAACAACACAGTCTGGAGAAATCTCCTTCTGCACATGCTGGTGAGCTGGGTCCATGCATGAAAGCAAGTTTCCCTCTTTCTGAGCACTTGCAGAGCACCAGCAAGAAACTCACCCATCCCACAGACGTGAATTCCTACCGAGCAACCAGGCTACTATGCAAGACTGCTTTGGGACAGCTTAAACACCATTCCTGCCTCAGGTATTTAATGGCCAATGCTTAGAAGGTATTGAGTATCATTTGCAGGGCCTTCCAGTTCTGCTGCAGGTTTCCAGAGCCCCTCTGGGTGACAGACCTGAGTGGCCTCATAAATGCTGCCACTTCGGGGCTAAACACGGCAGCTGCTTAGAAACAGGTGACACTGAAGAAAGGAATGAAGGAGGCTGCTTTATTTAATTTAGAACCATTGGGGAACACTAAGGAAGACAGAAAACAGTTCTTTGTGCTAAAATTTTCCAAAGTACTGGGGCTACACACTCTGAGAGCCATCATGTGGCTCTGCGGTTGGGACCTCTGCAGCTCATCATAATGCTGCTTTCCCTGCAACACAGAGGCAGCTGATCCCTTGCTGGGACCTTGGCTTAGTGCTGAATGAGAGAGAAATCAATGCCTGCTGCACAGCCACCAGCACCCCTGGATTTGCATTACAGATCTGCCATCCAAACATGCCACCAGCCTAATGCTGTTTAGACCGGAGGAGATGGCTGCCCTGGGAGGTGCACCTCCCAAGAACCTGGGAGCCAACATGCTGCTGCTCTGCTCCCAAGCCAGCAGCAATAAACAGAAGATGACGCTTTAAGGAACAACAAATTCATTCTAGTTTTCATCTGCTACTAAATACCTAAGCCTCCACCTGCCTGAATCCTCTTCCACCCTTGCCAGGAATCTGCTGGAGAGGAAACTAAAAAAAGGAAGATGAGGCAAAATAAAGCAAACTGCCAGGGAAAAATGTCCAAAAAGCTAGCCCAGAGGACAGGGGAGAATCGAGGTCTCCACAGATGAGTGCTTTTAATTAGGAAGAGGGCTGAACAGCAAGGAGCTTATGCTAATGAGTAGTCTCTTTTAATCAGCTTATATTTTAAAAAAAGCATTTTTTAACAGTCAAAATAGTTCTGAAAAATGGTAATTATCAGAAATGCGTTAACATGGAGCGGGTGGGCTAGCAAGCTGAAATGATGGAGACTGCTGGCTGACAGAAGGGGACAGCATTGTCATGTGGGGCAAGCCAGGGATGAGGTGGGAGGGCTTCTGGGGCTGTGGCCCACTACTGCCTCTGACATGCCTGGCCTGGGAGTCTTCCCTTTTCTCCCTGATCTAATCAATCCTTTCTGTCCCCCACATGTTCATCAGTCTCTCCCTCTTCCCTCTCCTTGGTGAGTTCTCTCTGAGACAGAGACGTCCTTGCTCTTTGCTTGTCTCTTTATGTCCCCACCTTTCCTCCTACCTGTTTTTCCAAGTACTATTCTGCAGAGACCTTCTCCTGCTAGTGCTACAAACCCTGCCATGTTGTAGTTTCTGCTGCATGTGGATGCTGATTGTCTGGAGAGTGTACTTATTGTGTGTTTCCACCCCCCAACAAGAAAAAGTGAGCCTTTGCGGTCCATGCCCAAGGTGTGCAAGCTGACTCCACAGGTGATTCCTCCCAAACAGCGAGTCTGTTTACTCTTGGCCAGCCTTGCTGGAGATGGGCACATATTTGCACGCAGTGGAGTACAGAGAAATTCCCCTCTCCTTGCAACTTCTTTCTTTCGGTACCCTGTCCTCTCCTCTGAAGAGGGACGCTCCACCAGAAATGTGCAGGATTCCCATCACCCTTAAACCCTCGCTCTACCCCGCCTACGTGAGCCTTTGTAACAGCCTGCCTGCTTTTCCAAATGGTACAACACCCACCAATATTTCAAGTAGATGTTACCAAGTGAAATGAACACCAGTTTGCAGTATCCTACTTTGTCTGAGGAAACAGATCCAGGCATGTGAAGCCATCTGCTCTTGTAGGGCTGCCATCCTCATATTTCTCTGTACTGTGTGCAATAAAGAGCGCTACCAGACATCGCTCTCAGGTTCACAACAACCTTGGGGCAGAAAACAGGAGGGGGAGGCAGCACATCCAACATGCCACATATGGTAGGGTGAAAGGAGAGAGACAGAGAAAATATACACCAAAGGATGGATAGAGCAATAGGCTGCCTGATGCTTTCACGTGCAATGGAAGGTGCTGTGATTCTTCTGTCTGAAGGSTGGTTTAATCCTAAATGTTTTTCCGAGATTCCTGCAGAGAAGTAGAAAACCAGTTCAGCCATGCCTTCTCTCCAGTCTTGACACCAGAATACAGACTGTAGCCTCTACAGCTGTCACCGTCCCATACAGGAAGAGCTAGCTTTGATCCAGCTTGTGTTTGGCCAAGGCCCAGGCACATGTGGCAAGTCTCTTTCTGACTGAGCAAATGCCACTTGGTGGTGGGGCAGCTTCAGCCCTCCTCAGCATAGCTATGGTACCAGAGTCTCTGCTCTGCTCACCCTCTCCAGTTTCTCAGATGCAGGCTCCCAAGTGATGGCACTTTAGGGCATCCAACTGACCAACACAATCATGCTTCAAAGCATTCCCACCTCTCTGGAAATCAAGCCTATGGACTACAAATCTCATGGCACTGAAGGATCAGACTGGGAAAACAATCAAACACGGTTTTGACCCACTCGTACAAGACACTGCCTTTCCAAACAATCGCTGTACCAACGTGCATGGCATTAGCATAATAACGCGGTGTCAGAGCCCGAGGCCGTCGATGTATATTTGTGCATGGCATATCATCTTCTCATGTAATCCCTGCTCTACTGTCTCGCACCTGTGTTTGAGGGCAGGCATTTCTTTGGTGAAAGGAAGCAACTGTAAAGCTGATTATTTTAAAGCCGCATCCGTAAATTCTGGTGTCCAAGGCTACCCAAGAAAAAGCAACACCTTGGGACATGACCTGATCAGATCTCAAAGGCAAGTTCATACAGACCTACAGTAACAACTTTAGGCAGGAGACATCCAAAGAAAATGACATTTTGTACCATTTGACCATGTTCCTCCACAGAGATCATGACACTGCTGATCCCCCTTTCTGATTTGAGGAGCATGTGATTTAAGGACATGAAGACCTGCAGGAGTGAGGAAGATAACTGCAATGCAAAACCAATACTATGATCCCTGAGTCYATTAAAGATCCTGTACCATGCTGCATTTTTTTCCTTCACAACATTTTTAAACTCACATCAATTTTCCATACTATATTAGATGCATTAATAGTAATGGCTATTTATAGAGCTGAAGGTTTGGATCAGGCTGCTGTACAAGGAAAAAAAAAAAAAAAGAAGACTGTCATGCTTAAAGGCTACAATCTAAAGAGTGAACTAAATGCCAGAGCATATAAGGTTAAATATCCTAAATAGCTTCCTCCCACTGATAGGTGACRAGATTGTTATTAATCCAGTGTAGAGGTAGAAAGCGTTAAAATAAATGTTAAAATAAATTACATGGTAAAATAGATTACACAAACTGAGCACATTAATATGCACTAATAGAGATTGTTGCTATAACAGGATTCTTTGTTCTGGAGCAAAATGCCTCAGTATTATAGGCAGGCCAAAACAAAAGTCCCCCGCTGCTGTAGTGAAAGCTGGACTGGGATTATAAACAGGATTTTCAAAGCAAAGTTGTGCCTTTCCAACAGAATTCTGCTGCTGAGAACCAGTTGGACTGGTGTCCCAAGGCTGAGCTGCTCTCTACTTCGAATGGATGGGCAAAAGCATCGTGTCGAGATACCCTCTCCTATATCATCTGCTGGGAGTGCATGTGCCTGCTGTCTGCCTCGGGCAGTGGTGCAGGCTGAGCGTAAAACAGCACCATCTGTTTTGGGCTGCCAGCCTCTGCCCCAGCACTGGAACAGGGGGTCTGCRTGCACCAGCGGGGGAAAGGCAACCTCACTGCTTCCTTCACTATGGGAAATCAGCAGCTGTGCTCTAAGCCAGCAGCGAAGAAACGCTCCCCAAAAGCAAATTAAGCTGCTGTACTTGGTTGGCAATGGTAGTGCACCCCCTCCCTGCAACTGCCTCAGCTCTGGGTTCCAGTCTGGTCAGACTGTATGTAGGGTCACGGAGCACGCAGGGCCTGCAGGTCCCTCTGGCGTTTGGCCTCCCTGCTGAGGCACTGGCAAGTGTCACACGTGGGCTTCAGGCAGAGAGGTAGACGAGAAGAGGACAACTCGCACCAGGAGCTCAACCAAAAGCCACCTATCAAGAGCCAAAGAGTGACATCAGGAAAGCGGCACCAGTGCTGGTGCTTAATGTCTAAGTCCAAGAGAGAAGTGAATCCAGCTTCCTACTACTCCATATTCCATGCCCTCACAGAGAGAAAGAGCTGTGGAAGCTAAATCTGATGCTTCCTGTTGGCACCATAGAAACTGGTGCAGTGAATCAAGTGGGAGCACAGCAACATAACAGTGACCCTGTAAAGTTATATTTCTGAACATTTAAAGTGCGTAAACATATTTATCTCTTTTTACTTTCTTCCTTTAGAGTGAAGGGAAGTGATCTTACATAAAAGAAAACAAAGATAACACTGATGCAGGTAACCACACATCCCTGTAACCACAGGCAGAGGTCTCCCAATCTTCTCAGCTGCCTCCCCTTCTTCTGACTCCCAATTAGCCAACCTTACAAGGTCTGATCTGTTCCTTAATCATTCCCTTCTCATTACTCCACCCCGCATGCTTGTGTGAGATCTAAGAAGAGAATTAACAAGGTGCCTGCTGCAAAACAAGCAGGGATTCTGGCTCCACTCCTTTACCACTGAACAAACAGTTTCAGTGATAAATAAATAAAGCTATTCATGAAGAATCCTCATTTCAGTTTAGCTGGGCTTTCACCATGTCTACAAACCTGCCATTGTTCCAGATAGTTGGAAACACAGCTCTTAGCTTTCCTCCCTATTTCTCCATTTTAAGATAAGTAGGAAATGCCATTTATTTGTTAAAATTTTATAACTCAAAGCTCACGTCTCCTTCTTCTGCCTCTAAAAGCACCCAGTCCTGGGTGAGAAATGACCAGCTGCAGGCAGCCCGAACAGGCCAATGTTCATTAAATGTCTTATTCAACCCCAAACCTCATGAATTGTTTAATGTACAATGGAGACAAAAGCCTTATTTTTTTCATGTGTCAGCTCTTGTTAAGCGGCTCCCTGCCCATCTTGCTGCTGGCTATAAACAGGATTAACAATCCCCGTAGTTAGATGCCGGGAATGTGTGCACACTTCACACGCTGGCAAACACGTGCAGGGGACAGGGTGGCACACCCCCTACACAGCCCCACGTGTGTGTGCCCAACCAGGCACCCCCCCGTGCCAGCCCTGCCAAGCAGATTTGCTCCCCAGGGAAGACAGACGCACAAATCCAGGCATGCCAGCACGGAGAGCCCGGAGTGCCTGCACACCTCATGTGACAAACACATCCCTCCCAAGCTCTGCATATCGCTCATCTGCATGGATCACTTCCCTCCAGCTTGTATGCGCAGGAAGGAAAAAGCACCAGCTTTCCTAGAGAAGATGATGTGCCGCCTGGTCTGCTTTTCCCGGCCCTCATGCTGCATGTCCCATGTCAGATGGCTTGAACCTGACTTCTGTAAGGAAGCCCACCAGGTGCTGGGCACCATATTGCAGAGGGAGGCCCTCAAGAGGCAGCGCATGCCAGAAACTTCTGGAAATACAGCCAGCACCTCCCACTCCTCCTCTCCTCCCTGCCTGAGCACATGTGCCAACCCTGTGAGCTCGCACGCACACAGGCAGAGAGGCAAGTGCACGGATGAGCACAGCATGTGGCTTCCTGCGAGATCCCTCTGGGGCACACACTCAGCCTGGAAGCGTGAACCCCAAGCCACCAGCTTCAAGAACACCACAGCCACCTTGGCCAGCATCCCAGAAGGCAGCCAACCACCCTGGCTGAAGGGAAGAAAGGGGGAGGAAGGTTTGGCAGCTCCGGTGTGGCTGTACCAATGTCCAGCTTTTGGTGGGACTCTCGTGGTTTCCTCTCCATCCCCAGCAGCAGTGGGGCCCAGGAGAATTTCCAACACAAACGATGCTGTAGACTTCAAAATGCCAACCAACTCATGGGGTGATGTCATGGCCCCAACCTGGTGGAAAACTGGGCAGCATGGAGAGGAGGGGGAGTGGGGGGGACAGTAGGATTTCCTTGGGCATGACCAATTGACCAGGGACAGTGAAGGGTCAGCCTCTTGGTGTGCAGCTCAGGAGAGGGGATGTGTCTTTAATATAGCTTGCTGCCAGGGAAGGGGAGCTGCCAAGTCATCCTTTCTCCCTGCCCATCCCCATGGATGCAGAAATTACATCCACGGTGAGTGGATGCCATCCTCTGGAAAATGCCATCTGGAGAACATTAGTGGGTTTCCTGGACAGACAGCATAGGGACTCTGCAAAACCTGGAGCTAAACAGCACTTGAAACTCATGTCAAATGGCGCTTTAAGAGGTAATAGCTTGCAGGGCTATTGCTAGGTTTTTTTCCCTCACTGAAATCAGGAGGAAGCTGTACTGCTGACCAAACTCACTTATGAGTTACAGAGGGAGTGAGAAAATAAAAGTGTTTGATGAAACCTAGTGTTTTGGTGATAGCAAAGGAAATAACTCTCACGCTTATTTGTTATTTGGGATTATTTATGTATTTTCTGGCAAATAATATTTTCCTGACACATTAAACATATTGTGAATATTGTCAGCTGCAAAATCCACCACTCCCTCCTACATGCTGCCGGCCTGTAACATCTGCATCGCTAACAAAATCAGCACAACACGAACCATGTATAGGATGGGAACATTGGAAAATGTGCAAGTGTGAGTATGGATCGAGGCTGAGCTTATGTGAGGGGCTGTGGAAAGAAGACCAGCACCACCAGCGCTTCTCAGCACAGCTCATGGTCTGCATGATGCACTGAGAGGCTCAGGGAGTGACTGAAATGGCACCTATTTTTGGGTGGGCTACTCGAGGACTTTGGTAGGTAAATTAGTGCATGATTTATACAACTTGACTCAGCTAATTAAGGGCCAGAAAAAACTAAAACCTGTGACTCAGACAATAGTTGGTAGCACGAAATGCAAATTTCCCCATCCAACAAACCATTTCAAGTTCACCTTTGAGAGAAATAGTCATAGTAGCAGTGTTCTCTTCATGAGTATTTGCTCTTCCTAAACTGCCTTGCTTGCAGAGAGGGACAGCAGAAGGGCTGCAAACATCATCAATTTAAGATTTGTTTTTGAATTGGAAGAAAATAATTATGAATCTCCCTCTGCCCCATTTTCGTGGTGCCTCAGCCACCTCAGAAACCATCAGTCATGGTCTTGGCACTGCCTGCAGCTCTGCCTCTCTGCCACCTTTCCCCATGTCCCTTCCTCCACCCATCACGCGTTTC
This sequence comes from Amblyornis subalaris, assembly GCA_018881555.1. NCBI lineage: Eukaryota > Metazoa > Chordata > Aves > Passeriformes > Ptilonorhynchidae > Amblyornis > Amblyornis subalaris. Next base: position 1,396,402 of record JACAXG010000058.1, read on the forward strand.
CTGAGCTCCAATACATCTCTGATGACCTTCGTGGCATCCTCCCTGCCCAAACAGCCCCAGTCTCTCACAGCCCCACTCCCATGTCATTTTTTACTCCATCTAGCCTTCAACATACTCCAGCAGAGTGCAAAACAAATGGCTATACCCCCTCCTCCCAAGTGGCATGAACCACATCCCCGTGAGCACAATAAATACATTCCCAGGGCTGTATGCATCCCCCTCATGCTATGCAGCAGTGTTCCAGCTCCATCCGTTTCCACCACTCCTTACAACTGTGTCTCACAAAGCCTTGCTCACACAAGTAATCCCATTAAACCCGATGGGCTAGTTGCCTAAGCACCGATTTACGGGATCATGCTCTTAAGGGCTAAGCTCTTCAGTGAAGGGACCCCACGAGTCCCTTGTAAACTGCCCACAAAGCCCTACAGCCACCGCCAGCCTGCCGAAACCTGGTGCTATTTTCAGGAGATCAAAGTCCTGTCAGGTCATGTTGACTTCTATTAATGGAAGCTGAGAGGCTCGGCAGCACTTCTAGGTGTCAGGCCTGTAAATAATGGACTCTTACAGATGTGTTTCACCTGCTGGGTTTTCCAGGGAGCTGTCACTTGGCACCGATCAGAATACAAAAGAAAGTCTGATTTTCCCAGCATCCTGAGGACACCAAGTTTTCCTGTTTTGCCCAGCTACAACTGCAGTGTCAGCACAGGCTGAGTTCTCAGGACAAAGGTCTTTTGGGTGCACTGGGGTGGGATAAACACGTTGGAAGGGCCCTGCCTGGATATGCTACTTCCTTCTCTTAATTTTAAAATGTTTTTGTACCGACAGAGGCCTTTTCAGATGACAGAAAGACATGGGGAAATGGGAACAAAATGTGCAYGCAATTCATATTGAAGAAGGCCCGGTATAATGGTATAATTAATAAACCTTTGCAGACCTCTATTAATAGCTCCTGGAACCTGAGCAAGGAACGCAGCGGTGGTTTTGCCAGGGCTCATTCTGCAAGAGTGAAAATCTTTTGCTTACTGTTTTCACATTTGTCACTGCCATGCTCCATCAAGCTTAGCACTGTAAAGGCAGTAAAGGCAGAGGACCAGAGGAGAGAGGAGACAGGGAAATCCTGGCCTGTGGCTGAACGCGTTTTGACGGCTCTACAAGCACAAAGGCTGGATGAAATCATGTTGCAAAATTACTTGTCCATTCATGCATAGGGCTGAGAAGGAATCCTATACAACTAAATTAAATTTAAATTATCATATGCCAAATTGACATTAATATTCAGGGCAAAGAATCATTTTTTTCAGGCAGTGCATTGATTTAGTTTTAAATACTAATAAATTCCTCCTGCCTCACTGGACATCAATGGCATAATTCCCCTTAGCTCCTACCTTGTGGAATGCTAGCCTTGTGCCCTGAAGAGAGGGCTTGGCTTTGCAAGCCAAGAGTAAGCACCTCAGGAAGGGCAGACAGAGCCTCAAAAGCAGCATAGACCCCTCAGCCAGAAGGCTTATTGAGGCAGATGTATTTCTTCTCTCCCCATTTTTTCCAGGCATCTCTTCCCTAAACCTCACCTCCCTGCCAAAGAGGGTCCCTGGGGCTGTGCAGGGACCCAGACCAGCAGCACATGGCTGCACAGTGCCTGGGGAGGGTGGGCTGGGAGACTGCCACCAGTCTCCTGGCCCTCTCAGTTCGGCCCCCCTCCCCAGCAATCCCTACAGGTTTCATTGCTGAATGCCTCAGCCCCTGGAGTACCATAGTAATTTGGCACTGATGCCTTAGTCACTTAATTATTCTTTTCAAGGGAGCCTTTGAATTTCTTTTTCCCAACCTTGCCTTCTTTCCTCTCCCTCCCTTTTCCCTCTACACATTTTGACTCAATAGTTTTCCTTGAAATTGTATAAACTTGCTGTTTATTTCTTGCCATCCAGCATGCTGCGATCTATCTTTCATTGTTAATACTTTTTTTCTCAGCAGCGTTCCTGTTGCCTGTCTCTGAGTTCATTCTGCTCCCTCTTTCAGCAGCACTATATTTTTCCTCTCAGTATTTTTGCTTAGCTCTATTAACTTTTATTTATTTTTCTTTCACTCCTTCATCATGTTTCTTTTCTTAGTTGCTGTGCGCCATCTGTATATCTGTTTCTGCCTCTCTCCTGCTCCCACAACTAGATTACTCTCTGCCTGCCTTTGATTACCACAGCCCCTTGTCTCCCCTCCCCACACACTCCCCTCCCTAACAAGAGCTATTTAAAACTGGCTGTGCCCCTCCTTGGGTTTCCCACTCTGGTTCCCAGCTGTTGCCTGTGAAAAATACCTGTGTAGGAGTGTTGACATCATGAGCTCTGGCAGCCAAAGCTGTTGAGAGCACCTGAGTCAAGAAGGCTTAAGATGCAGTAAGAGATGATGAACTCAATGTATGATTTTTCCAAAGCATGAATATCTCTAATTCTGCATTTTCGAGAGAGAGGGGGAAAAAAAAAAAAAAGAGAAAAATCCCTCCTCCTCTTGACATCTCTTACCTGGTTTTGAACATCTCACTATGCAAACAAATTAGTTTCTCCTAATAAAGGTTAGAAAGCGAAAAATAAACCTGAAAATGGAAGTCTAAACTTAGCTGTAACTGAAGAACTGCAATTGATGCCTACAAAGTAAAGGAGATTCACCATCTGAAGAGATATGCGCACCAAGGAAGCATAAATGACCTCCCTGTTCCCCAGCRCCTTGGCCATCCCCCCACACCTCTGCACCTCTGCTTCCTGCAACAAGGGGAGCAGCTCTAACAGAGTCCACAGTTACTATCTTTGCAAAGCACCCTAAAAATAGATGCCAGGAAAGCATCCTGTGAGTGCTGCTCCAGAGCTCTGGCCACCAGCTGCAGACTGTGGGTGAAGGACAGAGGGAAGAGGCCACAGGGGGTGTGGCTCCAGAGGCCAGTGTAGTGGGGGGCTGCTGAGGAGTAAAAGTGGCCCAGAACCAGGCTGGAGCAGGCTGCTTTTCGATGACAACCATCTGCAGCTGTGTGGGCAGGTCACTCCCTGACTCCCTGTGGGAACAGATCTTTTCTGGGGCAGTCTGGACACAGCGGTCCCTGCTGCCTCCCTCTCCTGAGGCTGTGCCTAGACTCATTGGGGAAATAAAGGAAGGGCTCAACCTCACCTGAAGCACCTCTGGGCTTTGCTGCCCAGTGTGTGTGTCCTGTCCCTGCAGATAGAGCCTGTGGGGAGGAAGCAGGAGCTGCCCCAGGGCGCACAAGCAACCTGGTCCATGCACATCTTGGAGAAAAAGCTCACCAGCTGACAGGGCTGGTTATAGGCACCCACGCTTATCCCGCCCACAAACAGAAAAYGAGGCAGCAGTGAGAAACGGAGTTCATTTTCTTCTCCTTGCCTTTTCCAGAATCAGACTAAAACTCATCAGGGTCACAACTGTATGGATTACAGCCAAGGAGAAAGGTTATTGATGTGCCTCTAAAAAATAAAAACAAAGTTGAAAAAAAAAACAACCTAGCACATAGGCAGCAAAGCTGGAATTAAGAAGAAATGCCATTCACACATTCCAGGTTAACAGGAMTGAACCCAAATCTTCTTCCAAATGTCAGCAAGGTTCAAAACAGGAYCCAGAATGAAAACTGCATCTCAAACTCAGATGCTCACTAATGCAATTCTGAATCATAATATCCTTAAATCTCACTGTGGGCAGGTATGGTACAGTAGATGGCAGGCAAAACTGATGTGCCATTTTGGTTTCTGATCTSCCCTATTTTTTTAGACTATCTTCAACAAGCTATGAAAGGTTTCTGAATTTTACACCAGAGAATTTGAGAACATATTTGTATCTACAYGCATATGCCTGTGTGTGCATTTATCTAGGCATGTTGATATACACGTGCAACTACATCTACGCACAGATATAGATTAAAAACCCAGAGGTTCCCTTGCCAGATATACATATTATGTACTGGACTTCCCCTTGTCCCAGTCTGTTCATTTGTGCCGCACAAACTTCACTGGTTCTGCACCTCATAGCATGCTCAGATATCCCATATTCTCATTATCCTCAGACTCACTGAGCCTGGCTGTCCCCCCTGGAGGCTGTTCAGCACAGAAATTTGTGCTTAGCTGAATTTTCACCATAGCTTTGCAATTCACCTTTACAAAAATAAACTCTCCTACGTGGAACTTTTGCAATCAGCAAAGAGACCAGAACAAACAAACAGGAAAACAGTCCCGTCAGCGATTTTCCAGCCATGCAAACTGCTCGCTCGGAGCTGGTGAAAAAAATGGCCACCATCCCAAACGTGAGCCCTGCGCTGATGCTCCTCTCCTGCTCAGCCRGCGCTCCCCTGTTTATCCGATCTAATGCAATAAAATGCGTAATTAATTTCTAAACGCTTCCGTTGAACGGTGCAATTTGTCAAGTCGAGTTGTTAATAGAATTAAGCTTTTTATCAGCGATTAGCAAAAGAAGGTAAAAAAAAAAATTAATTACGGAATTGTATGCCTCCCTGCTTCAAAGCCAGGTTTGGGATTAAATGTTTGATAAAGGTTCCCTGGCACGTTATAAAACATTTAGCAAAAGCCGCTTTCCCCACGGTGTTTTCTGCAAAACAGCCTTTGTGCAAGAGGGGGGAGGTAGAGGGAGGAGGGTGCAGGCAGTACCCTTGATCACATGGAGAAGGGGGGCTGGCTTCAAATCGTGCAGAACTTATTGTATGGGAACACACCCCCATATTGTATCCTGCTGGCACTACATCCCGCCTGCCTCGACCTCTCAAGCATCTCTCTGTGGTTTGTATAGATAACCARCAGTGACAGGGAATTACAGGCCATATTGGTTATTTCTGCCGTGTGTGTCAAGAGGTGCCCCAGGCCTTGGTCTCAGCGGAAGGACTGCACTGCCCCATGAAATGAGGCCGCACATRGAACACGTGCTGGTTATGTGGTAGGAAGTCCCCCTTATAGCCTTTCTCATTCCGGTAAATCCGTGCCTTGTGGAGAGTAGACTATGAAGGCCTATAGTGTACACCAAGAGGTCAAGCCACCACTGCCCTCTGCAATGTAGCTAGTGCTGGATCATCACTAAATCCGGGTGCCTTGAGCTCAGCGCGGAGAGGCGAGCGCAGCAGAGCAGGGGAAGAAGCCCCACCTCCCCAGCACAGAACGGAGATGCAGCATCATCCTTTCCAGGGAGCCTGCCTGCACAGACTGGGGCTGAGGGCTGGTAACCCAGGCGTAGTGCAAGGAACGCCACCTCCTCTGGGCCTTGTGCCACCTATTACTGAGCACAGAAATACAGCAATCTCCCTCTTTCTTGCAAATTATACTGTCTGTCTACACCTGACTTCCACAGATACAAGTGAAAACTGTGCCTGAGGGACCTTGTTTTGGAACACAGCCTAACCCAGGTGTGTCCCTGCCAAGGCCCAGTTCTCTGGCACTTTTCCAAAACACATATGTTCAGTTTCTCCATGGACCCACCTTGGGTTTACTGGCAGCAAAGAAAGGGATCCATCCAAGAGACAGCTTGTCATCCTTGTAGGGCCATACCACTGTGGCACATGTGTTAAGCAAGAGGGGAGCAGAGCACCCAGATGATATGCTAGGGGCTTTTTTGGGGGAAGCTCACCTAAACAGGAGGATGAAATGCAGCAGTGGTGGGGSGCAAGGGTGCAGGCAGAGCTGTCAAGAGAAGTGTTGGGTGAGGAGATCTGGGAGGCTGCAGGGAGGAGGGAGAGCTGCATCAACAGAGCTTTAAGGCACGATACAGTATTAAGCACTTACAACAGTTATGTTTCCGTGCGCACCAGCTTAATTAGCAGCACGAAGCTTTCTGACACCTCCATTTCACGCTGCCTTTATAGTAAGTTTCTCAACACGCAGAATTTCTGGCAGCTCAGCACATGTTCTGTGCAATGGCCATGCAACTTGCAGGAAGGAAATGAGGAGGAGGTGAAATCTTTAATCTGATTCCTGATCCTATTGGCAAGTTAAAGGTACAAAGCTAATGGCGCATTTAAGTACTTYAGATCCCCACAACGAGACAGGAAGGGAACATGAGGTGCTTTTGAGCAGCCTCCCCACCCCACATCATCAGCTCAGCTCCTGTTTTCTACTCCTAATAGATCTGGCCTCAGAGAGGATGGATGTGGAGTGCCCAGCACAGATTTCTCACTCTACCACTGCAAGCGTAGCAGCCACGATCTGAGGAGGAGCAATTACTGACAGATCTAGCAAGGACTGCAGTGCTGATGGACTACAGCCAAGACATAGGAGACTACTCAAACACAGGGCTCAGCTCTTACCATACGCATCTCTATATATGCAACTCAGTTCAGTGTCTATTATTTCCTTTTAGATAGCAGCTATCTGGGATTTTGATTGGGTTTTTGTTTGTTTGTTTGCTATTTTACCAAAATTATCACATGTTCAGTCAGTTACTGGTCACCCCTTGAATGAGACTTGTCAATTCCTCTCTTTCCTTTCTCTCTCCTAGCTGTTCGCATCCTTCAAAAGCTGGTAGATTGTTATCATTCATGTCCCGTCTTAAGGTGCTACTTAGCCAACCTCGACATATTTAGTTCCTTTAATCTTCTTCCCTAATAAGTCAATCCTTCAGCCCTTTAATCATGCTAGCAGTGCTTCTCCAGATTCTCTCCGATTTGTCTGCACCTTCCTGGAGTTGAAGTGCCTAGAAGGCAAAGCAGGCTTGTGAGCTGCGCTGAACAAGCTGCCTCCTGTGGGCATGAGGGCAAGAGGCCACAACCCAAATTCCGCATGGTTTGTTTCTTCTCCCCTCACTGCTGTGACCATTGCATTATCCCAAAGACCCTTGAGGAAAGCTCTCCTTGACATGGATGCAGTTATGACACGCTGGTTGTTAGAGTTTTCCTTTCACCTGCTCCACACTGCTGTCAGTGGGTTGCAGTTGATTTGCCCTATTTACTGTAAGAAAACCACCCAGCAAGCCTTTTCTGGCCCTGCATCTTGCCATTTGGAAGAGTTCCATCAAGGGCTGCARAAGGGTTCAGCAAGGAAAAAGAGAGACCCATCATTCTCCCCTCTAAATCCTCGTGCTCTCCTCTCATATGGCGTACGTGTCATGCTGTAATGTCATCAGTTTGGGGTCTTGATATGGAAACTCATAAGTGTTGTGAAAAGAAGGAACCAGAAAAAGAATTAGGAGCCTCAAGCTGGACACTGGTCTTTTGAGTCAGCCTGTGAAAATCCTTTCCTTCCTCTGCAGTTCTGTTCCATGGAAGTGGAGTGGCACTTACTTCCTTTCCCATTCAAATACTCAAAGAAATCAAGCACTGAGAAATGTATTCAGGTTTTGCTTAATAGCTACAAATACCAGAATAATTTGATTCACAGATTTCTGCCAAATGTAGCCAGCATTTTGATTCAAAGCCTCTAAGTGGTTTTATTTCATTTCTGCTTCCATCAAAAGAATCCCACAACCAAGTTCAAGTATACTCAACAATCCTGAGTTCCCTTACTTAAACTGACATTGTTCTCAAGGAGATATCCTAGACAATACCCTATTTTGCTTTCCTTTAAGCCTCTATCTAAATTCTTTCACAGCAGTAAACACATGTTGCAAGTGCCTCTACATGAAAGCTTATTATTCTCATTAGGAAAAGAGAAAGTGCTTGCAGAGGCAATAGACAATTTGAGAAGTGAATGCAAAAGTGTGTTCCCTCAAGGGAAGTTTCATTGTCAGGCCCCTGGAGCCCTCTCTGCCAAGCAGAGGGATATACCAGCCTGTACACATAACAAGGACAGAACTATATTTTGGTGTTGATTTATACTGGAAAACATACTAGTGTGCGTCACATTGATTTAAACTAAATTATCAAAAAGAGAATAAATAAATAAATAAATGCTACTCTGACAGCTCTGCGTGGGAGGTCTCTGCCCGTTGTCATTTAAACTTGGTAGTACTCTCACATAGGTGCACAGCTTAGCAAAACGTGACTCACATTCACAGAGCTTGGGTGCTCTTCAGCCCGGAGCTCCCTCTGTAGAGAGGAAAGGACTGGACAGGATGCAGAAACCTGTGGGGGGTTCAATTCCCAGTTCTGCTAATGACCTCCTCTGGAGGACAGGGCAACTCTCACTGCCCCGCTACAGCATGCCTCAAAGTCCAGGGGAGAGGCTCCCTAAGGAAGTCTCACCATGGAAGGAACAAGTTGCTGCATCCATATGTCACCGTGATGTGCCATGTGAAGGCACCAGCGCTGCCTCGTGAGCAGGGAATGATGCTCAGGCTATGGAGTGCTGTATCTCAAGCTCACAAGTGCCTGTGTGACATCACCATGGGGCTTCCCAATGGGACATGAGGGCAGCCAGCTTCCAACTCAGTGTGGAAACCAGCTGCTTTCTTTCCCAGGGATGCCAGGATGTGGGATTCAATAAAAATCCGTGATTTGCTCAAATGCCAATGGCAGTGGCCAGATGAAAACCATATAAAGAAAAAAAAAAATCCTCTTCTTCAGCAAATAATCTTTTGGCATTTCTGTCCTTTTATTTTGGGCAAGCAACTTTTATGCCTTGGCTATTGAACACTCAATCATTTTGCAAAGCAGTTCTAGTAGCCAGTTTCAGRACGACAAAAAAAGATGTGGGTGTTCAATTCATGTCACTTCAAATATTTAGGACACGATTTCAGCTCAAATCACGTAAGGTTTGTTCACACAAAAGCTCTTTCCCTAGCAGCTGGGGAGGGCCAAGGGTGGCTGAAAGAAGCTCTAATCAAATGTTTCAAGAGAAGCTGGCTGATAGGCACCGTGGTACAATTTCTAGCTAGATGGATGCAGGTACTGTAGTTTTGCAATCATGCCAGCTATCAATCAAGCTCTATTCTATTGGTCTTTTATGTCTTGTACTCCAAATTCCAAGCCGAGCTTCGTCAATGAAGAAAGCATTCTGGTAATTGCAGATGATTCTCCTGTTGGACACTTTCATATATCATAAAACATTTGGGCAGGAGTGATGGTCTTGGGCTAAAATAGGTGCAGGGCTGGGAGAGTGGGGCAGGAGTGAGGGGCAGTGGCCCAGCTGGGAGGCAGGTCTGGGAGAGCAGGAAGGGTGAAAAGCACTGGTCTCCCCCTCAGAGTTGCCCAGCAACAGGAAAGTGAGCTGCTATCAAGGCAATGGCTTCCCATTTTTCACTGGCAGAACTTCACAGCCCTTTCCCTCAACACCGCTACAACACCCTATGCTCAACAATGCGTTACAGCTCTGCAACTCTTCGTTCAACCCCCTTAACCATCTGTAGAGAGATCCATGGATACTCAGTGCCCCCTGCCCTCTTAGACACAGTTACCAAAAGCCAGTGACAGGAAACCTGATGCTTCATATTTGCAATTAATCTTTATTAAACTGTGACCTAGAAAGCCTCTCTCTGTGGCATGGAGAAGAGCTCTCTGGAGCAGCTGTTGGCCACTGCCATGGACAGACAGCTTTTCCCCTTGGCAACAAAGACACAGCTGTCAAAACAATGTCACTTGCCACAAACTCTCATTTTGAGCTTCCCTGGAGAAGATGTCCCCTCACCTGGTTAGGAACARATTGCAATGAAAAYRAGAAGTTTAGCAATACTCAGTGACAGAGCACACACTGCTGTCCACTGAAAGGTTTCCTACAAGGAGAAAATACACCTGCACCTGAGCACTCCTTGAGTGTGACATTCCTAGGACACAAATCCCTCCCTCCCAGATAAGGCAGGAGGGCCCGAAGTGCCAGGGTCAGGAAGCAAAGTCATGTGCTGGACCTCACCTTAGCAGATGAAAGCCGTAGGGCATGGTTTGGCAGTGATCTCCTAGTAGGCCTAGAAGAGGTTTATGTTGCTTTGTTGGTCTGAGAACCACTGGGTAATTTTCCAAAGGTTTTTCTGGAGCTTATTTCAAAGATGTATCCCAATCTTTGCTTCTGCCTACCTTCAGTTCAGATAAACCCACCATATTTTAGGGTTCATTTTCATCTGAGTTTCCTATTGGGAAGTGGGGAGATGTTTAATGGAGATAATTCTGAACTGATTAAGGGATGGTATAGCTGCCAAGTTCATTATGAAATTGTATTTTATTTCATATCCCAACAAACTTGCATCTGCCTCTTCCATGATGCAGTAACTCTTTGAATCTACACATGTGCCAGGATGTGCAGGGCTCGCAGAATTACCATCTGTTTCCCCGTCATGAGCAGCCCAACGGCGCGCACACTGCTGAAACAACAGGCCGCTTTGGTAACAGGCTGTATTTTATTTCTTCCCCTGCTTTGCATGGATCAATTATACCTGTTCTGCTCTCCAGTAAGAGATTCCCAGCTGAGGAGGCCACACGTGCCCTGCTGCAGCTGGGCACAGGCCCTCACTGTTCCTGACAGTAGGAAAGCTGTTTTTCTTTACCACACATGTTGCAGCACCAAATCTGACACAAACTTCAGGGTGCAGAACTTCCCCTCTCCTAGCAATGGGCTCCCAACACCCTGTTCTGCGGTGTCACCATGAAACACCTTTTCAATTATTCCACTTTTACTCTGTGTACAGCTCCCCAGCTTTGGAAAAGCCTGCGATTCTTCCTATCCAGAGCTTTCTTCTTCAGCTTCTTCCCCTCTTCCTAACAGCTGTCAATCTAGGCAGGAGGCTAGCACTTCACCAGCCCATCAGGACCTGACGGTGCATACATTGACATGGAGAGGAGGATGCTCCAGAGGATGTGTTATTACCCACTGAGCACTTTGCTGAAGGAAGGAGGGTAGGCCCATGCCAGTGGGAATGGGAGGAGGGACGGGAGAGAGCCCAATGCGGAGCTTCCACTGCTCTCCCAGGGAGACTTTGCATTTTGCTTCTGCTTCTCCTTGGGGTCGCAATTACTTAAAACGTTAAAACAACCTCAACTCCCATCCCCAACAGGCACCATCCCCCTCCCCTCTGCTCCACACAAGAGGAAAATTGTGGAGAAATACTACTTAATTATCACACCACGTAACTAATTAAAAGCTGAATGCTTGTGTGTGGTATGCTAATGGGGCATTAGAGAGCCAGCCTGCTCTGGTAAAGAGACACGAGCCCCTCTTTCCCCCTTCACCTTACTGCGGGAGCTTCAGGCTGACAGGCACCTGGGATGAGGTGGGAATTTATTATGCTGCCTTCAAGTTCACAACTTTACAGAGGGCAGCAAGGTCAAGCAACTTGATCAGTACGAAGGGAGAAATCACCTGTGCAGGCACCAGAGGCAAGCTATATAGTGTGGGTGGCCTGCTATGGAAATTATGTACACAGTGAGGCCTCACTTGTATTCTAAAGCCCATTTTTTTTCTTAACAGGGTTCTTTGTAGGAAACAAGAGAGTCTCTGAAAGAAAATGTTTATTGCATTCCCTGCTCATTGCAGGGGGGTTAAACTAGATGACCTTAAAAGATTCCTTCCAACCCAAACTATTCTATGATTCTAAGATGTGTATATTGAGTATAGACAAGCACACTCCAATTCCCCTTCTCCTACTATGTCATGACACCATCTGGTGCCAAGTGCCAGCCCTCTCCTTTCAGATGCTGTGCTTCAAGTCCATGTTTGCTTGTCCACTCACAGCCTGGACCACTGAATATGTTAATTAAGGAGAGAGTATTCAGCTTTGTTGAGTTTTTCTCAACCACCATGATATTGCACATACACCCAGAGATTCGTCCTGGCACCTGTGCACTGCAGGAAGAGCCTGTGTGATCTAGAGTGGCCAGACAGCCATCCCACCATGGTTTGGGGACGGTGAGGGACCCTACAGGGTAGCTGCAGCAGCACACTCTATCAGTTCACCCAATGGATTGTGAGGCTCATTCAGCCTTGGAGCGCATTGGGGCTGAGCTGAGATCTCTGTATGGCCAGCTATGCATGCTGGGCCTGCTGGGGGTGTTTCCCTGGTACCATCTACCAGACAGAGCTAGTGCCAGTCACCTCCCACCTTCACCCACAGACGGCAGGTATCCTGGGAATACGTAGGGTTTTCTATGGCTTGTCCTTCCTTGAAAGGCATTGGGTGGAGACTAAGATAAAACTAGAGCTCTAGAGAAAAAAAATGTCATCAGTGTCAGCAAAGAGAGGCAGGAATTTGTCTTGGGCTAAGGGGATTGTTGTCTCCCTGTTACCACAGCTTGCTAAACTGTACATGTGCCTCTTGTGACCTGTCCCATGAGCTGCAGACCCCTATTGTGAGGGTCATGACTTCCTGAGGTACAGGCAGAACTGCCACAGCCCAGCATGAAGCCAGCACTGCCATGGGACCTGAGGCCCAGCACTCAGCACAGTCTCACTGTGGGAAAGCTTTTATCCCATCTGCACCACTTCCCAGAGCTGGAGGACAACAGATGGGGCTGGCTGGAGAAGGCCAGAAAAGGATCATGCCCTGCCTGGGAACCGCAGAGCTGACACTGTCTGTGTTTTCCTCCTGCACGCTTCCTGTTGCCCACTTGTCCTTTGACAGCCTGCCAGCTGTGTTTGCCAAGTCCAGGAGTGCCCAGATGCTCCCCTTCACAACTCTTGGGATTTGTGTGATGAGCCAGGTTCCTCCACCAGATGCATCCCAGTCCACTGTTTACCAAGGTTTTTGGCAAACTACTTCTGTGAAGGCAGAACAATCCCTCTGCTGAGCAACCACAAATCATCTTTCTAGTTATAATGTCATCTCAAACTCAGATCCTCATCCTCTCCTATCTCCATCTGGAAGGGGCTTCTAGAACTTTCTTTTTCAATCACTAGCCCAACACCCTGTCCCAGGCTATGTGACACTGTGTCAGGTGCCCACATCCCAGCACAGCAGGAAGAGTGCTCCTGCCTTGTGTGTTGGTTCTGCTGCTGGCACAACACTAAAGCCATGTGGATGCCCTGTCCCAGCAGAGACAGGGAATAGCCAGTGGTGGTAAGGAAGGCAAGACCTCAGCCATGGAGCTCAAAAATGAAGGAGCTGAGGCTGAGTACATCCCACCAAACTCATGCCAGAGAAGGACAAGGATGAAGGAGAGGCCAACACCTCATACAGAAGATACTGTTCTTCACTGCTCTGAGATTCAAGTTCATGGCCAAGTACTTCTTGCTACCCTGTGCTCTGAAGATGAGCACAGCATTCCTTGTGATTGGCCTGTCCATGCCCATTAGCTCCTCTCGAGCAAAGGATCTCCTCCCCCGCTCTGTTTAGTCCCAACAGCTCCCTTTGGCTAGCTCGCTCCAACCACCTGTGCTCCCACTGAGCACAGCATGGAGTGGTGTTCTCATTCCCTCACTGTTATTCTGTCATCTCTGTCATTTCAGAGTTGATTCGTGACCATTCAGGTTTGGCAGAGCATGCTCCCAGTGTGTCTGAGCTGATGCTTGACCCTCTCTCCTATTCCACCCAATTTGGTCCCGAACCATCAGCCTAACTTTACGGATCACCCCAAAGCCCTAGACTGTCAGAACAACTTCAATTACAGCAGAGATGGGCCCCGTGCCACCAGCAGCATCCGCGGCCTTCCAGCGGCTGACAAGGACTAATTAGGAAATGAAACATTAGTTAAGTCGCTCTCAATTAGGGCCAGGATAACGTTTTCCTGGCAGCACTGGGGCGCTTTAACTGCTGGTCCCATGATGACTGTGAGCACATCAGACTTGCTGAAGGAGCTTTAATGTTGAACATATGTTGGAGGATTACAGAAACCCTCTCAGCTGTGACATTTCGGTGTGCTCCCTGCTTTTTCTTTCCCCTGTAGCAAACAGGGAACAGTGAATGCCAGCACAGGAAAGCAAGAAAGGGGCTCAGAGCAATTAGCAGCAAGACACGTACACATGCACACTCCTACATATGTGCACAAATGATAAACATGCCTCTGAATATACACATTCCACATTTTAATTAAACAATTCACTGCACAGCATCCTTATTCTTCCCCGCCTCTAGAAGCACACCAGAGATTACTGACCATTGTCCCATGTCAAAAGGCACATTAGAAGCCGAAGGGATCTTTGGCTGCAAAAAACAAAACCAAAACAAAACCAAAACAATCCCAACACATACAAAAAAAGAACCCAATGAGGTCAGGAGAGAGGCAAGCTTGGACTTTCTTCAAATAAAAGCCAGGTGCAGTGAAGTCTTGTATGGGAACCTCAGAGGGACAGAAAGCAATAAACAAAAACATAATCTACCAAAACAAAATGAAAACCTAGAATTAGAAAAGCTCAAGTTGCCTTGGAGGAAAGAATGGAAGGAGGAGGAGACTGTTAGAGAGTATTAAAGTACAGAAAATATTATATTAAGGAAGTATGCAGTATATCTGCATATTTTGTGCATAGTCATTTTATGTGGTGCAGCAATCTTTGGGGACCAGCTGCAGCATGCACAGCTTTGCTGGGATTAAGGAACAGGACTGGTCTCTCCTCGCATGCTGTCTCCTGGGGGGAGATGTAGGGCAGAGAGCCTGGGAAGCCAACTGCAACTGTAGATGAGTATGTGCCCCAATCTTTGAATTTGAGAAAGAATGGATCTGCATCTGCTTGAAAATTGGCTTTTGAAACACTTTTTAAATGGAAATTTCAGTTTCTAAATGAATTAAGAATCTGGTCTTTTTTTTTTTTTTTTCCTCAAAGGGAAAGGAAGAGATTTTTCACATGGAAGAATTTCTTCTGGCTAAAAAGATGGAGAACCTTTTGACTGTTTGAAATTTGCTAAGAAAACTTTTGCAAGATCATCACTTTGCCATTTGCAGAAAAATATACACTTTTCCAACCGGTTTGAATGTAGCCCTCGCTGTGAGCACATCTCTTCAAAGCCCACTGGGAAACTTTCCAWTGAATTTGCTGGGCCAGAGCCTTGCTGCCCAGCAAAAATACAAAGTCCAGAAACAGAACATCGGACTATCCGAGAGCTCTTGCTGCCCATATAACTGGGATCCTTAAACGACTGCACCAAACCCAACTATCTGTTAAGACTTCTGCATCACCGTTTGATGAAATACACCCTTGGCAGGGCAGCTCTATCTAGAGCTCACCATATGCTCCTAATGCATCACAATTTCAGCACACATAGGCACATGTAAGAAACACGAGAAGAATTTAAATTAGACCATGTGTCCAATATGGTTGCACCATAACACTGATTGCGAACCAGAAAGAGATATTACCAAGGTACCACAAGAAACTGCTGTCTGCCAATGCCTGTGTCAGCATGCAGGGACACTGTGGTAGAGGAGCATTGTGATACACCAGTGGTACACTTAAAAGTGACAATAACTATTCTCACATCAGCTTTACGCCAGCGATACTAAGACCATAACCTGCCTTTTTGGCTTGCTTGAGGTCTTAGTTCTCCACCAGCTTTCACTGTGTGTTGTCATTTACAGCTTTGCTGAACAAAACCTTCCAAAGAAGCACCATGGCAGGGTTTCTCTTCGTGTGCCCACACACAAGCAATGACATGCGTCGCTAAGCCACACCAAATCTCATTCAGCAGGCAAGCCGTGGAAGGCCCTGCAAGAAGGCAACTTACACCTTCCTCATCAGGCTACTGCCAGATTTTGCCTAATTTGGTTGTAGGTACTTTCATGCTGTTTAAACAAAGCCTGCTTAGAAGACCTAGTACAATAAAAAGGAAAGCACCACAATGTTATCTTTTTTGATCGTAAAAAATCTAATTTGTGTTTTTACCAATCCTCTCTGTTTTGATGTGGTAACCTCTGAATGTAAACACACTTCCCACTGTGTCCCTGTTCTGGCTGAAACCAATGACCGCAGGGGTGATTCATTTTGATGGAAACACCTCACAGGAAAGTGTAAGGATACATACATATGTATCTGATCTATATCCACAGAGGCTTTGAAGGCACGTGGCTCATTATTTCATGCAACAGCTAAATCCTTCTAGTTTTGCACACACTCCCTTGACCATTATGTTAGCCAAACTGGTGGGTACCTCTGGGAACCTCCTCTCATGCAACAGTACCATACAGTTGGAAATCCAATGAAAAAGTGTTTTTTCTACTTTCTAAGTATGTTAGCATGTACTACAAAGTATTACTGAGGTAGAGTTAAGAATGGACTGAAGCAGGAATGAAGAAAGCAAAGGACACATCCAGTACAGCCATCTTCACTCTTGTAGAGTCCTTCTTGTAACCATGAAAAAAGTCTTTCACATCAGTCAAATTTGAGGTTGTCATTTCAATACAGTCATCTATGAGAATTGTCAGCGACTGCTGCAAGACTATTCACAGCACAGAAAATTAAATAGGTGCTTAAGTGTCTGTAGGATTGAGACTCGAGTGTCATTTGCTACGTGGAACTTGCCTTTCTCACAATGACGACAATCTCAACTATTAGTCTGCTTGAAAAATTACGGGAAAGCAATTCACAAGTGTGACCCAAACTTTGCCCAGAGGCTGACATTGCCTTAGGCAAGCATCCATCTAGTCATCCATCTATCTAAACTCGTTTGCGTTGACAAAGGAAAAGAAATCAGAGAGACGTGAAAGTTATGGTATTTGATACCCACGTGCAGGAAGATTCAGCAGCTCTACCAGGCAGTTTTCCTTGGAAACAAATTTAAGACCCCTGAAACCTTGAGATAGTCTCTTCATGTGCAAATATTTAACTGAGTTTGTTCCATAATAAAATTTCTAGGGGACAACCTTGCCACCCGTGCCAGCCAAGGAATACATTACCTGGTGGGGTTAACAGGGTTCCCTGCTGCAGAAATAAATACATTAGGAGGTGAGACACAAAAGGTTTCACAGCTCCTGATTTTCCTTTAATAATATTCCATTAAAAATGACTGAAAGGCAACTCTCCTCCTATAAATCAGGTACCTCAGTGATGCTTTTTAGTACTGAAACGGGCCTTCTTTGGTTTTAATAGCTTCCCTTCCTTCCCTCTCTGTCTGTCTGTCTCCAGATATGGCTGATTTACCTGGATTAGCAGAGACATTGGCTCCACATTCTTCACAAAGTGCTGATCAGGCTGAGCTGGCAAAAGATTAAAAGTCACACAAATTGCTTCTATCACTGAARCAGTCTAATTGATTTTGGAAAAAAATCTAAATCATGATTTGCTCTCTGCTGGTTGGAGCCTGTCTAGAGGAGGGCACTGTTTTTTGATGGGCAGGAAGAAAAGCATCTCCCTGGAGCCCTTCAGTTCCTTGCCAGTGCAGTGGGAGAGGCATCTCTCCTTTCCTTCTTATACTTCACTTTCTTTATATCCAGCTTGGTGATCAAAGTTGTTACTCGCTCACTGTAAGGCAAGCGGGTCCTGCCAAACCAGGGACAGAAGTGGGAATGAAAGCGCCTGTAAAGTCCAGTCCTGATACAAATTCTCCCTCAGTTTCTCTACCTGAAAAGGACAGGGTGAGGAGAGTAGGGATTTACTGCTCACACAATTTTTGTTAGGTATTGAGAGGGCATCACAAGGCACTAAAGCAGCAATTTCCCTCCCTGGTCAGGAAGCAGGGAGAGAGAGAGAGAGAGAGAGAGGCTGAAGATGCCCTAGAAGGCAGGCTAATAGAGCTGGCSTAATGGCTCTTGCTTTTAGGATCASAGAGKTCAACTCCTGGTGTGAAAAACAGAGGATGGGGTGTGCTGACACCTGAGGATTAATTGATATTTGTAAAGCACTTAGGAAATATAAAGTACCAACCCAGTCCTAGCTTGGATTTTGTCCTAGTAAGGAGATGACTAAACATTCCTCTAACACTTGGGGCAGATTTCAACCACAACCATGTATTCAAATACTTCAATTGTTTTTTAGGCCAAGCTTGCCTGATGGGAATTGTAAATGTGTGCTCCATAGCAGCCCCAAGCCCCTTCCAGATGGGACACTGGGAAATGAGGGGAACACACCCTCACAAAATCGTGTGTGTCATTGTGCAGAGAAATTACAGCTGCAGTGAAAAACAAAGGGGTGCATATAGTTGTGGCTCATGCACAGCATATTGCACAGCTGACATCTAGGTGAGGTGGAGTTGCYTAGATTTCAGGTGTGCAGTTGATCCTTTCATCACCCTACTCTGCTAARGGATTGAATTCTGTGTCAGTTTCATATGAGAAAAAAAACAAACATTTGTGTTTGCTTCTCCTGAAAAACAAGACTAGTATTTCCTAGTCTATTCCCAAATCATGAATTACAACACAAGATCTGTATTTGAATCAGCACTTGACAGAAGACATGCATACCAAGGAACTTCTCTAGACTGAAACTAATGCAGATAGGAAAGACAAGGCAGTGCTGCAGGAACAGGAACAGTTTGAGTATGGATGGTACAAGTGGTTATCAACATCAGTTTGGTGGAGGAAGGATATTGGCACATAGGAGCTAGGAAAAATAGAGTGGACAGGGGAAGACATCACGTTTTTAACCTGTGTCTTTATAATGTCTTGCAGAGGAAATCCTGACCCGTGAACAGGGTCCTGAGCGCTACAGCTATGGCCATATGACCACAGGGTGGCAGGAGAAAGGGGAATTCGTGCCTGGGTGGAGGAGACGAGATTGCCTCTTTCGAGGGCCAGCCACATGCAAAATATTGCAGGAACATCATGACACTGCAGCCTATCATACTGCCAGGGCCTTTCACTGAGCAGGTCTCAACAGCACACTTCATCTCAGCACATTCGAATGACTGACAAATAGGAGTCACATTGATTAATTCTCAGAAGTCTCCTAAACCACAAGGCTGCACTGGTGCAGTCTATGTTCGGATAGGTAAACTGAAGCAGAAGAGAGGATGTAAAACACCCAAAAAAAGGTCAGTGACAGAATCAGAACTGGAAGGCAGCTGTCTTATTGCCAAATTGTTCAAATACCGGAATTCAAAAGACAGATACCACGACACTAACATCTTCCACACCCCATCTCTGCAAAAGGCTTGTACTGAGAAATRCTATGGAAATGCCCAGTACTGGCCACACATGCAAAAATGTTGTSTAAAGAAATATTGCCTTTTACTCTCAAGCCACTTGCTGATTTTCTTTTTTTGTTTCCCTGGGATAAGAAGATGCAAGACCTCTTGCATCTTCATATCTTAGGTTAATACCTCCTATTTCATATCTTCATATCTTCCCCATTTCATCTGTAAATCTTAAGAGTATCCGAATAGGAGTTGGGTTTGAATCTTATTGAGCTCTTACTAAGTTTCTGATTTTATCTGGTGGCAACAAGTTCCATATGTTAATTAGGCATTTTGTAAAAGAGTATTTCCTCTTCAGGGGTTTAAAGTCACTTGATTTTTTTTCATGTAATTGCTTCCCCTGTTGTTCTTCTAATAAAATGAAAAGTAAATAGGAACAGATGAACGAACTTCTTTTTTGTGGTGAGTATTTCTGTACCTTTGCCACAATGTCTTATTTGTCTTTTCTCAAGAAAACAGTGCTGCTCTTTTTAATCATTGTTTATGAAGAAGCTATTAAAAGACTCCAGTCATTTTGGTTCCCTTTTTCTGGTCGTTTTTCTATTTCTGTTATTTTCTTTTGAGAGACAGGGTGAGCAAAGTGAATAGAGTGTACAAGGAGAGCACGTACCATCAATTTATATAATGGTACTGTATTATTTTATCTATTATTTTCTACCCTTTTCTTAATGCAGTCTCTCATCTTGCATGCTTTTATTTCACCATCACTACAGACTGAACAAATGTTTTCACTGAGTTGCTCAGTCGTGCCTTTTTTTTTTCTCATTCTTTTCTTTTGAGTGGTTACAATTATTTTAGAACCCAGAAACAAGCATGACTAATTCTAATGTGTTGTTTCCTGAGTGCATCACCTTGCCTTTGCCATATTGCATTTCATTTACTCTTATGACGCTTGCAAATTGCCTCTGCGAGCTCATTGTCAGACCTCCRCGGTGTCTTTTATAGGCTTGGGTAACCTCAACATTGCTGCATTATCTACACATTTTTCCTTCTATGTATTCTTCCCATTTTGGGGTTATTAATCCATATTAAACACCAGACATAATACTGCTCACTGACACATCCGCTGAGCTGTGGCATCTTTTCATGCTGAGAACCAGCTATATATTCCTGCTCTATTTATTCAGTAAATTTTGCTTTTCTTCTTACTTTATTTATGATACAGCTTTATCTCATATCCAATGACAAGTTTGTTCCTTAATAATCTCCTAAAAGAGACTGAGTAAAGAAAMAAATCCAACAAGCATTTGGAAAAGTTTGCTTACATGAAATTTACTCCTTTCCTGTTATCTCATCTGTTTCAGACTAGAGTAATTTTAGCAGGGTGAAAAAAATACACCCAGCTCACATGGAAGTCAGATTGGTTTGACTGTGTCGAATCACAGAAATTGCAGCAGGGTGGAACCATAAAGGACCTCAAGAACATTATTTGGTCYAGCCCACTGCACCAAGACGGGATCAAATATTCCTTCAAATCCGTTCCTGTAGAATATCAGTCTACACGGCTTGAAGAAGCTCTAAAGATGCTCCACATCCTCCCATCTATGCTAACCCCTTCCAGTACATTGCTAGTCCTACAGTTAGGAAGTCTTCTTAGTATTTAACCTATTACTTCTCATCTTGGGGATTTGCAGCACAACAGATCAATACCACTTTTAAAAGAACAATTTATAGGAACAAAGACTCTTACATTTCTCTTCGCCTTCCCTATTTAGAGCAAGTAAATTTTTATGGCTCTAGTTCTTTTAACCTTCCTGTGCAGGTCCTGTTTGCTCAGCCTCTTGGAAAGTCTGCTGCTCCCCTCTGGGCTCTCTCCTCCTTGTTTACATCTTCCTTAAAGCATGTTGCCCCAAACTGTAGGCTGCATGTCAGCAGGATCTGCACCTGGCACATAACACTCCTATCCATGTTGCTCAGAATGACAGAGGGACTCTATTGTTCATCTTCAACTTGGTGTTTTCAGAAGTACTGGTAGGTTTTTAACTACTTCTAATTCATATTTCATTCAGTATGCCCAATGTGAAAAAGAAAATGGGTCTTTCATTTCCAGAACATGACCTTCCGTTTTGGTAATTTTCCAAAAATCTTAACCTCAATTTCAATGATTGTCTGCAAGTATTTGTCAGCAACTGATCAGCCCCTTCAAAACCCCTTGCACATCCTGGTGACATACAGCAATCGAGGGGTCTGGCTCTCTGCACCGGAGTGTAAATCTGCTCAATCTGACTGCAAATTATCAGACCTTCTTTTTTTTTCTACTCACTCAAGTAGGCACAGAGGGTTGAGAGTCATTTGCTCAGACAGAGCTAACCAGTAAGGGAAGATTAGAATTAGTGCTTTTGTGACCTGTTTGTTCTAATACCTTTGCTCTTGACACTGCTTGAAGTGTCAAAGAAGCTGGGACAGGTGAGGCACCCCCCAAACATCCAACGTAGCAATGACAAATGGAGCGGAGTTGCTCAGCCTTCCYGCCATGCCCTTAACCTTCTGTCATCTATATCCATATTTATGATTAATCTGTGGAGCGAGGTAGATACAAGTTCACAGTCAGGAGCCAGAGATACATGGATATATTTAGAACGAGGAGAAGGGGGAAAAAGAAAGGCAGGATTATCAATCTAGCATTTAGTTTATCAAATTAAGAGCGACAGTCTGATGTGCATTACATGGGTCAAAGCTGCTTAGTACGGGACACGAGATTCTTTGACCTGCCCCACTTACAAGATGACCTTCTTATATAAAAAGATGCACTCCYCAAGCATGAGTCTTAATTTACTGTACACAAACCTGAACATCAAACAAAAGGTATGGAGAGCATCCTAAGGACTCTTCTTGCCACTTGCTCTCTGTGTGTGCCCACATGCTATTATGAAGAGAAAGCCTCCAGGTCGCAGCAGGGATGTTTATTTCTGAGCCTCTGTGTGGGTGTACAAAGGATATCTGGCACCATCAGCCTGCTCAGCTTAGTGCCCTAACATTTTCCAAAGACAAAGAAAGAGAGAGCAAAAAGGAGATGCGTTTGAAATAGAGCAATACACAAATGATACTTTCAGACAGGAGCTGTACACAGAGAGCATGGGAGCTTTCAGAGCAAAGGGGCTTGCATGWGTGTGTGTGGCTTCTCTTAATAGTTTCATCCCGGACAGAATGAAAGCTCACAGCAAGCAGTCCTCTCATCAGCACACTTCTGTGAAAAYGAAAAAGCATTCCCAGCCTTTTTCTTTCTTATACTCTCAAGTTATTCCAAAAGCGAGTTTCCACATGACTCTTATAGCTGTTATCCACCTGCTGACTGTGTTTTCCAAATGCAGGAAAAAACGTCTAGAAATGTCATGATTTTTTGTAATTACCCAAAGGGAATTCCCTCCTTGCTCCAGCTAGGCTTGATTAATCTCTTGGGAACAATGAGGTAGTTAAGGTAAAAGAGGAGTTTCTCAGTGGCCATATAATCAAAATATTTGAGGCTTACAGAAATTACACTAAGATGATTTGGCCCCTGCACCTCAAATCTTTCACCTTGAGCTTAACAAACACTTGTGACTGATCCATGTGGTTTCAACTCCAGCCCTTCCCAGTGGAGTCTTTGGAAGTGGCCTGATCTGTGGACAAAGGACATTTAATTCACAGCCTAGTGCTAAGGCTCTGCAGGTCAGAGGTATGGCAAAGCACTGTCAAAAAAAATATAAGAGTCCACAGTCCTCAAGGGGAGCAAAGATGTCTTCTGACAAAATAGAGAGCAGGTCTCACCATCCCAAAATTTCACAGCTCCAGGGAGGAAAAGAGCAGGAAGAGTTTGTACAGTCTGAGAAAATATGAGGATAAAAGTACATTGCTCATCTGGAGTTCATCCCTTCTGTCACTGGAGACTTTTTCAACAGCAAAAATACATCCCCATCATGTGTTTTATGGAGAGCAAGATAATCCATTACAAGGATAAGAATGACACAAAAGACAGTACAAGATGCTGGTCRAGGAAACCAGTAAATAATCTTTTAAATTATGTATTTAGCTCCCTCAAGCCATGTCCCTTTCTGGGCATATTCTACTGAATATGTTCACTGACCAGAACATTTACAGAAACAGTTGGTGTTAAGGGAACAGTAGAGACTATTTGCTGAAAGCACCTTCTAAACCCAGAAACTAGAATAGATGCCCTGGAAAACCACCTCTGAGTTTGTAACTGTACATTAAGATGTCCCTGTGCTGCTCTGCTAATCTCCTAGATGAAAATTGCTCTGAAACAGGCAATGTACAGCAGGCTTTCCTCAAAGAGAATGTGCCTTTACATGCCCAGAGATTTGCAGGCCTGCTTAGGAACAAAAACCAGAGACGTAGTCAGAGAGCCATTTAGCAGCAGTTCGCTTGGAAACAGCACAACCTATTGATCCTAGGTCACAAGGAAAAACAAACAGYCCAGACATTACATGGGCTCCTGAGAAAAGCTCCAGGAGCTGGGAAGCAGCATCTCTGATATCCCAAAATGCTGAACACAGGGYAAGAGCAGTCAGCAAAAGACAACAATAAATCCCCAAGCCAAATTATGGTGATCGCAGTTCCTGCCTACCCCCGATAGAAATGACATTGAATCCAACGGCCCCATAAGAGAAAAATACCCCATCAATTCTAGAACAAATAATAGAAAGTAGTTCTTCAGGTGTCAGTCCTAGAGCCTGAGATGGAAGGATACAGCACYGAGTCCGGGCTTTCCAGCCTGCACCAGGACACTGCAGAGCCCACCTTGGCCAGAAGTGTGGAAGGCAAGTAGATCACATCAGATTTAATAACTGCCACCTTTTCCTTCAGGATTTCTGAGACTAAGCAGCTCCATCTCTGCTATGTTCATGTAACCCTTCAAGGAGACGTGACCCCAGAACACCGACTCACAACCAACATCTGTGGGGAGGACATGTCTGTTTGCAGGGCAGACTGCAGAAGCTGTGCTAATCCCCAGTTCTTTTTGGGAAATGAAAGTCCTTGACTCAAGCATGAATGATACTGGCAAAGATCCCATTACTGTAAAGCTCTCTGCCAGCCAGCCACCTCTCCCCCTCCCCCTTTTTATATCTCTAAGGTCACTAAACTGCAATTTAGTCATCATTCTTTATAGAGCATGAGCAGATATGAAACATCTGGAAACTGTTGTAGTCACAATTTGAGATACACATCCCGAAGGAATTTAACTGCATAGGAATGGGATGAAGTATTTTTCACCTCGAGGTCACTGCAGCTGGAATGCATTCTCGGTAACTAGTTACTGGGTACTAACAACTCTTAGACAGCCACCTATGAAATGAGTTAGAAGGTCTCAGTACAACTCCCAGTGAGATGAAAACTTCAAACCAAAGATCACCTCAAAATGTCCACYAGACATCCTTCTTTCTGGCAGTATCAGTGAGGAAAAGTGGGCCATAAAAATTTCACTCTTTGTTTAATTCCAAATGTGGTCCCTCTAGAGATGAACTGTGGCCTGCTGATAGGAAAGAAATTTGCCCTGCTGCTACTTTTGCTTTGTAAGTAGGCAACAGCAGTCCCCAAACACATAAAGAAATATTCCCAACCTGACATAAAAATGTATTTATGTAAAAAAGGGAGCAGAAGTTTTTTTTTTCAAACTCTTGCAGAAGCCAGCGCCAGCATCAGTCAATTACAAGAGAAAGAATTTTCTTACYTGACCCACACTATAGAAAGTTAATTTAAACTTTATCTTCATTAATCTCACTTCTTTTTATTTACTTCATTCAGAGGCTGGAGAGTTAAACACGAGGTATTTTTGAATAATTAAATGAAGGAGGAAGCACTATGTTACTGACAAAGCTCCTAATCTTCCTTATTTATTAATAGTAGCTGCGTTAAGACTGCCTGTCCTTAATCCYGGCTCTCACCATGCAAATTCAGAGCATCAGAAATAGAAGAGGCTAATTGAGGCCCTAATGCCAGGAAGAGAGACCATGTCMGTGTCAAAAGCTGTAAAGGGCCCGATCCAATCAGCACTTGGATGTGGAGCTGCCAAGAGAAGCCTTGCTGGCTTGGGAAGAGAGGCCATCARTTTGGCTCTTTGGGATCCAAGTCTTGCCTCAGGAGATTTGGACAAGCCCCACTCAGCTTTTCTGGTGCCCGAGATGCTTCATTTGGCACCACACCACATTCAGGGGCGGCTGTTTTGTTTGGTTTTGAGGAGTTCCCGGTCACCCGTTGGAACACTCCCTGCCAGTCCCTGCGGCCGCTCTTTGGCACTGAGCGACTGACAGCCCCTGGGAGGGGCGCGGATGGACTTCCCAGGCATCCCCCCTCTGTGCATCCTGGCAGCTTGTTCACCTGCCAGCTTCGTGCATAGGTCCTGCCTGCCTTGCAAATCCAGCTGCAGGTATGGGTGAGTTGGAGACTCTGCTATTGCAGAACCTAAGCTCTTCCCTCTTCCCCGACACCCTCCCCGAAGACCCAGCCGCCTAATCAAATTCTTTGGCTCAGCTTATGAGCTCTGACAAGATCGCAGCCCAAGGAGGCTTGAGTACAGACTCAGCAATCCTGACTACATCCAACCCAATTTAGCCGTGCGCTGGGCGCATCACGCGCGCGGTAAAGACCTAATCTAAAGGTAATCATTAATTCGTTACTGCCACAAGGATATGGCAATCAGCAATAGGATGCTGATTGTTTGGAGGATCAAGTAGTGGATTTCTTTCTTTTTTTAAACAATAACCATTCTTCCCAGTTGTAACCACTTTATAGACATACTGTAGAGCCAATGGCAAAAGTGCTCACAAATTCTTTTTGCCCAAAGACTTTTTCACCTTATGTAAAATGACCTTTTGGAACTTACTCTTGCATATTAAAAAAAAAAAAAAAAATTAAAAATAGGGCAAAAACGAGCAAAGCATTTATAGCAACAACAGAGTCATCATCCATGTTTGATAAAGGACTATAAACCTTCATGCTGGCAGGCATAAGATGGTCATTAACCTCATTCAGTCAGAAAGAAAATGTCTCCTGTGAACAGGTAATTCTGTTATGGTGTAGTACAGGCTTTCTTGCACCTTTCTGAATTATTTGGCAATTACTGGAGCCCAGATATTGCATCTGTCTAAACCAGACCAGCAACTCTGATGTTCCTGTGTGCAGCAAATCACAGAGAAGTTGAGCCAATGATTGAGCAGTGCCAAAGGCTCTCGCCACTACCTCTGCTGAATTTTGGGTGTGTAGCCCTGCCCATACACCCTCCCAATCAGTGCATATGCAGAACCTGATATGACTCCTGCAAGTACAAAAAGGGGATAGGAAAAATAAATCTACATTAAACTGGCCTTCTGCATTCCATCCTGATTCACAGAAATGTAAACTGCAGAGTTTACTCTGAGGATTAGCACAATTTAGCCTCCGCAGAAGATGATCTCAGAAAACAAAGCTATTGAAGACAGAGAGCAGGGAAGGTCAGGTGCTGGTCCTTTCTCTTCGCTTCCACCATATTAGAAAAGAAGCACAAGCTCGTAACTCCTCTGTAACAAATTTTCCTCTTTACTCCTGTCTCTCAGGTTAGCATTTCACCTGGATCTACATTTTCCCTCAAAAGTATCTCATCCAGCCTTTCTCCAGTGTATGTAGCCAGATTCATCTAAGAGAAATGCCACTTCATGGAACAGAAATTATATGTGAGAATTTTTACCCCCGTTGCAACACCCTTTTCAGCTACCCCTCATATAATGTCAGTTCATGTGGCAAGTCAATGTAATGCAAAAAAGTAGTCCCAAACTATTCCCTCCATTTCTCAGCTCCTTTAGGACAGGATTTGGACACCACAACATAAGAAAGATATGAAACTATTAGAAAGTGTCCAAAGGAGGGCCTTGAGGTCAAGCCGTATGAGGAGTGACTGAGGTCACTTGGTCTGTTCAGCCCGAGGAGACTGAGGCTCGGAGACCTCATGTCAGTCTACAACTTCCTTGTGAGGGGAAGAGGAGGGGCAGGCACTGATCTCTGTGGTGACCAGTGACAGGACCTGAGGGAATGGTCTGAAGTTGTGTCAGGGGAGGTTGTGRTTGGATATCAGGAAAAGGTTCTTCCCACAGAGGGTGGTTGGGCACTGGAACAGGCTCCCCAGGGAAGTGGTCACAGCACCAAGCCTGACAGAGCTGAAGAAGTGTTTGGACAATACTCTTGGGCACACGGTGTGACTCTTGGGGATGCTGCTGTGCAGGGCCAGGAGCTGGACTCGATGATCCTTGTAGGTCCCTTCCAACTCAGCATATTCTGTGACATAGTATTTGCTCGGTTTTAACCAGCTCCTCCCCAGGGCTAACTGGTTAAACCCCGTAATGGCCTCTGGCAGCTGATCTAGGATGGGTGACCATCCTAGATCTGTTTCTAGGATGGGTGACCATCACAAGCATCACTGGCTGCATTTTGGGAAAGTGCTGAAAAAATGTACATCTCATTGTGGACTATCTCTAACTTCAACTCTGGCAATATTAATCTGTAAATTCTTAGGAGATTTTGTTTCCTTCTGGGCTGGAARTATCCTCAGAGCTATCCCTTGTGGCATATTCTAGCACATTTGCTTCTGGTAACTGCATTTTTTCAGAGGATCCATCAACACAGTTATGATGGGGAGGATGGGCAGGGCAGACTGCACATGTGATGTTCCCCCCTTTAGGCCAATACAACAGAGAGAAGCAGGTATCCACAGAGCCAAAGCCATCAGCAACAAGACCTTAAGACAGAGAGCCAGGACTTGCCGTGGAAGGCTGTAGCAGGCTTGGATCCCTGTGGATCAGGCACAGTGCAGAATCAATGAGACCTAGTTGCCACTAGGCTCTCTAAAACCACTGACAGATGAGATGGACAGAAGCCTGAGCTTGTACCTCCTTAGGCATCACTGTCTCTCCAGATAYGTAGACAGTGAAGAGAGAGATGGCAATGAAAGTTGGGCGGAAGGGAGTGTCATGGGGAGGGATCAGCTACATTACCTCCCTACTGACCTCCARATACTGCTCAGTGGCAGGATAGGATAAGAGAGCAATTTGGATCTGAGTATTTTTCCCAGGAAGGGATCCCTGAGGGCTGTTAAGGATATGGTCTCTCTCGCTTCCCTCTCAGCCCTGCACCACCTCATCCCCCAGCCAAATGCAGCAGTGAGAAGCCAGCAGGCTGCTGCAGTCACAGCCTCCTCTCTCCAGTGAGAGCTGGGGCCTGACAGCCCAGCAAAATGACCCACTTCTTGCCGACTCAGACAAAAAAGCTCCACTTAGGCCCCAGGAAAGTGTCTCTAATAAGGCCATCCGTTAGCTGTGTCGCCCGGACCCCTTTCAGCTATCCTTCATCCCTGCCCTCCCTCCCTGCACCCGCCATTAATGCAGTCAGCACGCAGGAGAATGAAGCCGTCGGGCTCAGTAAATATTACCGAGCTCCACACAGGGAGCACAAGGCCATTATTTAGACTCCCAGGTCCTGGGTATGTTTTGATCACACCAATTTAGCAAACAGAGGTAAAAGAAAACAACTGGCTAGTGGCTGTCTGCCACACCTATGTGTGTCCTGGTCTGTGAAATCCCAAATCCCCCTGAACTGGCCAAAGCATTGCATGCCTGGGAGAATGGGAGTGCTGATGGCAAACCCTGGCACGAGTGGCCCAGTGGGGGACAGCATTAGATCGGACCCCAACAAAAGGTACTTGAAATACAGCAGGTCAAAACTCACCCCTGCTCAGCCAATGAAGGCAGTTGTTCCAAAGCTTTTGGGTCTTGCAGCTGTGGGGAGGAAATGTCTTTTCTTCCCCTTAAACCTGGCTCTCCAGTTTCCCTCATGTATGTCTGTAGGAGTCTACTTATGTCTCTCCCTATCAGAAATCCTACGATGCTGTTCTGCAGCTTGAGCTATTCCAACAACCCCTGCTGCTTAACAATGCACACTTCTCTAAACCACCCATCCCCTGCTTTTAAGTCTTCCCTGTATTTGTTCCAGATGAGTTTCCTGCCGTCTTCTGTGGCCCTTGCCCCACACCAAGCTCTTCTTTCTCTCTCCATGGAATAACATGCCTTTGCCTGGGAGTTAGCTCCTCCTCAGCTCCCACTGTGTACAACAGCCCTGCTGCCAGCTCAGCCATATCTGCTGCTTCCCGACTCAGCTCAGACCTCATCCTCTCCCTAGCTCCAGGCTGTTCATGGCCCCCTCTCCCCACTGCTCTGTTTTCGGCTCTTTGACTGGAGGCTCTAATATACTCATTTACCCACTGTTGTGAATTGTTTTGCTCTGTAAGCACTTGAGGTACAGTTTGTGGGGGGAAAAAAAATCCTCAAGAAAATAAAGTTGTGCTGCATGATATTTTGAAGGAAAAAGAGGCGAGCAGGTCTCATGAGAACTGGGTATGGATTTACCTTGCACATTCCCACAGGCACAGGCACAGAAAAGTGCAGGCTGATAAATCCCTTTTATTACCTGCATCGGTATCTGAAGGCAGGAGGATTTTTTTCAAGTCTGGCCAGTCCCCAAAGTGTCAGATCCAAGGGCGACATTTGAAATTCAGTGGTGAAAGAGGAAGACAGAGACGGACAACAGTGACCATGTGTCATCAGCCCAGAGAATGTGCCAAAGCCAGAGAGACAACACATCAAAATAGCTCATGGAGCTCCCAATATAATTAAAGAGTCACTAATATCTCATGGAGCACTCTGAGAAAAAAAAAAAAGGAAAAGAACCTGCTCGGCACAAACGGATGGCACGACTGCTGAGGCAGCAGCATGAAAGCTTAGTTCCTTCCACACCAAGCAAAGCTCTGCATCCTCAAAATGCAGCTCTAGTCAGAAAAGTGACTATGCAAGAATGCTGGGTTTTCTGCACATTCAATCTCTCCCCTGGGCTGCTCAAGCAGAGCACTCTGCACTTGCTTGACTAAAATAAACACATGCTCCTTTTTTCTCCTGACACTCCTGAAGGAGCCAGGACAGCTCTAGAAGTGGGACTGTTTTGCCAGCAACACCAGGAAAGCTTCACCTAACTACAGGTTAGGTAGGCTGCAGCACCCCTGCAAAGAGCCCAGCCTGCCTCTGAGATTTAATCATTTCCTAATCTGGCTTTGGTAGGGAGAAAATGCTGAAAGAAAGGTTGGATGGAGGCAGAACCCCAAGCCAGGCACTTCTGTTAGAGAGGGCTCCTAGGGATGAGGTAAAACCATGCTAAGGTGCATTACTATGAACACAGACCATCACACAGGCTGCTGTCACTGTCCCTGAGCTGGCGATCTTTCAACCCGACCTCAGTACCCTCCCCATTACTCATTCTACTCACTAACATGTCGCTCTCACAAGGCGCTGAGAAGAATTTGCATCTTTTCAAAGCAGCTTCCCCCCAAGGCCCAGCAAAAGGAGCGAGGCAGTGACTGAATAGCATACCTTAGCCTGAATCCTGAGTTGTGCTAATGGGCTGTGCTCTCACGCCGTGGAGAAAGGGTTGGGACACAGCCCCGCTCCTCCTCACTAGGGGAAGCAGCACCTTCTTTTCTATTGCCCTACCATCTAGGCCACTGCCTCCTCCTTGAGGATTGCCTGTCTCCTTGGCTGAGAACACAGATCTGCCTTTTATCAGCCAGTGGAGCAGAGGAAAAAGGGCAGCAGGGAAAGAACATTTAATTTTACCCTCTGATAAGGGAAACGAAAATCCTTGGTCCATCTAGAAGTACCTGATCTCTCCTCAGATGCACTGGTAACAACATCTTAAGGTCAAACTGTAAATCATGTAAAACATCTTTATCTCCTCAAACCAGTCTTTCTTTGTGTTTCTTTTCCTCTTTCATTTTTAGGAGACAGAGTATCTGAGGACATTCAACTCCTGCATTGCAAGTTTCCTACCTAAATGGGGAGATGCTTCTCTTAGTCAGCTGAAACACCTAGCATCCCTGCACTACAGGAGGGGCAGCAGGCCTGTGACTTGCAGGACCATGCAAGTGTACCAGCTTATCTGAGACTCATGGCCTGCAGGTTCCCTTTCCTGGGAAGGTGATTTGATTGTCAGAGCAGCACTGAGGGACTTGAGTAAAACATGTATGGTGTGAGAATGAAGGACTAAGGGAATGGTTTATGCCAATATATCACAACTTTGATTTATAAAAGTGACTCCTAGTCTGACTCAGCTTAGCAATCCTTTACCATGTCATCAGCCAGATGCTTTCCTACCTTAACTAAATTCCTGAAGTGGCCCCTGAATTCCTACAGTGGAAAGTCTTGCAATATTTCCGTATTCTTATCAACTCTAAAATCAAGTATCTGCACCAAAAGCAGTGCTGACCATGCAGCGACCTGTCTTTGCAGTAAGCTCCTAGAGAGAGACAGTAGGAGTTGCTTGCAATGAAGCAAACCTTAAGACTGTTTTTCAGCTAGTTTAAACTGCAGTAGCCAAAACATACGAGATCGAAGCAACCCTGTGTTCAAAGAGAGTCAGGAGTGCATAAGCACATCATGTGGGCATACTGCTCTCTGCCTGTGCCCTGCTATCCTCATGCAGATACGAAAAATCCCCCCAAACACTCATGATGTCACACCTGGACAAGACCTAGCAGGATTTTGGCTGAAGCGGCCCAGTTTCCCTCGCTGTCGTTAGCTGGCGTTTGAGGTAGCGGGATGAGAAACTGTCAATAGACTCCGCTGATGACCTGCAGAAAGCCTCTCCGCTGCTCCCATCCGACAGGGTTTAATTTTTAATTCAGCAAAGCARTGACAAGGACGGAGCCTGCCAAGGCCAGGCAGCAGCGCAAATTGGGCAGGACAGGCTGAATTGATCTACAAGGAGGAAATGAAGACGCAGCAGAAACTTTGGGCTGTAGGCAGCAATGGGGCAGCCTGTGGAGGGGGAAGAGAGAGAAGCATGGTGAGGGAATCGCAGAGATAGAAACAGAGCAAGGACAAGACTATAGGGGGGAACTTATTGGCATTTGGACAGCATAGGAGCTTAGTGCTTCTATCCCAAGAAAACCGTCTGGTTCAGGCTGCATGGTACATGGACCATATGGATCTCATTGCTGGCATGTAATATCTATGGTCCCTGTGCCAGAAGCTGCTGCACGGTACCACAGGAGGCTGCCCAAAGATAGCCTGGCACTGCACTGTAGGCACTCCACAGAGAGCAGCAGGGGATGCTCAACTCCAAGTTCTGGCTTGTTTAGCGACAGGTAGAAATGTCACCACCCATTCAACTCCCCAGCAAATTCTGTCCTTCCCAAGCCAAACCTGAGAAGTAAAAAGTACAGCTATGTTACTCACACTCAACTACAGATTAAAGCAAGCTGGTCAACAAGATTAGTTGGAGGGGTTTGCTACTGGCATTAGCATTTATCATCACTAGGCTAAACATCCAAATCGAGGGGAAATTACAAAAGTGGCCTCAGCCTGACTGAATGCCCTGCTCACACACACACACAGGCCACTCTGAGAGTGTGTTTGCCCCAGTGACAAGAGCAGATTTTCCACAGTGACAGTACAGATCTTGTAAAAAAAACCTCGTGAACTAGCACATAAAGTGAAGTGCTCAAACACCTAACACAACCACTTGGGCCAGCTGCTGAGAGCACTTAATGAGTATGCTGTCTGACATTTTAATTATTCAACAAGTAGTGCGCTACTTAATTGGCATTTTTCAGTGGTAGCTGTAAATATAGCCCTTTCTGCCAGTTCGTGTCAGACAGACAAGAAACCTCAATGATGCTTTACAAAGTGTTGAAACATCTCAGAATTTGCCAAATCATTTCTAGCAAATGGCTCTGGAGAATACTGAAAGTTTCCAAAACTGCAGAAATGAAATATTTAAATATGGATATTTTGCCAAGTTTGATTCTCATTTTGACCAGTCTTTTCAAGCATCAAGGATTGGCAGAACTTTGTTATTGCCATGTTTAATGCTTGCAGCAAAAAAAAAAAAGGCAAAACCAAGCATAAGCTGACTGTATCCAGTCATCCGTCTGTCACTGGGCTGAAATTCTGCTCAGATTCATTAGGTGGCTTTCACAAATYTTGAATGAATCTGATCCCCAGTTAGAAGCAGAATGGTATCAATAATGCCTCTATGTTATGACTTGATGAAAATGCTTGTACATTATCTGAGAATCAGAATATAATCATGTAATAAGCAGAATGAAATCCTTGGAAATAAATGCTGTCAAGCAAAATGAAAGCCACACTATTTAGAAACAACAAAACAGTATTAGTAATACAGTGGTAAGACTGAAATAGTTCAAAAAAACGCCCTGAAAATGCTCTTTATTCTGTATTTTGTGACAAGAAACAATGATACTCTGAAGGCAAGGCAGCAGATTCCATGGTATTCTCCGTGCCCAGAAGTGAATGGAAGCAGCAGTTTTTGTACTCTATGCTATAAGAAATAATTCATTTTACCATGTGTGCTGCTCTTAACAAAGAAAGGAAGCCTCCATTTGGAAAGCGAAGCATGAACTCTTACTGAGCATTAGCAATATCAAAGCTCACATTCACCACAATAAATAAATAAACCCTCTCATCTGTACAAATACACCACAAGACCATAATTATACCTTGCTATGTTTGGTCTCCACTTTTTCTTGCTTCCCTTGCAGGATTCAAGGATCCATACATACATACCATGAAGGGAGACAGGACTACAATTTATCTGACATGGCCACAAAAGTATTAAAGTAGCTGGGGTCACTGACAACAGCAGCACTAAAGCACAATGACACAGACTTCAAAGAAAATTAGCCATTCTGGACACTTCACAGTCTCATTCACAGCCCATGCCAACATCTTAGGTGCTGACATCTCACTTCTATCAGTAGTTCTGAAGTTCAAATTAGGTCAGGTAGGACTACCCAGGCTTCAGTCACACATGTGATTCCTCTATAGACAAAACCTCCTCAGCCACTTAGATGCTTTTGACAATTCCATTCCACCCACCATATATAATAGACCCGATGTAGTCGGCTTTTGATATGCAAAACTAGTATGGATGAAAACTTTGCAGGGGTGGAAACAAATGGGTAGAAACGTCAGCAAAACATGAGCAACATCAGCAGAATTTGCCCTCGCTATAATGGAAGCAAGAACACAGTTTAGTCACAAGATAATACAAACTTCACTTGTAGTCTAGAAGAAACTGCAAGCGTTAGATTAGTCGTAGGAGGCCTTCCTTACTGCTTCCTCACAACAGGAAATACATGGAACACCATAAATACATTGAGGGTAGCAAAACAGAGTATAAAGGCTCTAACTTTGTGTTTGCTTACTCCACTTGCTGAAGTTACATAAAATCGGTGTAGTGGCATCCGAGCTACACGGAGAGGGAGCCCATCCTCCAGTTCCTGTCCAGTTCTGCTAGCCTCCACAAACCCCAGTGTTGTGCTGTGTGGGGATGTTATCTGTGAGGCAACAGCCCTTTCCATGCCCACTCTGACATCCTCTGGAATTGAGGCCGTTCTGAGCAACAGGGTCTTGCATTATGTTTTGCTCCTAGAAGAGCTGTTTAAATATTTTCATTAGAGGCAGAGTATTTTTGGATGATAAAGATAATTAAGTGCTGAAAGCATAGCGATCCAATTGACACCGAGAATAAGAGATATGAAGTATTTCTAATAAAAACAGAACACCCGGTGGGATTTGAACTCACTCTGTGTCATTACAATTTGAGGCAAGTGCTGCATCCATGATGAGACTAACACAGTCTCTTTGCTGGGTCTGCAATTTACTGGTCTTATATTGCCTTCCTTGGGTCTCCCCTGTTGTTCTCCAAATGCAAAAATTATATACTACTGATCACTGCATGCAAACTGAAATTGATTTGCTTAAATGAAAACAAGAGTTATAAAGTTTGGGAAGACCTGTTTCCTAGTTGATGCCAACATCTATAACCTGTTTCCGACTTCATTATCCCTGCTCTCAATTTCCTGTGTGTTTTRTTTCATCGGTGGGTTAAAAAAACACAGCTACACAATGATGATGGTGATGGTGGTGAAGAAAGCAGCTCCTGCTCTTTAGATGTCTGCTCCCCCATACGTAGTGTCAGAATGATTAGAGTGTCTCATGTGATGAGAGTGATTAGATCTGTGCAAACACACACAGAGGAGGGAAGAGGTTGGCTTTGACAAAGCACTTAATTACCCAGGTTCTCCCACCATGTCTGGTCCTATCACAATAGAAACAAAACTCCCTCTGTTCTCCTGGGAGGGAATCACTGCCGTGCCTTTCTGCACCACCACTGTAAATCATGCCATATAGTTCTGTGCCACCCAGCTATAATTTGATAAATACCAGAATGAGTCCAGGCAATAAATCTGTTGGGTTTTAATTATAAGTGTGCTTCTCTAAGTGTGGGGCTGGGGCTGGGCTGTTTTTCAGCTTCTGCCAATACAAATAATGTACATCTGCTCCTTCGGCCCCGCCAGTATTATTCTTTCTTGGGAAATCCTCCATTACTGCCTTACTACCAGGACTACCCTGGCACATTGATAGCTGTCTCAGGAGCCTAAACATCCAGTGAAAAGGGAAAAGCTGTTTCCCTCTTCCTACTCCTGGGTCAGGAAGCCCTACCCYGAGCAGCATTAGAAAACACTATGTCAGTGTTGAGTCACCTCTCCTGTAATCTTGATTTCCATTGATACTGCCTATGTTGGCAATTTTGTCAGTGCTCCATGAATACATGGGCAGGTTTTTTTCCCAAAAGTCCCAGCTTCTAAAGTTGGATGATCAACCAGAAACCTTTCAAGCTTTTCTTTCAAGTACAAACATTAAGTTTCTAGCTGTTATGGTTTTAAATGAAAGCCTGTAAATTCACACTAACAAAGCAGAAAGCAAAAAGACAGAACTCAAATATATTCTGCCTTTCAATATTTTAAAAAACATTTTTGCAGATCCTGTTCTTGCTTCTGAATAGTTGAGCACAACCCTATGGATGGTATTAAGAGAGCATTTGCTATAACCAAAGGAGGTGGAGGTTTGTGCATGTAACACCATCGGAAGAAAAAAATAATGCAACAGGCACAAGGATATCTCCATATGGGATCATCTGTGAGAAACCACATGTGCCAGAGCTTATAGCAATACAAGCATGTATATGCACCTTTGCATGCACATGGAGCAGTGCATGCATCAGCAAAAGGAGCAGGCAACAAAGAGAGACACCAAGGGAATCTCTGTGTATGAACACGCCTGCACTCCCAAAGGTCAGTCTGCTCTCCTCAGATTTAATTCCCTTTCTCACTGATACTGTTCAGAAGTAAATGTTCRCTTTTTATTAAAAATCAAAAGCAGAGGGGCTCATAATCCTCCTGACTCCAGTTCTTCTCATATAAATGAAAAGTTTAGCTTAGAGCAATAGCAGGTAAAATCAGACTGAAAGCAGAAGYTAATTCTCAGGAGATATGGAAAAGCTAAACAGCATTTGGGGATAGTTTTGTTTGTATGTCTACATTTCTCATTAGCTAAATTCTTATTATTATTCATTTTTAAATAAAGAATTCAGTAAATCCTCACACATTGCAGCACATTTTTGGAAATCATTTTCCAGTGATATAGGAAATCAACTCTATTCTCCCTTTGCAAAACTAATTCTGTTCTAATCACTGCAAAGAGATGGCACTGCACTAATTTCACAGATCTCACTTATTTAATATGTTCCCTCCTTACTTGGAGTCTCCATATAGCCCTCTTCCCTCCTCATTCTCACTGCTAATACAGAAAATCTTCCCTTTGAAGCACTACCCTGGTTTTAATGATATTTCCCTTATTTAGCGTAACCTTCAGAGCGGGGACCATGTTAAAAATATTATCAGCAATACTGCCAGCTTAAACTACCAAAAATATAATTGCAGAAGGTGGGAAGAAGGAGGAGAAAGAAACAAAGAGGAAGAGGTTTCTAAGACTTTCAGTTATTTTGGGTGATAATTCCAAGTTCCCTTCTGCAAACATAGACAACAGAAAGTTAAAGAAGATGGAGATTCCTTCCTAAGAACATACTCTCCACGTTCAGGTTTCAATTACAACATCAAATAAGATCCAGTATAATACTGACAGTGAGCAACACTGCACTACTTTCTTCCTCATTCCTTTATCCCCTTTTCCTTCCCTGCCCATGTCAGCTACAGCAGACTGAGACCTTGCCCCAGATTTCCACGTCAGCCAAACGACAAACACAGGCCGGGCGATACCAAGCAACAAAGCTCAATCTGTCTTGAAGTTTCAGTTTTTCTAACTCCCCCAGTTTGGAGTGCTCCTACTCTGAAGTCAAATTACAGAGGAAGGAGCATGCAAAGAGAGTACGTCCAAAGGTAAGAGAGATCCAGGTGTAACACTGGAGTGACAGCTGCTTGCCCCGTCCCTGTATCACAGATCTCTTGCTCCTGGTAGCTGAGTCCTCACTGTAATGAAGTTAGTAGGGCAGAACTGAGATCAGGTTAGTGATCTTCTATCAGAGGCTCCCATGCATGGAGGGTTAACCTACGTATTTCTTTCCACCCTGCTTTTCGACATCTGTCACAGCTATGGTAAACACAGCACCAGAAAGGGGAACAAATTATTTAAGTGCCTTGCATACAACTTCTGGCACTCTCTGGTTTTCAAGCAAACATTCCGGCCATTCACACTTGGTCCCAGTGCCTGTTTGACCAGGTTTAAGTGGGCAGCTCCTCCCTGGGGTTCTTCAGGAGCATTGGGCAGATCAGATTTTCCTTACTAAAAATACCACTTAAAAAAGTACAATTCACAGTGTAGATCATGCAACACTCTCACTAGAGTTGTGGCAAGGACTTTAACATTACCCCTCCAGCTTTACTGAGCTTGAAACAACACAGATATTCCTATGTGTGCTATACCTTTACTTCCACAGGTATAGGCCAGAACGCTCCTAGCTTGTAACCAAGTAATTTGCTTGATGCTACACCATTCATGTCCTCAGCTATCCAGTCCTGACATTCATGGTTCTCTGTTCTCCTTGAGATGTCCTTTTACCCCTGCTATACTGAATCTCCTTCTCTTGCTTCTCTCTGTCCCAGGCACCTGTAGGTTTTGTGTGAATAAGCTCTGAAAGATAAGCTAAGCTGAACTCATTCGCTTTGCAGCTGCCTGTCCTCTCCATGAGCCAGCCTGTGAACAGTAACATGCCTTGGCATTACCTATGCAATTTAGGATTTTACACTCAACTAAATTCTTTCTCAACAGCTTCTCCTTCTTCTTCATCTTCTTCATAGTCTGTAAAGACCTCACTTTTATTTTTAGCCAGTCCCATTAGCTCAGACTCTCATATCAAATTTTCTGCCTTCTTCTCTACGCCTTTTTGAGTTCTCTGATGTTGAGAGAACCAAGAAGATAGAGTGGACAGAATGATAATCAGGTGGTGTAGGAGTCTACGCTGTAGACAGATCCCTGTCACTGATCTGCCTCAACTGTCAACCATTAAAATTACAAATTGCTTCACCACTTTTTCCAGAGCTTCCTAAACTGTGAACCTACTCTTACTACCTGCTGACTTACCTGTCTGAGCAGAGTCAGTCCCTGGACATGATCTCTTCTGAAGGAGCTATGCAGCAGCTACTGCATTATGTATCTAGGAAAGGATGCTGCAGAGGTGTCAATGAAGGAAATGGGATGAGTTACATAAAGAGGAATACTGACTGTATCAACATGGCAAATGCTGCCTGTCTCTTTGGCTAAATAGGAAAATAAATCTGCTCTCTTCATGAAAATCTATTGTTTTCAAAGACAAAAAGAGATGAAGAAAGAAGTGATTGCTACCAACCCCTTTTTCATATTACAGCCCAACAGCTCAAAAACTCATCAAGGAGGTAAGTCTAATTCTGTTTGCTGTCTAAGGAGGTTCAGTTCATCCTTTTCCATTCCCAGAGGAATGCCTATAATCTTCACTAGTGTTCACAGGATACTAGGCTCTTCCTGTTGAAGCTGCCATGCCTGAGTAAAAAATTAACGGGGCCAGAGAAAGGAAGAACCGCACACAGCCCGATGATCACCACACTCCCATCTATGTCCCYCAGACTCTGCTTGAAGATTGAGTGGCTCAGTTTCTCATTTTTAGCTGGAGTGGGGTTCTTCTGATGTTGGACAGAAATACAACTGCAAGTACATGGATATAAATGCTGGTAAACACTAGAAATGTGTATATATTTCTCTACATAGAAATGGGCATCAATGAAGAAGTAGACTTGGATTTAAGAGCCAAGAGTAGCAGTTGGGCAAGACTTTGGTACCTATTATCCTTCTGAGGGTTTAACCATCAATTTCCCTGTTCCCCATCTGTGAAATAGAGTAATTTTACTTCCTTGCACGCCTGAGATACTCTGACAATGCATTAAAAAGATTGAGAGGTACTCATATACTAGGGCAATGAAGGCCACACATCTGCTTAAGACAGCTCACTGACTAACAACTATCAGAAAAGAGATCCCTACAACCAGTGTACGAAATCACCGGCCTCACATCAACTTCCTTGCAAAGTACAGATGGAGCAGAGGCCCTCTGGAGATTCCCCACCACGTAACATGTCTTCCTCCTCTAAGTATAGGCTCATCTGACACTAATTCAAGATGAGAATCACTCTGCCTAAGAGCAGATTTTAACAAGCTAATGTGATGGTTTCTCTACTCAACACAGTACAGTTGTTAGAAGGCAGCTGGGTAATCCCATTCCAGGTTTCTTTGGGGAAGCAAATCAAGAGCTGTTCATGGCAACAGTGCAGAAATCCCAGCTTCACTGATGAGTGACTAATGTTCCACCAGTAAGATGCCCAACGTCCATGGTCAGGGCAACTGAGGACTAATTGGCATCCTATCAGGTCACTTTCTATTGACAAACATGATCATTACCCATAAATAACTGAGGTTAAGACCTTAAAAGCTTCCAAAAGAAGTAAATAATGTCATAATGAATTCATACTGATGGACAGAGGCATCACCTCTCTTCTAGCTTTCAACACCATTTTCCACATCAAGTCTTTTCAGAGCTAAGTCCCTAAGGCAGGTTACCACAAACTACAGGAATATTACTAATTTCCTACACGTGAATAAGGAGTGCTCAGCAGTCTGCTAGCCAGAGAGGTGGTGAGAATTGAGTCTTATTCACCTGCTTTTCACAAGAGTCACCCCACTGCATGCTACAACCGGATTCAATCACTGGCCTTTCTGGCAAAGCCCCTCAGCCCAAGGCCCCCTCAGTTACAACTCTGGGCAGCCACAGTGGCGACACTCACCAGCCCCAACCACCTGCCTGCCTTTACTGATGTTTATGACAAATTTCAGGTTTTGCCTGTCTGCCACTGCATATGGAAACCTGACATATGTAAGCAAGGACTAGATCTAATAAGATCGATGTGCTGTTCAGCAGGTGCAGAAACACAGCAGTCAGGTTTACGATGAACACTAAGCACAAGGGCCTGACCACTTCTTGTTACTAAAGGTCCTGCAAGAATTTTGCAAGAGTCAACGTTTCAGAGCTGCTGGTACCCAGCAGCTTTCTGCAGTATAATTGTGCCCTGCTGCCAGGAGCTCACTCCTGCAGTGTCACTGGGGAAGTAGTCGTGTAAACGCTTCTCCGGTGTAAGGTAATTGTCTGTTGTGGAACAGCTGTCCCTTTCTGCTCCAGCTGTGAGTTTGGACATTTTGTCAATCCTTGCATTCTCTTTAAAGAGTGGGGGTTTAATACTCATTTATCAGGCAATCAGTGATACACAATTTTTTAAAAGAAGAAGGATTCTGTCCACCCACTCCACCAGCTAAATTAGTTTAGCTCCAGCTTAATAGCATTTGTGCAGTATATTTCCTGTATGTGTAAGCAAGAAAGGTGTCACTTAAGGGTGCTGAGGGATTCAATTATATATAACAAGACAGCTTTCTCTCAGTTTCGCTCACTGTTACTCACACGCTTGTCTTTGTGTGTGGCTTCTTTCGTAAGGTATTCTTACAGATAGGATCTGTGTTCCTCTATTGTGCCAAGAGCTTTCCACATAGAGATCAACACTCGATTTGAAGGGACAACGACTGAAAGGAGAGGAGTGTGTGCCTGCATGCATGCCTGTGTGCATACATCCATGTGAGTGTGCGTTTGAGGGAGACAAGGCAGAAGAGGAGGAATGTGAAACTAGGGAAAGTGAAAAGGGAGATGGCTTTTCATCTCATTCTGGAAATCTCTTTTCCAGGAAGATGTATTTCCATTTTTTTACCAAGAGTGCAGTGTGTGGACTGCACAAAGATGATGGGGGTGCAATAGAGCACGAGAGAAATGCAAGCCAGAGGGCTGCCTCATTCCACATCCCCAAACATGCTCTTGTCTCCATCTGTTCTAACTGATGTACAGTATCTGGCTACATCCTGCTAAGAGCTGCTGCTCAGGCTCATGCATGACTTTGGAAAATACATTTTGTTCTTCTAGAGCCCTCAAGGACAACAATAAATAGAATGAAAACAAAACCACCCCGACAGCGCTTTAGCGGGTGTCCTTCACAGACGTACCAGTGTCAGCTGCCCTGGGATTTCACCTTCACCTGAAGGGAGGCCTGTTTAATCATGCGACACAAAAGGAGAAGAAGAAAAAAATGTTTCTTCAAGGAACAAAGGAAGGCAAACTTGCCCCCATCCTCATAGTTTTGTCAAGCTTGATCACAAATAACATGCAGCTTGAAATCTGCTGTGTGCTAGAACATCACTGTGACAAGCCTTGAGGTCTGGCATTACTGTAAAACAACAACTGATAATAATGCTCTCTGTCCTTTGCTGCAGAGATGCTCATTATTATGGTCCTTTTTTGGCAACAGGAAAGTCAGTGGGTCAGCTGAACTGCTGGAGTATGTGAGGCTTGGCTAAGGGCATCGCAGAAGAGCCGCCAGGGTTGTCCTGTTTCGGTTTTGCAGTCTTTGCTATAGGGGTTGTTAGACGTATTTACACTCCAACTGAGTCTCATCTTTAACAGTTCTGCATACAACTGGTTTCTTTTCATTTCTTTCTGTGTGTTTTTCATTTCTAAGGTATATCCTCAAGCAAAAGATGAGCACACATGGATATTTTTATAAATTGCTTTTCAAGAAGTTTTTGACCAAGTATTTAATACAAAAACCTGTTAAAAATCAAAGGACTCCTGGGTTGGAAATGTAAAGTTTCCTCATGGAGAACAAGTCTCTACAAGACAAAAAGCAGAAATGAAAGAATAATGGATCTTCTCTTAATATGGTGAAAACCTAACAGCAGGAGTGCTGTCGAGGAGTTTGCTGTGACCTGCATATGCAATACATCAGCTAATGCACTGAGAAGGAGAATGAAATTGTGAGAGACCAGCATCTACTGATAATGCAAAATGATCAAATC
The DNA here is from genome assembly GCA_018881555.1 of Amblyornis subalaris. Classification (NCBI taxonomy): domain Eukaryota; kingdom Metazoa; phylum Chordata; class Aves; order Passeriformes; family Ptilonorhynchidae; genus Amblyornis; species Amblyornis subalaris. The sequence goes on from JACAXG010000058.1 coordinate 1,438,613, forward strand.
TGGACTATGAGGGCCAGAGGATCCTCAGAGTTCTAAAGCAATACACAGCGGCCCAATAGACCACAGAAAGAGTTCAGCCTTGACATAGGCAATATGTAGTGGGAAAAATAAACCATACTCCTCAGGTATCTTACTGGGTTGTAAAATTAAGTATGGTCAGACAAGAAAAAACCTATACTTACTGTAGGCAGATCAATGAGGACTTTTCTCTGAGGTACCTCAACAGCAGGCCAAAAAGTAAATGGCACATTAAGATGTAAAAATAATACTTGGTGAAAAATCACTCCTGTGTAGAGGCTCAGTGCGAGGCCAAAGCTGCAGCAAAATCGCATCTAAGCCAACAAAATACAGCTTACGTTGGATTTAAGTGATGCCTAGATCTTGTGTGAGTCATTTCTCTCAGGGGTGGGTGAATCTCACCCACTGAGAAAAGTATTAATGCCACTGCATACATCAAGTCATACTTTCATCTGGAATACTGTGGCTGGTCAGCTCTGAAGCTTTTCTTAAAAATAAGACTGAGAAAAGCACACACAGACAATACAAACTATTAGAGTCCTGAAGAGAATTTGAGATGGGAAAGATTTTAGAAAGCAGAAACTGTTTAAAGAAGGAAGAGGTGACAAAGCACTTGAAAAACATTAAGGAATGGAAACAATGTAAATTGGTTTTCTGTGTATGTGGATGTGGAGAAGGGGCCCCCGTGTATACTCTCTGATGGCTAATAAGGGGTTACAGTGCATTGCATTAAAGGACATTAATCAGATGTGTCATTTGTAGAAGAATTTCAGATATTGATTGGTACTATAGTTCTCATTTTACAGGTTGGAAACCAACTTGTAAACAAGGCAGTGAACTGGACAAGGTTAGGAAGCATCCTAGCACTGAGCCTTAACCCCAGAACCATGCCTTCCTCACAAAACACATCCATTTAACTACTCTGGAGAAAACCAAGTATGATAACAGAAGAGAGGATGAGCCCTGCTCTCTCAAACCTGACCCAGCCAGCAGCCAGCCTAACACTTATCTCTGAGGGGCACCAGAAGCAAATGTGCTAGGAAGAGCAGCAATCCATGGTCGTGTCCTCCAGCAACTTTTGGAGGACCTTTAGAATCTGGTTCTGGTTGCTATGGCCTATGAGCAGAAGTTCTACACTGTAACCCATGTCTGAAAAAAACAACTCCAGTTCATTCTGAGCCTGTTATTGGTTCTTGCACTAAGGGTACTCAGTGAAACCTTCTCCATAACACCCACAATTTTGTAACTGCCCATTATAGCCCTACTGTCTCTTTCAAAGGCAGAGAGCTAAGCCTTTTTCATCTCTCCCTGTTGGGAGACACAGAGATAAAGGAAGCAGCACATCAAACTTGTACACCCATAGATAGGAGCAGGTAAATCATAGGATGGGATGAGCAGCAGGGAGAAGTGACTTTATAATCTCTCATCCAAATGAGTGCCTGCATGGCCTGTAATTGGGAACACATTTCTGAGGGGAAAGCTGTGCTGATCCCCATGTTGGCCAGTGTGTCTGAACAGGTACAGGAGGGAGCATGAGATGGGGAATAGGAGACTGATCAGTAAACAGATGAGACATATAGCTATGCCCTCTGGCTTATGCATTTCAGTACTAAATCTAAGCAGCCTAATCTTGTACCAGAGTATTCTTCTGATTCTTGTGCTTTCTTTTTTCATATTGCTATTTGAGCCACTCACACAGTAGGAATACAGGTACTTGTTTTCCTTTATTCTGGAAACACGAAAGGGAGCACAGCTCAGTAAGCAAACAAGCTCTAAAAGCGTTAGAACAAAACACAGAGAGATTCAGAGTGGTGAAACAAAAGCAATATCTCCATCACTTGCAATGACTCTTTCCTGGAAAAAATACGGACAAAATGTGTCCCTGGGCCAGATTCACAAACTTGAGCTGAGTGATACCAAAATAAATGTGAGTCACCTCTGGGTCACTTACAGGAGGAATGCCTTTTAGAAACAGACATGCTGACTATTGCCATGGTACATTTGGGCAGGATCCATCCAAATCTCAGTAGATTTACATTCTGCATTTGCTTCCAAACTACAAAAGCATCCACACTTTACAAAAGTGATATAGCAAGTAAACATGAAGAAGGCTGAAGATCAGAGCGAGTCATTCTAAAGAGCCAGGCTGGGTCAGAGGAGAAGAAAACAAGTCACAGCTGTTAATGTTAAGCGGTAGCAACACCTTCTCCAAGTCTCTAGGGGATAGCAAAGTTGTTGTTGTGGAAGCAAATGGAAATAACCGGCAACGCCATCACTCAGAACACAAGCTGCGGTGCCAGGAAATATCCTACCCCCTCATTAGAAACAGGCAATGGCTTTCGGTTTTCCCAGTGGTGAAGAAGCTGAGAATTGAGTTTGTGTAATCTTTTAAGAGAGCGCACAGTTGTGGGAGGTAGTGTTTTTCAGACTGGATGTAGACAGGGCCCCTGGCCTATCCTTAAGAAATCCCACAGAAGTCACCAAGCATAGGAAATGCTTGCTTAGGCTTGGTACTGGCTGCACCCTTAGCCTCTGAGCTGAGGTCCAGAGTGCCCTGCTACAGAAAGGATTTTCAAACCCCATCCTAAACATTCACTGTACAGGAATTCCACTATGAGAATGGTGACTTTGTTCCACCTCGGAATTGGCTGTGTTTCAGCAGTGAGCTAAGTGGTTTGGGATCCTCCTGGATGACAGTAAGGAGTGCTATAGAAATGTCAGCTATGAGTGAAAAGCTTCTCTCTAACTGCACTGCCATTCCATAGCCATATGTTTCTCTTGAGGGTTGCCAGTGACTGGGTTTCCCCTTTTGAAAAGCTATGTAAACACATGCAAAACCAGGCCTTTACATAATACAATGGGGCGTATCGTTCATTAATGTGCAAATAGGTCGCTCTCCACTTGCCCTCCCACTCGCTTCCTCTCCAGCTAGCTGCAAGCTTATGTAGCAAGAGCTTAGATGTAAGTCACCAATATTCCTGATTTAGCACAGCAGGGAAAAGACATGACTTTCAAAGGCAAGAGGGATGAGCAGAGCACACCGTGTTCTTTCCTCTCTCTAAGCTTCATCCCATTACGTTAAGGAAAAACACAGCCTAAAGTCAACAACACATGGGCAAGTAAAACAGGGTCAACGGTCCAACATCACCCATTAACTGCACGGAATTTTGAGAGTGATGTACACTCACATGATTTACATGAACCCTGGCAAAGGCTCCGTGCTGTCTGCAGCATGTTAGGCCTGAACTATGCACCGAGAAGTTCAAATTAATGCAGAGTGGATTTACATGCACCAAGCAGTGGTAGACTGCGATGGGAGAGCAGACTAAAGTCAGGGATAGAGGAAAGCATGTGCCATGGGACAGTGCTAAGGATAAAGAAAAAGGGGGGTAGTTGCATTCTGGATTCTCAACTATGACCTCACCACTGATCTATGACATCACAGAACACAACTGGTCCTCAGACACATCAGAAAAGCACGAAAAAAAAGACAGATGCAAGGGAGGAATAACAAAGAGGGCAGAATTAGCACTTTGCATGTTCAAAGTGTTGTACAAACATCAGCTAATCAATCAACTAATTGCCTAATTAAAAGACTGACCAGAAAAAGGAGATAGCAGAAGAAAAGCAGGAAGATGTGGAGAGAGCAGCAGGGCACTGGGACATAGGAAGCAATACATGCTTCTGTTCACCCAGGCCACATTATCCCGGGCAAACTTGTGCCAAATTGCCATGACAATAATTAGCCAGAGTTCCCTGACAGATCATTATGAGAACATTAACAGGGCATTAGTAAGAATTACCCATTTTTCACACATTGATTAGGTGCCATTGCTGGTTCATTAGAGTATTGGCTTTTAATAGCCCCACTCCAACTAGCGCAGCCCTTCCTTCCCTCCCCTGATCACTCAGCAGAGATCCAAACCTCTTTAAGTCCGGCTAGGCAGCTGACCTGGCCCGTGCTGCATCGCACAAGCACACAGCCATATGCTGCAGAGAGGGAGCACCTCATTAATCTGTCCAGGTTAGGGAGAGGAAAGCGGTGGCTCTGCACCATAGGCAGTCGTTAATCTTCCTCCCGAATCTATACTGCTAATGGAGGCTGGCACAGGGAATAACCCACTCCCTCACCAGAACCATCATTCCCCAATACCAAAAGGAGACAGCTCTGGGTCTCTTCCTCCCCTCTAGGTCCTCCTCAAGCCCGACACTGGGAGGGATGTTTCTGTCTGTCATACTGCTGACAACTCTCTTCCATCCCTGCTTCCCCAGCTGCCACCTCTCACCCCACACTTTGATCGCTTCTACTGATAAGCAAGGATGTGCCATGGGGAAAGCAGTGCCAAACATGCTCCAGAGGAGCCACAGAGGGAGGTCAGGTCAAGAGGATCGTTTCTGCCGCAGAAGTTAGGTTCTGTAATGTGCTTCTGGCAACAAGAACAAGACCAAACCAAAAAAAAAAAAAAAAAAAAAAGGGGAGGCATGACTGAGGAATCTGTCCCCTCCCCTTCCTCTTAGGTCACATCACCTGTCCACCTACATCCAAAATACACTTCAGTTGAGTCATGCTTGGGAAGATACAGCAATCCTCTTAGTGCTATTACACAACTGATTAAGTCTCCCTAATCCAGCAGTATCCAGCACAGATACCCCACCCAGACCTGGGGTACTCCCACTCAGGTTCCCCACCGTCCTTCTGAGGCTGCTCGACAAAACAAGGCACGTTGCAGTGTGCAAGATGGGTTACTGAGGTGTCAGGAGCTAAAACTTTTGCAGGGATGGCTGGATTATAGGACAGCTGAGTGGGTATATAAGTCACCAAGTCCAGCCCTTCAAAGCTGAGGACAAAGTTAGCACACTTCAGTGCCAAAAGAAATGGATGAGGTAAGGTACAGAGCAAAGAAGGCAGGAAGGTTCACTAATTTGACACTGAGAAAGCAAAGGAGAAAGTAAACACTTCAGAGAGTTAGCAAAGAAAGAGAAAATACAGAGAAAGACCAGCCTCAGAATGGGGTTGTGCTGCCAGAAGTAACTGAAAAATACGGCTGGGAGATGAATGGGAGAATGCAGTTTACAGAAAGGTAGAGAACCAGAGGGGATGTGAGAGCTGGATTAGAAACATTATGTATAAGGTCATGAAGGCAAGGACAAGGAAATTCAAAGGGGATCTGACAGAGCAATGCAAACAGAAAGGCAATGCATTTTGCATGGCAGAGGAAAAGGGGCAGTTTTAGTATGCCAGAGAAAGTGAGCTGCCGTTCAAGCAAGAGAGGCAGAAGATGTTACAACAGTCAAGACTCAGGAAGGCTAAGRCATGAACAAAGGGTCTTGGTGGTGAGAAAGAAGAAGAGATGGATTTTCTGTGTCTGGTAGAGGAAGACACATGTTGGGGAAAACACAAGAGAGAAAATAACTAGCCTCCATATTTCAAGAGTACATGACTGGGAGGATTTTTTCATCATTTGGAGAGATAAAAAGACCGAAGTGAAGAGAATTCAAAGGAAAAGACAAGCAGCTTTTTAACACTATTCAGCCTGAGTTGTGAGCACTTGTTGATGGAGAGTTGCAGAGACAGTGCGAGACAGGTCAGAGTACAGTACGTCTAGAAGCTGCTTTAGGTGGTTGAACCTGGATATGGCAGTGTGATCATCTACAAAGCAGACATCAAGGACAAAGCCCTTTGAGATGCACCGTACTCATGAGGATGGGGTGCTGGCAGACAGAACACTGCGTGTGATACAAAGTTGGAAGAAGAAAGCAGGGTAAGGACTGCGCTACAAAAAAAAAGGGAACACCAGGAGAGTCCTGCCATTTGCTACAAAGAAGCTGATTGAGGCACTGCACTGCCCATAAAACACAGGGGGCACATTAAAGAGGGTTTGAGTTAGAACAAGAGAAGAATCAAACAGCAGTTGACTATACAATCAGTTCAGAAGCAAAACAAAGGGGTAAATCGATGCACCGGGTGCCTGCTTAGTCTCAAACACAGCCCCATGGTTCCTGTGAACCTATGCTGGCAAACTTGGGGAGTCAGAAAAAGACTACTTCAAGCTCGGGGGAAAGAAGCAGCATGCCAAACAACATGCCAGTCCGTGACTGGAGAGTCCTACACTCTCCTACACTAATGGGACAGCTAGCTAGCTATATGGGCTGAGCTAGTCACAGAGCCACTGAACAAGGGACCGCAAGATGTCCTGAGACCAAGGGTAAACCTGCCAGCTGCTTTGTTTCTCTCCTCTGATGAATATTAATCAGGAATTCACCTGCTATTCCTGAGAACCCTCTGGATACTACTAGCCTCTGGTGAACAAAAACACTGCCCTCATTTTTTCATAGAAGTACCACTGCAAGTCCTTCTCTGCTACTGCCACTTAGGCAAAATGTAGAATGAAGGAATCGACATGCTAACTCCCAGCACCTCCTCATCATCCCTTGTAATGAGTTAACCACAAAAGAATTAGGAGCAGGATCAAAGTGTCCCTCAGAAGTCACCAAAGCGATGTGGCAAGAAGTGCTCCTCGGAGCAGGGCTGATGAATGCGAGGTTGGTGTGCTGACAGGTCTGAGCAGAGTGTTGCTGAAGGCAAAGCAAGGCTGACAGCCAGTACTTTTACCTTGCCCCGGCCTTTCAGCTGAGCCAAATGGAGGGCACACAGGAGGACAAAGCACAGGAGGATGGGTGGGAGTGAGAGGGTGAGCACGGTGTAGGAGGGAAGAGCCTGAGCATCCCTCCATCGTAGCAGGTGGGAGTTTCAGGGAGTGCAGCAGACAGGCAGTGAGCTCTGCGCTGAGTCTAAATCCACGGGAGGTGGGCAGGGCACCGGGGCTGCGATCCTGACCTTGGGCCAAGGCAATCTGCTTTTTAACTGGCGCAACTGTAATCCAGTCTGTGAACAGATGGTGCGGAGAGGAAAATATACAGGATACAAACGTAGGCTCCACAGTATCTGTTCCAAAACCAGCCAACCTTCAGCAGGAAGGTGATTAAAGAGCAAAAAAGTACAGAAAATCCTCTGTTGGGCGTGACTGCTGAAGTTGGATGCCACAGACCTGGTCCCAAAGGACTCAATGGCTTGGCATTCTTCAGCTGAAATTCAGAAGACATTTCTCAGCCAGTCACTGCCTCTAAGGGATGACAAACCGGAGGGTTTGTTTGCTACTCTGGCCAATCCTCAGTTCCTGTACTGGTATCCCAAAAACTTTCACTCACACTGCTTCCTGTCCTAAGGCACTGTCAACAGTCTTTTGCTATAACAGGTTCACACATAAAGACATCAAATAGCAGGGAAGTGGCATGAAGCCTAAGTGTGCAGAACAAAATTTGCAAGGTACCAGCATACTCTAAGCAACAACAGACGTGAGAAATCCTGAGTTCAAATACTCAGAAATGTGCCAGAAGAGTTCAGACCTGGCACTGAATTTTGCTGTGAACACTCTTGCTAGGGGGTGAATTCACACAAACCTTTTGGTTGCTGCCTTCTCACTGGCTTACTGGCATAAATCTATGCTGTCCAGGGTCACTGCATCTGCTATSCCTGCTTACTGGCCTGGGTCATGGAGTCACAGGTCATTAGACTGAGACAAAACTGCTGTAACTCAAACTGGTTCATGGGTTTGGCTCAGATTTCAATCCTGGAATCCATAGTTTCAACAGCCTGAAATGTATTTTGGAAACAGATAATCAAGTAATAAAAGATGCATGTGAACTACTGTAGCTGCTGGTATTAAAACACTGACACTGGTATACATTTGGGGACCATTACCAAGTACCAAAAGAAGTACTCAGCAGGATACATATAAAATTTGCCTACTATAAACAGTTTGTACACCATCACTACCCAGCAGCAGTGTGATATGTGAAGCCTCAAAACCAATTCTTTAAAACRCTAAAGATGCTTCTAATGAGTTTACCTGCTGTCCTGCCACATCCACTGCAGAGAGCCATCCTTGCTGAAATGCCCAACATGCTCTGCAAGGTCATGGGCTCTTAAGTAAGGTATGGTTTCTTGTAGTTTTCAGAATTTATGATGCATTCCACTACTTGTAAGAGGCTTGGTTTTCATTCATAACAATTGACTCCCTGCCCTGGTCTGCAAGTGTACCTTCACTAGAAGTAGTATTGCTCAAAGTACAGAGATATTTTTGAAAGATAAAACTTTGCTCTTCTGCGATATTTTTGTTACAGTGATCTTCACTAACTTGCATGCCCATGAATGAGCCTTGCCATGAAACAGGGAAACTCTGCTGCCTTCGTACTACTGTGGGGGAAACTAAAGCGGGGAGAAGACACATGGCCATTTAGCTGGGAACCTGGAGGATAGCACTGATAGTTAATTGCTGGCCAGCAAAGCTGTGGATGCCCCATCCCTGGAAGYGTTCAAGGCCAGGTTGGATGGGGATTTGAGCAATCTGGTCTAGTGGAAGGTGTCCCTGCCCACGGCAGGAGGGTTGGAAGTAGACGATCTTTAACGTTCCCTCCAATCCAATTCATTTTATGATAATCCTGTAAATCCTCTGAACTCAGAAAAAAATGCAAGCACTGGCAGGAACAAAAGCAGATCTGTCTCTGGTCAGAGAGACCTGTTTCTGTGCTCTAAGCATGGCAGAGTGGGTGCTACCATCTCAGACTGAGAAACAAAGCAGAATTTGCATCTCCCATAAAGCAAAATGCAAGTGGATATGAATGCTTAGGGACAGTAATGACACAAGTGAGGGAAGATATGTGGTATGCTTGAACATAAACCTGCCAATGCTGCTCTCCTGCTGTGCAGCACCCCCAGTCTCCCAGCCCTAAGTTTCCCAAACCCAGCTCTGCCAAAACCCCTTGTTCCTGCACTGTGGCTCCTGGACATGCCAATCTTGTGTTGCCACTAGGACGCTCTGCCAGCACAATACTGGGCAGTGCTCTGACAGTGTTCCCTCATGAAAAATGACACTTCCAAAACAAATGCTTCAGCTTAATGGATGTTAGGCTGCTGTAATTTTAAGTCATTAAACTTGCAACTCTGACAAACACTCTCAGTCTGTTCTTTCTAATTACCAGGGCCAAGCAGATTTAGACAGGGGAAATACAGSAGGCTCTCACATTTCTTTACTATAGCCTGACTTCTTGTTATTTTCCCTTTCCTCACTCCACTCTTGCCCTAGCTCTGCTTATTTATTGTACTAGCGGTGCTGTTATGCCTTGCAAATCCTTTTGCAGAGAGACATTCCCTCTCAGCCAGAGTTTTCACAGAGAAATTCTTTCCCCACTCCTCATTCTCTCCCTGCTCATTAGCTTTGCTAAGCCCTTTTGGCTGTGAATGCACAGCAGCATTTACACTGACTGACAGTGACCGAGCAAGAGGACATTGACATCACTGCCTCTCAGCTTGCTGGGATCTGCTGTTATCCGGTGGTCTGTCTGTCTGTTTTAATTCCCTCTGACTTTATTGCAGCCTTTTCATGATTTGAGTCTCTCCTTATCTGCATTTCCTTCCTCTCTTTGTGCTTTTATTTTCTTCTCTCCATCCCTCACCGCTCTTGAACCTCGTCCGCTGAACTCTCTGAGTTTGAGTTTGATCTCCCCCTCTTAGAAGCTGTTGTTTGACAATTGGCTCTGCTGGTGAGTTGGTGAAAATCATGTGCACTGGAAGATTGTTGGAGCAATGACCATCACTCATCCACCCTGCAGAGCCCCTACCTCAAGTGGATCACATCAGACCCCTCCCCAAAACGCAGAAGTGGACAAACCACCAACACCAATACATCCAGCTGTATGTGATAGCAAGCAACAACATGGCAAGGTTCAATGCAGAACAGTCCCTGACAATCAAAGATGTACAATTAACCATTAGGCTATTCTGCTTTTCTGCCCCACTTACTCCTCATTCTCTCTCATTTCCAACATGCTTTTTATTTTAATATCTTCCTCCTCTTTTTCTTTTCTTCATCCTCTTTCTTCTCCTCTTGCTTTGTTCTCTTGTTCTTGGAATCTACCTTTCTCCCCCTTGGCCAAGCATGTACTGAATATCAGTGTCMAAAAATAAAATAAAGACCTCAAGGGTTATGAATTATCTGTCCTATTTTAATAATTAAAGATGAATACACAGGGCCAAGGCAGCTTAGGCATTTCTCTGAACAATCACATTATATCAGAAATGTCTTGTGTTGCCCCTAGTGAAATACATCAAAGAAACTCCCACCCCGGTACATACAGCAGTTGTCCTAGTCCTGCCCTGAGACCATTTGGCAGCCAGTCAACCTGGATTTGATTGAGGACTATATRTTTAGTTTCAATGGATAGGATTTGATGGGTTTTGATAATTTGCAACTTCCAGCTAAAGAAAAGCAGCTTATTATTAAATGCAAATAAAATGAAGTCCAGCTGTCTGGAAGCAGATAGCAATTACAAAAAAGCCATGAGGCCCTCTGGACATCTTAAGTTGTCCAGAGAACATGGTCTGAGAGACCAAAACCCGTGCTTCAGATGAGCTGCAGCCAGCAGGATCTCAAAAGAGTGATACAGGTGACTTCAGAAAGCACAGGCAAAAAAAGAAGAGAGGAGTGGGAGAACTGAGAGACAGAGAGAAAGGAATGGCAAAAGGTTTGTAACTTGAAGAAAAGGGCTGTCTAGTTTTTAAGAGCACCCCAACTTCATTTGCCAGCAAACATCGTGCCCTGGTCTACAGAATGACTGGGTTAAATCAGAGGAGAGCACAGGCCTTGCCACCTCCAGCTTCTCAAAGCGTGAGTGTAACAGGAAGAAAGGAAGGAAAGGAGTTATAATGAACTTTTACTTCCTTAGGGAAGAGAGAGAAGCAGTGACTACATGCCCTGGCAGGGGCAGAAAAAAAAATACAAAAGAAATGAGAAATACTCCTTTTAACCTCTCAACTTCATATGGACCAGCCAGACTCTATCTCTACTCACAGAGAGGGCCAAAGGAGACCTTCACAACTCTGCTCTTCTGCTGGAGAGAAGTGCCACATGTCCAAATGGTGCCAAACAATGGTGTATCTAATAACTTGACAGTGAGGGCTACAGGCTGCAACCTAGCATGAAATGCACTGAGTCTGAAGCAAAGGAAGAGGTGCGCTCCTTTTTCCCAGTCCCTGCCTCCAGAAAGGCATTCATGCCTCCTGCAAAACTCATGCTAAGCCAGCAGCAGAGCCTGTGCCACAGACTATAGGCCAGGCCTCCTGGGCTGCTTGGGAAGGCATGTGGGGATGTAAGTCATGCCCAGCTCTCCCCCTGCTACCTCTTACCGTCTGCCTCTCTGACATCGGATCAGAAGCCATTTCACAGCCTCTGCACCTTTCTGTTACGCGACATGTAACAAGAAGAAGAATGGTTATGTTTCACTAGCATTGCCAGAGGTGAGAATACTTTGGATGTGAAATTCAGTTCACGCTGAGTAAGGGAGACTTTCATTTAGCCCTGACTCCAACAGCTTTGTTACCAAGCCCTGATGCTGCAATTGTGTTAGCTTTTCTTGTGTCATTATTTTTTAGAGGAGAAGCAGCAGATCAGGCATTTGACTTGTTTGGTTTAATTCATCCAAATATCTTAAATGTGTGCAGTGGTCTGGGTCATTTCCTTCTCAGTCCAAACAAGCTTTATCCATTATTTCCTTTTGATTACACAAACCAAAAGCAGGACTGAAACTGCCCTGATGTTCAAAGCCCCAAATCTGAACCTGCCTCACAACCTGTTCCCTCAACTCCACGCAGAGGAGTTCAAGGAAACAAGTCCTTGCACCTTCTTCTATTTTCCGTCACTCTCAGCAGGAGGCAGTCGAAAAGTAGGGCATGGAGCAGTAGGACCCCAGGGGAGTGGGTGAGGCTGTCAGTGCCGACCAACAACTTTCCCACTACCAGCTCCTCCACCTGTGTGGCTGCAGTGGCTCTTGCCCCCCTCCTGACAGACTCAGCCGCCGCATTCCCCACCCACTGTACCTTCCTGTCCAAGCAGGACTCCTGGGCTAATGGAGTGTTTGTGCATCCCTCTGGTTCAGCCCTCACAGACCCCAACCCTGGGACGGATGATGGGGAAAAAAGTTTTCATGGGGTGACACAGAACAAATGAATTTTTCTTCAATAAATCATTTTAGAGAAACTATTGACTCTAGGACCTTTGAATGCATCGACCCATTCATAAAAATCTCATCTTCTCTGGTACCTTGTACACTTTCCTTCCTTTCCCCTGTCACAACCACTACGCTTCATTTTCTTTTCCTTTCTTTTGCTGTTTCTTTTCTCTCCTTTTTTTCCATTTTGACCCTGTAATCCTATCTTAACCTTCTAATCCTCTCTGCAGTTCCCTCTTCTTCCCTGATCTCAGCTCCATATCATTCACAGGCTGCCACACTGACAGGAGAGAAAGAACAGCAGRTATTTACCAAAGTATTACCATAAAGATTAAAGCTAGCAAATACCACGACTCACTCCTTCCCTCCAGCCCTTGGCCTAATGAAAACACTCTGCACTCTTTCCCTTTTCTTGAAAACAAAATGACAAAGCCCTATAATCTCTGAGGTGAAAGAAAAAGAAGGCCCAAAAGTGATTAAAAGGATAGAAAGGCGAGCAGAAAGGGAAATGGAAGTGGGAATAATATTATTTAGCACTTCTATAGGACCTGACTGACGATATTATGTCGACCTGCAGCATTTTGTGCTTTCCATGTGCTCCTTTTCTGTCTGGATTCACCTCTTATCCCCGATGCTCAGAGCACAAGCTCCCTGAAGGAGGATTCTCCTTTTTGTTCTCTGTGTGCTCAGGACCCAGTCAGAAAGGGATACAGATGCACAGCCCTGGCTCGCATGGCCACAGCAGCAATAAGCAGAGCTCAAGGCACTCCACAAGGGATGTAGCTATTACCAGCCCCAGGCTGCAAGGAGCACTACAAAAGCCCAGCAAGATGGGGTGACTCATGCATGGTTAGGGAAGGGGCACTATCCAGAGGAAAACTTGAGACAACCCGAGTGCTGTCTGTCCCTCAGCCTTGCTGCAGCCAGGACATCAACACAAGTGGATGAGGGGAGACCACCGGAATGACAGAGGGAAAGTAAACGGAGAAGTTGGATAAATGAGAAGAGAGAAATGGAAAATGAATGAGAAACAAGGGGGTTGGGGGGGAAAAAAAAAAGTAAAGGCAAAGAAAATTGAGGATGAAAGTWAAAAAAAAAAGAAAGAGAGGCAAAAAGTTGCTGAGCTACGTAGGGCCAGAGAGTAAGGAAGAACTTCTCCAGCACATGGAAACGGTCTGCTTTGAGCAGGAGAAGGGAAAGATTTTCATGACAGCAGGAGTGCAATGCATTGTCCTCTTTTAGGCTCAGCCTTTTCAAAACATAACTGGAATACTGTGGCACTATAAACCAGTAACTATATCCAGGCAGAAGAGACATATGCATGAAGATCAGACCTCTCCCTCACTCTGACATGTTCATCTTCCACTTGCTTCCCCATCCATCTAAACACGCATGCAGAGACTAGGGCTACCATGCTGTGGCACCAAGAGGTACCATGCAATAAACCATGCACAGGATTTACTGGCAGAACAAATGCACTCGAGTCCTGCTATGCACAGAGCTTTATTACAGAGGTAAAATTACAAGGACTGCACAGAAGATAAACCTGAACACAAAATCTCAGCTCCAACCAACTCACAGCAACTGATCCTGACCAGTTTGGAAAAAGTCTTTTCTGTGCAGCACCAAACAAGCAAACCCCACTTAAAAAACCAACCAACCAACCACAAACAAAGCCAAAACCCCAAACCCAACCTGCCTATCTTTTCCACAGATCTAGCCAATTAAAACAATTAGAAATGGGAACTTGACATAATTATAACTTCATCTTTCTTCACACGTAAATTCACAACAGTGTTATTGCTGCTGGACTGTCCAAAGAAAGGGACTATTTATTCACTGCAGATAAAGCTGATGGGTAAACAGGTGCATGTCACCCTCTCACTATGCAGTGAGAATCATGCACTTGCCTGGACTGCTTCCATCAAAAGATCTCAAAGCACTTGATGAATAGTCCATTAAAGCCTGGCAGCACCTTTGGGACACAGAGAAGGAACAATGAACGATCACTTCAGTCATCTTAGAAGGGCATCTCCCTCTTAGATGTGAAAAGCAGAGCTTGTTAGCAGTGCACAGATGCACCATAAGACAGTTTAAGGAAACTGAAGAATACCTCTTGCAGTTAAAAGTACRGAGGCAATTAAGTAGCTAACCTAGAGTGAAATTTGGCCAGAAGACAATAAAGTGACCCTGCTTTTACCAAGCGCTACTTAACACCTTTCATTAACAGAGGTCAAAGCAATTTTTGAAGGTTTAAAGTATTTTTATCCCTATCATATAGTAGATAAGGAAAAGGAAAACAAGGAAGGAGAAATGGTATGCCAAAGTCCACACGCAGTGAGTAAGTAGCAGAGCAGAGAACAAACCCTAGGTTTCCCAGGCTTGCTATCCTATCTAGTATGCCATCTCCCACATCATCTCTGTGCTCACTGCATCTGGACACATCTGCATTTAAAATGTTTTACTGATGAGGTGAGACTTACACATCCAGCTAGCCAATAACCATCCCAGGTTACAAGTCCACTGATACAGCTTTCAGTGAGTTCTCACTGCAAATGACAGATTCCCCCATCAATCATCATCTTCCTCTGTACCTCCGCATAAGGCACAGGACACGCTTAACAAACATCTGTAACCAGCACACCAGCACTTCCACCTGCAAACATCTTGTCCGAAGATGATTGTAAAGGGCAGAACCTGAGACAAACACTGCGTAGGCTCTGTTCTGCAGGATGTTGCAAGGCCAACTGCAGTGGTATTCAGAGGCAGCAGCACAAACCAACTTCCTCAGCTTATAATGCTTTGCTTTCTGGGAAGAGGGTGGGAGCATTGCTAGGAGGACCTGTCATCCTCCTAGGGATGTATTGTTTCCCCAGAGATGAGGAGGATCCCAGCTGGCTTTGTGTTTCAATGGCAGTGGCACAGAGGAGATCCTGCTACAGAAGTCTCTTTCGGACAAAGCTGAAGTGCACTTGGGAGTCATCAGAATTTGTTGGCCCATTATGTCCATGAGGGATAGTCAGATAAAAAAGGACTGCCTGACAGAGCTGCACTTCATGTCAGACAGACTTGGTTGGGCAGGCTCCAAGGTGCTTCTCCTCCCTACTGTTTAATTACTGTGAACAGAGGTTTTAACAGAGAGAGATGCTATTTGAGACAAGGCTGGTTACAGAGATAGCCAGGTCCTTGGAGTTAGTAATTAATTACCAGGCATTCTCAGTCTTAYGACATTAACTGCTTACCCTTTTAAATAGTAGTAAATTGGAGATACGTGTCTAATTAGAGTTGTAAAATGCTTTAGAGGATTGAACAGAGAGAGAGAACTTACAGAGATGGAGTGGGAGGCAAACTGCTCTCTGGGAGGAAAGGAGATGTGGGCAGGAGATGATATTGTTACTATGAAAGGCTGTTTTGGTTTGTAATGCACCAGAGTCCTGGTTATTTGAAGGGACTTCCAGCTTTGCCAGGCTCCACAGGTGCATTCCCAGAAGAGGGGAAAGTGGGTAAAGTAGTGGACGTGCACAGGGTTGATTTTTCCCTGGAAGGTCACAGACAGACCTTGAACCTTGCCACTACTATCAATCTAGCAGTTACTGTATTTCACATCCTAAGAGCAGGCATATCCCCATCCACTCCAAAGATTTTGGGAAGTATATACCAATAGGCTGTATTAAACACACACTAGATTGGTACTACTTTTAGGAGATCAAAAACTCTAGGGGCTTTTACTAAATAGACATATCTGGATTTACTATTCTTCATAAACAGAATACCAACTTCCTCCCCCTGCCTCTTAATTTAAATAGAGGAAAAATAATAGAAAATAAGCYATTCACTGCTGGATTTCTGTTGAGTATCACGTGATCTCAGCCTCTGCTACCAGCAACTTATTAGAATGTATTTCAGGTCAACACCACACCGAGCAGTTGCCCTGTATTTTGTGCAAATGCTTTTTCATTTCCACATTTGTACTCTCTGGCAGGCTCTCCTGGGAACTGAGGTCAGTCACATGGTTTGAGAAGTTTGTTACAAGGCAAAAGGACTTCTTGTTTCATATAAAATAACATAGCTCAAATAAAGTGCAACTGAAATAATCATAATGATCCAGTAAGTAGTCAAGTAAATGACAGGCCTGAAAGAGTTTGCTCTAAGGCAGAATGTATTAAATATTCCTCCTTTACTAGCTCTGATTTCTCAAGTTACATGTCCATTCACCAGCCTCCATGCCCACTTCTTCCCACCTGAATACTTATTCCCCTACTTCCTCACCTGTAAAAAAATAATCTAATGACATTTGAAAGGTGCTGAGGATGTTCCATGCTTTGGTGCAGCAGGAGGATCTGTTTCACGATGTTTTTTTGCCAGGTGGCTTTGGGTTGCCTCTGCTCAAAGACCCTACTCAGTATCTCCTATCTTCACGGGACTAAATATTGGCGACAGCATGTTCCTTGGGCAACATGTTTTGTATTAATAGATTATAAACAAAAAGAGCACTTATAATCAAAGCTTGACACTTTTCAAAGGCATTGAGTGCAAAGACTTTGTCTAAATGTCTGCATTCCGATTAGTTTAATTACAATCTGCCTTCCAAAACAGTCCTTGCAGTTCAAACTGGATATTTTCTTCTTCTTTTCTTGTCTTGAACCTGCTGTCTTTTGCTGTTTAATACTTAGAGGGTTCCACCTCAGAAGTGACTGTGTTTGCCTGATGAGCAGAGCACAGTGTCCTCTCCACAGGTGCATTCCTACACCATTACCAGAGGTGACACCTCACCTCAAAGATTCCAGGGAAGGCAATAAGACTGCTTTAAGAAACAGTTAATTTTAAGGAAGAAGAAAAGGAGAGCTCTGTAAAACAAGAGGGCAAATGAGCAGCACATTGTCTCAGTTTACAAACAAAGTGAGAAAAAGGAATTCTGCTGGGCTATACCCTCCCTTAAGCAGCAGCACTGACCAACCACATCATGTCAGGTGATGCATGTTCTGAAAGGAATTATCTGAGTTACCTTGTTGGCTTCTTAATTAAGTACAGTAATTCAGAAATTAAGATTCATTAAYGGCAAACTCAGAAAAATCCTCTGTTCAGAATGGACAAGAACCCAAACATAATGATGCACTGAGACAAAGGGAAAAAAATGAGGCTAAGTGCTGCAATACAATGTCCCATATCAGGTCATCCTATCTGCAAAAGATGCAATAGAAATAAAAAGGGTTCAGGGACAGGTGACAGCAATGAGTTAGAGACCTCACAAAATTTCTCTAGGATGGGAGATGGAAAACATTTGGGCTTTTTGCTTCAAAGAGGACACAAATCAGGCTGGATAGTGTAGGATATATAAAATAATGAAGAATACAGCAAAGGCAAACATGCTGATAAAGGCAGGGAGCATCCCATACAATAAATACTACCCATGTGAGGCTGGATAGGATTTGCTGCTTTCCTACTACATGAAAGAATGTGTGTAATTCACTGCAGGCCTAATGCTATCCCTAAAAGCAGAACATTACAGTATTGTGAATTGCAAGAATATCAATGGTCACTTTACACATGATGGGCAAATCCCTCCTCATGACCCCTTCCCCCACCACTAGTGATATCAATCCTCTTGCTTCAGATTACAACCAGGAAACAATCTGTCCAGGACACAGAAATTTCTCCTATCAGCAAGTTATTTCTATGATTCTGCATATTTTCCCACTTAGGAGGTTTTTGTATTTTCTTATATAATGCAAATTTAAAAATGCAAGATACTGATGTAAGAGAGTTCTGCTATCATCTGCGGTTTCTTAAATTCTTTTGTTTGGGAGGAAATTCATATATGCTAAACAAGAGTCTGTTTGAAAAGCACTCTCTCTTAAGGACTTTTAAGTGTTCAAGCAAGAGAGGAAAATGATCATCCTACGTTTTAATGAGTTCATGGAGGACCTGAAAAGAAACTTCCCTTTCAAATGGCTTGTGTCCCAGCAGCTGAAAATTTCCCCCTGTATCGTCACCCCTAGTGACTCTGAGTGATCTCCACAAAGTGCTGCATCTGGCATTCCCTGACCAATCAAGGAGTGCACCTTCTCAGTAAACTCCTAAGGAACAGACAGCTTGTTTCAATAGATTTATAGTATCGGCCCCTGAAAGGACCTGCCACCAACGCAGTTCCAAGATTTACAGGTCTGTCATTTCCTATGACCCCATCTAGATCTTCCCAACAGAGCTGTGTGGGCTCTGTGTGGGCTGTTACACACTTTGTAACCACCTTTTTGGATATCCTGCTTTACTGCCTTCCAAAAAAAGTGAATAAGCACGTCAAAACCCAACAAAACACTTTGCACTGCTGTCTGTAGGTTTCTTCTCTCATTTTCTTCGCTTCCTTTACAGAAATGCACGAATGTACATTCCTCCTTTACAAAGATGCTCATTCTCTGACCAGAATCTCCATTTCACTGAGGAGGACACTCAGATGTAAATTCATAGATTGCCTTAGGAACACAAAAGAAGTGGAGTGTTCCCTCCCACAGCTTCATTTCCACTAAACTGGATCTGCCAAGCTTTGGCCTTTCTGACCACAACTGAGAAAAGATGATCTCCTGCTTTTGCATTACATTAGGAGACATTTGTGTGATATCCTAGTCCAGCAGCCACTTAGGTAGCACAGCTCTGAACAGGATTCTAAACTGGGGTTTCAGCCTGCAAAAATTTTGGTCACTTATGTCTGGCCACTAATTTGCTGAGACAAATCTCCTTTTTGAGCCTCAGTTTCCCACACTGCAAAATGAGGTCAAATAGTGGCCTGTCTCAAAGAGGAAATCAATCAAAATACTTTGAGATTCAGAAATGGCAGGGACTACTGAGCTAAGTAATCTCAAAGTAATCATGTGCTCTGGTATAGATCTGACAACAACTTTTCCATGTATGTTTTTAATAGAGGTTAACATTTTCATTTTCTCTGAGCATATTTTAGTCTCTTATCACATAAAAGCAAGGTCTATGTAAGGCACCAACAAGCAAAATGCACAATCATTAATTTCTGCAAAGCAGCCTTAGTGTCTGTGAAAACACTTCAGGTAACTCAATAAATTAGAATAATAAACACAAAGGAAACCAGAGAACACACAAGGACAGGGCAGAAATCACAAACAAAGGCTGACAGCGTAATATATAGTACAACAGCAGTCCAAGCTGGGCCTCCATGAGGCAGTGGGGAGGTGGAGGATATCCAAGTCTTGGTACTGTTCCTTATTACTCCCTGAATCTCGTACGAGTAATTTTAATTTAAATATCAGCGTGCRCACGCCACCAGGGCCTCTCCCCGCACTGCCCGCAGGGAGATCTGCAGCTGGCAGGCGCAGCACAGCCCCTGTGGCCACAAACCCCCAGCGAGGGAACTTCTGCTGATGCAAACACGAGCCTCGGCAGCAGCAAGCAGCGCCTGAGGCTGAAACGGTGCTGCAGCAGGGGATGTCCGGCTGCTGCCGGGAGGACAGGGCCTGGTGTCAGCTACGGAGATGGAAAGGGCTGCAGCTGCCCAGAGGTGTTAAGCAATACTCTCTGCCTGAGGGCAGGGAGCAGAGGAGAGGGAGGATGAACAACTGTGCCTCTRAACAGGTTACTTTCGGCTCCTTATGCAATCTGTACTCCTACAGAAGCAAATCAACCCCCGAGGGGAGCACAGGGAACCTTTAGTGCTGGAAAAGCATATTACTTTCTTGCAGGAATGTTTTCTTGCTCTTAACACCCGTCTGGTGTGGTAGTACTGGCAGTACCCCCCAACAAAGTTCTCCCAAACCGGGGCTCCCCACACCAGCTCTGCCCCTGCACCCCTATATCCCTTATGCTGCTCCAGGCCTATTTCTTTCCTCAACACATCAGGCTTATGCAGCTTAAGTGCTCACTTCTGCAGCTACTCCTATTTCAGTCCCAAGTCTCTTCTGAACAGAAAGTGCCGTTCACATAAAAATGACAAGGACAGCCAGAAAGAATTAGATTGTGAGGAAAGAGTCAGCAAACTTGCTCCATTTTCTGCCTGGATCAAGCCCTGAACCCACAGGAAGCCTCCAGAGGTACTCTCTGCTGCAAACGTACTGTGACATTTAAGAGACCTCCCAGTGAGTCCTGGGAGCAGAGCAATGGACTTCTAGGGGAAAGTTTTGTCTTTGCCACACAAGGAACTGATGCTATTTATAACAATTCCTGCTGTCCCCAACTGGGCATGAAGACAATCAGCATCTGTCCACACCCTCGGGGAAACTGCAGAACCAGAGATGTTGTATATGTATCTGTGCAGTGCCCGCTGCTCCAGCATGGAAACAGCACGGTGGGCAGAGAGGAGCTGTGAAGGGCTCAGCCAGGGCTGGGGAGATGAGGGGCTGGGGAAGGGGGCTGGGGGAAGGGGATGGTACCAAAGGGGATGGGTTTTGCGTGTGAGTGTCTGTTACTTGAGATCATACAGATGGTTTCTCTTTAGCTGTGGTTTTGAAAAGCCCCCTGCCTACTCTGCTGGAGGCCCTTTCCTGCCAGAGCCAAACCTGGAGCTCCCAGACACAGGAGGAGAGCTCAAAGGTCTCTGAAAACAGAGAGTGCATTATGCTAGGGAGCTGGGAACTGGAACTCTATACAGGTAGTCTTGCACGCTCTGTCTGCTTGCTCAGACAGGGCAAAGCCCAGGAGCAGCACTCTGACCTGGTCCTCCTGTCTGGCAACTGGTTCCCCCACAGCCTGCCTCCATCACCCCCCTCTCTCTGCCAGCAACTCCCACCCTGTCCTGCACAGCAATCTGCTGACTATAATTGCTCTGGCTTGAAGAGGGGTCCTGCCTGTTTCCCCCCATTTTTGCTGCTCACACAGAAGTTTCCTCTCCTTTACTTTCTTCTCTGACACATCCAGACTCCCTGCAAGGAAAAACCCCCATGTTGCAAGGCCCTTCTGGGGCATGGGTCTCCTGTTCTTCTCCCCTACCCCAGCAGCAGCACACACATTTGTTTCCTTGCTCCATTAAGCCAGTAAATGAGGCTGGCTTAGCTCAGCACCGTGAGCTGGTGCTCTGAGCCCAGGATGTGTCTCAGCACAAGAAGTAACACCGATGAGCACACAGGAGTGAAGGAGGGATTTGTGAGTTTGGCACCACGCTGTTCTAACCCCAGACACTGAGGAGAGCAGCTTCTGGAGACCAAATCAAGCAAGCTAATGTAGCCTGCAAATGTTTTGAGGGTAGGCCAGGTGACCATGCTGCCTTCTTTGAGGCCATCCACCCTGCTCCAGGAGAAGATAAATCAATGCAAGACAACATCTGCCAAGATATTGACTTTGGCTCTGCTCACGGACTGCCTGCACTTCAGAGATGGGTAATATTCAGCTTGATTATCTCTCACCGCCAAGAGGAAGTTTCTCTCTATGCTTAAAATCACTGGGATGAGCCAAGCAGGAATTGATCTGTGGGAGAGAAATGCTGACAAGAAAACACAAGTCAGAGACAGGATGAGCGTGGACGATGGGTGAGCAATAGAGACAGCCTCTGGCAGCTTGCCTGGCCAGGTTAGCAACAGCCTGGGTCACTACAGCCTGAGAAAGATTAACACCAAGCACATTCCTCCAAACTTTACAGCAGGCCCCTTTATGCTCTTCCCCTCCTTGAATAGCTTTTCCTCTCTTAACTTGCTCCTCACCCTTTTAAAACATCTTTTCTCTACTCTCCCCCTACACCCTCACTGCACTGGCGTTTTCTCATTGCCTCACGTGCACCCGTATGCCACCCAATTCTCTGCTTAAGGCATGACACTCAGTAGTTGCAGGGCTTGCCACCTGCTCCACTTTGGGCCTTATCTCACACGCCATCTCCCCAGTGGTGGAAAGCCCCAGCAGTGCTCATAAGCCGCACCACAACCACCCCTCAGGGAGACCCGAATCCTCATGGGCTAATATACCACTGCACAAAGTGATTTCACGCCGGAAAAAGGTGACATTTCATTAGCAGAATATGCTGACAAAGCCCCATGAGGGGAACATTCAGCAACATCATCAAACTTTCCCAGGATAAAACACTGAGCCTTTGACTTGTTTTTCCCTACTACACTTTTGGTAAAACATCCTGTAGGTCCTGTGGCCCTCCAAGGGCAGCAGATGAGAAAAAAATCTGAGCCCCTGTAAAAGAAAATCAGTTTTAGGGATAGTCTTGACACTGATTCCTACCTCTGTTTGCCAGATAGGTTAAATGTCACATGCCTGGACTGGAGAGACACTGATCTCAGTCTCCTTGGAGCACATCATGCTGCTGGGATGGAAGGGAGAAGGTCAGCCATAGCAAAAGAAATGGGTAAGGACCTCTTCAGCTGTGTTTCTGCCTATGCTTCTGCCATTCTCTGAGCCTGAAGGCTGCACAGAATCAAGCAGCAGAGGTAGAAGAGACCCAAAGGAACCATCTAGTCTGTTCTACTCTGTGAAAGATGGATCAGTTCTACTTTGTCATTTGTGGCATCTGTCACTCCTTGTACATGTCTAGTCTGTCCTTAAAGCCCTCCAGTGATGGAGTTACACAGCCTCCCAAGGCAGTTTGATTCAATGTTTTGCTATCTTTACCGTTGCAGAGCTCTTAGTAACATTATGCCTGTCTCTCTTGCTACAATCTTAAACTACTCCTCCTCCTCTTCTTCTCCTTTCTTTTGTATCTTATGTACCTGCATACTGTTATGCACRTCTCATGCCTAGTCCTCTCTTCTTTAGTCCTAACAGCCCCATTTCCATCCATCTCTCCTCATGAGTATGCTGTCTAGACTTCTGGTCATTCCCACTTCCCTCTTCTGGATTACATCCAACTGGACCACATCTCCTTAGAAACATAAAGCACTCCAAATAGACACAGGACCCTACTGCAGTACACACTGTGACCAGSAAGCAGCCAGCACTGCCACTGAAGCAGGGACACAGCCACAGCGGAACACAACGATGCTGTAAAATCTAATGCGTGCCCTTCCTTCTCTCTTCTCTGGGAGATGGATGCTGCTCCCGCTTTGAGCTCCATGCGGGGGGGAAAAAAAAAAAGACATTTAAAAGGCTAACTGATCTGACCACGTCCTTGACCCACCTGGCCTGCATTTAAGCACTACTTCCCAAGTCAGGTAAGAACAAAGCTGCACGTGTTCCTCCACCTTGGGACACACTCTTCAAATTGATAGACCTGCATGCCTCTGACTCATTGCCAGTACTGGAGACCAGCCAGGAGAWTAGGAAGGGAAGAAATGCCACTCTAAAGGCCAATGAATACGCATGAAGCACGTTACGCAAGAACCCCCGTGGACCCCCTTGCCCAGGTAAAAGTCCTACAGATGGCCCATCACCAACCACAGTTGATGCAGTGGRGAGGATGTGTGGGTGGACAGATAACTTGATATTTAGCTGAAAAAACTAAAATGGGTTTAATGCAGTGCTAGGAAGACAGATTGCCTGCAGCACCTTCTGCTCCTGATTATGGATGCCAATCTCAGGTTTCCCTTTAAGTGTAAAAGCAGCCAGGATGTGTGGGTTTTCACCAAAGCTTCAGAGTCCCAGTCCTACAAAAAAGAAGTACCACAGGAGGATAATAAAGGGTGACCAGTACTGAGGAACATCCCTTTTACAGCACCAGCAGCTGGCTTTAGTTTTCTGTAGCATCTTATGGTTTCATGCCAAACATGGGGGGAGGACAAACGTGGGGCTGTCTCCAAGGCTCCTACAGCTTCTCCTGCAATGAACAAGTCTGGCTGAAATGATCATAAGTGACTAGCTAAAGTCCTGATGCTTCAAGGTCAGACAGGTTTGGCACTTTGAACACTGAGAACTTTCCCTAACATTGCACCACCATTGTCTTTTAAACGCATCTGCCTTCTTTGCCACTTCCACAAAAAAATCTCAGGTCTGCATCCCAGCACTGATATATCACCCCATGTGAGCGTCACGCTAGAGTGTCAAGCTTCTCACCCAAGAAAGAGCTACAACAGAGGGAGAAAAAGCCCCCAGCTGCCTCCTTCTAAGTTCCAGGAGTAGAATCACAGTACACCAAGAATGCACTGCAGCATGTTCCGCTGCTGACAGCAGCAAGGTGGCTTTCACACCAGCCTGCAGCCTCAGCTCTTGCCTGTCAATCACCTCATAAATGCATGGGTTCTCCTACCACTCTATTTCCAACTTGGACCGCAGTTGAAAGCAGGAGAAGCAGATCACTGAGATGTAAAAGGCCTCCAACTACATTCCTCCTACGAAGAGGAAGAGCTTTACTGGTGACACAGCCCCACTTCTTACTAGCCCTCCCACACACACTCTTTCTATGAGCTCACAGAACATATAGGCACCAGCATTCTGTGTAGGAACAGAAAATAAATACCCTGTGGGGTCAGTCTGAAGAGCTGGAGGCAGTGGACAGAGCCTGCCTGAGAAATGTCAAAGGGTTTTGGAAGGACCACCCCTATTTAACCAGAGTGCCAAAGGCTAAGGGGGCAGCAGATGTGAAGAGGGGGAAGGGCGGGCTGCAGCAGTCCTTCCCCATCTTCCACCAGCTTAAAACCTCCCCTGTCCTTTGACTCGAGGGGACTGCTAATAAACCTGTCTGCACTGAAGGGACAAACATGGCCCACTAAATCACAGCTCACACATGTCTCTGCTCATACGAGGAGGCAGGGCTCAAATGCCCCTTCCCCCATGAAGCCCTCATAAACAACTGCCTCAGCTGGTGCAGGCTCCCCGCTCTATTGCTGCAGGGATGGAGACTATGGATCATATTTTATCATATTTGGCAGAGAGGGGACAATAATTTTTCAGGGAGTAATCACTCCCCAAATCTCACTTTTCTCCAAGCTCAGAGGACACCCTGGAACTGATGGGGATTTCCTAGTATCCCTGTGCTACCTGCAGCACTCGATAGTTGCTACCTTGTAGTGGTAGTGTTTTCCTCCCCTCTCGAGCATTTTCCGATACCAACATGTTTATTTGTGCCTGGTCCTTTCTGTCACATGCTCTCCTTTCTGTTCTCTGACGAGATTAGCACTGGGACTGGCTGTGGACAAATTCCTGCTGACTCCAGTTGGGAATCTGGGCTGGGGGTGGGAATGAAACTCACTACAAAGTGAAGGAGTCACTGTGGCTCCTCTCCTCCAAAGGAAAAGGAAGAGATAATGATGTTGGAACATTTTAACCTTTCTTTTTCTGAGCTTGATAGGCTTGGCCCGAGGCACCTTTCTGAGCAAAAACAGGCTGCTGCAAGATTGATTGGTTGGGTGCAGAGTTTAAAGGTAATTTTCTCTTGTCACATGCACATAAATTATTGTGGCTCAAGCTGTGATCAGCTCTACATCTCACTTGTTCCACTGCTTTTATGCCTGGGCTCCTATGAGGGGTTGCAAGAACCGTGTCCAGTGCTCCCTAAGCAGCATCCAACATAAATATATATCAAAAGCACCACAGGCATCCACACAAAGTTAGTGTCTAAGTGTAAGGGAAGGAAGGGGCACATGCCTGCAAATCTGTACAGCCAGGGCTTCCAGCTGCAGAAGTTGCACTTAGAGCCTTGTTTTGCTCATCTACGGACCTTTCTAAAATGTTCTGTCCATGAACGCCTGGGCAAGGAAAACTCATCCACTCAGATTATTCACAAGGGGGAGAGAAAAAAAGATGCACATGCACACACACAAAGGAAGCACAGCTGCAGCCAAAGTGAATTCATTTTTAACATTCATGAAAATATTCACAGAACACTTCAGTGCTATTTGCCTAAATGTTGCTGTTTGGAGTAAACACTTGAGCCAGCGCAGGCTGTATGTTCTAGGTGCAGTACCGCATTGGGGATGAGAGGCGGCTTGTGGATCCAAGCCACAKATTCACACCATGTCCCCAACTACATGTGACTCCTCACTTTAAGGCACAGACTCACAATCTGCCACCACACAGTTCCTGACTTTTGGTCCTTGCAAAAGGACTTCGCAAGTACCCGCAGCCATCGCAGTCCCCGCCCATCGCAACCTTGTGCAACAAAGGCATGTGCGCTCTGCCAAATTTAAACACAAAAGCAGGGGCAAACAATGGCAGCTCGGGCATGTGTCTGGTCTGGGGGAGCAGACCCTTTTCCCCACCTCTGCTCCCCTATCCCTCTTCTCAACTAAGCCCCTTCATTGGTTTCTTTCCCTGTGCATCCTAAGCAGCTCACACAAGGGAAAATGCTACAGCACACAAGGGAGACTCAGCTGAAGCCCTGAAGACAAGAGCTGTGTGCGTTGTCTCTTCCTCCTTCATAAATACAGCTGAGACGACGACTGGATAATTGGCTAAGTGCCTGTCAGCTTAATAACAGAGAGAGAGAGAGAGAGAGAGAGAGAGAGAGAGAGAGAGAGAGAGAGGGAAAAGGAGAGATTTGTATTTACTATTCAAAGTCATGGATGCTGCCTGCCAGTGGATTTCAACATGGGTTTTGTTAGCACAGTAAGGCATGAAAGGTGACTGGACATGCAGCTGAGTCATGGTCTCCCTTGCTCAGCTTTGTGTGAGGGTGGACAACCAGCTTGGGATGGAGAGAGTGAGGAAGCAGAGCACTGAGGTAGCTGCCTTAGAGGCACTATTGCATTCCCAGTTAAAGTACCCCTGGGTTCCTACAATGGAAAAGCATCACCACCACCTCTGGTGAGGCACTATTCTCACTAAGTCATACCACATTAGGGACAGTGACAGTGGTCCATCTCCAACACRGTCACCCTGCTGACCCTGAGAGGAGGGGATGCAGTGGCACCATGAGTGGCAGCTGCACAGTGGTGTGACCATTCCCATTTCATTTCGCAGATGCACGGCACAGAGGTTGGTGCCTGAGGAGCTGAAGYCCTCTTGGCCTTTCCCTTCTCCTCGTAAACGGAGAGCTCTTCTAGGAACCCATCTAAGGAGAACACCTGTGATGAGAAACCAGTCAGACATGTCTGGGCTCTTACAGGAGAGTGGGAGGGTCTGTGCAGGAGATAAGCCTCCTTCTTTGGAAGTTTTCACTACTTCTCTCTATCAGTGAAATGAAAATTTCAGTGGTGAGAGTGGTTCAGGTTGTTACTGGAAAGGGATAGTATTGGCCAGATGTACAGTGCTGTAAACCACTGAGCCTCAGAAGAGGAAGATGCTGTATTGCATTCACTTGTGGCTTTTTTCCTTAACAGCTGTAGCAACTGAGACACACTGAAGCAAAAGGGCACTTCCAGCATTAGTGAGGATTACTGAGGTCCAGGAGTTGGAAAAAGCCACAGAGACCTCCAAGCAAGGTTGCCTCTCAGTTGCAGCAAGTGTAGCAACTTTACAAAATGTATGAACATTTGTCCAACTACACAGAAGAAAACACTTCCCGTTTTTAAGTGGGAGGAAACCTAAGGAAACACACTGGTGCACAGGCACTCACAAGCACACCCCTCCCAAATCTCATACAGATGTGCTATTGCAAAGTATTTCCTGAATGCCGGCCCAGTGTGAGTGGGCTCATTTCCATCAAGTTAGCAGGGTCTGAGAGAGCCCAGCCCCAGCGAAATCAATAGAGCTGCGGCAGTGCTATTTCTCCTCCCTTTGCACAGGGCCGAGCACAGCGGGGGCACTCTGGGATCACAGCCGGCCTCTCCCACACAACCAAGTTGCTCCTAATAAAAATCTGCAGAAATATATGAGCACAGAGGAGACTGGTGGTTCAGATTATTTTGAAATAGCTGTTTCCTAGGCAGAGGTGGAACTCATCATTATTAGTTCCCATTACTTACCATAAAACCAGGCACGTTAGATGTGCTCGAAGCCTGAAGCAAATGCTTTGGTGTCAGATTCAGCTGAAAATCACATTCGTTTTTTCTTCAGCAAGAGAACAGTAAAAGAAAACTCAGTAAATTCCTGACTTCACCTTTGTGCCCTCCATTGCACTTACTCCAGCAGAGCACGAGTTCACACAAACCAGAGTGAATTTTGATGGACAACAAAACTAGGTAACTTCAATGAAAATGGCTATGTTCAGCCTCACAGTGAGCCTGGTGAAGCCCTGCCGCTGCATCAGCAGCAAGCTGTGGCCCCACAGCTCTGTCAGAACCAGACGCCTGTGGGTCCGGATATAAAGGGCAGGTACATGTAATACATATGTTGAAAACTTATAGTTATGAGATGGCAAATTCCAGTAACTATGAGCTATTTTAAGACTAGGTCTTTCCTCATGACCTGCTGGGGAGGGGACTGGAGTGGAAGAGGTAGCGACTCTGAGACACTTCAGGTAACACGTACTACTATATAAATTTTAATGCCAACTAAGTAGGAAAACATATGGTACTCAGTTGAAAACTGAAGAGTGTGTGCAGACTCAGGGGAGGAGGTTAAAGCCATACAGTTCGATGCTGTCTCTCCTTCATCTTTCTGAATGCAAAATATACATACAGTGTTATTAAACATACATAATTTCACCAAAGAAAGCCTTTCCTTTTCTAATTTCCATTCCACGTTTCCTTGCGATGGGTTGGTCCCACCTTGCAGAAAAGGCACAGTGTCACAAAGGACCCCTTCACCACTGGGCAGACCATATAAAAATATTGCGTGTGTATAAAGAGAGGTGATGATTGCCAGCCTTTGACCATACACATATTGCAACTTCCTTTATCATATGTATGCACACAGACTCACATATCTATGGATGCATGTGTGCTTTCACATAATGGCACCATCTGCTGCCAGAGCTGGAAGTTTTGCAACATCATCTGTTACTACATTTATACATTTTTATTTTTTATTTGAAGGAAAGTATCAGCAGAGTTTGCACAGATCCCACCATACCCTGTCTCAACACATGGACGCTAGATTTGATAATGAAGGCCTGGTACGGACCAGAGAGAGGGAAAAGCACTCGGGACTCAAAGTCAACAGCAGTGCGGATGAGGACACACAGGGAATCCAGCGACATTTGCTGGGTTGTTGTGAGGCTGAGCCGAAAGGCAACCCAAGCTAATGGAGAGGTCGCTAGGCTGGCTGTGCCTGAGCCCTGCATGCAACCCTGGGCGAGTCCCCTCACCTCCTGCCCAGCGCCAGCCTCGGCCCATCCCAGCTAATAGCCTGCCCGCCCTGCAGAGGAGGGGAGCTCTTACTCTGAGCTCACGTGGCACTTAATACAAAGGGTGCCTCAACTTAGTGGTGGCCTCGGAGTGCCACAACAATACCACTAATAATCAAGGTTACAATTTTACTGCCAAGACCGTATTATTATGTAGCATTATACCTCTGAACATGCCTATTCTCATTTCTAGCAAAGGGCTCAGCTCAGTGCTCCTTGTTATAAATCGTATGCTAATTATAAGTGTAATCTGAACAGCTTTTACTTTTCCTTTAAAATGACTGTATAGGGCATAAACTTTGTTGTGATGTTGTGTTGCTATTTTGCCTCAGGTGCCTTTGTCCTCTAGCACAGCTTCGCATGTAACATATCAGCAAAATACTGGGAGGCCAAGAACAGAGTTTGCATAAATTGCTTACATTGCAGGATTACACCAACAGCACTGTCATTACTGCTGGTAATTTGATTCTAGCCCATCCTTTCACACATGTAACTTGAAGGAACTAAGTACACATTAGGATGGATGTTCCTAAATGTGCTATCAACCTGAAACTTCACATTATTTAAAAATACCTGGTAAAAATGAAAAATGCACACTCAGTTAAATGTTGGTTTTCATCCGCACATCAGCATCAGATTGATTTAATTCTTGATGAAAAGTTGGTGCTTGGAAAATCTCAGGAGCAATGAGCCAAATTCTGGCCTTGGCGAGGTCCCAGTTCTCCAACAGGCTGAACATCATCTGAGCAGTGCTCAGCAGCTTATGCCCTGTATGAGTCACTTGCACCTCTTTATTAGCAGTCCCCGGGAATCTGCCCCAAAGACAAATGGAATATTTCTGGCTCTGCCCTTGGGCTTTAGTGGATTTGTACTAGTATAATGGAACAGATTGGAATGGGGATGTGACCCATTTTGGTTCCAGCTAGTGATGAGCTCCATTTCAGGAGTTTTTAAAGGCCAAATCTGCACTTGTGCCAGGACTTCTAAAATCCCTGGGAAACCTGCAAGTCCTGTTGAGTCCTAACCCTCAGATTAGTGCTTTAAAGGCACTTTGAGGTGAGCTGCTCTGGTGGTTCCTGAGGGAGCTGATCTTTCCCCCTGACACGCCGTACAGGTACCTGATCCCACAGCACGGACTCCACTGCCATTTTGCTTT
Source organism: Amblyornis subalaris (assembly GCA_018881555.1). Taxonomy (NCBI): domain Eukaryota; kingdom Metazoa; phylum Chordata; class Aves; order Passeriformes; family Ptilonorhynchidae; genus Amblyornis; species Amblyornis subalaris. Next base: position 1,468,903 of record JACAXG010000058.1, read on the forward strand.
TAACCCATCTTAAGGGCCAAACACAACACAGAAACACAGTTTCCTCCCTTCCCCAGTTTGCAGCAGCTGCCCTTCATTACTACACATGTCCCAGCTTAGCCAACATCCTCGTATTCCTCATCCCCTCCATGGGCTGAAAGCGTCTTACAGAGCACAGAGTCTCTGCCTTTGCTCACCCAACACGTGCAGAGCAGATGAGGTGGGAAGGGATGCTGAAGGTGGGTAAACAGCAAGAAGATTTGGGGTTGGGGACTGTTTTCCTTTTCCTATATTAATTAGTTTAGGGGGGGTTGTTGTGCATTTGTTGCTTGGAGATTCTTTTTTTCTTTTCCTAACACCAAGCAGGGAAGTTGCATACAAAACCTGACCACCTCATGACTGTAATCTTGCAAGCAAGATATCGGCAGAAACTGTAGCCAAAGTTCCCTCTCAATACTCAAAATAAGGTTCAGTGTCCTTCTTCACTTGCTGAAGACAGAGTTAAAAAAAGGAAACCTTAATAAGTCTGACAGGCTCACTAATATACAGTGTCATCTCTGAAGCATCCTGCTCTCTTTTCTTGGTTGCTGCTGGACAAACACCAGCAACTCTGCTCAGCTCTTCTCACCTGTTGCAGCTCTCAGACCCCTCCTCTCTTTTCTTCCTTGCTCTAAAGAGCAGATCATTACCCTTTTCCCTGTGGACAGTCTATCATGAGCTATTTTTATTCTCTCTGCAATTCCCTAACTTCCCCATGCCAAATACTCACTAAGAGTCATCAACCTTCAGCAAGGCTAACAAATGAATCAAATCTGCTGCCAGGTCATTTAGGAGATGAGCCAGTTTAGAGTTAGGGACATTTTTTAATAGTCCCATACTGAGGGAATATTTAAAATGCTATAGCTTTAAAAAGTCATCTCCAAACTTTTCAGAATAATTCTATTCTGAGTAACAAGCTGCAGATGAAGCTTCAGAGGACTGGCTTCCTTTAGGAACATTAGGGCTTACAATAAAATATTTTTCTCCGCTTCATAGATCAGTCCACCCACCCATTCTTCCACCTACAAGCGTAACCCTATATACAAATGTTTAAGGCCCCAAAGAGGAAGACTCATTTAGAATATCCTGTTGAATGATTTGCATCACAATTTACAGGAACAAAATGTTTTGAGTTATTTTATCCCTATATATATCGCTTTTATTTCTCTCCAACTGCATATCATTTTTTATCCCTCCTACATTTTCATTTCCCTCCAAGCTACAGGAGCTATTGGGCACTGGTAAACCAATGCTGCACAGTCCCTCTGAAGCAGATGTTTAGCAAAGATAGGTGATATGATCCACGTATACAAAGCTCTTACCTATCTCTCTGAGGACATAAAGATCTGCTTTGAACAGGGTTAGTATAGATCATCTAATGTTTTTATTTCCCATCTAGCTCCTTCCCTTCCGTTGCCATAGTGGATCTATAGACAAGCAGAGTGAGACACTGGGAGTTTTTCAAAACAAGGCTGTCTTAAAGTGAGTTATGCTTTGGAGGGTCAAGAAAACAGTGAGGGGGAAGCTAGCAAACAAACCTTTGCTTTAAAACTGAGGGGATGAAATGTCATCCTGCAGGACCTGAAGTCTATGAAACAGGGAAATCTCACACCTCCCAGCTTCATGGGGCAGTCCCGTCTCCCAGCACAGCCTGACTTCTGCCTCTTCTCTGAAGGAGGGACTGAAACATCCCAGAAACCTGGGTCTAGTGCCAGTGAAAGGGAGAGAAGACAGCTGCCCTTCTTAGGAAACGTGAAAAGTGTATAGCTGGCCAGATCTGCTTAAAGAGCTTAGGAAGGCAGCTGAAGGAAAAAGGTAAAGCCTGTGCACTGGCCACAGTCACTTCTGACAGAAACGCAGCCTGCCAGGAACACCGTATTGCTCGGGGCAAGCGTTTACATGGCTGGGTGGTGTGCCGCTCCTGCAGACTGTGTCACTTGGCACGCATCTGGCTGACACAGCTGGATCACTTCACTCAGGTGTTTTATTTTAGTGCCTAACATAACACTGGCAAGCCACACGCAATCACTGAAACCACTCTGCCATGCAGCCCCGTGGAGCTTGCTGATGAACGAACGCTTTACACGCAGCACATGCAGGCACCATCCCCACCATCCGCTTAGCCCTCTCGGCTGCAAATGCAGCTTCAGCACACAGCATCCAGATAAACTCAAAAGCTCCAAGGTTAAGTGGGAAATAGAAATCTAGTGACCCCTGTCTGGGCAAGTGAGCTTAATGACTTGTCTGCTGCTGCATGTACCAAACATATGCTGGCAAACATCTGTCCGAGCAGCCCCTCCAAAATAAATGATTGATGGAAGCGATTTGCCTTTAGAAATGGGTAAGTCAGCTGGGAGTCCTGCTAGAAAAGGGTTAATGGGATATGTGAATTGGTAGTGAATGGAAGAGAGAGTAGAGAAGCCGGAATCAGAGGCAACACCCCTTGTTAGGTGTTTACCATGTCGAATCTAAACCGCTTCCATTGCATATGCAAGCCAGATGAATTACTCTGTAAATCCTATTACTCCGTGTGGATAAATCTTACATTCAAGTTAACAAGTCTGGAGAGCTGGGGAATGGAAGCTGCTGAATGGATATTCCAGGATCAAAACAACCGAGGACATGGGAGGCGACCGAACCGATATGCGTACGCGCGCGCACACACACACACACACACACACACACACACACACACGCACACATCCCTCTCCTGGCATCCTTCTTCCCTCTATCATTAAATGGGAGGGATGCAGGACACAGGGGATCGTGTAGCAGACCGTTTGGTGACATCCAGCAGGATTTATTTCAGAGAAAGAGAAAGAAAACTTTGCTGCTGCTGTTAGCTTTGCTAGGGGATTGCTCCCTTGATGCCTCAGGGTTTGTGCACTATCAGCTCCTCATACAGATCACAGACTTATTTTAAATTACACCGAGTAGTTTTATAGCCATAATATACAGTGTGCGCACACACACGCAGAATTCTCCTTCAGTAGAGAAGTTACTGCAGGTAAGTTGAGCAAGGCAGAATTTGAAAAAGAAACCTACAGGAAACCTACTGCAATTCAGCTATTTGGGACGCTCCTAACTGAAAGCCCAAGTAGTGTCAGAACTACCTTTGGAAAACCTCCACAGCAAAACCAGAAATATAACACTCAATACTGTCAGTAAGTGAGATTTCATGTGCAAAGACACACACAGGCACAGTATACACCCATTTGTTTAGCCCTGCAAAAAACCCAAGACACTAAGATACAATCTTCGTAAATGTCGGAGCTCCTACACCATTTTTTCACYAGCCTTTTCAACTATTGTATCCATCTTCTCTCCCCACAGGGCAGAAAAATAAATAATTAAAATTAAAGGACAGAGTTTACCAAAAGAACTTGCCCGAGAGTTCTGGCAGCACTAGGGATAAAGTTTTTGCATATGTACAAAAAGAAGCATGGGAAGATCAATAGAACATCTGGCAAGCACAGCTGGATCCCTTTTCGATTCCTCTATTGATACTGCAGGGCTGGTGGAAAGTGTACGTTCACAAGAGCTGGCTAACACAAGCAGATCTTTCCCCACTGAAATTCTTTTGATCCAGAGCACTACACAGAGGATAGTGTAGCAAGAAGTGTTCAAAAGCTTTGCAATTTCTTCACATTAAAGCACAAACACACACGCAGAGCCTGTTTGTAGCAGCTGCTGCTACTGCAGTTTGAGAGGTAAAATAACACACACTCTCACAGAGACATATACACACAAATCTATATCACGTCACACGTATACGTTGCATACATGGAAATATAGATGCACATACAGAAGAAGAAAAGTTGGCAAAATGCCCTACCTGAGGATGGCTGTGTCCCCTTGCCTCACGGTGATGTTATCGGTACCTCGGGTAAAATCCACGCTGCGGACTGGCAGCCCTGTAGGGAGAAGGCAAAGCAATCTCAGTAGGACCAGCGGTAATTGTTTCCGATCAGGCTGAGCCCTTGCTACCATGGCTGGTCTCGTCGAGTTTCACTGTCAGTACTTGTCTCTTTCTCTGCCTGTGTATGTGGACAGATAGATGTAGAAAGAAAAACAATAATAATAGTGTACAACTCTCGCTCTGATCGACAGCCCAAGAAAGGGGAGGTGATTTCACAGTCCTTCTCAGCTGCCACTTTCTCGTGCTCTTTTCAGTCTCTTGCTGGCTTCTTTCCCCTCCTTGGCTTTTTTTTTTTTTAAGGCTCTCCAAAAAAAAGTCTTAGCACTGCCTTCAAATAAAAAAGGGAAGAAAAAAAAGAAGCAAGAGGAAAAAGTCAGGTAGCAAAATAATTACGAAATAATAACAATTAAATCGACCCGTTTAGAGTGATGAAGAGAGGTGGGGGAAAAAAAAAAAGAAAAGGAACAAGAGGAATCCTGTGCCGCCGGGATGCGGGAGGGGATAGTCCTGTGGCTGTGGAGCCTCCAGCCCCGCGCTCCCTCCTAACCCACTTTCCCAGGCGGAGCGAGGGAGGGAGGAGGAGGAGGAGGAGGAGGAGGAGAGAGGGAGAGAGGGAGGAGGGAGCCTTACTCGTGAGACGGCAGCTCGGCACCAAGCGGCGGCGGCGGGCGCGGAGGGAGCCGCCGGCCGCGCTCCCCATCCCTCTCCCGCGGGCGCAGCCGCCCGAGGCCCCYGCGCCCCCAGCCCGCCCGCGCCGGGGAGCGGGGCTGCCCGAGGGACAGGGATCGGCGGCCCGGCCGGGCCTCCGCGAGCCGGACCGCCGCTGAGGAGGGGGGCACTGCAGCAGGGAGAGGGGGCTTGGGAAGGGATGAGGGCTGCAAGGCAGAGGGGGGAAGCCCCGAAGGAGAGGGGGCTGGAAAGGGGAGGAGGGAGAAGCAGAGAGGGAAGGGAATGGGAGAGGAAGAGGGGGCTGGAGAAAGGAAGAGAAGGGGAGCGCGAGCGGGGAACTGAAGCGGGAAGCAGAGAGAAGGCAGCCGGGAGATGCTGAGCGGGAGGGAGGCACAGGGAGTAGGGCATAGAGGACGAACGAAGGTACGGCCAATATTCTCAAGATGAAATAGTGAGGAAAGCGGGTATGTGGCCAAAAGTGCAAACAACTTGGCTTAGCGGCCTGAAGCCACACGCTAGCTGATTTACAGAGCAGCATCCTTGGCAACTGCCTCCGCAGGCTCAAACCTTGCTTTTTCCCCTCTCAGACTTTCCTCTCGCCAGATAAACAGTTGTACATCCCTCCCTCCCACCTCTCTCCACTCAGCCCTTCCCGCCCCCCACCTCCTTTCCCAGCCTCGGAGAGACGGGCCGGAGACAATGCCGGCATTGAGCTGCCCGCGGTGTGAATGCTCGGCCTGTGCTCCGGCTGCCGGAGCCCGCAGCTGAGCCCCGCGCCCGCCGGCAGCAGCGCTGCCCACCCGGGAACGCTCCCGCAGCCCGCAGCCCACCGCCACCGCAAAGAGAAGGGAGATTAAATTAATGGAAAGGAATAAGCCGTATGTTTTACTGCTGATGCCTGCCTGCCATTCCCCCAGCCCGATCTCTGCCTGCGGGAGGGATCAGAACTGCTCCTAGGGATGCTTCGCTAGTGTAACCCTTCTGCGACCAAAGCATGGCGGGGCAAGCAAGGAGGGAAGGGGAGGTTTGAGGGGGGTCCAGAGAATCAGGTGCAACAAAAGCCATAGGGTTACTCGACTGAGAGTTGCTGTCCTACGTGGTCACAGCGCTGCTGTATGTGTGTGTGTGTGTGTGTGTGTGTGTGTGTGCACGCAGAGAGGGAAAACACAGGTCTTGTACGCTGCCTGCTTCACCGCTGCTCCTGGAGCCTTGTAGGATACAATACACCCAAACTGGAGAGACATAAGGAATGTCACTGTGTCATACAAATGGCCACATGGGATCAGACCAAAGGTCCCTCTAACCCTTCATGCTGTCTCCAAGCAGCCTGAAGCCCATGCCTAGGGAAGCTCACAAGCACAAGGCAAGCATGCAGTGGTACTGCCCTAGGGCACTTATCTATTTCTAGGGATTTATGGCTAAGGCATGTCCCCAGCCAGTGGCACTGCCTTTGTAGTTAATGGTAGTTGAATGATTTTCTTCTTCCAGGAATACGTCCAGTGGCTCCCTGAACTCCTAGAAACTGGCCTCTGCAACCTTGGTATGGAAAGGCCGCACTGTCTGTGAGTACTTAAACAATCCCTGCAAGTGTTAAAGGCCCACAAATTAAGGACTAAGGTCATGACACTGCTGCTTCAGTGCCATGCATGCAGCAGCAAGAAGAGATGACTGCTTTGTATTCAAGCCAAGGAGGGAGGAGAGTCAGACGTTTCCTTTGCAGTAGATTTGGCACGGATAGCACCAGGGAGGGAGAGGAATGAAGAGCTAAAGGGGTTAATCCACACACTAGATATTCCCAAGCTACTGCAGAGAGAGATGCTGCYCAACAAGGATATTGCTCTGGAGAAGACCATGCTGCTGACATCTGATTGCCGACTAGTAACCACTGCTCTAGGATGAAGGAGAGTGCAAGGGACAGAGATGCATCAGGCTGCTGGCATGCCAGAAGATGGGCATCATCAAAAGGAAACCTCTGCACTCCTGTGACAGAATTTGAGTACAGCTAAAAGACCTGGTCCCATAGGAAGTTACTAATGAAAGAGATGCACCCCTCCCAGTGTTGCATGGATCCTTTTTACAAAGGTCTCCCACATATGTTTCATCTACATTTAATAAGAGCTATTGTATGTTAATTAAATGCCTGTGGAGTAAGGAAAACATATTTGTCGAAGATTAACTATTATGCAATGCAAGAAGCATCTGCCACCCAACTGCTAGAGCTCACTAAATATTTCCTTATCTCAGAGTATTTACTTAGGAGGCAATAACTATCCAGTTAAATCTAAATTTAATGCTTAGTTAAATATAGTTCATAGAAAGTGGCACCAATATGTTTTATATGGAGAACGACAGAGGGGGTTTCAGGGAGGGAGAAGGAAGAAATTCTGTCTCCAGACTCCTTCAACATCCTGACTTAAGGTGGGACTGCACATGGCCATGCCTCCCTACCAAGAGAAGCTCATCACAGTGGAATTGGAGGCCCCTCTCTGCTGATATGGCAGTCCAGGGGATGTCTTCATCTTCTTACACTTTCATACAATCCTCGTTAGAACCACTGTAGCATAAGTATTTAATAATAATAATAATAATAATAATAATAATAATAATAATAATAATAACAACAACAACAAACCCCTTGAGGGTCTTGTAAACGTTGTGAAAAAATAAAAGCAAAACCTAAAGCTGATGGGTCTTATTTGCCTTTAGAAGCGTACGGAAGCAAAAGGAAGGGGTTGCATAGGTGTAAAAGGCCAAACAAGCAGGAATCACACAAATCCTGGGAGAGCGCCTCATGAGTAAAATAAATAATGTTATTTTTGTATGTGTTCCCAGAAGAAATAACTCTCTGGACCCATCTCCCCCTGCTGGAAGCAGATAACGAAACAGCAGGTCTAGCTTCTAACTTTCCTACCTTCTGAAAACTTGAGGAAAAATTCAGGTAAACAGTTATAGCGTGGACACTGCAGATCCACACTGCTGTCTTTTAAAGCCATTTATCAATGCTTCTGGTAGATGCAAGACTGCCAGGACTAGCCTGACTGACCAGATTTTGTCACCGGGCAGCTCAGAAATTGATGAAGCAGCATGAGCCCAGCCCTACATGTACCATTTCACCTCCCTCCAATGCAAACACACCCTGTTCAAAGGGAACAGGGCCTAGAGCAACACAGTTTGATGAGCACAGGACATAGGGCATGGCCAGAGACATGACAGAAATGTTTGGATGGCAGGTTCGGGAAGGTATCTGTGTTTTCACGCTATGGGTGCAGGATTGTTATGTGTATAAGCTGAAAGGAAAACAGCAGCATGAGCTGAGGCAGCCTGGCTAGCCCTCCTTTCCCTGGCTTTGAGGGGAATGTGCTGAAGATGTCAGTCTGGACAACCTAAGCTAGATAAAGGAGAGACCCTCCACACTGGTCCTGGATGGGCAGCCTGCACTGAGCTATTCCATGCTGAGATGCCCTAGGACAAGTACTTAAGTCACCTCTGCCTACCTGTGTGGCAGCTCAGTTTTACAGATACTCAGGGACTGACATTGTGAAAGCCTGAAGTGCCATCTGCTTTTCATGGAGAGCCAAGAGACACTGAAAGCATGGACTCTGTCCACAAACAGGAATGGGGTTTTGTTTGCATTTGAGGTGGCTACATGCAAAGAGTGATCCATGAACTTCATGCCAACTGCAACAACCATCTGTATGATGTGGATGGCTGCCCTCTAGGAACGAAGCGAGGCTCATCGGCTCACCCCACAAACAGCCACAAAACGGAACTGTTCTCACTTGACTTTCATTCACTACCAGGCACACCCAAACTGGTGACTTGATCTCAAATATTGCTGGAATCAGGGAAAAGACATTTCTGAAAAATGCCAGAAAAGAAAACTGCTCACACAAGTCTCCAGACCCTGTCATGACCGACACAATTGTTTTAAGGGGACTTGTGTAATGGCTCTGCCAGCAGAGTCCAAGCACRTAGGGACTTTATTCAGGATATCTGCCACAAGGAGTGAAAACGTACGATGTTTTGTGAGCTAGAACGTGTTTAGTCAAGATGCACTGCTGCACTATGCAGCAGAGCCTGCTCAAAGCTTCTCAGCCATGAAGAGAAAATGCAGTTTTGTCGCATTGGCAGAGGAGTTATGGAGAGGAACGAGGAAGAGCCAAAGGGGTTTCACCACGTGGGGAGGAAGATTAAGGGACTGTGGAAGGACAGTGGTGATCTCCCCTTCCCCTCTTCATTGCTGTACCTGCAGCTCCCACACGCACACATTCTACTCTGATGTGCAAGGGCAGCATCCCACTGCAATTAAGCAGTTATATTCCACTCTCCTTTGGGTCCTGGGATACAGGGAGTCACAGGAGTAGAACAGAAGGAGAAGCAGGGCTAGAAGAGAAATGGAAAATCTCGCTTATGAAGGACATGCTATAGGGAAAAATTCTGCAGTTTGARAAAAATATATATGTATGGGTTTTATTAATATTTTGCAAGTCTGAAAATTTAACTGGCACTTGATGCTGAAAAAAAGAGCGAGTTTAGAGCCAAGACTAACATCCAGACATGTAATGCAACAAGACCAAGCTTCCTCTGAAGTAAGGACCTCATTAGGTAGAAGAATTTAGTGCATCGAGAGCACTCAGATGGGCCATAACTGGGGATGATAACATGCATGCACAACACCTCTCTCTAAGCGTGGTCACTGAGCTGTAACAGAGSTGCTTCCTGCACAAGCACAAGAGCTGATTTTCACCAATTTGTAACCTTGTTACTATGCAATCGATCTGGTTTCACAATTGATCTCCTTGGTGTGGACAATTTAGAGGTCAAGGCCCAGGTTCTCAGTTGCTGTAAGCTGACATATCACCACCACTGTCTCAAGAGTTATGCTGATCTCCACCAGCTAAACACAAGTTGTGAAGTTCACCTTCTTCAGTGCTGCATGGGTAGAGAACTGTGTTACCACCTTTGAAAGAAAAAAACTTGTTTGACTGGATAAAGAGATTTTGTGATCAGACTTTTCAGAAAGTTTTACTTTCTCTCTTTTAGTTAAAGACCAAATGTGAAGGCGGGACAGGAGGAAAACAGCAGCCTAAAGGTGCCTTTTTTTCATCAGTATGACCAATCAGAATTAAAGAATTAGTACTGCAGATGGTTTGTGGCCTTTATTACTGGTTGCTATCACAGCAAGTCCTTGTAGAACTACAGAGCCATTTGTAGCAAGGTCCTTTCTGCTTGAGAGGGACAAGACACTGAGTGTGCTTCCTTTTTTGATTAAAACAGAAGTTGCCCTTCCAGCCTTATATAAATACAAGAATAAAAGTCACCAGTAGTGTCAAGAGCATCACACTGCCTTTTCCCTGAAAGAKCACATACCATTAGCGACTTCCTTACCAGCACCTCAGGACTGGAYTCTGCAGCTGCTGTTTGCCAGAGGGTGTCAAATCACTTTGAAACCACTGGAGGCCAGGCTGCTCAGCCAGTGCTGCTGTGTGGCAGGGAGCCAAGCTGCCATCTCCCAGCCCAGTCAGCAGTCCCAGTGGGAAATTGTGTGACCTGTCCCCACAAGAAAGGCTGGCTCATGGCTTCAGAAGCAGGGAAAGAGCTGATCCCAGTTCTGACATTTCTCATGGGAACAAGGTACTACGTCAACCTGTATTTTCTAAATGTGACTAYAGGAGTTAGGCATGCAAATCTAGACAAGCATTCTGTACCTCCCACCGAGGACAGCTTCAAGATCTTTTTATATTTGGCAGTGAATCGTTGCTTCACCAATGTCACATAACACTTGATGAGTCAGGCAGAGCCAGAGTTCAACCCTACAGGTCTTTAAATAATTCACTTCCCCATAGGAAAGCAGCAGCTCTCTCTGCTTAGTCCTACTATCCTCCAAAAACTTTCCTCCCAGTGCTGGTAAATATTTACTGCCCATAGCACAAGGAATTAGGATTTACTTCACATAAGGTGACTATAATGGTTAACAGTCCCTCCCAACACAAAAGCAGAGAGATGACCCAGAAGTTGGAAAGTTCTAGGAGAACAGTCCGAATTTCCTCAGTGAATGTGGGTAAATTACTTAATAAGGCATTCACAGAGGCATAAAATGTTAATCTCCCTAGACTCCCTCTGCCCTCAGAGAAGTAATCTTCTCTTGAGGGTACTCAGACCAGATGCCTAATTTAACCATTTAAACTTGTCCTGTCTCTCAGGGTGTGTCAAAGTGTACAGCTCCATAGCAGAGATCCTCACATAAGCTTCCCATCGTACACAAAGAGTGAAGCACCAACGACCGCAGGGTGATCTGACACGATCTGACACTGCTCTACAGAAAGCCCCTGCAAGACACAATCTACAGAACATGCCAGGCGTGACCTATTTCCAACATACTCCTTAAMAGGCCCCAAAACAACTGCCTGGCAGTTGCAAGGGACGTAGATCGCTGCAGACAGGAATTCTATACAACCAAGAGGTGGTCAGACCCATCCTGCTGAGCCCTGATGCATATTCGATGACCTGCTCTGGCATGGAGTTCTTGACACAATGCTAATGGATGAGAATAATCACTCTGACAGCGATGATTCTGAAGAGAGCTCCAAAGTCTTGCTGAAGTGATACATGCTACACATCCATCATTACCAAGTAATTAGTTTTATTGGGAAGAATAGAGTACAGCAGGCTGTTGTGCCATGCATTTTCTTGTCCATTACAACAGATCCAGCATAGCTTTTATGAAACTAAAACTGAGTCCTGCAGCAAGACAAGAAAAATCCTCAAGTTTTGTGGTGCTATCAGGAGACAAGGCACTGTCAGAAAGCCTCACGTGCAACAAATAGGAAAAGAAATTTGTGTGCAGAAATTCAGAGAAAGGTTCCTTTGAAACTATGACCTGCCTGAATTCAAGCTTCTGAAAACACTTCCAATCATTTCACTATGTTCAGGTTTGAAAATGAGGAAAATACATCTTTAACATGTCCAGACCTTCAAGATGAAAAGCCAGGAGAACTGTCCTACAGATATAGGATCAGCTAATTCCATTCTTACAGGCTACAGGTCAGGGATGTCTCTGCATCAGCCTTTGGAGCTAGTGCATGCCTCGTCTTTCAACATAAACTTTTTAATGTTTCAGCTTTTCTTCTCATCTTTCCCACACTACCACTCTCCTCCAAACTTCTCACCCTGATATTTTCAAGTTTCTCTCCCTTTCCTAGGTTGCTCCCATGCCCCATTTCTGTCAGGCTGTGTCATATTTATACATTTTAAAACTAGAAAGGACTTCTCAGATCATCCTATCCAGCTGCCTGCCTCAAGCCACTCAAGAAACTCACCCACTTCTTGGGTTCAGTGATTAATTACCACACCAGGTTAAGAATTTTTCATGTTGTTTTAAGCAGAAACATTATTTCCATTATCATCCAGCCACTGAATTGAATCATGCTTTTGTCTGCTTAAATGGTTGCCTTTTGTTAAATACTATCTCCTTGAAATATTATGTTGTACCTGTTTGAGTCTTACTTTATACCAGTTTTGTTCCTAGTCAAATATTTGGCCTCTAAGAGAGCTGGAAGATGGAAGATTAATACCACCGTTCTTGGTATGGGCCAGATAGCAAAGAAGTAGGGACAGGAGTGGGCATTTTAGGTCTGAGTCTAAGCATGGGGAAAGGGGAAATAGGAGGTGAGGTGGAACAACAGGGGACTTGCCCAAGAGGTGCAGGAATTGGGTATCTTCTCAGGGAGAGGAGGCATTTTGCTGGAAGTGACTCCAGCAGCTCATTCTGTCAGACAGGACAGAGGAACCTCCACTTCTGTGCTCAGATGCAGTGGCCATGCAGCTGCATGGCTCATGGACTTCACTGCTTGCAGCAGCAGCACCTCATCTCAGAACCACCCTGATTCCACTTCATCCCAACTCGTGTTTACATCAGCACGGATAAGGTGAAACAAACCCAAGTGTGGACCAAGTTGCAAACTGCTCAGATGAAGCAATACCTATCAGAAAAAGCAATACCTTTCAAGGGACAGAAATTCTTCCCTGAACCTTCCTTATGACTCTGGTAAAGCTGGGCTGGGTGAGGGATGCCCACATCCTGAAACAGCTCCCTAAAGCAGAGGTCGGGGTGGGGGGCATTTATAAAAGCTTTCCAGACAAGAGTGAGGATAAGCAGGTGTTCTCTTGGAGGGACATAAAATCTGTGTGGGAACTTGACCTGGCTCAGGCCCTGAAGTGCCAGCAAACGCACACACACACCCGCCACTGACAATTTACTCAGCTCCAGCAACCTGTTAGATCCAGCAGCTGGCAGGGCTTTATGAAACAAAGAGCCCACAACCCACACAGGGATGGAAGCATTGCTTCCTGTGAAACCCCTGAGGGGTGGTGCATAGTCCTGGCCTTCAGCGACACTTTATTACCTTCTTAATTTATACAACACTCCAGTTTTTTTTTTTTTTTAAATAATGTAATGAGCCTGCTAGCTTCTTCCAGCAGGCAGAGATCAGGGAAGGACAAAGAGCAGGTTGGTCAGAGCACTATAGCAGCTGGCTGAACAAAGGCAAGTGATGTGAAAAAAAATCGCTAAAGTTGGATCAAACTGGAGCAAGATAACAAGAAAAGGCTCAAAGAAAATCTTTGATGAAGAGATGGAGCTCTGAATAGGGCACTTACATGCTTCATTACTCACCCTCTGATACAGGAATGGACTGGAAGATGAACTCCATATACCACACCTACCGCACTGGTGAGTGAGGCTACCTCAAGCATCCTCCAGGAAAATCTGATTATTTTTTAGCCAAAGTCATTGTCCACGACACCTTTTTACCATATTCTTTCAGTCTGTAAGGAATCATCCTGTGTTTGCCAGACATCAGTGGGAATCCAGGGGAGGCCTGATTTGTGAAATGGAGGGCCCCAAGTCACTCAAACAATTGCTTCTGAGTTTTTTTAAGACAACCACTTTCACATACAGTTATGAGAAAGAATGGTATAAATGGTTTACCAGAGCTATTTTCAGCCAAATGCAAGGAGTTACCTACTAACGTGATGAAGGAGCCTAAAGCTCAAAGAATTTTCCCATTTGTCTCTCAGTGTCTGAGATGTCAAAGGCAACCTTGACAAGTAGTGGCCCCTTGGATGACTCAAGTGGATATAATCAAGTGGACCTTTGCCACCGATTTCTGTGGGGCTTTGATTTTGTTTCTTGAAGTCTGCCTCTTGCTCTCATTCCCTGTAAACTTCTCTTGGCTGGAGAATTAGTGCAACATAAAGAACAAAGCAAACACAGAAATTAAGGCACACCTTCAGATTTATGTCAATTTAACTTAACTACAACAATTTTCCAGTAAGCTCATTGCTCATCAAAGTGAGGAACAAACAGTGAATTTGGCTGGCTTCAGACAGACCCAGCATAAGCAAATTAAGTGCAAATTTCTCCCAGCTCATTCAGGACACCCCTGTTCTGTCCATCAACATGCCCTGGTATTCCTGCCCACTCTCACCATCTGCTGATGTAGCTAAGTCCTGAAAAGAAGAAGCTGCTATTGCCCATGAATTTTTAATGTAGCAAGGAAAAGGCTGCAGGAAGAAGAATATTTGGTGGCATTTACTCCCTGTGATCAAAGCCATTTCATGTCTCTTGTGTGATATTATTAGAACACAATATGAAGTGAAAGCAATGTTCAGACTGAGGTCCCTATTCAAGAAACATTTTCTGCAGAGGAGAATGCAAGAACCAACACCAGCAGGAAACCCATATTATTACAGCCTCTCTCTGCCCATGTCTATCTGCAGGGCCTCACATGACAGAAAGAGCCAAGCAGGTACCTGAAGTCCGGTTCCCTCTATCACAAGCATGATATTCAATGGGACATCTCCACTCACCTGGGAATGCTTCCCAACACCCAGAGCACTTGTATGGCCTGCAGTAAGAGACCCCAGCCTAAAGAGATAACGTGCCACAGAAAGAGCTGTATTTCAGGTCTCTGCTGTCACTAGCATTTGTTAAATAAAGTACTGACTGTGTGCTTGTACACGCAATGCAACCATCCAAGAGAACATAATGCTATAGAGAGAGCTGGTATGTCCTGTGTCTGTCCTATCACTAGCTGAGCCAATCCTCCAGTGCCAAGAGGCACATGAAGACCATATATGAAAATGTGTTAAGTGCTCAGTGAGGAGAAAATTTAGCTATTTTAGCTAAAATTTAGAAATTTTAGCTAACAGGAAAAGGCTAGTTGGGTTCAAACAGATTTGGCTCTCTGGAAGTATGGGTTAATTCCACACCTTTCCTTTCCTCTCCTCTACTAAAGGACATAACAAAACACATAATAGGTAAGTTTTTGAAAAGCTTCTTTCTAAACATGGACGCATGAGAATATTCCCCTCGGAAATATCTGCACTAGCTGAATATGCTGTAATTACAAATTGCCAGTCTTATCGCCATTGTTCAATCAACAATAAAACTCAGGCACTGAGAGGCCACACTGATCAAACTCCTAGCCACAAGCAATGCATCCCATACAGATCACACTCTCTGTTGTTCGAGACCTTCTGAGGCAAATCTGTCCATTGCTGGAAAGCGTTTGACGAGTGCTTCATGAAAAGCCAATGCCTCGTTCACAATATACCTCTGATGGCACTGAGGATGCTTTGTTCACACCAGCTGAAATGTTCAGCCTCTATTCCACAGCTGAAAGACTGAGATATCTGTAAGCAAGGGTCGAGGTTCAAAAAGTAGCAGGGGTACCTGTGTGAAAATATTTGCCCATTGAGTCACGCTGCTGATGCAAGGCTCTTGACTGCTAACTGTAAACCAGCACACTAATGCATTTGCACTAATACCAGGCAGGTAAAGACAAGGAAACCACAGGTGAATCCAAAGTGAAATTCAAGCATTTTGGTAAACATAATGTCTGTAAATGAATGCTGAGAGCCATCATGCAGATGTTTACAGAAGTAACAGAAAGCCTCTGAATGGCCCTTGCTGCTTTTACATTCTTCTGAGCTGGACTTCAAGAAAGCTGGAGAGGGACTTTTTACGAGGGCAYACAGTGACAGGACAAGGGGGAATGGCTTTAAACTGAAAGATTAGATAGTAGGAAGAAATTCTGTACTGTGAGGATGGTGACGCACTGGACAGGGTGCCCAGAGAAGCTGTGGATGCCCTGTCCCTGAAAGCATTCAAAACTAGGTTGGATAGTGTTTTGAGCAACCTGGTCAAGTGGAAGGTTTCCTGCCAATTGCAGGGGAGTTGGAACTAGGAGATCTTTAAGATCTCTTCAAACCCAAGCCATTCTATGATTCTGTGACTCTGGTAAGGACTCTACGCCACTGTGCAAATCAAGCTCTGTTGATTGAAGCCGAGGAAGGCCATGAATGCTCAAAAATGTCCAAAGGAAACCACAAGAAACCAACACTATACACAATGTCTCTGCAGCCCCTCAAAGCTCTGTTCACACACAGGAAAGTGAGAATGTGTTATGGCTTAAATCTTTGGACCAGAAAAGGTTGTTTGCTCTCACTGCCACAGAGAATTGCACAAAGGACTTACGTTTCACACAAGGTGAACTCTCCCCACTTCACCTACACAGTGCAACAGAGCTGCGGGTGATGTACCAGGCACTGCAAGTCCACAAGGAAAGAAACTGATGGAGGGTCAGGGTGTAATCCTTTGTGGAAAGGGGCATGTGGCACCATCAGGTGCATGAGTGTGAGCAGGATGAGACTGGCAGATGTGGTATTTCAATCTACCAGGACGACTGAACAGGACAAATATAAAGTTCTAAACTCTGCGGTCTTTTTGTCAGGAAGCAATGCTTACAAAAAGAAAATAAACCAAATGAGCTCAGACAGAAAGGGCAAAAATCCCCTATTTCACCTGGAAATCAAGTCTTCCTTATAATTTCCACTACGATTCTTCAGCTTTCTAAAGATGTCCTCACTCTCAGTAGCCAATCTTAAAACATACTGTTTGAGCACCGTGGCCAGGACAGAGTCAGTGTCTTGACAACTGGGAAACAAGCAATATACTTTCAGTTTACTAGATGTATTCAGCTCCCTACAGAAAGATTCAAGATGTCATCAGTATTGGACAGATGACCCTTAGCTCTGCAGTCAAGAGCTTTTACGATGTGAAGCTGGTATCCATTGTTTCTAGCTCCTGTAGTATCTTTCCTTAAAGCTGACAGGTGTTTGGATGGCTGTAAGAGAGATGGAAGGGGTTGAGACACAGAGAAACATTTTGTGATTGGAATATGATTACCGAGCTAATGAAGCTCTAATGGCAAATCCTAAAAGGATGAACAAGTTGCTCAACTTTGCCTGATTCCCTGAATCCAGCAGTTCAGGACAATTTTCCCCATCAGCTTATAGCTCTAGTCTTCCTCAGTGTCCTGGTTTGGGATGGAACAGTTACCTGTTTTCTTAGTAGTGGGAACAGTTCTGTATTTTGGATTCAGTATGAAAATAATGCTGATAACACACTGATGTTTTGGTTATTGCTAATTAGTGCTTCCCATAAGTCAAATACTTTTCCATTTTCCATGCTCTGCCAGTGAGGAGCACAAAAAGCCGTGAGGACCATGGCCAGGACAGCTGACTCCAACTGGCAAAAGGGATATTTCATACCATAGAACATCATGCACAATTTATACCCGACTGGGGGTATAGAAGGGGGGCTGACTGCAGTGTGGGGACAGGTTTGGCATCAGTCAGCGGGTGGTGAGCAATTGTGTTGTGTATCTCCTGTTTTTCTCGAGTTTTTATCTCTTCTTTTTATTACTATTTTTATTATATTCTACTTCATTTCCGTTGTCGTACTGTTCTTGTCTCAACCCATAAGTTTTACTTTTTTTCCGCCTGATTCTCCTCCCCATCCACCGGGGTGAGGGGGAGATGGGCAAGCAGCAGGTGGTGCTTGGTTGCTGGCTGGGGTTAAACCACAAAACTCGACTATTTTGCCAGAGTGGAAGAGATTGCCAAATTCTAGCATCCCTCTGAAAGATACAAAGCTGTTTTGATGACTCATCTGGCAAATACAGCAACTACTTCCAATTAATACTAAGTCAGAATACAAAACTTTGGAAAATTAAGGCAAAGGGAAACAGAGTTTAAGATTAGGAAGTGTTAAAAAAAAAAACGCAAAGCATTCAGTATGATTTGTAGATTCTCTCCTTTTGTCTTAGACCAGCCAGAGAAATGATTAATGCTTTCTCATTATTTCTTAACAACATTTGGAATATAAGCAATAAGAAATACAGAAGAAAACCCAATGTAGAAACATTTCTTCTTATTCCCTCATCAGATATCCTCAAAAGAAAATACAGAAAGCCCACAGTAAGACTTATATTCATAAAAAAACCCGGAAAATTCCAATCAGGGCCAGCATTTAGGATTTTAACTTGGTATAGATGTTCTTTTAAGAAAACTATTCTTACTTGCTCTGTTCATACTGGGATTTAGGAAGTACAAAGAACATGTATTTAACCAGCTAATGTGTATTAACAGCTTAGCACAAATAAGGCAGTATGCTTCCGTGATGTATTAAAAATCAGTTAGTTAAACCTCAAGCTACTTCTTGCCATTATGCTTAACATATGTTAAAATCATAGTGCCTTGTTTTCATTAGGCTGTTAATACATGCCCCCAAAGACAGCTTCACCTTAAAGCTCCCGTGAGAAAGACCTAAAGGTTTAGCTATGTTGGCAAAGCCATCCTAAGTTGACATTCTGCTGATGYGGCTGTAACGTACTTCCTATCTCTTCATTCCTCCAGTAAACACTCTGGGCAAGGAGATTACAAGGCCAGAGAGCTGCATCTGCACTTTGGCTCTTGCAGTGTCACATTCAGCATCACGCTTCCTCGTGCCTGCGATCACAGTAACAAAGGTTTTCAGCCCGGTCCTGGTCCCGGGCACAAGGAAGTGTAAGCTGGCCAGCAGGCTGGCAGAATGCCAACTGCTCTATGTCAATTCACACAGGCAAACTGAGGCTCATCCTCAAACTGTCTTGCTTTGGTTCGTGACTTCTGACCACAGGGTAGGAAAGAGAACTCTACCTGTCCCAGTACCTGTGTGAATCCGCCCTGGTTATTCTTTCCTACATGAAAGCATTTAATGAGAATTTCCCCAAATCTACAAGCTGCTTTTACATGACTTCAATTTAGGTTTTCAACATTAATTCCCAAAGAAAATTCCCTGCCTTTGAGGTACAACAACACATGAAATATACTGACTGTCCCTTCAGAGAAAGGGCTGGTCCCCATATATTCATCACTTCCTTTGTGCTGTTTCTCTGTGCAACTCACTGAAGAAGTAGTTACACTTTTTCTTCTGCCCTTTTACTTGCTCAGGTGGGACAGTCACCTGGATGTCACCAGGCCAGAGACCTAGTTGGTGAGGCACAGTGGTGCCTAGTCAGGCACCAAACCACCATCACAGAGTCTAAAAGAGGCTCTTAAAGCCCTGGTGGCACATTCACTGTGCGTGCTTCCTCTGCTTCACAGCTGACTCCCATGGAGAACCACCAGRCTCTCTCCAGAACAGGAAAAATAACTGCATATTATCTTTTTAAAAGCCTCATAATCCTCAGGCAACAACTGAGTAGTAACTGCAGTGACAGGCAAAATCTTTCTGCTTCATATTAATAAACCCCAACACAATATTATAGCTTGCTGCATCAAAGACTTTTACATAAATGACCTTTTATTTTTTTTTTAACACTAAAACAAAGAATACGTGTGTGGAAGGACTTGGGTGTTTAAGACTTTTCTTACGTTTCCATTTACTGCATCATGTTGGCTTTGAGGAACTAGACTACATCAGTGGAAATAAACAGAAAGCAAACAAAGAGTGCAAATGGGGAAAAAGCAAATCATCTCTCTGTTTTAATGGTCTGACATGTCATTTGCCAGACCAGAGGGGAAAGTCTTTTCCCCAAAGGAATATCACTGTTACTTTTTAAAGGAGACCAATTGCCCAGTGTCAGTCTTGAAGAGTCACTGCTTGCCACAGCAAACTCATATGTTTGCTGACATAGGGACACACAAAGTCATGACAATGAGGGAGTGACACGCCAATGCCAGCTGTGTCTTCTGCAAGTGCTTTTTCTCTAGACAACATAAWGCAATTATGAAGCATTTTGCACAGCTTCATCTTATTCCCATAAATTGCACAGACAGAAAGAACCTCCTCCA
The DNA here is from genome assembly GCA_018881555.1 of Amblyornis subalaris. Lineage (NCBI taxonomy): Eukaryota > Metazoa > Chordata > Aves > Passeriformes > Ptilonorhynchidae > Amblyornis > Amblyornis subalaris. The sequence continues at coordinate 1,488,689 of JACAXG010000058.1, forward strand.
AAATGTGGCACATCTGGAGCTGAGTTACTCATTCATGTCCACTGGTGTCCTTACTATGTGGCAACTCCTCATCCCTTGGGGAATGGCTGTGTAATATGAATACCTTTAGACCATTTCCAAAGATGTCCTGGTTCATATTTGGGCTGTAGCTCAGGTCGCTCACTAACAGTCAGTCAGTGCATGGTTCCTCTCCCTCAGTGAAATCATGGCACTGATAGTTCTGCCATGAGAACAGAACACACCAGATAGGCTTGTGCATGTTTGTTTGCCTGGTCCTAAACCCTCCCTTAGACTGCATTAAACTCCAGTCAGTACTGTCTCACCAGGTGCCATGTCTTCRCTGAAGCACCTTAGGTAAACCACTCGGATTTTTGCTGGGTAGTTTTGCAGGGATAAACACATTCCTCCAGTGTAGCCATGGGGTTTCGCTGACATGACACCGGCCTTGGATGAAGCAAGTGATGCCTTAGGGGGGGTTGTAGCACAGCCAGGCAGAATGGCTGAAAAGATAAGAGCACCAAGGCCTTTAAACTACAGCTCTCATGAGGGCTGGTGATACTGCTGCGTAAACAAAGTTTTCCTTCAAACTGGTTGAATTAAACAGTTCRGCTGAGTTGGTTTGAGCTGACTGGAAATACAGTACTTCCCAGAGAAAGAATGAAATGTACTTCAATTAAATTATAAGAACAGCAATAACAAAAGAGGTGAAAATCACACCTTTCCTCAATTTTTGGGAAGTACATTTTCCATTTTAAATTATTGTAGATGGCAAATTTCAGAGCATCTCAACACTTGCTAGCTGTTCCCACTGTTTTCTGTGCAATATCTGACCACTGGAGCTTTCCATCTCCTCTTTTCATTACCACCCTGACATTAACATCCTGTACAAATGCAGGCAGATTTGAACTTCCATCAGAGAACTGTAGCAGCTGCTGAGCAGGGAGAGGATTTTCTTTTTTTCTTTCTTTTAAAACAATTAAAAAGAAGTATCTGACTGTTTCTGCAAAAACTGTGGACTGGACAACATCTTGTAAAAAAAATATTGCTGGCTGAAAACTGGCAGTYGCTCCATCAGTATGACAGAATAATTAAAACCAGTATGACAATAATTAGCACTTCTATAGTTCTTTTCATCCATGGATATCAAAGCACTTCACAGAAACAAGTGCAGCTACCTCAATTTTTAAAGCTGAGCTCAGAAAAAAACAAATCAGAACTTTTTCCTGGTGGAAAATTCCAACAACTTCATCACAGGTATTCATCCTACATTAGAGATAAGGGTTGAAATATTTTTTTWAAATTTCCAAAATCAAGAGTGCTTTAAAAAGTGCCAAGGTTGATTAGGAAATTCTGCTGTTTTCGATGGAACCAAACGTTTTGCCACTCTGAATTTAGTGCATTTTTTTTTGAGTCTCTCAACAATACATCTGCCTGTGGGAAGGGAATGCCTCCTGGGAGCTGTAGTTCATGTTTCCCCATTGAACTTGATAACTCTATTAGTTAGGCACTGCCTGTCCCCATCCTCCCCTAAGGCTGGGCCTGCCTGTCCTACTGTTCTGCAGAAAAACATCATCAAACCATTCTTCACTGCCTCTACTGAGCTCCTGAATGGGAAGCACTGGCTGCAGCAAGGAGGGCTGGACAATTTAGCAAAGTAAATATAAGACCAAACAGCCCCAATGGACAATTTCATGCTTTAGAAGCCAGTCCAGCTCCCCTCCTGTGAGTCAGTAAAGCATTCTACAGCAGATTTGACTTTCTGGGATGAGTTCTTTCAGGCCAAGCCCGTGTACAGGCAGCTGAAGGAGCGAGTTTCTGCTGCAGCTGCCACCTTGGGATTATGCCGGCAACTAATATGGTCATCCTGTCCCCTTGTTCCCGACTCACAGATTTGTTCTGTCAAGGACCTCCCCGTCTAGAACTGTCAGGGAAGAGAGGGACAGGTCATGATTGCTACTTACAGATGTCTCACCTCAAACCAAAGCTGCCAATACAACTTGCCAGAAGGTGGGTTACATACCCAGATACTTATTGATAAGGCACCCAGCTACCATGCCAAGTACCACAAAGAGCTTCCTTCCCCGTGAGGCTGGAAATGTGTATGGGACCAGAGGGAGCCTGAACAGGCTGGTGCTGTTTTAGGAAAGCCCATCTATATTTATTGCATTTTCTTAACTGGTCTGAGTGTTTGAATGCTTCACTCACGCTCTCCTTACACRCACACTGAGGCAATTTATCTTGGTGGTCCCAACTACGAGGATGCTGAAGGGAGGACTTTGATGACTGATCAAACAAGACTGAGCTGATTAAACTTCTGTTGTTTTCTCTGACTGTTCTTTTAATAATTTCAGAGCAACAAACCACAGGCAGACTGCAGTTTCATGAGGGAGAAATCGAGGGGAAGCAGTTAACATTTCTACCAATTTAGCTAATGTTACTAAAACCAAAGTAGATGTTTGAAGGCACAGAGCATGTGGCAACTGAACAGTATCAGGTTCAGCTGATTATTCATGATTACACATAAAAACAACCCAGTTAACTCTTTAAACCTGACCTGGATGGCCATATGTAAATAAGAATCATCCTGAGGAAAGTCAGGTCCAAAGTCTACTCTTAAAAATATACCTTTTATCTGTATGTTAGTGTACTTTACAGATTTTTTTTTTCCACAGATGCTTCCCAGATGTTTTTTGTATTAGCCATTCACATTATGTCAGATCTACACCGATCCTTATTAGCTCTACACCTGAGTTACACACATAGCACAACCTAACCTCACTCACTGAAATCATCCAAAACCAATTCCAGCAAAAAAAACAAAGCATTCTTGCATTTAAATAAATAAATAAATGAATGAATAAATATTTCTGGGTGAAAGCCTAGCTTGTAAAAATCCTCTCAGGTCTATATTTCTCTACTTGCATATCAGCATAACTGAAGAAAGAAACAGGACTTTCCCCAGCTCTACCTGTAAGCAACATACTCCATCATCTYAAATTTGAAGCAATTTGAAAGTCTCCCTAATTTCTAGATTCAACAAGTGCACGATGCCTGGCTCAGACCTTTAATTCTCAGTTAGGAAACGGGGAGCAGATGCTGATGCTCAGAACCATCTTCTATGTGAAATGTATTAATATACRTTCCTCTGTCAAAACATAAATAATGTACTGGGAGAGTGTCACCTTGTGGTTGTTTGCTGACATAGCGGCCAGCTGAGAGGGGCTACTCCCTGTGCCTCGCCCCCAAAAGCCTTCACTCAGGAACGTCAACCTTGCCAATTTTCTTTGGGATGAAACAGAACCTCCACGATCTGCCCTGTCTGCATGCTCCAGGCAGGCCGTAGCAGCTCTTGCACTAATGTCTCCTAGAACCCTCACAGAGGCACCAAGGCATTAAACACCTGAGACAACTCCGCAACTTGAACTGGCTACAAAAGTCTGGGAGAGAAAGATGTGTGAAGAAGGAAGCTGTTGAGCTCCTAAATAGGAGCTGTGACGTTAGGCAATAAAATTCCACTTCTCCCTTCTTGCATCTCCTGCCTTTCAAGGCAAATTCCAAGGACTGGCACTGGATTTTGGAAACTGCTGTGTATGAAGAGTTAAAAATACGGCCCTAATTCAAAGTTAGTACTAAAGCAAGGAAATTCAGACACCAAACTGTGTTCTTAATGGAGAACTAATGGGTGTTAATTAACCACCAATTGACAAATAGTATATTTACTGTAGTTTAACAGCTCTGCAAATAAACACAAACTCATTTACACATGTTTAAACCTTAATAAATACATTTGCAGTCATTGGCCACTTAAGTTGATTTTCAAACTGTCCCCTATAGTAAATCTAAAAGGATACATTTGGTCGCAAAACCTATTGCACATTAATTAAACATTAGCTCATTGCAGAAAACTAAATAAGTTAATGGTAAATGACCTCCTTCATCAATACTGGTTTATTACACAGCTATTAGAAGCTGTATGCAAAAACGAAGAAAAAACCTACCATGAGACACAGCTCCCTCTCTGCGCTCTCACCCACACCTTTGCCAAGCTCTCCCTGAAAAGGGAGGGTTCCCAGCCTCTGTGCAGAGCTGAGGAGGGCCAGGGTGGCTTGCAGCAGCATTACTGCAGGCAGTGCTCCAAGCAGCAGGTTTCAGCTGGTAATGATCAGGTAAGCATGCAGTAGGATTTAGAAAAGTGCTTCTGAGCAGAAGGCATGGCATAGAAGAGTGTGTGGTGGTACTTAGAAGGCAAGATGGTGTGAAGAATACCTCCAGAGTTTTCATTTTGTGATTTATTTCATTCAATCCAGTGAGCCTTTCATTTGATTCCTTTTCCTATCTTTCTCCGTTGGAACAATACCACTTTCTCTTCTGCTAGTACATTTGCTGTCCATTCAAAATTCTGCAAAAAACTTCTCTGCAGCTTTCACCATAATCTTGCATTCCTCCTCTCATCCTATTCCTTGGTACATCCCTTAAGGTTGCTTCTAAACTGGATCCAAATATTTGGCCCCTAAAGTCCTGTATTTGCTTCCCAAAGGTCTGTGGTAAGAGTTAAACCTTTCAGTGTATGTCAAATGCTTTAAGGTCTCAGCATGGAAAATGCTGGACCTAAACAAAAGATAAACACCACCTCCCTTTTGTTTAATTCTTACAGGAATGCACAGCATAAAACCAAGTCAAATGGTATTTATCCCAGGTTGCTTCATTCTCCAATGCTGTTGCAGAAGCCTCCAGTGGAGGGAGCTTAAAATAACTTTAAGAAAGCTTTACTTTCAAGAGACTGACTTAATTAAGTCATTGTTTTGTATTTTACGGAAAAAAGAGAAAAAAAATCCATAAAGGAGAAAAGGAAATAATCAGCATTCATCAAATGAGAAAAGACCAGATCAAATGGTGAAGAAGTGTTTYCAGACTTTGAGGAAATACAAATAGTATGAAATAGAAAGCACAAATTAAATTAGGAATCATAAAATTTTCTCTGTTTGCACAGCTCAGGCAACACTGTCTGGATCCAATTTATTAGCAGGCTCAACAACAAATAAGCTCACATGATTCCCACACTGAAATAACCTTTACTCATTTCACAATAAAACTACCATAGGGGTCTGCTAAGCAAAGATGAATTATAGCTGCCTGTCAGAAATAATGATGATAATCCTTCCCACTCCCACAACATCTGAGGATTACAACCACCTTTGCAGACAATGCAGCAATCTCAAATACACAGTGCAACATAACAAAAGTATGTCCTCAACAAGTTCACAGATGGAGAAACTGAGGCACAGGCAGAGGAAATGAACCACTCCACAGTCACAGTGTTACTCTGATCCCTGTTCCCACCTTGGCCTCAGCCTCATGAGAGTAGAAACAACTCCACTGATTTCAGCCGATTTCTTTCACTTTATGCGCTGCTGTCAGCATCTCAACAGATGGATTGCAGCAGCACTCAGGCTCYGTGATTATGGACCAGTGTCCTCTTGTGCTACACAAAACAAACTGAAAGATCTGAACAAAATGGGATTTCCCTGTCCCAGTGTTTGCAATGGAGATGAGACTGCATCCCTTTGTATTTGACTTGGTAATTGTGCCTGGAAAGGATGGAKCTGTTACTATCCGGCAATCCTCACAGATTTGAGGACCTTGATGGCTGGGGCGAGTTTTCTCTAATGTTGAGGGTCTATGCTGCATTCTGGTGATTGAACTTAGGGAAGAGCACAAAGGCTGAGTTACCTCCTCCACACTGTGCAATCTCCCCTTCAGCATAAGGGGGCCAGACCCATAGTTGTGAGAGCTGGAACAAAATGGGTGTGCATGGAGGGCTTTGCCTCTGGTAGAGGCTTAGCACAACAAAATCCTGGCTACTCCACACTGAGTTCTCTCCAAGCATCCACAGGCTTGGCTGCAAACCCTTCACTTCGATAACCAGCATGCTCAACCCAAACCTTCCCTAAGTGTGTCCCTATCTCACATCCAGATTTCCTGCTAAAGCTATAACGTTAATAACAAGAAGGAAGCCGAACAATAGCGGTGTTTCCAGGAAATTGATACCTCTGCATCTGGTGTACTTTGAAGGCACCAGGCTGTTCTGCATTCACGAGGCACAGCTCACATGATATCTGTCAGCCAAAGGCACCTAAGTCAGTTGCGCCAAGCTGCCTTTTTCTTCTCAGCTAGAGACAACTGTGAAGTCCCTCTCTTTCCCCAGATGTTCCTGCATGCTTCATTGCAAAAAAATAAGTGTCTGTCAAAACTGCCTGTGCCTCCTCCCAGGGAAACAGTAGCCAGGGGCAAGGTGTGTGTGKGGGGGGGTGCCTTTTTTTGAATCTGCAGCCTCATTAAAGTAATTGGCATCTGGACTTGATTTTGGAAGCTCAGTGCCAAAGGGGCTGATGGGGTACCTAATGCTGTGGAGTCAAAGCCAGAAAGTGCATAGCAGGCTTCTGAATGCGGTCTCTGGCAAGACCTATGCAATGAAATGACTGACGTTATGGCTTTGCCATACATTACATGCAAATTAGAAGAGGTTGGCAGCCATGCAACTGGCATAGCACAGCAGCAATCATCCTTACAGGACGTAGAAGGCAAGGCTATTCATCCTCAACCCGTGCACAGGGGTGGGAAAGGGAAGGACAACACTCCCACCGTACAACCACTTGCCTCCTTTCCTCTTTGAGTGACCTAATGTGGTGGAAGACACTTTCCAGTGCCCAGCTCCTGGTGTTCCTACCTTATTTTTCAACTTTACCAGAAGGTGTGATTCTTTATTTCCTATGTCTATCCACAATTCCCTTCAAATGTGTGCTGTTCTCTGTCTCTGCTTCTCCCCAGGCATCCTCTCCTTCGTGCCGAATAGCTGTAGGAGATGCACAACAAAATGTCTGTGTGCAGGTGCTGAGCAGTGATAGATGCAGACAGCTGGCTGGCCAGCCGGGACTTCACCTGCTTTGCTGTTGATGAACTACTCTTTCTGTACATTAATTGCTTTTAATGTTTTCCCCCATTTAGGCAGCCATCTCCTCCTCTTTAACCTTTCGTATTTTCTCTGAACTGTCTGGCCCACAAAATCTACAGCAAAACTCCCCAAAATCACACASAACACACTGATGACAGGGGACAGATGTCAACGTCCCGGTCCCCTATTTTCAAAGTGATGAGTACTAATAATTTGGGGAGATGTTAATGAAGGGAACACTCATTCCTGCTACAATTTATTGTTTTTCTAGCATCCTTGTGACTGTGGAGACTCACAATTTCCATGATGCAGAGGGATAACCAAGGCAAAAATGCATGGAAACTTAAGGCAGAGCTCTTGCTGCAGGATTGCAACAAACTCACCCAAAGCCAAATGGCATCTTGATGTCAGCAACGAGGTAAGAGTGATGGTATTCTTGTTCATGTCATATACTCCCACTATTGTTAGATCAGGTCACTAAGCTCACCAGAGCATCTCTTTCAAACAAGCAAGGTAGGCTCCATCAATAGAGGATTTTAATGTGGGTTCTGTATGCTTGATAATTCCAAATGTCCAGCCTGCCACCCAGGAAACTTGCCCCAACACACCATTCCTCACAGYGCAGGGCTTCACAAGGCAACAGTCCCAAATGGTTCCATAGGCTGGTCACAGCCAGACACTGTCACACACACTGGGACTCCAGTTTGCATTTGCAAGACAGCTCAACCACCCTTCAAACTCCTTACTCTCTGCAAGACACCACTGAGGAGCCTCAAGGCAGAGAGAAGGCAGCAGTAAGCAGTCTCTGTTTTAGATATTCAACACGAACATTACCCTGTACGTTGGATTAATGCACCTAATCTGTTGAATCTCATACAGCTATACATTTCTTTTTCCTACTGGCTGCAGTGCTGCTGACTACACTGAAAAGCAATATTTTAGTCTAAACCAGTTTTGGTCTTTAAAGGACTTCTGGATCAAGTCCAGCTCCTTGCTGCTGCAAACAATTTCATTACAGGCATTTTCAAAACCTGTGATGAGTAGCAAACTGGAGGATTTAGAGRAGCTAGAGGAAACAAATCCTGATCCTTCCTCATGTTGGTAGGCACACTGTTACCTTCTGGTGGAACAGTAGCTAAAATAGGTAATTTGGGATGCTATTGCTCAGAAACAGCTTGTATAGAACACCAAGGATTCCTTTTTGTGTCCTGCTCTTCTCAACCCATTTCYAACTTGAGGGATATTTCATTACAGTACCAGTGATTGGGACAGGGAAGCAAAGTTCCTCAGATAACCTCCTCCACTTCCAACAGTGTTTCTGCCTAGATATCAGTAGAAGGAAAATGGCCCCTAAAAGGGAGCAACAGTCGAAGTAAGCGGAAGTGAGGAATTATGTTGCACTAGTGACATTGATAAAACCAGAGAGGAGGACAGCCCTTCCTTAATTAAAAGCAGTGTCTGTTTCCCAGGTGAGATATAAGATGTCTGTGCTGCAGAAGTCTATAAAAAGAAGAAGCACCTGAGTCTGTATCTTGCAACATTCATACAGCTAGAGAAGAGAACATCAAGAAGACGTGACAGACATCAGCTGAAGGAGTTAAAGCCCATTTAAAAACGGGCTGAGTAGCATTTAAAGACTAGGTAATATTACAAGGATAAATACTTGGCCAGTGGTCAAGTGAGAATTCTGAATCAGTCTATGAAATTTTGCACAAGAGCGACACCCGTGTTGGACTCAGGAAGGCCTTTATCTCACCTGGGGTGGGAGTATATTAGGTGTAGGTGTGTAAAAAGGGGCACTTTGATCACTCCAGTCAGTAGTTTGCTAGACAGGGTCATGGCAGATGTGATGTTCTGGAGTCATGCAAAATTCAGAGACTATTATATTGATACGTGACAGATGTTATGGAAGTGCAGAATATTCAAAGACCAGTGCATTAACTTTATAAATATTACATCCATCCTTATGGCTTTTTTAGCAATTGGATKCTGGGTACTACAGGTAAACCAGAGAAAGTTTTCTGCACATCATGAGACTCTGCAGGGGGTTTCACCTTCCCATGCAAAAAAAACCCCAAGCCAAAAGTTAAAAAGTCATTTAACTTTTGACCAATATCAAAGAAAACAACAATGCCAGAGTCATGAAAAAATATGAGCTCATGGTCAGACTCAAACATCTCTGACTTGAACAAACTGCTGGAGTCTCTTTGGGAACATAAGCTCTACCTGCAGTAGCGAACCTAAGAGTTTTTCTCAGGATCCAGGTGCATGCCCAAGTTGTTACAAAATACCCACACATTATATTGCTTTCCTCTGTTTGATTTTTTTATTAGTTCACTTCTATTTTCATGGAAAGGATAGCCAGGCCAGCAAGCGGATGAGACCCATGGTGTACGTTTGACAAGCAGCAGGCCACAAAATGCACGTGCCCTGAAATATAAATTAGGCCTTGACAACCACTTGCAGAGCTTTACAGATTAATATTATTTTAAATTAGGGAGCAGATAATGATGGAGAAGATAGTATGGAACTGCTGCACAGCGTCAGTCTTGGTAGGTTTTGGTGGCAGTCAAGGTCTTACCAAGAGCTGAAGAGCCATTCCCACCAGCAGCACCTAAGCCAGACTTCCTGTCTCCCCTCCAATTGCTTGGCTGAATCCATGGGTTCTAGCAAGGATGGGCATGTGACATAGAAAATACTCTGCTAGACTCAAACCTACTCACAGCCTCCCTACCTGCCACACATTGTGTCGCACCTGAGTCATCATTTACAAGTGTTATCATTTCCACAGGTTGCTGTTTTCCAGCTGACCTCACTCTGACTCCTACTGCTGCACCAGATATCCATGCAAAGACAATCTTTGTCAGCCGCTCAGAATCTACCTCCTTATTGCCCATCTCACATTATTAACTACATACCCACATAAGCTAAGGAGATGTAATTGCAGCCAAGTTCCTCCTCTGATCCAGAGATTCTCCTGAAGTTCATTAACATTTGTACTGTAACTACTGTTGAKCTTGCCACATTTCCAGTCAAGATTTCGAACCAAATTAGGTTACCAAATAATGTCTTAATAGAAAATGCAAGGTAATTTATATATTGAAATTAAAGATTAAAACTTAATCTTAATTAAATCTCACAGTAGTTCAGTAAAGCTGCCCAAATTATAAAATATAAAAAGATATATTGATTATTTGAGAAATGGAAATCACATTTAATAAATACAGGAATGGGCCATTAAGGGAATGGAGAGACCAGAAAAAGCACTAACTGGTGATTAAAAGAAGATAAATATTTATTAAATGTTGCTGTGATTTATTAAGCTGTGTTGGGCTAAACAAATGTAATTTGATATCTGAATCATATCTCATTCTGATACAGTCTTCATTAAATCTGAAGTCTTGCCTTTAAATGGATATCATATGTTCCCTTCAGTTCTTAATCTCTTTGAAACATCAGTTTGACGCTGTGGAAGACGTTGAAAGTCACAGAGACTGAAGTCTCCTGCGTATCAATGAGTCTGTTTTGCACTACAGGTGAGCACTCAACTTCCCATTCCACAGTGCCTTCTTATCCAGGACCTGTTGCAACTTTGTGCTGTCCCTTGGTGACAGGGCAACGTTCAGATTTTAAAGCCATTCTGTCTAAAAGCCAGACAGGAAGAGCACAACTTCAAATTTCAATCAGTCCTCCAACAACCAGTGTGGAGGTCTGAGACAGCACACCCTTCTCTGGTTTTAAAGCAGGAAAGTTGCCTGTCACGCTAATGCAGCTGCTGCCCGGCACAACACTGGGGGGGCTGGGCATGAGAAAACATCTAACCCCTTGTCAATACACAGGAATTAGACGAGCAACAAATAGCTTTGTTGATGCAACTTTCCAGTGGAGCCCTGAATCATGCAAGAGCTGAAAAATTCAGTCTTCCAAGGTTCAGAGATTACCTTTATCTTGGCCCCTCACAGAGTGAGGCAAGTGTCTGGTAGAGCATAGCACTACACGCGCATGAGATGTTTGAATAAGAACATTTCCCGGGGTTAGACAGCAAGTTGTCTGTCTTAAATTCATTCTCACGCTCTCTTTTCAGCCTCTATTTAGAAGTGGAGCTCCTTGTTGAAAATTACTGGCATAAATGAATTGCTGCTGATAATTAAATTTGCACAGAGTTAAAATTAAGTTACAGTGYTCCTTCCCAGTGCTACAACACTGAGTTATAGACTGCTAGTGAGAGTCATTGCCTTTTCACTGTGAACCTCAGAAAGGGTTGTATGGAGAAGTAGCAATCGAATTCCACAAGTTTGCTTGAATCTGAATGTTCCAAGAACTCTAACTTCCTTTTCAATTTCCTTGCCCCCTCTCCAAAGGAAATAAACAAAAAACCAAAACAAACAGGAAAAAAGAAAAGAGAAAGAGGAAGAAGGAATGTGAAGTCTCCACAAATTGGAGAGAGGAAGAGAGAATCACATACTATTCCTTTCGCTTTTTCAGGGAATGAGAAACAAAATCAGACTGAGCTGGGTTCTGCAACCAATCACACTGAATTTGGAGTTCTACCTCTCTCATCTCTAATATCTTCTTTTCTATAGTCATGAGAGTGCAGGAAGTGTAGCAGTGGGACAGACAGGAGCAGAGAGGGCCAAAGCCACTTCACTTGATGTTTTGAAGATAAAACCCAATCATTTCTTTTGGTAGTGGTTCTCACTCTTTACTGACACAGGCACCCTGCTGAAAGCCAGGGCCCAGCTTCAATGGGCCAAGGGGATACATTAAGCCAGATTAAACATCTGATTTTATTAAAGAGCAGCTGTGAGAGATGCCTTTGCATCACGTGCAGCTTTCCTGTAGGAATTTCATGATAGCAGACTTTCTGGCACTTCCTCTCCCTTGTGCAAGCAGAAGTCGATCTAGCACAAAGTAATTATTTTCAATGTGTTTAGCCAAAAAAAAAAAAAAAAAAAGGCATGACTTCAAAATCCTCACTACCAACACAGCCAAGCAGATTCCTCTTCTGGAACTCACTTTTGGGTTGGAAATATATCAAAAAGTTCAAGCCCCTGAAGCAATTGTCTCAGAAAGTTTTAAGCTACTGAAGATAGCGGGTTTAGGACCATAACTACAATAAACACAGCAAATGAATAAGAGTCTTCTGGCAAGAATAAGCCAGAATTGCAGAGGCGGATGTTGCCAGTGAAAAGAACAGGAAGGTAACCAAGTGAAGAAACAGCATGAGGAGGATTATCCTTATTCGGAAGCAATCCATCCCAGCAATAAATTAAGCCAGGGATCTCTGCATCAGAAAACAGCAGGGCAACCTATTAAACTAAAGGACAATCTGCGTTTTCTGTCACCTTTTAGCCCTGACTGAATGGTGAGGGAAACAAACACAGCAGAGATCAAAACGTATGTTATTTCAACAGCGGTAATGGGCGACTGCATGTTACAGAAATGGTAAAATTCTTTCCGTGCACATTCCCAGCACAAGTGCCTGATCTTCAGCAACAATATTGCTGGGCTGCAATGGTCATAAAGATGAATTCACAGAAGAGGGCTTGGATGGAAGSAAAACGATAATTTGTATTTTAAGGCAAAAACGTAGCTTTCACCCCAGCTGCTGGGATGGGATCAGGTGAAATACTCAATGCAGACTGGTGAAGCTTTTTTCACAGTGGTGTTAGAAGACATAGTGGTTAAAGAGGAAAAAAAATTAAACGCTATACACTTTTAGCTCAAAGAGGTCTCTGCACCTGCCTGCTGTAGTACATGACATTGTGTACATGCTGGTGTGTTCCAGGGCCACAGTTACTGCAGGGAAACAGCATCTACAATTAAGGGATTTCTGAGGGGCAAACACAGGCTGTTTCACAGGGGTTTAAATTATAGATAGGCAGATACCCAAAATGTAAAGAATAAGGAGAATACAACTGAAAGAAGAATACTAGCCAATCTTAAACATATATTGGTCATGTGCATAATGTGATCAAAAAGGGATTATTTAGAATTTGGATGGTGTCCTTCCTCACTTTCAGGCAGGTGCTATCGACAGGACAACTTGTAATGCCTCTTACTTCCTTTCTGCCTCGCTGGTGAGTTTGTGTCTTTACCCCCACTACCAGCTGCTCTTCTAGTCTAAAGGCCCCAAGAGCTGCCCTGATGGAACTCAGAGCTGACATGTTGCTCCCTCTGGTCTCCCAGTCCTAGGCCTTCCCAAAGGAAGGAGAGGTACCCAATGATCCCAAACGGTGCAAACTCCATTTGGTGATGAGCACAAACAACCTTTACCTGACAGATACTCAAGCATCTCCAGCTTCCTCAAGTTCCCACTGTGATACTCACACTGATGCAGGATTTTTTTTTAAAGCTCAAATTAGGCTGACAAACACAAACAGACTGTGAAAAGGGCAGACTGTCAAAAAAGGTTCCTCTCTTTTAAACAACACTGACGAAACAAGTAAAGTAATTCCTTGTTGCAGAGTTAGCTCTAAAGTGAACTCTCGGTTACACAGTACTCTGACATCTACTTTTCTCAGCTCACTTTAAAGTCCAGCTGGCACTAGCAACGAGTCGCAGAGATGTTGCTGGTTGTTGCTTCTCCTTTTGATAAAGGAACTCCAGGCCCAGCTTGTGCTGTGCTGTCCAGGGCAAAACACTTTGCTAGTCTGCATTCTGTTGCCCACAGAAAGCATTTTGAAAAGGAGATGCCAGCATCAGGTGAATAAGTCATACATGATCCCTGGCTATGTTATCAGGCCTCTCATGGAATATTTTCTGCCGATGATAAAATGTTATTGCTGCCAGTATCAAGCAGTTGGTCTTTATCTGTCTACCTATGACAGGCCTCGTTATTCAGACAGGTCGTGGGACAACTTCAAGGGGAGATCTTCCCATCCAATGTCAAACATACCAGCTTTCTAGACTTTTTTGATCCTCCTTTTTCTCTCAGCCCCTCCTAAACTGACTTGCAAAGCAGATGCATGCAGCTCCCCTCCTGCAAATGTCAGGGGAAGAGCTGAAGGAACCTGCATCATGCCGCGTCTCTGACCTTGGGCTACCACAGGACACTCAAGTCTTCAATCTCAATTTTACAGAGCAAAGGCAAGTTCTTGGTTCTTCCATACTGTTCTTGATAATTACACAGAAGAAGAAGACATTCAAAAATTGAGGAGATGGTGCAAAACTGCAAAGCAAAATGGCTGAAGGAGCTGCCCTGAACTGAGACTTTTTACAGCCGAACTACATGCACATTGTTTCAAAACAGCACAGCAGCTGTGCTTGTCTCTGTGTTACTCAGCGTGTCTCAAATCCCTGGCACCTCAACACAACTGGTGTTGTTGAGGACCAGTAGCCATCGCTGATTTAGTGCGTGCCAGCCCTCTCTAAGCAAGCATGTCTCACCTTCCCCCTGGCGAGCGTAASGGCAACACTGTCAGAGCTTCGGGAACAGGGGGACCTGCGTGGGAGAGGGCAGGGACTGCCCCGTGCTGGCCCCGGTCAGTACCAAGCTGTGCTGCCACTGTGCCAGGGCCAGTTGGAGAGCCCTGGCCCCCCTGCCCCCCAGGGGTAGGGCAGGGTGGCAGCATGAGGGCAGGAGCTCTGGAGGGAACACGTGAGCAAACACAGGAGGAGACACAGAAGGAGATTCTGTACACCTTCAAGGTGACTGCAGCTATGCGGGGACCAACACTGAAGCAAGGACACCCCTGTGGGACCACAGCTATGGAGAACTGAGGCAAGCAGGAAGTGAGTGAAGAGGAAGGAGCAAGGCCAAAAAAAAAAGCAGGAAAGCAGGAGCAGCAGCAGGAAGCCATCATGCACCAACCCATCCTTCCGGGTCTCCTGTCACCTCACTCAAGGGGCTGTCAGGAAATGAGCATAATGCATGGCAGAAAAACTTAAGGGGGTAAGATGAGGTGTTGGACTGAAACTGAGCCTGGGGAAGAGGAGGAAAGGTTTTTTTCCTTGTGTTTGTTTTGTTGTTTCCTTTCTTTCCTTCTCTATACACAAACCAGTAATTAAAAGTCTATGTTAGTTTGCAATAAAGGAAATTTCAGTAAAATTCCCCAAGTGGAAACTGTTCTGCCCATGACAATGGAGATAAAGGAAAGTATTTTCTTTGGGTGCAGTAAAAGAGCCCAAGAAAAGATGAAGGCAGTTGCCAGTGATTGAAGGCAGCAATATTGTGGGAGCATGGTCTCCAGCAGCACAGCTGCCTCATCTCTCACGCTTAGTTCTAGCCAGAAGCTTTACTCCAAGGGCTGATTGCACACAAAGATTTAAAGAATTGTTATGGTGTTGCTTTCAGTGAGAAGAAAGATAAGCTGCAGTTGGTTGGTATCTCCCTTACATAGGTTTTTATAGTTGTCATCTCAAAATTTCTCAGGGAAGCTAATCTAATTTCAATAGTTTGGAAGAAGGTGCAGCTCATGAAACAAGGTGCACCTCATGAAACTCTTTAAATTAAGAATTATAGAGTAATATCTGTATTTTTTTTCATGTGTGATCACATGAACCCCCCTACTGTGTGTTTCTCCTCAGTACTGTTCTGTTTTGTTAGACATAATAGTCATGCTATGACTTTGAGGATGAAATGATGTAACCGACCCAACTCCTTGCGGGTGCCGATATCATGCTTTTTAGTAGCACTACCAGATCCCTGATAAGGAACTAATCTATCTAAAACCCAAAGTGATGACTGGCCTTCCGGAGAGACCTTCAGCATGGAACAGTTGAGTGGTAAAATGCAGTCAAGTGGGAACCAAGGGGGGTGCAATACAGAAGTGGGGTCCAAGTGKGGTGCCCATTAAGATGTTTTTATTACAATTGACATTACTAATCTACAAGTTGTGGGTTACAGAGATATCTGGTCCTTTCACCTTCATTCTAGAAAAGCCCACTGACATTCTTCAACCCCTCTACAAACCTATCTAAACAGCAAGTACCCTAAATAAAACAGAGAATTGGCAGGTAATTAAATAAGATTGCTTGTCTTCCTTTTGAAAACTTCTAAAAGGTTGTCAGCATGGGAAGGTCTATAATATTTGTCTGAAACAGTGGATGTTTGGCACCAGTGCTTGCAAAAATTTAAGTGTGCTATAAGGAAACTCTACTAATCAGTTTAGGATGAAAACAAGAAAATCACTAGAGGAATCTGAGAGGTATTCTGAGAGAAATTTAGTATAATAAGCATTCTTTACTTCAGCATCCAACACAGCCTTCCTTCCACATCTGCCAGCATCATATCTTTAAGACTCTCACTATGCCAACTCCTGCTCTAGGTAAGCTTAGGCTTTATTACCATACACATTTTATAAGTGGAGAAACCGAGGTAGTGATGGATGGAAAAGAATCATAACTATTAAGAGAGAAGAAGAATCCAGATGAGAGGCAAATCCCTTGCATGTTACGTGCTGAACTCTCCCAGAACTTACTGGGTGCAAATGTCTGCACTGGACTGAAGGACCCAGTCAAAACCAGGGACTCTTAGATTAGGTTAGCAGTGTCTGGAGAGTTATGGTGACAAAGAGAGCTGTAGGGAAGAAATAAAAGCAACCTTACCTTAGAAACATTCTTCACAGCTGGAAAAGAAGAGAACAGCTCTACCACATAAGGATCAGAAATAAGCAGAGAAAGGGAAGCTATTCAAAGTCAACACCTAACTGGGGAAGGGACAGATCAAACAGCAGCTATGTTTGTCAGCAAAGACTGAGATGCTGGATTTAAATAATACATTCCTAACATTATGGGCTGTGCTTCCAAGGGAGGTGCCTCTCGCAGTACATGGGCAGCACCAGGTTACCCAGTTCATGCTGGAAACAGGACATCTTTCCTCACACCCCACTGCCTGAGTCAGGGAGGAGCAAATTCAATCCTCACAGATGCCAGCTGGGATCTACCAACAAAAATATTTTTCAGACACCTTTCAAAGAAGAACCACATTATAAATAATACATTAATTGTCTTTATACACATCAGTAATTATTCTTGTCTCATAAATCCATTAATCTCTCCTTTATACCTATTGCCATAAATCTCTGGCAYATGCTATTGGCGTTGCTGATGCATTTAAGTGTATGATTGCCCTTATCATCTTGTCTTTCTCCCCTTTTTTCATGTAAATACAACCCATAAGATGTGGTTCCAGGTTTTGAGAACATTTAAAATTTGTATGTATTCTGGCTATTCTGTTCTCCTTGTCACCTCTTTTATATCCACACAGTTTCATATGCTCACCTTTATTCACAGACAGAAAAAATACTTTGCAGATACTCGATAGCAGCCTGTTAACACACTTTCAAGCCTTTGCTGTTCAAACCATACTGAATTTGGGACAGGAACTGTATTTCACCTCTAGGCGTTATCCTAACACTATAAATAAAATACAAAGCATTGTAAGGATTTCAATATCCTTACTTTTCCCTCTAGACTCTTAAAACTATCATCCGAGTTTTTAATAATCTACTTACTTGAAGTTTTGTGTCATGTCACTCTTCAAGTGATTCCCCTGGGAAGACAACAGACTTGGTCTATTCGAGTCACTCATAATGACTGAGCCACAATAAGCAACAGTGGTTGGAAAAAACCTCTGTTGGAAAAGCTCTATAAAAATGCAAGTTTGTGGAAATAAAATAACTCTGCAGGTATGCGTTAATCTCATCAAAGCTTTGCATGGCAGCATACTCAATTTGCTCAGATATTTTCCTGAAAATTAATTTCCTATCATCTGTTTGTTCTTGTCTTTCCAACCTTCCATCCTGGTTTATGACTAATTTTTTATTTTTATACTTTAAAGAAAACAACAACAACAAAAACCACCAAAACCAAAAAATACTCCAACCAGACGCAATATTCTGTTTCAGAACTATATCCAGAGCGCTTAAAATGGGAGCCAGTACTACTTATTGTGCATTCAAGAAATTAGCTGCTACAAACATTTGCTTGAGCCTGATAAACTGTTTCTCCAGCCCATATGCTGCTGCTATGTGTGTTCAATTTCAGTTTGGATAATTCAGAGTAATCCTATTATAGAAAGGCACAAACCACAAAGTTCTGTTCCAGATGACATGTCAAAGTTCAGCAGCACTTGCAATCAGGACTTCTAACTTTGGTCCAATTCTGAGTAAGTATTGATTTCAGTTCTTTCCTAAAGTATCAAAAGCATGGCTGTGTCTCCTCACTGTGGTGTTTCAGGGGCTGACAAACAAATCTGTCTCACTAAAGGCTCTATCAGAACTGGTATTTTGATACAGCCCACACAAATCTGTGACAATTGCTTGTCTGTGACCTTACAACATTTTTTCCCCACACAGAGACAGAATTGATGCTGTCCCATTGATTTTTCCCAATCCATTTTGATTCAAAATTGCCGTTTACACTGTTGATTATTTATCTCTTTTCCCCCCAATTCTGACTTGCTTATTTCTTTAAAGAATACTTAGCCCTAGGAGCAGATCATAGCAGATTCTATTGAGAAATAAAAAGAAGAAAAAATAAAGATTTCTTCTGCCGTGATTTAGTAGGGGAATAACGAGAATACCAGGGCTCATTGGTAGGTACACAAACAAGCTGAGCAAATACAATCATGTTGGGTAAGGAAGCATATTGTTATCCATATATTATAATTTCATGAGTATAACTAAGGCCCACTGGCTCCCCATTCTACAATTTAACAGGAGGGCAGAAAAAAATCAAAGTGAGCTAATGCAGGAGAAACAAACCCTCAGACTCCAGTTTTCCGAGCCTCCTTAGCTTGGCTGTCTTCTTCAGTTCTCCACTGTCTCTCATGTTTTGCAGGTTTCTGTCAACTTYTTTCCAACAGCACTTTTAAAAGGCAGTACGTAATTTGAGACAAGGGCTACGTGTGTGAAATTGTAGTGGTTTTATCCTACAAGCCCAGAGCAGATGTACCTACACTGATACATAAGGTTATACTAGTACAGAGCACTTCCATTCCTGCACAAAAGGAAGGCATTCCAATACAAACACACGCCAGACGACACAGACGTGCTCACATGGAGGCTTGTAAGACTTCAGCAGAGTCTGTGTAGTCTAGGTGTTATTTGGACTTCCCCAGGTGGTATCAATTTACTGATAAAAATGATTTCGTTTTGCTGAGATTCTGCTCCTGCTTTGAGCATTACTCTTGGACTATTCTTGCCTTTCCATGCTGAGGTCCTGTTTAGGCCCCCATACATTATTCTTAGTGATAAAGATTTCATTTTCAGTTTTGCTACCACCACTGGATTTTATCACTTGGTCTGAAAGCTCCTCAGAATTTACTAGCTTTYCCATGGCTCTACATCAGATTTTTTTTTTCTTTTGCTTCTAACTGCATGTAAGTAGGAGTTTCCTAGAAATCAACTCTTCTGCCTTCCTGCAGAAATTCTTTGCTATTCATTAAGCAGCAGTTGCAACCAGCTAGAAGAAGAAACTAGCCAAAATCTATGCACTAGCTAGAGGGGATGTCTGCCAGGGGCACTCTCTAGCCTCCCACATTTTTTCCTTGGTGTAACCAATAACCCTGCATAATCCTGCAGTTTATACCAAAGAAGARAGTGGAGGTATACCGACCCTCAGTGTGAAATCCACCTGGATAGACAATGAGGGCAGGTGTGAGAGTGATTTCAGGCACTTGCAGAGGCACTTCCCTCTTGACAATGAGAGGCAAAATAGCTTTAGTGCCTTGGACACCAGCCTAGGCAGACCCACAGTGTTTGCTTCAGCACTACAACAGTTGCAGGGGAAGTCAGCCATTAAAAGATAAATAAAGAAGACTCTGACCCAGGAAACTATTCACCCAGCTTTAACTTCACCACATCAGTATTTTCTAACAGTTAGACATCTATCCAAACACACACACCTTTTCTTCCTGCTCCTCATAATGGGCATTAATCAGGCCCCTCTACATTAGCATGTGCAGTCCCTCTGAGACCTGTCCTGTCACTGATGTGGAAACATGAGTTTCACTGGAGCTAACCCAGCCTAAATAAACTCCCCTTGTCCTAATCCAGCCTAACAATATAGAAAGAAAAGGAAAAATAAGGGAAGGGAAAAACAAGGAGGAATAAAGGAGGAAAGACTGAAAGATTCTGGAAATAGCTGGAATTGTTCATGCTGAGCCATCAGGCCCTGAGATTTGAATAATGCATGTTCCATAAATCTAAGTGTCCCTGCTTGCCACATTTTAGAACAGGGAACAAAAATAATAGCTACTGTCCACACTTATCACCAATAATAAATTACAGGGCTCCTGTGTGTGGCAGCGATTAATGCAAAACGCAACCCAAAACACATAACTAAATAAATAGATAGTTTGACTTTCCTGGGGGTTATCTCTTTCCTTTTCTACACCCCTCTCAGAGTCTCCTTCCAGCCAAAAATTTTACTGGGAAAGGCTCATCCTTACAGTGTATCCCATTCAGACAGACAGGCAGACTAACTCATGGTTATCTTCACAATATACACCAAGGCAGTCAATGGAGTGTAGACACCTCTGAAAACAGGAGACAGCAATGCACTGCAAAGCTTTTAGTTCTTCTGGAAGACTACAGTCTTCTCAAACCATCATCTCCCACTTAAAACAAGGCACACACTGGTGGATGCACCTCTCCAGATAAAAGATCCACACTGCTTCCCTGAGGTCACAGTSACATCTGCAGCTGACACGCATATGTGAGGGGCAGTGTTTTCTCTTGCCAGTAGTCCCTCTTCTTCAAACAGCTAGGTAAGGGAGTGCTGGGGTGCTCTTTGGGCCTGAAGCAGCAGAATTAGGGTACCAGGGAAATTACTAGAACACAGTACAAGGATAGGGCATGAGGGTAAAAAGGGTCTACAGAAGGTCCCTTATAGAACTGGTCTTTACAGTGTAAGACTTCCCTGTAAGGACTCTACTGTGTCTCCTCATTTTCACCTGGACTGGGAATTACAAGTTCAAGCAAAGCTTTCCTGTTCATTACCCATATTTGCTAAGTAACGATGGGTCACCTTCACAGGCATAAGGGGAAGAAAGAAAACTCAAGAGGCAATACAGAAATCAAAAACAGTTGGTAGTGCAAAGGGAAGGTGTGTGCAGCTACACAGGCTAAGTATCCACCTTAACATCWCCAAAAAAATCCCCAACCAACCAAACCCCCGCACTTAAGAAATTTGTCTCCCTCAATTTTAAAAGGTTAGATAATCGAGAAAATAGGYCATTAGAAGCTCCTGAACACTTAAATAGAACTGTAATCAGAGCTAGACCATGGATGGCAGTTCAGAGGTAACTAACTRTACCCTATTCCTTCTCTTAATGTTTTCATTCTGACACATACAATTTTAGTGAAAAGTTGGTTTTCCTTTTACATTAGCCGTCTTCTCTGCTTTCCCAATCTTTTCCCTCTGAGGGTATGGTGATCCGTCTCTTGAGAAATCTCTTTTAGTTGAGGCAATATTCCCTTAGAGAAGCCCTCCCTGTTTAGAGTATGGGCTTCTGTGTAAAACTGCCCTTAGCATCCTCTCCCTTTGCAACTGTGAAGCRAAAACAGAGCTGGAAAGGTCACAAGAATCAGAACAAACTGCAGGAGAGGGGCTACCAAAACATCTATAAAGGCAGCTCAGCTGAAGCTCGAGACTCAAGGTACAACTCTGTTATTTGACCTGACCGATCGTCAATGCTACCTGTCATATGCCCTCTTCTTCCTGCAAAGGCCCTGGGCTCTTCCCCAGCACATCAGTGTGAGCCTGCCTGCTAGACTAGAGACAATCCAATTTACAAGAGCAAAATAAGAAAAGAAATTGTCTGCTCAAGCCACTGAGAGTGAGGTAACTCACACAAATGAGAGCAAGTGGAAAAAAAAAAAAGCAGCTTATACACAAAGCAGACACTATTACACTATTATTATTATTACTATTAGCTATTCATTACTCATATGTTAGTATTATAGTAGGATCCAAAATCCTCATTCAGTATCAGGGCCCCATTGTGCTAGTCTCTATGCAAATACAAAGGCAGCCAGGAAGAGCTTGCAGTCTAATTTAAGACAAGACCCAGCAGGTGAATGTAACAAAAATTGGAGGAAGGGAGGGTAAAAAGACCATGCGATTTCACAGGCTAATGGCACACTGCTGAATGCTCATTCCTGGAAGATCTAAAAGGTTATGGCTTAACAACCCTCAGGGATGCTTCTTATGGCTTTAACTCTCTGACCTCCTAGGTAAGGAGCAGCAGCACAATAATATTTCCTTTAGTTAAGTGTATGTCTAAAATGTGCTTAATCAGTAGTCCATTAACTCTCCACTTGCCTCATTAACATGTCTGTGCAGCAGGTAGCTCTGTCCCACGCCCACCATAGGTTTTTTACATTCTGGTATTGAATGTTGCCATGCAAGGTGTAATGCCTTGGAGCACCCTCCCTCCAGAAGCATTTTATTTCATCAGTCCATATGTTTTGAACATATGGCACTGTCCCACTGCAGGTTTTCTTGGAATTAAGAGGTCTCCTCTGCTGTCTGCTTGAGCATTATACATTAATTTTGGTGTTTTTTAATGAATGACAAATTTTTTTTCTCCCCATTCATAGATGGTGCAAAGAAACCAAGGATAYTACTGAACAAAATGCCAGCACTGGTGCTGTTGGCACATTAAGTCTTTCCAGGCCCCTCTTTAGAGAATATCTATTGCATAGATCCCATTTGCACAGCCTCTGATAGGTTACATGCTGTCAATCAGAGTAACAAAATCATGACCTTGGCAACCAATAAAAAACAGCCTTTACATCCAATTCACTTGCRCTCTGTTTAAGATTTCAAGAAAGATCAGTCCAACTATGCCAAACAGAAGGCTTACCTACTCCTCCCACCAATTTCAGCAAGTCACGTCAGTCCTAATCTTCCTCAAATACGAAGTGAGAACAATATTCACTCTTCTTTCACGGCCATTAAAAATTAATTCAAAGGTGCACATGAAGAAGTTTGAAACTGAAAAGCACTCGGCATTCTTCAAGATGGCACGAAGTTCAAAGCAACCCTGATGAAAATCGCTTGATACAGGTCTTTTTTTTTAGGTGGCATTTTGACCCTTGCATCAAAAAACTGTTTACCCTCTAGGTCTGTGGCAAACAGTGTGGCTCATAAGCACGCAATATTTAAAATGTAAATATGCTTTAGTKGAAAACTGTTCAGTGTTGGTTTTGTGCAGGCTCTTTTCTACTCTATCACTGGGAAAAATSAAAGCAACTTCCAGTAATAAGGCAATGATGCAATTAGCATCTGCCATGGATCATTTTCCTCATTTGTTCCCCTAGATGTACTGCAGTACATTTGAGAGAGAAGAAGGATTACTAGTTTGTTTGGTTTTTTCCCTAGCAGCTCTTTTATATATTTTGCTGGTTGTATACATGCAAATAATACTCAGAGAGCAGTATTAAGTAGAGGAAGCACATTACACTTGGAATAGGAGCTTGCGAGGGCCACTCATCCCATGGCTGCTGAAAAATTAACAGAAACCCAACCAAATCTAAACTTCCAAGACAAACCTCTACTCTGCTCAAGAATCAAAGAGGGGAGACATGGCTTGMACCTTGACAATATGGCAGGTGTACTGGTTCATCTTTCAGGACTAAGATCAAAACCTCGACTGTGACTTGATATTACACAGGAAAAGCAAAGCTGATTTGGTTTTCAGTCCTTTTCAGTCCTAAGTAAACAGATGTAGCTTTGGTCCGGCCCTTGCTCACGTTCAACTCCCAAACAGCTGCTTTTGACTCTGCTGTCAGCTCAACCAAGGGCTAAAAACTTGTGTCTCGATTGCAGGATAATGGAGTGGCAGACCTGTCACTTGAGTTCATTTAAGGACTGCACAGAGATGCCAGAGATATTTACTCCTATTCAGGTATCTCAGTGAGTCCTCCAGGAACATCCCTGAGCAGCCATTAATACAGGGAGCCACGCGCTTTTTAGGCATCCCTAGAAAGTCTAGTTTGATCAACCATGATATTCAGATAACCTCAAGTGAACCAGAGCTCTAGATACACCCTTTTTATGCTAATTTGAGAACACACTCTTTCGCTACACAACAATGGCATAGGGGATGTCTGCCGTTTACGCCCAGGTTTACCCCAGCTGAGCAGCATGAGTTGAGAGTCTGGGCACCTTGGATGATTCCAAGGGAGGGAGGAAGGTGAGGGAGACTGGCTGAAGGATGAATCTGTTACCATTAAAGATGCTTCCAAAGATCATCCTCTTAAATTGCATACTTTAATTTTATGCTTGAGTTTTGTGTAACATAGCTTATACAAAGTTATAAATTAGCTTCTGATAAGTCTCTGAAGCTCAGATAGAGCCTATGGCGGGGGGAAAGCCATGTTTTATCTCGGAGGTCAGGGCTTTGCTCCCTATTTGGTCTGAATAGAATAAAAAATGAGCCCAGCCATCATATGTCTTCACCTTTTTTGCCCTTTTTTTTTTCCTTTTTGATTTTTGGCTAGCAAAACAGATCTACCCACCTTGAACAACGGGCAGGACAGAAGTTTAAAATACTCTTTGTCTTCACAAGCATGCAGTAATGAATGTTTTCTCTTTGCTAGGCTCTTTCTCCACTATTTCCTTTGAAAGCCAGCCAGCCTCTTTAGTCCATGAATTGGGTTTGCTAATTTGCGAGAGGTTGGAATCACTTCTCACATTAAGAACTTAAGATAAACACGCTGTGCTCTCCTTCCCTTTTTCTCTTTCTTGATGGTTTCTTTAATCTACAATAAAGGCCATTTTGGACTGAAAGTCCTTGTGTTGAGCACAGAGACACTAGAGGCCAGCGTGGAGAAATGAACTTGCAGAGTCCACACTTACTAGTTAGACACAYGGCAAAGAGCCTGGAACTGGAAGTCAACCCACAGGAATTGGGCATCGAGGCATTCTGGGAAAGASAACCTCTGTAACGGGAAAGGAAGTTTCAAGCTTCCCTTAGTTCTGGGCAGGCTGCCTGATGCAATAGGGATCACTGCAGTCCAGAGTGGTCTTTGGGAAGCCAAGTACTGCATTTTTATCGTTCCCTTATGACTTTTCTTCTCCTCCTCACTTTTTATTCTAGCTTCCTTTTATGTGGGGAAAGGAGAGAAACTAAATTTCATAGTTTTTTTTTTTTTTTCTGGAATAACCAAAGCCAGCCACAGGGGCTGGGATCTAAGCAACCTGAAACTACAGGAAGAAGCAAAGACAAACCTTACCCTCTGGCTCTTCAGGTCAACTCCCAGCATAAGTATCTTTTGTTATCTTTTTTCTTTGGAGGATACTGATTTTTTTATCAGACTTCTGCACTTGTAGCACTTTTCATTGTTTTCAAACAACTGTCCTGGAGGACAGCCTGGATCTATGGTGTGCCTTGCACTAGGCCTTCAGACTTCTGTGGCTGACTTGGGGAATTCACTAGGCATTAGAAAGACTTCAGATTTTCTRGGTTTTTTACTTGCAAAAGGGCAAATGCCATCTTGAAAGACACAGATTCCTATAAAAGCTCTATTGCTTCTGGATATACTACACCCTGGCTCCAGCAGTGCTAAAAAATAAAATAAAATAAAATAAATCAAACACATTAAACAGACTTCCTTGTCAGGAAACCAATAGCACAAAGCCAGTGTTCCAGGAAAATGTGAAGTACTTTAATTATGTAGGTCTGTTTTAAGAGCATTTCAGCATCTCTCATGCACAACTCAGTCTGTGTCTCTACTTCTACCTCCAGTGGTCTCATTACACAATYGGAGGTAGAGCTTGGTTTTCTGCACTGCTCTACAATTGCTCCACAGGAACAAAATAACTCCTTCAAGCACCTTTGCCAGTAGCAGGCTGCTCAGAGCTGTTCCCAGGTAAACCAGCAAAGGGGTTATAGAGTTTATTAAAAAGATATTTCCTCTTCTTCTATGATAACTCATTTTAGGTAGTATACTGAAAACAAAGCTGCCACTCAATAACACAGGCAGGGAATAACAGCAACATACTACAAGCACAGAGGAAGGCATAAATGGACACCATTGCAGATTTCACACAAGAACACAACAAGYTGCATGCCAGGACCTAAAATTTTGCATTGCAACAAGCTAAAATTTGTAACAAAGGGAAAGAGTYGGGACAGGATTTAAAAAACAAGAACAAGAAGGTAAGAAGCAAAGCCATGTGGGTTATATGTAAAACACACTCAAAAATTAAAGCATGTGGAAAATATTTCAGAAATCAGGAGAAGGGTCACACTGCATTAGCAACTAACAATGCACTGAAGCACATCTTCTAGCAGCACCCAGCAGAGACTACAGGAATCTTCAGCTTTCCACTTATCAAAATGATAATCCCCGGTTACAAACYACCTTTTTTTTCCCCTYTTTTTTTTTCTTCTTTGTTATACTCCAGTGCAGCTCTACCTTACTCCTTTGCGAAAGGACCGAAACAGCTATGATAAATATCAGCTCCTCTCACAGGTCTCTGTGGGTACTGACTCTGAAGCCTAATTATGTCAATTTAAGCGTCAGTATTGTTAACTTGTTTGCAGCCATTCATTTCAACAAAAACAGCTGTCTTCCCTAGAATAATGGGCAGAGTTTCTGGCTGCGGACAGAGCACAAATAGAATAATTGACAGTGTCCTCCCACTCCAGCTCTGGGGAGAAGCCAAGGTAGGTGGGAGCACGAATAAGGAAAGCCAGTGGTAAGCACATTGGTATGGAAACCTTTGATATTCAGTTGTCATGAAGCATTACAGACACTGTGCAATTGTTCTGCCAGTGTACCTGTGCTGCACGCTGATGGCTGGGTCTCAAAGGAGCATGTGGTGCCTGTTCTTACTCAGATCTTATAATGCTTTCCTGCTTGCCCAAGTGCTGGAGGTCAGCTTTAGTGGTCCAAAGATCTCATATCTATTTGGATACTGCATGCTGGCTGGCAAGTTTGTTGACTAGACGGCAAGTAGGTATTTAATAAATCCTATTATTTGCTTTGCCACTGCCTGAACTTGGTGCCAACTATCCTCACATGTTAAGCTCCAATGTTCTCCTATATCCAGTCTCCCAGTAATGCAAGACATGAGTAATGCAAACAGCCAGGCATCACTGCTAACATTCAAAGGGGTCAGGCCTGAACACTCGCTGACCTTTATGAAGACCAAGCCGYAGATTAGATAAGGCCTTTGTCCCATCCCAGAGATGAAGAAAATAGAAAAGAAAAAAAATATATATATTAATCAGTGCAATAGACTTTAACAGAGAAACAGCCCTGAAGTTCTGCAAGATGGTGAGCCATCTTCCTTGTCCTCTGCCTGCACGCTGCCTAGCACACAGTGGTCCTGGCACCTGCCTGCCCTTCTTCCTGTAGTGGTAATACAAACRCAAGATGCTACCAAAGGCCAAGCAATGCCCTCAGCTGTGCTCTCCTACAGGGCACTGAATACAGAAAGCACATCTTTCTGTCCTTCACCAAGGCTCGGGTGTCAAGCAACGTACATCAGAGAAGCCAAAACTGCAGTGAAGGGAATGGTACCTACCTCAGTCCTGATACATCAGAGCTCCCCTCCCTTCTTTCCTCCTCCCAGCACCAATCCAGGTAATTAACAGGGCGACTGACACTAAGGTACTCTTCTCCAACTTCACACAAATTTTGAGTGCCCTTTAAGAGGCTGTAATAGCCAAAGGCTGTGGCAAATGTCATTTTCAGTAGCTATTCACTAGAYTGGACATGTGGTGTGGCCCTTGGGGGTGGTTCTGTGCAGGGCCAGGAGTTGGACTCAATGATTCTTGTGGGTCCCTTCCAACTCAGCATATTCTGTGATTCTGTGATTGGGGATGTGAGGTGAAATTACCTCTCCAATCCAACATGATCCCAGAAAAGGGTGCACTCCTGCATTTTGTAGTTGCCTTTGCAATTCCAGGGGTGGAGCAGTCCCAGTGTCTTGTTTCCGAGCAACTCTGCTCTGTGTGCAGTTCTGACAGGCAAAGAGGCTGAGCTGCCATTCTTTTTCACCTGAACTTGCTGCGTCCTAATTTTTCTACAGGATACACGGGGTTTGTTTCAAATTAATTGCATCTGCAAAACACGTTCTTTAAGCTTGTAGATGTGATGGAAATAACTTTTGTGCGTCAACAGTTCTGTTAGGTGGAGTCATCCATTGTCAGTGACAGACAACTCTTGTATTAAATCAGAGTACACGATTTTACAGAGGACCAAGCAGAACAGAGATCAAGCACTTCCTTTACTGATTTATAAAAATGTACATTTTGGACTTGCGGAAAACAAAAATAAATCTTCCCTGAAATTCAAAGAGAGATGATTTTTCAGGAAACAATAATATTTAAGAAGACAAAACCAACTAGACTGAAAACAAAACCAAGTATTTTCATTGTAGCATTGACTTGAAAAATTAGTTTCTCTCTCTCTAAAGCTCTTCTTGAAAGATATTAAGCCATGCTGGCAGGGCAATGAGTTGCCAAATGCCCTCAGCTGGAGGAGGCCTCATTGTATGGATACTTTCAGATGGTGCAGAGTTGAATCTGATGCCAGTGGATTCCCTCTGCAATTCCCAAGGTAAAGGGAGCACAGAAGGTGAGACAGGGTGCAGCTGGAAGGAACACACACACTCTCTGGCTCAGTTTGTTTGTCATTAGGGGCCAGATTGATAGAGTTAAAGGAACATAGGCTAGTATTACCGCAAGCTGCTTTTAAATTCTACATGGAGGTTTGCATAGGATTGACTGCTAAGCCAAGGAGCCAGCCACTGGTTCCATGTTAACACCATCCTCAGCTGCAGACTCTGGCCAGAGTGGAAAATCCATAGCAGTGAGTGTATTTGTGCAGCACGCCTGCCAGGCAGGCTTGAACAGAAGGGAAAAATCCAACTTCTCATCACTTGACTAGTATCCCTCACCAAGTCAGAAGCAAACTTGTGCCTCATCTTTCTTAATTCCCTTTTATATTTTCAGCCACAGTGTCTTTTCCTGACACAGCCACTAAAGTCACTGCAACCAGCTGGAACAAACCAAACCTTTTCAGAGCTGTAGTCACAGAAGGCTGAATTTTATCTCCTTTCACTCATGGAAAAATATTCAGGATCATCACAGCCAACTCTAAGCTGACAAAAAAGTGAGAGTCACCTTTGCAATGAGGCGGTTTAGGTTTATTTGGCTTATTTTGAGGATTAGAGAAAGCAAATAATTTCCAGTTCAAACATGCTGCAGTTGTTGCCACAGAATTTTAATGCTAGTATCAATATATCTTCTTAATTTTGTTTTACTTTTTTTAAATGGGGTCCTGAACTTACGAATCTACCAAAGATGGGGAGTAACTAGAGTTTTCATTCAGACATTTTAGTGAACTAATGGATATTACAGCACCAAGGACACAGGGAGTCAATTAAGGGAGGGGGGAGGGTGTGACAGGGAGCAGAAAAGCTGTGCTCTTTTTATCCCAAAGGACAATGTTGTCTCCTAGGCTGGGATGCAGAAATACATGCCCATAATTGGCTGGACAAGCAGGAAAAGGGTTCTGGCCCCCAATACTTGGACTGAAGAGTTAATGATGGCAGCATGGCGTGTGGGATGAGTGGGAAGAACCACTGTGAAAGTGCTATGAATATGAATTGTACCTACAGAGCAAAGAGAGCTCTCTCTGTGTGGATGTGGAGGCTCAAGTCACCTTTTTGACCTAACCTTTTCACATTAAAGTTCAACACTGTCCCTGTGCATGATCTTGCATTCCGCTAAGAAAAGGCAGAAAACCTAGAACTTATTTGCTTGGTGCCGGCTGAGGATTGTCAGGGAGGGATCCATTTGTAAGTGCTTATAAGAAGTGAGGTTGCATGAAATGGGGCCTTGGTGTAGCAGAAAGAAGTGCCAGGCCATGCACGCTTCCAGCAGCAAATTCTGGGTGGCCAGCTATGGGTAATCATGTTTGACTAAGATCAACCTGTGCTGGACCTGTAAACGTAATGTATAGGGGTACCACAAACATAATTTTTGTTCTCTGTGTAGCAGTACACACATATCCACAGGTTTCCTCTGCAAACAAATGAAAATCCCATGACTAACAGGTCACCTTCATGTGGAGTGCCTTCTGCTTTATGCTTGATCCCTTCTCTCACCTTGAAGATTTCAGCTAGCAGAGATGACATATTTGCCCTTCCTTCTACACAGCAGCTTGGGAACACAGCTCATTCTCAGCACTGCATTAAATCAGAAGCAAACATGGGCACGGAGAACAAGTACCCCAGGAGTTAGAGAAGGGACTAACACTCTCAATCAGTGGAGAAAACATCTTGGTCAAATTTTCAGAAGGCTGTTTTTCTGCAGGCTCTCCTTCCCTGAAGGAAGCAGGGGGCAGGAAGGGGTACTCACGTGCCTTGAGAAATGCGAGGGGAGCCCCATGGACACACTCTCAACAGAAAACAAAGAACAGGGAGCAGAGAGAGGAGACCTATAAAATATAATCCTCCCAAGTAGGGCTCATGGGGGGCATTTATTCCACAGAGTGATATTTACTGCCTTCCCACAATGTTTGCACTAACTGGCAGCTCTGGCTAGCTAGACTGCTGTGTCAACATCTGCAGGTGTGAGCATGTGGCTATGTGAAAGGAAAGGGAAACAGGAGAAAGAAAAAAAATGACAGGAAAAATGGTTTTGCTTTTTGCCTTTTTCTATGTACTTTTTACCTTCTGCAGAGTAGAAGCCTTTCTGTGCTGATACCAGGAGGAGATTCCTAATGATTAATTGATTTTGCTGTCAAATGCAGCAAGTATGTGCACAAGCCGTGCATATGTGAGGGGCACTGGCTATTTTTTCCCTAACAGCAAAACTTTTTTTTTTTTACTCCCTTGATTCCCAACAACCTGCAAAAAAGCACATGCACAAACAAGGAGAGGAAGAGAAGCAAACAAGAAAACTGTAAGAACCCCGACACATCGGGAACACAGCCTACTCCGTAATTCTGGGGAAATACACAATTTGTCTTGACCTTTAGAGGTTTTCAGGCTTGAGTGAAATGCAAAAGCTAAGAGAACCTTGCAAAGCTTCGCTACTGCCTGATTACAGCTCCTCCTGATGCACTTTTCTCAGCAGTGTTTCTTGTCTCACGCTGCCTCACACACGTCCTAGCAGAACCACAATATTTCTTCATCTGGGACTGCAGAAAATGCTTCAGGTTCAAAATCCTACATTGTTACCTCCAGCCATGCCATGAACAACGTTCTCTTCATCACATGAACTCAAATACACTATTCAGACCAGCAACAGCCTACCGCAAAGAACTAACAGGTTTTCTGCTCTGCTTTCCTTCAGAAAAAGGAAGCTCCAGTTTCATTTTTGCAGACATCCCTGAGGAGCCAACCTGGTCTCATTTTTATAGGTGATCACAAGCACCTTCAACCTCCGGTGTCCCAGCTATTGTGTACTGATCCTCACAACATCTCTGGCAGGCGGAGTGGAGCTAAGTGATCATTCCTGGAAAGCCAATTGCTAAATCCCTAAACAGAACAGGAACATGTAGGTGCTTGTAGCAGTCATAAAACCTCCACCTGGCTTCTGCTCCAAAGCCAGCTGGCACCTAAGGTGATTCTATTGGTGATCTTTATGCTCATACATTACTGAGGCACCTATATTACTGCAATTAAGCACATGTATAACCATTTAAAACTGGCAGATGTTCAGAACTTACTTCACAGATATACTCTGGCTAAATCTGCATGCAAGATGCTCCCCCTCTGCACCTCATCTTCTGAGTGTTACAGGCAGTGCTCTATTCCTTTCCATATTCCTTATTTAAGACCATAAGACCATCTCATAAGGATCCCCATCCAGGGGCACCTTGACACACTTCAGGGGTGGGCCCATGCAAACCTCATGAAGTACAACAAGGCCGAGTGCAGGGTGCTGCACCGAGGTTGGGAAAATCCCAAGCACAAATACAGGTTGGGCAGGGAATGGACTGAGAGCAGCCCTGAGGAGAAAGACTCAGTCCTGGTGGACAAGAAGCTCAACATGACTGGCAACGTGCTTGTGCAGCCCAGAAATCCAACAGAATCCTGGGCTGCATCAAAAGAAGCGTGGCCAGCAGGGCGAGGGAGGGGATTCTCCCACTCTGTCACTTTCATACTCTCTCATGAGACCCCAACCTGGAGAACTGTGTTCAGTTCTCTGAGACCCCCAGCATAAGGGGGATATGGACCTATTGAAGCAAGTCCAGAGGAGGGCAACAAAAGCTGCTCAGAGGGCTGGAGCGCCTCTCCTGTGAAGCCAGGCTGAGAGAGTTGGGGCTGTTGAGCTTGGAAAGAAAAGGCTCCAGGGAGACCTTATAGCAGCCTGCCAGTACCTAAAGGGGGCTAGATTAGATATTAGAAAGAAATTCTTTACTGTGAGGGTAATGTGGTGCTGGAACAGGTTACTCAGACAAGTTTTGGACGCCCCATCCCTGAAAGTGTTCAAAGCCAGGTTGGATGGGGCTTTGAACAACCTGGTCTAGTGAAAGGTGTCCCTGCCCRTGGCAAAGGGACTGAAACTAGATGATCTTTAAGGTCCCTTCCAACCCAAATCTTTCTATCATTCTATGATCACTCCTACTCTCTCTTGAGCAGACAATTTGAGTGTTCAAAAGCACACTCAGTTAAGAAATAGCTGGGTCTTACATGCATTCACATTTTAGTCCTGCATCCAATACTTAAATATGAATAACAGTTGCTCCATCAGCTCAAGAAAGTTGAATTTGTTTTATTTTACATGAGGACATTTCTATTTCCAAGGCTAGAAACAGGGATATAACAAAAGAAAAAGGAAAAAAAATTGGACCTTTTTCCCACTGAGAACTCCAGTTTCTACATTTAGATTTATCGTTCAATAATGGAAGAGAAGCATTTCACATGACATTTTTGTAATGCTGAATTTGTTAAAAGGAAAATTTTATAATAGAGCTAACCCTAAGTAGATGAGGTTTTGTCATAAAAATAGGAGGGGAAAAAAGCTTGGGAAATTGTCCTATTTTTTCTAAGGGCATTAAAAAAAAATCCTGATTCCTATTGAAGTAGCAGACAAAGACTAAATAACCTCATCTCTGTTAAAAATTGACATATGCTGACTTCCTAAGTGTACATTCTAGATGATATTTCTGTTTTTTCTAGGAACTGGATGTCATGTTCCAGATTCATTTCAACTTTTTTATGCACAAGGCTTGGAGGAGTGTGAATCCAGAACAGAACTTAATCCCCAATTACCTTCCAGCCCCTTCAACCAGAACCTCATTGTCTCATTTTAATGGTTGAAACTCTTACCCATTTATACAGTCCCCAGCATCTTAGATTCAATAATATTTATATGTTTGCACCACTTCTTCTGATTTAAGAGAATGTTACAAGTCTCCATTTTTCAAACAGCAAGATGAAAGTTCAAAAAAAGTAAAGAAGTCACCCAAGAAGTAACAAAGACTGAACTAACAAAGACTGTACGAACCCAGGTCTTCCAAATCTCAGTTCATGCCCTAACCACCATATTCTCCCACTCCACTGTGCAAAGTCTTGCATAGGAACACCCTTACTCTAGATGGGCAGTGACACCAGCTACCTAAATATTTAGTACATCTTCTTTCCAGCCCCCTTCTTCTTTGATGAGAGGATGTTCATCCAAATATAGGAGAGGGGAGAAAGAAGAGGAGAAGCAAGGGGAGAGCCTCCTTGTCTTAAATATGAGTAGAATCACAGTGTAGAAGCAATGGATCAGGTTAGAAAGGAACAAATAAGGTTTTCATTGAAGAAAGATGTCTAAAGACAGAAGTGCTTTGGGATGTAGGGTTCCAGACCTGTAGGTTTCAGGCTTTTTGGCCTTTCCTGCAAATATGCTGACCAATGGAGACAGGTTTCCCTTGTGGAAAACCTTTAAGGAACTCTCAGAGTGGATAACACCACTTAGGGAAAAAAGAGGGAGGAGAAGGAAAACAAGCCAGCTTCTCTGCTCTCAGCTGATGTTTGAGCTTCTAAGCATTTGCACTTGAAAGTCTTCCAGCACCTTTGAAGTTAGATGTGAGAGATTTTCAGACCGCTTTCTTTACTGATGGCTCTGAGGACCCCAAATTTTGCAAGGTGGTTTCTAAAATAAATTTCTCTCCATAGCATCCTCAGTTCACCCCACTGAGGTATATAACCACTCAATCCCTACAATCCTCCCTGCAATACTCCTCTCCCAAAACCTCCCAGGTATCCAACTTCCAGAACCCAGGTACTCTACGCAGAAAGTCCTGTTCATCCCAGAAGTCATCAGAGCTAAATGTGCATTACTCTGCACCTCAGAAATGTTGAATTTGGTCTTCGGGTTAAACATTACTCTCTCTAATGAGTTATGAAAACACACAGACCATGATGTCTGGCTACATAATGGTGGACATTAAGAGCCCCAAAGGACACAAAATCAGTATCAGCGGTATTCAAGGAATAAAAACTCAGTCATCAAAATCTGGAGTTGGCCACCTCTACAGACAAATCTGATAATTTAAAACACCTGATGATAAGGAATCACTTTTCTATGGCCACGTGGCATTTAACACAGTGAGTTACTGATTTGCCAATTCTATCCACTGAGCACTCCCGCAGCAGTCCATGTCTGGCACTCCTTCACATGCAGGCTCTTCTTTCTCTTCCAAGGGTAACACACTAGCCTGGTTACACACCACCAGCCTTCTATTTTCCCCTTCTTCAAGCCCCTATACTCTATTTTGCACCACAGTCAAAGAGCAAAACAAACAAGCAAGCCAAAAGGACAGGACAGCTATAAAATTATCCCACAGCCTTGAGAATTTCAGGCACACTCTTTGAGTCTCTGGTCTCCTGCAGCAGAGCAAATTCTGCATGCCCTCCCAGCGCTGCAGGGAGGAGTATTAACCTATTGGCAGGTATAGCCCACAGTTTCTTTTGCAGAACCCAGCTGCGCCGAATAAATAAATCACCTGCGGCCATTTATGTGCAAATAACCTGTGCCAAGGGGCCTTTTGCAAGAAAAGCTTCGATCTGTGTTCACAGCAGCACTGGCGTAATGGGAGCAAATAAACACGCGTGCTGTCCTCCCCGTTCTCTCCCCTCCCACGGCGCTTTTGTAACGCTGCACTTTGCCTCGCTGCGTTAAGGCTGAGAAGCAGCGTTTTGCATTAAGTAGTCGACTGTTACAGAAGAGAAAGAGCCACAAAGTGCACTTAACAAACCCACCCTCTACTCCAGAGCTGGGACATTAAAACCGGAGAAGAGTGAACGTGCCTCATTTCCCCATCTGTAACCAATTCCCTTGACAGGCCCCATTAAAAAGCCAACCAATTCTGGCACTCCCGCTCTCAGAGGAGCCCTGTGACACAGTTATTAAATAAAGTACACTGGTTTTCATTGTGGATGGGGATTGCTTAACRTAAGTGCAGCACTTGGAGATGGAGCAGAAGAAGAGACTCAGAGAGTTTGAGCCTCTGGATTCTTTCACTACGGGCACCCACTCTCCTSCTCTRYTGAAGTCAAAGCCCTTCACAGCTCYAGGCTTTTCTCATTTTCTTTCAAGTCTTAACTCTGAACAAGCTAAATTCAAAATAATTACACTACTAGTCTCAGGAATCTCACTCCCAGCAGGTCTTACAAGTGTGCTCACACTATCCACTGTGAACGTTGTGATCCTATGCACAC
Organism: Amblyornis subalaris; assembly: GCA_018881555.1. Classification (NCBI taxonomy): domain Eukaryota; kingdom Metazoa; phylum Chordata; class Aves; order Passeriformes; family Ptilonorhynchidae; genus Amblyornis; species Amblyornis subalaris. The sequence goes on from JACAXG010000058.1 coordinate 1,524,270, forward strand.
CCATGTGCTGCTCCTGTGCAGTCTTTTTTTTTTTTTTTTCCTTCCCAAAAGCTGCTTGGATAGCAAAAACCCCTCACTTTCCATAAATATTATTTTTTAAGTTTTAAAACTGCTTGTGCTTCGGCTGTGCTCATGGCCCTGGATGGGACTGCTTTCCAYGAATATTCTGGTGAGTGAACTCTTAAAAAGTTAATTCCTGGAAACATGAATTACCAGACATGCAACAGAAAGCTAATTCCAGAGCCCACTGGTAGCTGCTATGGCCATTTGCTCCCCTGATTTTTTTCCCTGAGTAAAAAGGCAGGAAAGGTACCCTGAGAACTGCTTTCATACTCTTACAGCAAATTGTTCATTATCGGACCAAGAGTTATGCAGACATTGCCTAGGGAGTTTCAAATCAAGAGAATCGTCTCAGCAGATTTCAAGTTGTGTGTGACTATTTCCAACCGGGTATTTGTCAAGCTCACTGATATCCACRCCCCTCATATGCACCAGACAACCACCACTCTTTGCCAGTGCCAAATGTTTCTCAGGGACTTGGGTCCTTGCTGAAATGGGAAGTTTGTTCTCCTGCTGAGGCTGTGCTGCTGTACAGAGCAAGGTCAAACTCCACCCTGCCTGAGCAGCAATCCAGCAGCCCCTAACTTGGACTTCTGTTCATTCCTCATGCGGTGCAGGCCATCCACCTTCCTCCCCCTCACTCCCACCAAACTACACAGCTGTAAGAGGCAGAAAAAAAAGTAAGGAAAATAATTTCATTTGCAAAAGCTGAAGGGTCTGCATCTGTCGTACCCTCAAACACAGCCTGCTAAACCACCAGCACCACAGCCTTTTCAAGTCTGCAGTTCCTGCACTGCCCTAAGCACATATGTATGGTGCCAGGTAGGTACATGAAGGTACACTTGGAAGGAGCCAGGCAGTGGGAGATATGTTTCACCTCCTCCCTTCTCCAAGGAGCATACCCTACTCCACTTGCACTCACAAATCTACCAGGTTGCTCAAAAAAACTGCAGTATGAGCGGGGAATAAGGACAATGGTATTTCTGAAACATTTTTCTCAGCTGATCCCATGTCCCTACCAGTATTCCCCTAGGCAGAGAGTTTTCCAATGTAAAAATAAGTATGTACTGTTTTTTCTTTAACCATAAAAATAAAAAAACTATCTTTTAACAAAAGTACTTTCAAACCTTATTAATGTCAGAGTTGATATTTATTACAAGCTTTTTTGTTGTTTTTTTTGTTTTGTTTTTTTAATGCTCAACAACAAATAGGCAGACCGATAAAAATAAATAGACATCCCAATTCTGTGTGGGATTAACTAGCAACAAACCCCTGGAGGGCAGCATGTGATCCAGCTGGGCTCCACTGACTCACTCCCAGCCTAAGCAAGCATTGCAGAAGCCACAGCAAATTGGGCTCTGCTCTCAGTTACAAAGAGAGCTGCATGACTTCCCCAGTTCCCAGAAGCTGCTAAAATTCTGCCAAGAGAGTGTCTTCCTAATTTGCATTATCTTGGCCATTTACAATTCATCCAAACAGAGCTGGCAATTAGTGGTTGTTGGTAAACTCTGCAGCAAGCTCCAATCAGTGCTTTGCTGCTCCGGCGCTCTCTATTTACAGATTCTTGCAGTTATGGGCATATTAGAGAACCAGTTTTGACAGCTTCTGTCCCGTGAAGTTACAGTTTTCCCCAATTACAGCAGATAATGAGAAGACCAAGCTCACTAAAACATACAGTCCTGTGACCCGAGGACTCCTATGCCCAATTTGTGGAAGAACAGCGAACATCACGATATACATATTGGCTGAATAGGTGCAGAGCCACCAAATTGGCTAAGCTCAGGCAAGGGGAAGATGCAGGGTTTCTGAGGAAAACTAAACTGCCTCTTTACTATAGATGGAAAGAAACCCCATCTTAAAGCATTGTGGGGTCATCTAATCCCCACCTGGCCTAGCCTATGACAGCTGGGGAGCATCATCAACAGCTTCTCTTCCAAGACCTGAAGCCCGAGTAGTTGGGAGGTAGCAGCAGGATACAAGGTAAGGAGGGGGAGAGGGTGGGAGCCAGATTGGAACATCAGTTGTGAAGGGAGGGTTCTAATGGATGTCAAGACATAAATGTAAATAGACAGAGCTCTTACATTATCTCACCACTGCTTTCTGCACTGTGCACCGTCCTGCATGGTAGCCCTTTCATTGCTTTGCTCTGAAAGCCTCTCCTCTATGTGTCCTGCCTTTTGAACAGCCTTCTTGCATCYATCTGCCTCATTTACTCCCTTCTCAGTTCAGTTCCTCTCCTGACAGCATCTCTTATTCTCCTTTGCCAACCATCCTGCAGTTTTTCTCCTTTTGATCTCATTTCTCTCTATCAAGTATTTAGGATTCCCCTTGGTAAGAGATGGGCAGCATAACACTGCAAAACAGCATTTCAGAGCCAGTTCAGATTTGCCAGTTCAGAGCACTACTGACTGAAGCAAGAGGCACTGAAGAGGCTCTTGCATACAGTTGCAGAGACATTTGCAGTCTTCTAACTCGGATAAAATGGAGACATGCTATTTCCATATTCCTTTACTCRATAGAGAGTTTTTAAACTTTATTTGTTGCACCAGAATACTGGTTAATGTTGCTATGTACAAGCCACCACCACACCCATCCCCAGAAGTGGCCAATTCCTCAAAGTAGCTGCATTTGCACAGTATCTTTCAAATGCAGAAGACTAAAAAGAGAGTATTCAGATAAAACCTCTGACTGGCTTTATTTTATTCTCCCATGCTGTACTCATCACATTGCATTTTGATCTCTGGCTATCTGCAAACAAAGAGGTTAAAAAAATCAGAGAAGGAAACCAGTTTGTCTCACAGTGATTCAAACTGGACACAGCTGAAATTACAGTTTGATACAGAAAGCTGATGAGGAAACTGCCCAAGGAACTGCGTAAGCCAGAGCAGCTGCTGGCAAGAACATCACTTTCTTCACAGTCAGAAATGGTTTGTGGGACCTCCAAGGCTACAATTCATTACCCAGTGAAATGTTTCATCTATTTTCACCATGCTATGAAACAAACAGAGCAGAGAGTCATGGATCACAATGGAACCAGCACAACAGAGCCATAAACCAAAAATTCCTTGTATTGCTTCCCAACCTTCCCTGGCCTGGCTTCCCCTGCCCAATGTACATCTTACAGATGAGGCAACACAAGCACTAGAGCTGAAGCCTGGAAAAAATGAGAAGACTTCTTTCTCATCTAAAATCCAATTCACCTAGAGATGCTGCCTATCGAAACACTGCCTAGGGGCCAGGCAATATAGAAGCTGCCCTGGTTGTGCTACTGTAGCCAGAAAACACAGCCCACGTGGCTGTGATGATACTCTACTGTCCACACCCTGCAACCCCCATGACCAGGAATTCAGACGTGAGCTTTATTAGGGCACCTGGAACTGTTCCCATCACCCCATGCTAACTCTGGGTTTCTACTGGACCCATCTCCCCGAACACTTCCCCAGAAACCAGACCCAAAGCAGCAGGCCAGAATCTAGCAGCTTTCAACCTGTCAGAGGAGATCAGAAAGTTAAGGGTCTTCAGTCTCCTATGCTCAGCAGCAATTAATTTAAAGTGGTCTGGAGGAAGATGAAAACTCCACACTAATGGTCAACTGGTGCATGAGAGAGAAAATGAGCCATTTCATGGTCCCTGTGGTTATCATCTGCCACAAAGCATAAGATTTGATTACCCCTATCTTAACACATAATTACAAATGGTCATAAAATTATCCAGGCCCTTTTTAAAATCCTTTTATAATAATTGACTTGATGACCTCCTGGGGCAACAAAGGCTGTAAGCAGTAAAAGCCAAATTTATTCTACATTAACATACCTGTGCCTTATAACTAGATATCCTTATAGCATTCTTTATTTGTAGGATATTACTCTTTGGAGTAACAACAAGAAGACATGGAAGAATCCCAAACAAGCTGCATAAAATCACCTGTGCACAAACCTGGTGAGCAGTAAGTCATGGCAGCAGCAGTATACAGCAAGGATTGCAGGAAAAGGATCAGGCACATTGATTTCCACAAGAAAAGTGTCAGGCCAGACCTCTACAGCTCACCATCCTAACAGCGAAATAGAACTTTTGTTTTGTAATCTACAATATTAAGTGCACAGGCATTTCATTAATGTATTGTGGGCCCTAAGGTAAATTTTGTGTTTCTGGCTAAGTTGCTTACTGATTCACTTGCCCATTCCTCATCTCATCTCTAAAGGGGGGATTAGGGAAATTCCATTTCTGAAGCAGAGATGTTAGACACCAGCCTACAAGCTAAGCGCTAGTGATAGAGCTGTTCATGCTGTACAGATGTGAAGTGATTTGAGCTCCAGCTGCAAAGATCTTCCCTGCATCTTGTAGTGTTTGGAACTAAAACATCCACGTTTCTTCTGTGTCCCCAAACCTACATGTTTCTGCCTCAGCATTGCTTTCTGTGCACGTTCTGGAGATGGGATCAGAGTTCAGGGAGAGCTAAGGCTGAGCTGCTGTTCATGGGAAGATTGAGCAAGGACTTGACAGGCTTTTTATATTTCTCCTCCTCCCTTTCTCACAGCTTCCCAAAGAAGCAAGGGGCATATTTTGCTCTCTTCTTCCAGTAGCCCAAACTGACTGTCCCTTCTCATGAAGTAGCTACTCCCCATGTCAAGGCACCAAACAGGGAGAATCCAAACCAAAAGCCAAATTCTGAAGAAACTCAGCAAGACAAGGCTGTCCTCAAGCTACTGCAGGCAAAAGGTGTTAGGTCCACCCCTGCCCTATAGATCTACAGGCTTAAGCACAACAGCAGTAGCTGTAGCCACAATTACAAGGTGTCCTGTGCCCAGCCAGAGGACAGAGTGACACTTTCTCAATAATTGAGCAGATCATCAGCAGCATATAGAGTTATGGGGAGATGAGAGATGAAAAAAAAAAAACTTGAAAGTAATGCTCCAGTCACAAAAAGCTCTGATCAGACCTGCTAGAAACCAAACACAACACAGTTGCCTTCTTGCTTTCCTTACCTATCCCTCTCCACCTCCATCAGATGTTGGTCTTACAAGGTGGCCAACAGCATTGCATAACGAAAGAAAGAAAGAAGCATCCCAGAAACACATTCTGAGTGAAGACCACAGGCAGAAAACACAGCCCTCGAAGCCAAGCATGTGAAAGAGACAAAGCAGCTCCTGTGCAAGTGACACAAGATGATTACACAAGTCTGTTTTGACCCGAATAAATTGGTGACTCCATGAAATTCTGAGGGATCTAGGCAAAAAATACTTCCCAGTTGCCAAGCCTTTGCTTGAATCACAGGAGAGAAACTACAAAAGAGAGGAAATCTTCACAGTGACAAATAGAAAAACCCAAAGACAAGGCAGATTTGTCAAGGCAGTAGCTGACTGGTCCCCAATTCCATCAGAGAGTTAATTTGCTTCGCMTTCCCCTTCAATCTGTGATCCTAAGGAATCAGCTATCACAGGGCGAGTACAAAGTGTCCTGGTTTCACCTGACACCAGACTCTCCCAGTTAAGTGAAACCCTCCAGGTTATGAAATAGCCCAAAGCAGGTCACTACATAACCAACTCAGGCAGCTGGATTGATCATGGATGTAACTGGGAAAGGGGCTTGGGGAGGCAGAAGGCGAAAAGGGGAAGGATAAACTTGAAGCAAGAAATGTAATATAAGGAAGCCACTGCCAGCTCCTTAACCCTATCCCACGTTACTCTGTGGGGGCTGCTGGGTGCCAGCATAAGGCACTGCAGCAGAAGCAGAGGGAGGGTGCACTACATGACCGCAGTGACCCCAGAGTGACTGCAGGGGAGAGGCAGACCTTGTTTTTCTTTCCACAGAGAAGCAAGATAAGGAGAAGGAAAAAGTCTGACAACAATAATTTTCTACATTTATGAAGAGCTGAGAAAGTTTGCCTGCTCAACAGCCATTTTCCACTAAGCTATCTCCCCACTGTGAGGTTTCTATCTCATGCCTGACTGACTCTTCTCTTGATTTCTAGTAATTAGCAGCCTTCCAGCCTGCCCAGAAAAAAAAAAAACAAACCAAAACCAAAAGAAGCATCCTTCTTTTCAGGGACCAATTGGGTGCTATTATCCCACTGATTTTTAAAAACCTGTGGCTGTACATCAGAGCCCCAGCTGGTGGGTCCACAGTACTTGCTTGTCTTACCTCCATACATTTCCCCTCCAAATTCAGCCCTTGCAAGGAAACAGAACAGATAATAAAATCCAGAGGGAAACAGATAAATCAGAGCACTTCATTCAATTGCTGACACAGGACATTGCTCAAGGAAGAGAATTCACCCACCCTCAGTGATGGAGTGATGGTAATCACTACAAGCAGCCCTAGGAAACCTCTGCCTTTAAAACAGTCTGTATTTTACCCACGTGTGTCTATGTGTGCATGTAATAAAAATAATTGCTGCTTGTCATCATCAGAGATGAGCAAGGCAAAGCCTGTGCTTTTAATAAGCCAATATGGATTTCACGTTCTGCTTGCTGTCTGAGCAACAGCAATTGCTATTTCCTTTGGAGATTGATTTTGCCTTAGGCTTGGTCTTAAGAGGTTATCTGATGAATTCTGGTTATTTGGGAAAAAGAGGACAAAGGGCAGGCCTCCTTTGGAAGTGAAGATAAAAATGTGTGCGCATCCCTGTTGCAGTTTCCTTGGTTCATTTTTCCTTGAGTTTTCGAAACAGCAGTTTGAAAGGGAGAGAGAGGTAGTGGAAGGCAAGATGGGGTTACAAAAGTCACAAAAATATAGTTCTCTCTACAGACCCTACTTTCTATAGGGTATCTGTGTTGGAAAAGAAGCAATGTTGTGAGAGATGAGGTCATCTTTGGGGGGCTAGCCTGAGGTGCCCTGGACAGTGAATTCTGAAAATCCAAGTCCTGCCAGTCTCAAATGCTAAGCAGACCAAGGCATCCAAAATTATAGGCCACTTCAAGTGCTCCCTCTTCTGCAATACTGTCTTTTTTCCTCATGGCCATGGTGACCTCCCAAAGCAAAGATGACCACTCCCAGAGCTTTTTTGGTTCAGAACAGTGCCTAGAATATTGATCCCACTGAAATTACCTAGATCCGTAGAGCAGCACGTGGGAAAATTCCTATGAAGAACAGCAGCTGTAGGGCTGTTTCTTCTCAAACAAAGACATGCACTTACCCTCAGAAGGGTCCAGAAATAACAGAGTTTCCAAGGTTTGGCATGTTTTCTGAATTTCCTTTCCTCCTCAAAACCAACTCACGTTACTGCTGGCTTCTGCCTTCCCATACCATAATGAATCTCAAGTGTTTTTGTATCTCCCCTTGAACACATTCAACAGAGGAAATTAATGGGTGTGAGGAAGAGGAGAAAAAAGAGGAAAAAGGGTAGGAGTGGGAAACTGAAAGTTTAGATGACAGTTTGTGTATGTTTTCATATGAGTAAGTGAGAGAAAGTACATGAGCGTGACTGGAAAGAGTTGCAGAGGAAATATGTAAGAAAGGCAGACAGGTTATCTGTCATTCAGCCCATCCTCCATTAGTTTCCAGCTCTCTCATCTTTCTCTCCTTTTCACTAAATTCTTCTCTTTCTCTCCTTTCCAAGAAGATCAATGCAACAGTAAGAATAGGGGGTGAATAAAGGAGGGGCATGTGTGTGGGGGGAGATGGAACCCCCACACTCTCATTTACCCACTGGAGCAGAGAAGTGAGGAAAAAAGCTCACATCCTTAAGCTAAAATGAATGCAAGAGAAATAAATGCTCCACTTGTGAACTGCAGTGTTTCTGCCCAAACATCATCTGCAAGTGTGAACTGTTTTCATGTGCCTCAACTTCTCCTCTTAGCTGAAAAAGCAGAACGGAAAGGCCCATGGCCAGCGGCTTGACTTTTAGCACATGACACGTGCACTGACTTTGGTGATGGAACTGATAACAAAGGCACTACAGATGACAAACACTGTGGCAGCTCAGGCTTCTGCTATGATGAATAATCCCCTTGCAGAGTTTCAAGTCATTTATTTTGCCAAATCCTGTTCATAAGAACTGCTGTGCATTTGGCAACACTGCACATGCAGAAAAATGGAAGGCTTTGGAAGACAACTGGTGAAGTGGCTGTGGGTGTTAGTGATTTTCTACAGCTCCTAACAGCACCTTCTCCTGGAAGCAGCTGGGACAGGGAAGAGCTGTGCTCCTGGATCTAAGGCAGAGGGAGACTATGAATGCAATAGTTATAAATAGCAGGCTTTGATCACTTCCCTAGCGACACAGCTTTCATACTGTGGCATATGTGCTTCATCCATCTGGGACCAGAGCATCCTACAGCTGCTGGTTTTGCTGCTCCCTGCTGCAAGAAGCTATGAGTGAAGTAGCTGTGAGCTCCCCACTGAAAAAAGTACGAGTGGCATGTCACACCCTGGATGCCATAAGAGATTTTTTTCTAAAAAAAAAAAAAAAGAGTTTTGCTCATAATTAGTCTGCATGTTTTTCAAACTGCTACTGATGCAATGGCTTGTTTATGCAAAATAGCCAAGTGTACAAAAATTAAATGCATCCCTAACCTACCTCTTTTCCTCTTGCTGACAGCTGGTGTGGTTTAGGATTATCTCATCAGTAGTTTGCAGTGGACATGACACCCGTGCGATGTAATTAAGATAATATATTCAGTAATAATCTTGCACTTGCAGTTCAGCCAATGATGACTTGCTTCTACTGCAAGGCAACTTTACCATATAAAAATAAAGCACCCAACGAGAAGGTGATGTCTCTAGCTACATTATTTAATTTGTAAAATTACTAAAGAACAGCAGAGCAAATTTTTAGTCTGAAGCAATTAAGTAAAGCTAGGGAAAACACACACCTGGGCTATTGCACAACTGCATCAGAAGATGGACAGTGACCTTTAAGCTCTCATTTCAGCCTTTGTCCCCCTTTTGAGCTAGCTGTCATCAAGCATTAGGAGCAGGGTAGCTACCCAGGTGAGTGACATGACTTAAAGAAATATGGACCAGAGCCAGGCAAAACTCCTATGTGAAGAGGACAGCTGCTGAGGTTTAAACCATGCTTAAAATTTTACTTGTATTGTGTATATGAAGGCACTTCTGCTTACCAAGGGTCATTGCACTGCTACTGCTTGGTGAAAGAAGCAGGAAAAAAGGAAGAGGAGAGTTGACAGGACAAGAGGAAATGGCCTCAAGTTGCGCCAGTGGAGGTTCAGTCTGGACATCAGGAAGAATTTTTTCTCTGAAAGGGTAGTTGAGCACTGGAATGGGCTGCCCAGGAAAGTGGTGGAATCATCACCCCTGGAAGTGTTCAAGGAACAACTGGACATGGCATAGTGCTATGGTTTAGTGGATGATGGTGCTTAGTGTCAAAGGTTAGACTCAATCTTAGAGGTCTTTTCCAGCCTTAAGGATTGTATTCTATGCTCTTCCGTTCTATGAGTCTAAGTGTGGAAGAGGGAGGGGGAGCAAAAAAGAGATGATCTTTCTTGGTTTCCAGCCTCCAAGGGAACAAACTTTTCTCTAACAACAGTGAAGTAAACAGGAATCCCCGAAGAAACACACATCCTTGAAACATTAATTTATATTTAATACCTGAGTGTTTACAAAGAGAGGTGAAGGCCAGCATCCTGCAATAACTTTGCTATTTGCTTTTTATACCCTGTTGTAGTCTCCATGGAATTGCTGCCTCCCCACATGTGGCATGGTGGGGGTGATCTTCTGTCCCAGGGGCAGAAGCAAAAGTATTGACACCACAGCAAGCAGAAAAGAGCAAGTCTACCACTTGAACAAGAACTGAGTGTGTCGGATACAAAGACCCCACGTGCACGTGTGGAGTAGCACTGGCATGTGCACACAGCCTCAGTGCACTGGGAGACAACCAAGTAGTGCTTTTGAAGTGCCTAGATCTCCTCAGAGAAAATTAATAAATAAATAATAATAAAAAAATCACCCTGTCCCTCAGAAATTAGTTCAGTGACATCCATGAGGAAAAGGCATCTTTTTGATGTTTATTTGGCCTAACTGAAAGAAAAAAAAAAGTAGGCTGATGGCAGAAATAATGGCATGAATAAGTGTGCAGACGTGCCGGAACATTAGTGAATGTGAGAAGCTGCTGCTTTGGCAAAGGACAAGAACACTGTCTAGATTAGACAAGATGTCAAAAACACTCCTCTGAAAAACACAACCACAATTCTCTTCATTATCACACCCACTTAAGGCAAACATACCATGGTTTCTAAGGCTCATGATCACATCTCATGCTTTTATGATCTGCTGTAGCCACTACTACTGAGCTTTTCCCAGCACGAACCTGAGTATGCTGGCAGCTGCCTGCTCCCTGGAGGTGAGAACCTCAGCAACCTCTCCTGATCTTTGCTGGGCCATGGAGGCAGAAGAAGGAAACATTTCTACAGGTCAGGGTGCTCCTAGAACCAAGGAAGCAGCTTGTTATCGCTACACAAATCTGCTGCTGCATATTCCCTGCATGACTGTAGTCACCGTATAACACCACACTGCTGGGGGAAAGCCACATCCCTCCCCAGCAACTGCTGTGCACTCTCACTGACCGGAGCTGCCCTTGTGAGATGATGATAACTCTCAGCCCATGTCAGAAAATACCAAGTCATGTAGCAAATGACCAGCAGTCATTAGCTTAGTCCAGAGGAAAACTCAAAAGGGCTGCCTGGATTACTGCTGGTCTCTAGAGAAGAGCCCAAGGCTCCAAGAAGTATCCTTTTTTCACAGTCTATACCAGAAGCCCACATATGAGGCCATAATCAATGAAAATGGCCATGTAGAAAAGCTATGCAAGATAAAGGGAAATCACCTATGTCCCAGCACTGGTATCAAACTCATTAAATCAAGATGCTAAGGCTATCCCATTATGTTTCAAACTGGTATTTTATTTCTTTGCATAAGTATGAAGGGAAACTGACTCCAAAATGCCATTCAAAGAATCCCTCATTTGCATCTTAAAAGGGGCAAGTCTGTCTGTTCTGCTTATTCTGTTCTTTAATTATCCTAACGAAAGCAAATGTGAATCCCCAGGGGTTTGGTCCCTTTCTGACAGATTGCTTTTAAACTCGGAGACAAGGGAGACAAGCGGCTATCAAAACCCTTAGTTTTTAACATGCACATCTGGGGAAGATTCCCCTGGTATCTCATCTGACATGGACAATATGTTGCAGCAAGCAGAGAAGCTAAGCAAGAACTTTTAATTTTCTATCATATAGAAAGCCCAAGAAAAACCAGTTTAGGCTCCAGAAACGTTGAGAAGCTGCTGGCTTCAGGCAGCACAGCCCTCTTCTTCAGATGCGCGATATATTACAGGAAGACTATCCTCCCATCCAAACAGAGCAGTAGTTCTTTGGTGTGTTTAAAGGTTCCCTTTCAGAATCAGTTTAAATTAAGGACTTCACTTAAAGCGAGAGCAATAGCTTTGTTTCGTGTAGCTGTTTGTGAGGGTCACTAGTCCAGTCAAGAAGGCAGGACTCGAGAGAGCTGGGTCCTTTCCCAAGTTCTGCAACTCATTTGCTACTTCCTTTGAACACGCTCCTGCCTCTCAGGCAAAGTATTAGAATACAAACTTTCCTCCTACAAAGGATCTGTATGACACCTAGCAGAAAGAGGCCTCTAGCTGTTAGTGTAATATAAATAATAAATGAGTGAAATAATAAATAGAAATAAGGCATTCTGTTGCAAACAAAGCCAACATATTAGTGAACGTGTTCAGTTTTTTTAAAGCATATCCAAACACCAGCCTAAGCTCCAATGCTAAAACATGGTGTCTCTTTTAAAATTCCAGAGAAAGCAACAGAAACCTGTGGGCAGCTCTATTCAACCCTGAACCCTTCCAAGGGTTCATACGGCTAAACAACCACAATTGTTCACGCAATGGTACAATATCATCCTTAATTGTTTCAAATTCCATTTCTGCTGCTTAGACTTAGGATGCCTCAGCCTGCTCTCAGCATCACCCATAAAAACTCAGTGGGTTTCACTACAGCTGTGATGAATTCAACCAGCAGAGTTTGCCTCATGCTGCTCTGAACAAGAGCACCACCAGCAGATCAGGTCTAGTTATTAACCACCCTGTCCAGAGCCTGCATGGTACTGGTATCTGAGAGGAGGAGATGGGACAGAACTGCAAGACTCACGATGCTTGGGTTTTCCTACAGGGACTCACTGAACTGATGCAAGCATAAGAACAACCAGCTTTATTTCTTCATGCCCTCATTTTCTACCAGTTTATTCAGATGACCTCTTGCTGCATGTACATGGAACAGGAATCTCGCCTTGGCTGAATGCTCTGGGTGGGGTGCTGTTGTTGGTGGTACATAATCACAGCCAAAAAAACACCCAAAACACCCCTTCATTCTGTTTGAGGCAACTGGATATAAGGTAACCTGCCTAAACCTTTTTGTACACACTGCTGTCCCAAGTGATACCACAGAATCATGCAGTATTCTGACAATAACAATGAAAACACATTTCGACAGAGTCTGGATGAAAGACAAGCATGAAAAATTCCTGCATCTATCCCTTCGCCCCCTCCACTAGGGCTGTTTTGAGTCAGGATAAACCAGCAGCCATTCAAAGAAGCAACATGAATTTTGCTTGCTGGAAAAGCAGGGACAAGAAGAATGATTTCTCAAGTGTAAGTAAGCCAAGGATGAGACTGAGGGAAGAAGACCAATAGGATTTATTTGTAATGACAAGTGACAAGTGATCACCATAAAGATATTCTTGGAACAGAATCCTGCTAATCTCTGCTATAATTCTAGTCTCAAATGGTTTGGCTCTGGCAGTGCTTCTAGAAATGATATATGTGAAAGCATTGGGGATTGTCAAGAAAGAAGTTTTGCCTTGACAGTTACATTTTGGACTCAATGGGTTTGTTTGTGCTTTCCCTGCCCCACCACGCTCCCCTGTCTGGTTGTTGTTTTTTTTTTTTAAAGCTAAGGTCAGCTGCAATTAGTATTTAGAAAAGAAAATGTTTATAACCTCTCGCTTTTATAATCATTAATAATGCAACAAATGTATTGAATGTGGGCAGACTTTTCAGCAATCTGTAGTGCTCTCCCCCTCTGGCTCAGAAAATATGTACCTCTTGAGAGAAAATCTATTTCATTAGAGACCTGATAAAATGCCTAGAAATGACAACATAAATAAGCATTTAAGTGCTGCTCCCTCTTTCACTATGAAGTCTTTTCCAGCTGAGAAAAGCAAGAAAGAAGCTGTAGTGGGATAGTGGGAGAGTGAGTTGATGAATATTTGATCACAATTGTCTTAAATAAATGCTTTTCCCAGACATACCCTCTTGACATATCGACTGCACTGTTAGTCTCACCTCTCTCACACCATCTTAAAGGCAAGTCCGTGGCCAAGGCATTTTGAGTTGACAACAAATCAAACTGATTGCTTCCTTTCCTTTTGCTTCTCCCTTCTCTAGCGTGTTGCTTACATTGCTGTCATTTCTTTTCTCCCTTTCCATCGCTCCCTTCCCAAAAATCTTCGATAAGTAAACTGGAGCCCCTTCTCCAGAGCTATTGTCTGCTGTCAAGGTGGTTTGAAATGTAGGTTATGGTAGTGGTCAGAGCACTTAATCTGGCCTGGCTGAGCTTCTTTATGAGAATGTCACAAAAGATGTCAAGGCTGGAGGTGGAGAACAAGGGAAGCAGCAAACCAACAGATTAAGGTCCTTACCTCAGACCTCCACGGCTCCTCTATGCCTCAGCCCTGGTCAGTGATGCTTCACAGGGTATATTTAAATGTTAAGCAAAACTGAGCACCAACACAAACTGCATTTATGCTGCTGTTTGTTCACAAATCCCTTCCTTTGCGATCAGCAGAACCAACTGAGAACAGAAAGTGACTTTTCTCTGGGCTGAGATTCCTCTCACCTGCTGAAGCACCTATCAAGGATGCAGCATGAAACAAGCCCTCAGATGAAAACAGAAACGAGACAACCCTCCCCACAACAACAAACCAACCCAGCTCTGACCTGTACCTTTGCTGGGATGGGGAATCCCTGGAACACTCATCTGTGGAGTACCCCTTGCCTCCTCCCCAGGCATCACACCAGCCAAACACCAACTCCAGATGCCTACCCTTGCTGTGTCTCAGGGAAGCAGCTCGCAGCTCAGTGCACAAGCCAGGCAAAAAAAGGTAATCATGAAGACCAAAAACGAAATTCACCAAGCATTTTTCTAGCGACTAAGTGGCAGTAAGAGACTCTCAAAGGGTACAACTCGCTCCTTGGGGATTTCAAGTGTTCTTGAGAAGCCCATACATATTTATTTTTTTTAAAGCTAAAGAATATATTAGTTTTTTAAATGCCTTCTCTGCATATGCACAAGTTGGCAGCCCAGATCCCTATGGATCTTGTTTCATTAAGCAACCACCGAATTCCTTGTTACACCTCCCACTTGACTAAAGTCACATGAGAAATCTTTCTAAAACAAAGAACCTTATACAAATTTAAATCCTGAGCTGAGCACCGCATAGGTTGAGGCACTTCGCCTTTATCACAGCTGACTCACACTGTAACCTCACAGACACAATACTAGTTTTCCAAGCTGAAGAATTCAAATAAAAGGAAGGAAAAGCAGCATCTAAAAAGAACTGAGGCCAAAAAGAGGTTTTGTGTATGAGACTCCTTTTGAGAAGGGAGTCCATGTTGTATGTCAAGGCCATGCCATTCCACAAATCTCTTTGAAGGTGATAGATTTGGCCAGATTATTCAGCTCTTAATAGTGGGAACCCTGTGAGTAACAGCAGGTTAGGGAGGTCATCTAGAAGGTTGCTGAGGTCTACCTGGCAAAGCTACCTTGTGGAAATTAATCAGAGGGGTCATGATGGCATTGCAGAGGATATTCAAAGGCAGTAGCAAAATAGGTTTTTCATATCAGTAAGACAGACAAGTCTCCTAGTTAACAGCAGGCTATGCAAAGGCCTCTGCTATTGTGCAGCACAGAGAGTCACAGTCCATAGCAGAGAGCTGTCAGGAGATGCCAAGTAGAAACCCAGTGTTTAACCCCAGCCAACAACTAAGTACCACACAGCCACTTGCTCATACCCTCTTTCCCAGTGGGAAGGACAATCAAAGGGGAAAAACCCGAAACCTTGTAGGCTGAGATAAGAACAGCTTAGTAATTGTAAGGAAGAAAAATAATAGTAATGATAATAATACTAGTAATGGAATAGAAAGGAATAAAGCCCAGGAGAAATTAGTGATGCACAGTGCAATTGCTCACCACTCGCTGACCAGTCCCAGACCATCCCAGAGCAGCCACGGGCCCCTCCTGGACAACTCTGCCCAGTTTATTTACTGACCATGACATTCTATGGTATGGAATATCCTTTTGGCCAGTTTGGAGTAGCTGTCCTGGCCACGCTCCCTCACAGCTTCTTTTGCACCCGCATCCTGGTGGAGCATGGGAAGGTGAAAAGTCCTTGATTTAGGGTAAGCACTACTCAGCAACAACTGAAACATCCCTGTGTTATCAACATTATTCTCATACTGAATTAAAAACACAGCACTGCACCAGCTACTAGAAAGAAAATGAAATATCCCAGCCAAAACCAGGACACCATACAGAACAACGACTGCAAGGACAGGTTCAGATGGAGCTATTCAAATCCAAAAAGCATCCCATTTGAAATGCTGATGTTAACCCAGCTCTCCTTGAAGCATGAAAACAAACAGGCAGCAAGAACTCAATAATGCTATTGACTAACTTGTCCTCTGAACACTCAGCTCTCATCTCTACCTCAGACAGCCTTCTAACAAATTTGGCCCTGACTGTATCATCTTTAAAGAATGTAAAAAATTTTCAGTAAAGTTTAATTTAAACATTTAAAGGATATTAAGAAAATTATGCCCCTGTGCATGGTACCACTTTGCAAAGTACCCCCATATGAGTAATTTGCAGTTGTTTATGGAAGGCAAGACCTCTTTGACTTTTACCAGCACACTCAAATACAATAATTTCATGTTCTCGCCAAACTGTTTAACCTAAAGAAGGGAGTGGGAGAAGTTTGGCAGTTGTCACAGCAGCTAGCAGGGGGGTCTAGAACAGCTCCACATCCCAGCCTGAACCGAGATTGGCAAGACAGAGGCTTCAGCACAAGTCAGAGGAAGCCACACTGCAGAACACGGCACATGGACAGCTCCAAGAGGCAGCAGGCTGTGCCTGACACGGCCCTAGCACAAGCGTGGGTACGATGGACAGGAAGAGGTGGAGATGGGATGCCTTCCAACGACTTGGCAGAGACACTGTTTCTAAAAGGTGTGCACACTTCACTGTCTATTCTGGTTTTCTTCTGTAGGAAGGCCTTTGCCTGGGACTCATACCCATTATCCTAGCAGAGGTTCCTGGCCTGATTCTACCTTTCCATTTGCTTAGCAAAGCAAGTACTTACTGGTCCTAAAGCATAGGGACAAATCCCAGAATGAAGTGGAAAAAAACCCAGTGACTGGTGAAAATCAAATTGGACTATGAATCACAGCTGGCCTGTGGTCACCAAAAGAGAACAATTTTTTCCTCGTGAATGCAGGAAAACTTGTCAGTGATTTCTCTGTAGGACAAAAACTAGCATTTTTTCCCTTTCCTTTTCTTCCTCAAACAACTCCAACTGTGCTTGACTTAGAAGTAGTGCCACTAAACTCCTACACTCTTCACCCTCCCATCAAGAAAATCGCTTAGAGCCAAAGGTGTCTGTGGTGAAACTCCAGTCATGTCAATGGATGAAAAAGCCCAAATGAACCTGATCCATTAAATGCTTTAAAAGAGAGAGAGGAAAAAGAACAAGGGAAAAAAACCCAACAAAACCCAAACCCAAAATACCCTGGCACAAAGAGCTTGATCCTAGGGGTCACAGCTGCATATTAACATTTCCACCTTAATAAAAGCCATAATCAAATCCTCGGTATTTAACACCTAGTTTCCACTTGGCACAAAAGTAAAAAGAAAAAAAAGAAAAATGAAAGGGGAAGGTGAAAAGGGAAAAGCAAGAAGAAATAATATTTTCTTTATATATTCAGGAAATCTTTTCTGCAGCATATTCATAGGGATTTTTTCCTCTTCCCTGTAAGACATGATTAAGCAGTGCTGCAGCATCTACTGTCAGTCTGAATTCCCTGCCTCCCAGAATGAGTACTTGTAATTAAAAGCTTAGCTCACCTTATCCCTCCGGTTTCCCAGGTGAAAAGTCAAGGCCTGCATTTAATTGCATATATATGTGTGCATGTTTAAAGCCAGAGCTCTGAMGAGAGATGAAATTTGGGAGAAGGGAGGGGAATAGGCACAGATGTATTTGACACAGTTTCAAACCAGGAAAAATGGGAAGGGAAAAGGGAAGGAGAGCAGAAAATGAGAGTGCAATTTCTCCTCTTTCCCTTTAGTCCCCCTGTCTCACACCTTCCCCCCCCTCCTTTTTTTTTTTAAGATACAAGCTCTCATTTTATTTCTGACTTGTTCCCTTATGTCCCTCGGGTTCCTCAATGGGGGAACAAGTGATGCACAGAGAGGTTTGTCCTATCCTTGCATAGGCTCTGTGTTTTATGACATGGTTTAGTTCATTCACTTGGCTTGGCTGTGAGAAAGACCGAATCAACTTTTGCTTGTTCCCAAGATGGAAAGTGTAGACTGCTACCTACATGCATCAGATTTATCCCTAGCTGTTCTGGCTGCATAGGTGTTGTCAATCTCAGGCCCTCCTGCTTTGGCTTTAAGTGCTGGTGGGGGACCCCAGGCACCTCCACTGGACCAGATGCTGCACCAGCAGGAATGCTGGACAATGTTTCAAGCCAATGTACAATAAATCTGTAAACTCTACAGAAGATAAAGACATTGTCTCTGCAGTGGACATGGGCACTGGGCTAAAATCTTTAGAATGAGACTAGGAAGCAACACGTTTCAGCTCCTGAGCAAATGGATTTGATTCAGAGGTTACTACTGCACAGCATATTTCCAGCACTTTAGACCCCCTGCATCTCATGCTGATCTTCAAAGAATAAAGACAGCTGTAGAGGATACTTCTGCGTTCCTTCAAAGCCCTCTGCATTCCATCACACTATGAGGCCACTTCTGCCCTTAGAAAGGACTGAAGGATTCCTAAAAATTTTGCCAAGCAGGCCATACACAGAATTCTATAGACTAATAATAATGTGACTGCAATGGGTAATTGAGCTTGGAAAATAGTTTGCACAAAGGAATTTTGTAAGAAAGCTGGCTGGGTTGTGTCAGTACAGGGTTTATATACTTGATCCAAGCTCCCAAGCCTCCAAGGAGGAAGACATCTCTTCCAAAGGAATACTTCTTCCAACCTTTTCAGCCAACACCAGGAGAAAAGGTCTTTAATTCTGTAATGCTACAAATCCAGTGCTTGACTGAGAAGTCTAATCTGATCTACTACTATTAATGCCTTCCAATGAATTTGGAATGCCCTCCCAATCAACCATAACAGCAGGACATATGTTTAAAATGTACCCCGTACTCTTAAAACACATCAGCATAAGAGACAGTACAGCTTATATTCTTGAGCACCTCAGCACAGCAGCTTTCACCATGTGATAGCACAGGACACTGGGTTTCTACAGATCTGTACTGCCAGGATGCTCCCTGGATCTCTAACAAACACCATGGGCATGCCATGGCTTTAACGAGCAGGTTCAGGTCCACAGCTGGTGCCTGCAGTTGCTGCTCCCCCACAGGTATAACCTTTTGTCAGGCCAGGAACAAAGGCCAGGTTTCTAGGCAGAGCTGCCTGCCTTAGAGCACCCTCCAGCACGGTCCAGGCTGTGTACTCCCTCACCCATGGTTACACTTCTGAGGAGGTTTCTTCCTCTCTCTGAGCATACCTTGCCCCTTTTTATCACCCCAGAACACTCAGCCTGTTGGTCAGCTTGCCACATGCTGTGTCCTCTTCTGCAGAGTGCAACTGTCTGGGCCTGAGGAAACCTCGTTATCTCCTTTACACTGAAGTCTATGAGTAACCAGACGCTCCCCACTTAGCAGGGATGCCTCCTCGTAAGACTTCTGAATCTAATTGTCTTCTTCCTAGGTTTCTGCTGAGGAGGAGAGTCTTGAAATAGTAACTACTGCTTCACTCTCCCTAGCACCGCCCTTCATCCCAGCTGAAGCAGGTTAGCTGAGTAGTGCAGCTACACAAGATCTTCCTTCGATTAACCCCTGCTTCCCTACAGCTATCATTTTTAGAGCTTATGATATCACTAACCTCAGAGCTTTCCTCTTTCATCTTTGGTTGCTGGCACCCTGAGATATCATCAGTAGCTAGGGACTAAGCCCCCCCAAAAGCAGAACCCCTCTGCCTTCCTCCCTGAAGCCAGTGGCAGGAGACACAAGCGTGCAGCACGCACCACTGTATCTCTGTGCTCACTTCTGTTGCTCAGAGGAGGCTGGGTTTTCTCGCACAGCTGTAGTGAATTTGCAAATGTGCCTTGATAAAATGGACACCATAACCTAACTGATCCTCATCCACCTTCCTCACTATTTCAATGTGACACAGTGCAAAGAAACTAAATACTAATGAAAGTGGGGATCTGAGTGTGTAGCTGTCCTGAGCACCTGTCTGTCATGGGTACTTGGGTCTCTGCTGGGAGGTTTAGTGTGCACGTTAATGGGCATCTATTCAGCCCAGAATGGCTCCCTACTTAACTTGAATGCAATGAATCCTGATGAATCTCCATGCAGTTGAGAATAGAGGGGGAAACAGGAGAGCAGGACTGAAACACTGAAAGTTAATTGTGGGGAAACTGCAAAGACTGATTATAGTAGGTAAGGAACTATAGTGTTTACTATAAACAATATCAGCATATTTACTATATGCAATATGCTTGTCATTAAGACTGCTCTTCACATAGTTAGTACTATATTTATAGTATTGTGTCATCTTTCTTTATGCAGGCTGATAGAACTATTAGCATAACCATTGTATTATCACTATGTAATCACTATTAATTATTACTGCAGAACATCCTATGGGAGTACAAACATGCTATTTAATAGTTAAGCAGCCAGGCACACAGCTACTGCTGCCAATATCTTACCAAGTGTGACTGCTTCACGTCTTCCACCTCCTTCTGACCACTTGTTGGGTGTCTCTCACCACTCTCACTCCTCACACAGCAACAGCAATTCAGAGGAAAGCCTGGAGGCTGTACTATAAATATACACACAGCACAGGCAGCCACAACCCCTGGCTATTCAGGATGCTCCAGCCTCTGCTGCACCTCTGGTGTCTTACGCTACACACAGAGGCAGACAAACAAGCCCAAATGTAATTACATTGTGTCCAGGCGCAGAAGCTCTCGCTGGAGGTGCTCCCCCCATCTCATTAGGGTGGGAGCAGGTGCTAGATGAGTTAATGARCTTCAGCTGACAGGTGGCCACTGCGGTGGCTGCTGCAATTGCCCCTTCCCCGCTGCCCCCCACCTCAGCACAGCCCTGTTCCATCCTACCGCCCAGCCGAGAGCACGGGCTGGAGAGACAGCAGGAACACAGGACACACTTTGGTATTTAAAATCATCAGATGTCTAAGGGAGTATAGGGAAAGCAAGGTTAATTGCCTTGCTATTTCTATAAAAGCCACTATGTCCTCAGCTACTTTGATGCACTCAGCTGCATCTCCCGTGCCTCAGACTGCCAAAATGTCAGCTTCCTCTCAGATCATTCCTTACTCTTCTGTGCTGTAAACAGGGTGATTACTTTAATTTACAAATGTTTTTTCCTCCTTTGCAATTAAATATCTTAATTGGAATAGTTTTTACAATGACTATGCCTTGTCTCTTCAGCAAAATAATTTCCTGACAGAGTGCAGAAAGGCAGAAGCCTTTAGGGAGTTGGTAGGTCTGTAAGGAAGACTGAGGCCACTATGGTGCAGCCTGGTCTCTGGAGTTTGGGGGGCCCTTCTGTCTGTGCAGAGAATGAGAGACTGCAGAGAAGACAGGGAAGATAATGAACCTCCCAAGAAAAGGTACTTTCTGATTGAAGTCCCTTGGGATAAAAACAGCTCTGCAACAGAGCCAGCACCCAAGCCCTTCTTTTTTGTCCTGACAGCTGGGAGACATGCCTGGCCGCTCATTACTGCTTAACTTCCACGCAGTGCAACTTCTCCCCAGCTTCTCTGACACACAAAGCATACACAATATAGCCATTAGCATTTTTTTTCCTCACCCTGAAATCCCATCATAGCACATCTATCCTGCTTCATCCCTCCTTTGGTTCTTAAGTGTTTGCTAGATTGAGTTTCAATTTCTTCTTCTCACTCTCAAAAATCTACAACGCTTTCTGCCTGTCTGTCCTCTTCACCTTCGTGACTTCGCCTCCTGCCTGTTTCCTGGACTCCTCCAGTGTGTGGGCTCATTTCCTAAGTCTGTGCTGCTACTACTCCCTTCTTCTTCCTATGCTACTAAAGTATAGAGAAAGACCAGCACGTTTAAAAAACCCCAACACCTTGAACACCAAACTCCCAGTGACACAACGTAACCCTTTAAAAATCTCCTCTCCTCACTATGAAAATAGAGCCAACACTCAGTAACCCTCCTGGTCCTCCCACAGTGTCCTGCAAGCCCAGGGCCTTTCAGGTTTGTGACGTCTAAGTGAGAACATTATCTGTTCATAAAACGGAATACCAAATGATGTGCTGCTGCTTGAGCTGAGGGAAGCCACAACAGGCAAATGGACAGCAGGACTTTCTAAGCCAAGGATATGAGTCATCAGCACCACCAGAAGCTCCCTAACTCAATGCTCAAGCTAGTTTTCATAATGTCTTCCCATGGGAAAGGGCTCATCACGATCATTTAAGAGGTCTAAAGAAGCCTTTACTTTCTGACAACCAAAAGTGCTCCCCATCTCTCCAGCTGATGGCTGCAATACAGACCTGTTCCCCATGACAAGCCTTGGGTTCCTTGTGTGCCGCTGCTCCACCATACCTGTGGATGTGTGTGGTGCAAGGTGGAGCTGGGAAACCAGGGCCACCTGCGCCTTGAAATGCTCCCACATCAAACAGCCATGAACACAGAGAACATCAAGACTTCCCTGTTTTTAAAGGAGTTTAGATGTCCAATATAAATTCTCTTTGATACAAGAATAAAGTGCTTCAATCCCAGTGGCACATAGCAGAGGGGGCCCCCAAGGCCTTCACAGCAAGTGACACTCCCACACCACGCTGTCCTCTGCCAAGCAGCCAGTCTCCAACAGAGGAAATTTGGCTAGCTTTTCCCTATTTGCCTTCCCCTGGTGAAATCGGGTCCCCTGAGGGACGTACTCCGGTTCATAAGGTGGTGGTGGGGATGGTGGTTCCCAGGATGGTCCCTCTGCTGCCATGGTGACAGCCGGCAGAATGAAAGGGCTGCACGTCCCTCTGAAGTGACAGTGCTGTGTTTGTAGCAGGGGGAGAGCGGCTGCTCTGCCATATGCTGTGGGGAACTGGTATCATCGCCCTCAGTTTTCGTGACCCTTCCAGGCTTTTTCAAGTTAGTTTAATTAAACATTTTTTCATGTTTAATTGATCACCTTCCAGGTCTGAGGAAGCTTGGAAACCTCCCTTGCTCACAACACTTTCGTAGGAACTTCTCCCCAGCAAAATCCCAGCCCCCCTGCTTGGCTGGTTTTGGGCTCGCATGCCCCAGTAGTGGTGAGGCCCAGAGTGCTGGGTCCTGTGCGGGCACCTGGGAGAAGAGACTCCCATCTGAACATGCAAGACAGCAAAAGGGTGAGAAGAGAGACAACTGGATCTGTGTGAGACCTTGACGACCACACCTTCTCAACTGCCAGCATTAAAGAAAGTGAAGGGCCTAATGTTTGATCTGGAGATGCAAATCCAAGAATGATTCATTTGTCTTTCTTGTCATCACAGCCTGAACAGGACGCTCCAGACAGAAATCCTCTGAACAGCACCCGAGGAAAGGGAAGAACTATACTAGTGCACACCTTCCTTTTCTAGGTAGAAAACCTAGTAAGAACAGTGGGGTCAGGAGCTGCTTTGAAAAGGCACTTTCACTCCATGGTTCCTTAATGATGAAAGGATATATCCCAGAAGGTCATATGCCATGTACATTATTCACTCAGAAAGAATAACTCCTGGTGTTCACTCTGCATTCAAAGGGCTGCAGGAGCCATGGGCTGGAAGAGAGCTCCTGAAGGCAGAACTGGGAAGGGAGTGTCACATAGATAACTGACATTTTACAGTCTCATTTTGCATAACTCCTGATTCCAATAGTGCAGCCCACTGGTTTAATTTTCACTTTAACAAAATGAACTAGATTTGTTCTCACTTGCAAAGCTTGTAGGGGAATAAATGTGCCACTTAGATAAGTCATCAAAAACAAAGTGCTCTATAGGAGCAGTGGATAACAATTAGTGAATAAACACTGAAGGGGACTACAGAGATTTGTATGGCAAATGCCAGCTATGTCCCTGAGACAGAAGACATTAAAGTGCTCCCCTCTGTTTGGATGGCATGTTATCGCTGAGCCTCACGGCGTTCATGAGGAGTGGCAAATCCAGGCACATGTGAAACCCTGTGCCACAGCTCAAGGCACAGGGTTTCACACGTGCTTATGCACCAAGAAAGCAAGGGGCAGATAAAAGGCAGAATCACACAGAAATGGGAGAGCCAAAGGCAACTTTGAAATGGTAAGCATAAACTGCAAATGGATATGCTCTGGCCTTTGTTTGGCACTGCCACAGAAGTCAAACTAGTTTCTATCTCTAAGCAAAATACTACCAGCACAAGTCAGGTCAAAGATCCTCCCCTGCTCCATGTGTACCTTCCTCTGGATTCTCTGCAACATTCTTTTTCTGCTGTTGGAGAACCCAGCAACATAGCAACCCTTAGTTGCTATGAAAAGCAAACTAAGAAGGACCACAGAGCTCCTTGGATCTATGCGGCAATGCCAGGCTGTATTATTATGTGGTGTACAAGCCACATCAGTGATTACACATAGCTAAATTTATTCATGGTGTTAGAGCTTCGCTCAGCTGCTTCCTTACTGTTGGAGGAAAAATGCAAACCACTGTTCCATGACTGGATCCACCTCTTGAGGAGAACTTGTACTGACCTTCTCTTTGATGCAAGGTTTCCACATTTTGCAATGTTCTCCATCTTTGTCTTACTTTTCTTCTATTTGAGTTCTTGTTTTTATAAATTTTTAGGTTTCATTTCCCTTTTCTACTTCATCACTATGCCAGATATTCCAGCAGGAAAGCCATTATGTACCCTTTCATTTGTGACATGGACTCTCCAGTCAGATGGATGGAAGGGAGTGATGGACTGACTGGAAGAGTTTACCAAGCTTCCTAATTATGCAGAGACTCTGTTCTTTCCCCCAGTAGTCTGCACACTCTCCACAGTAGGGTCTTTACACAGAGATAGTGYGTAGTGGGCCTGTTTCTTGTTTTCTGCAGCAGTGATCCACAAGGGCTGAAGTAGTTTTACTCATTAGTCACAAGCCCTTGATGAATAAGCTGATCTAGATTGGCAGTGGCTCTGCAACATGCCACATCATGTGCCTCTGGAACTGTGGCTTGGATAGGCAGCCAAAGCTGCCCTTGGTGTTGGCAGAGTGGCAAGGATGTAGCAGCAGCCACGAGGCAGGGAAAGTCAGGAGAAGAAGAAGAAATTAACCCACCAAGATGTAGCCCTTTTGATCTTGACACAGTGGCTGCTGGGAGATGTCTGGCTTCAACCAGGAGCTTGGACTGGAGACTGGAGGTCCAGCAAGCAGTCCCCTGCAACCCACACTTCTGTGATTCTACGTGCAGCCATCAAACCTGCTCTTTAACGGCAGTGCCCGCCCAGTGCCAAACTGGATTGCAGAGATAGTCTGGATCTCTGCTACCAGGAGTTACCAACTCCATACCAATACCAGAAGGGTGATTGAAGCCAGCTACCTTCAACATGGTTGTTCTGTTTTCCAACAGATCTCAAGATGTAAGGGCATAAGTTTTAGTTGCCAAAGGCACACAGCTCTGGATAGATGCATGCAGGCAACACAGAAGTCTAGGCTGCTGCAGTTTCTTTCCTCTTAGTACTTGAGATGGTTACGGCAAGAATAGCATGGACACACGTGGTCATATCGTAGAAACACTTTGAGATCAGAGCCAAGATGAGTTAGTGATCTTTTCTAACTTTGACATCTACAAATACATAAATCCATGTAACAAATTTCCCAAACTTAAAAGAGTATTTTCAGGAGTCATTTTGGTCTGGGTCCTCACGTATTCATAACCAGCAAAGTGCTACTGTTTTATTTTTCTTGTTGAAAGAGAACCTCCCTTTCCTGCTCCCACTGGGTAAGATGATCTTCTGTACCATTTCCTATCTACGGTTGACTAATGGAAGCCATAAGGGCTGAGATGCTGCAATTTGCAGTCTGCTAAAACCCAGAACATTTCTCAAGGGCCTGGAGACATCAGCTGTTTCTGGAACCGATGGCTGGGTTTAAGCGCACATTTGTGGGAAAAGTGCTTTTATCTTTGGATTCTAGTCCAGTCTTTTTCCTGGACATCCGTGCCTGTGTCATGGGGTGTTGGAGGGAGGAGGAGGAATGCAAATACTCAGCCTTTCCTTTCAATGTAAAAGACACCTTTTGCATATTTCATAGAATCCTAGAATCCTAGAATGGCTTGGGTTGGAAGGAACATTAAAGATCATCTAGTTCCAGCCCGCTGCCATCGACTGGGATACCTTCCACTACACCAGGGTGCTAAAAACCCCATCCAACCCAGCCATGAACACTTCCAGAGATGGGGCATCCAAAGCTTCTCTGGCCAACCTGTTCCAGTACTCACCACTCTCATAACAAAGAAATTCATTCTTATATCTAAGTCCTCTTTACGTTTAAAGCCATTCCTCGTTGTCCTATCACTATGTGCCCTTGTAAAAAGTCCCTCTGCATCTCTCTTGTAGCGCTCATGAGGTACTGGAAAGTGCTATAAGGTCTCCCTGAAGCTTTTTCTTCTCCGTGCTGAACAATCCCAGCTCTCTCAGCCTGTCCTCATAGGAGAGCTGCTTCAGTTCTCTGAGCATCTCTGTCACCCTCCCCTGGACTCGCTCCAACAGGTCCTTGTTGTTCATATTCTGGGGACTCCAGAGATGGACACAGCAGTCCAGGTGAGGTCTCACAAGAGCAGAGGAGAAAAACCCTCTCTCTTGCCCTGCTGGCCATGCTGCTTTGGATGCAGCCAAGGGTACGTTTGGCTTTCTGGGCTGCAAGAGCACATTGCCRACTCATGTGAACCTTCTTGTCTACCAACACCCCCAAGTCCTCACGGCTGCTCCCAACCCATTCTCTGCCCTGCCTGCGTTTGTGCTTGGGGTTGCCCCAACCCATGCRCAGGACTTTGCATGTGGCTTTGTTGAACTTCGTAAGGATCACATGGTCCCACTTCTCAAGCCTCCCAAGATCCCTSTGGACGGCATCCCTGCCCTCCAGCATCTCAACCTCAGCACACAGCTTGGTGTCATTTGCAAACTTGCTTGTTATTTGTCCATCTTAACAGGGAAAAGCCTCTTTGCACCTAATCATCAGCAGCCACTGTGACTTTTATCAATAAGCCAATTTTTAGTTCGGTCTGTAAAAATAAATAAATAAATAAATAAATAAAGACAACAAGAGAGACACAGAGAGAAGCGACACAGACGGTATAATTTTCAAAGAGATTTTTAAAAACACATTAAAGAGCTTTTCTTCACATTTTTTCCTTTTTTTCTTTTCTTTTTTTTTTAAATTTAGTGACAGTCTAGGAAGGAGGAGATGAAGATAAAGGAAAAAAATAAAAAGAAGATTTAATGAGGATGAGAAAGAGGCTGAAAGGATGTTTCCTAATCTGAACAAGCAGTTAAGGAGAATCAGGACAGAGGGAAGGGATGAATCTAAGAGATAAGTATTGGGGATGGGTTGAAGCAGTAAGGGTAAGAGAAGAACAAATGCAAGCCTACATTAAGAAAATAAGTCAAATCTGACAAAAAACCTGGTACTTTCTGCTATCTCAAGGCAGGCCTCTGTGCCTTCCTGGAACTGGAGGTACCCAGTGTGGAATGCCARGATACCACCAGAAAGACAGCTGCTCTCGTCTTCCTTGAAAACAATCTTCCTTAAAGCAGGAAGCAGTGGAAATCTCCTGAGAAACACTGTTCCCTTGGTGCCTCTAAGCAAATCTGGAGCTTCTGATAAAGCTGTTCAATTGAATCCCTAGCTGTATAGCCCAAATTTCATGCTGCTGGCCACAAGTAGGGAAAACTTGCTGCTACTTGCAGAAAGGATTGTTCTTCAGTCAAAGCAACTGATGAAGATTCCCTCTGTCTGCCTCTGGTTTGCTGTATGAGCTGGACATACCACTTTGTCTTTCTGTGTCTGGGCATTCCTGCCTCTAAAATACAGAGTAATTATAATTCGTTCATATTTAATCCAATTACCTTTGCTAAAAGGGGTCAGAATTTTTCATCTCTTTCAGAGGCCTTGTACTCCTAATGAGAACTCTCCTCTCCATTTCCAACTGAAACAGGTAGATGCTCATTTCCTGCAGCAGGAAGAAATAACTTTTATCCCTGCAGTGGCTGAGCAACTTCAACACCTGCATGTGCTTTGTAAAGACCAGTGCTGACTGACACAGATTTGTGACGAGACTTCCTAGCTTCATGGGGGACACAGTGACCCTTAATTCACTCCTGTTTGCAAAGTACATTGAGGTCCTGAGATGGAAGGGGTTGTAAAACAGCAAGAATTATTTGCTGCCACTCAGTCCCTCCCCTGCTCCTCTCCCTCTCCTCAAAAGACATTCCAGACTTCTTATTGTGAGCTTTATTTTATTTTTTTAATTTCCAGACCAGCTGAATGAGATAAGGGCCTGGAGGGACTGATTTACGAAGGGAGATTAAAAATGCTAGATATGTACAGTTTAGTTAAATGATGGACGTGATAACTCCTTACAGGAATCTCATTTTCTTTGGAGGGACACAAGGGGAGGAAAAGAAGGAAATGTATAGCTCTAAGCTTGATTTTGTTTATAATTTGCTCTTATTTGCGCTCAGTAGGAGAGACACAGTGGCTGCCACAAGGGTGACATAGGAACACAGCACAACTCTGCTGGAAGARGTATGGCAGGTTAATATGAAGCAGTTAAATTGCTGTATGAAGATAGTTAGCTGGAGAGGGATTAACACAGGCTCTAACACAGCTAATGACAGCGCAGAATGAAAATCTGGGGCTTGGATCCTGCGAAGTGGCCACACATAGTAATCTGCAAGATCCAGGACTTAAACAGAAAACCAATTATCCTGACAACAGGCTTAGGGAAATGAATTGTGGAAACAGCCGCAATACATCATAGATCAGAAGTTTACAAAGGAGGAATGGAGAGAGGAAACAACATCACATTAAGTCCAGCAGAGACTAATGGAGAAATTCCTTCAGGAGCCCTTTGCACAGGAAAAAGAAACTGCTAAGTTATCTTCCAGTGGTTTATTCCTACAAGAGCTGTGCTAAGGGGATCAGGGAAAAAAATGTAAGAACCTCAGATGATCTGAAGAACAACCAATATCAGGCAGAAACACAGAGCTGATCTCCCTGGCTCTGGGCTCCCAGGACTACAGTAGTAGTCGGGCTGCTGACCAGCAAAGGGCACAAAGGCCTTTTGGTAGTRGTCCCAAACAAAAAGGTAAGAGGTTCCAAGACAGAGTAATTTGTTTTGAGACATCTAAGCAGCAATGTGAAGGGTGTCTGTAGGGCTCCTAGGAGGGATATGGGGAAGAGGTAATCTCCTGGGAAAGACACAGTATAGAATCATAGAATAAGCTGAGTTGGAAGGGACCCATCAGCATCATTGAATCCAACTCCTGACCCTGTGCAGGACACCCCAAGAATCACACCATGTGCCTGAGAGTGCTGTCCAATGGAAGATGATGCTGGACTTCAAGACACGGAGCTGGAAAGGGAGACTTTTGTGATTCCTGCTAGGAGTGCAAGCTATTAGGTGTGTCCTTGGGCTACTCCTCACACTGCAGCACCATATTAAGTCCTGAGCATTCATCACTGCAGAGTGATAAAATCCTCATATCTTCTCCCACTTCTGTCACCATGCAGATCTGCTGCAATATGAGATCTGATGCAGGGCATGGGGAACTCTATCAAAAATGCCCTCAAAACTCTGACAACTTCAGTAAAGAGACTGCCAGCTGCAAAATGAGAAACCCCTCTGGAAGAGGGAGAGGGGTCAGTTTAACGAAGAGCGAAAGGGTGATATCAGTAGCAAGAGCAACAAAGCAAGGAAAAGTCCAGGCATGGTCTCAGGTTTGTTCTGCACCGTGACAGAGCACCATGACGGAGCACGATGCTGGTGTCCTTGTCACACAAGCACAGGAAGCAGCTCTGCACAAAGATGGAATCTACTCCAAAACCAAGCCTTTAGGGCCTGTGCTGTGAGAAACCCTGCAGAAAGTCAAACATCCTTTTGCCCAGTCAGGCCCAGATGAACGGGCTTGGCTCTTTCAGCAGAATACCAGGTGGAAGTGGAGTCCATAGTTCCTGCAGCTGCAGCCCTGCGTATGCCCAGGTCCCTGCCATTTCTGTAGTCACGTCCCATGGGACCACCCCCTCTGCTTGATAATCCCCATTTACTGGGGGATGCCCTTTAAACCTTTGAAATGGGGCCCAGGGGTGCACAGAACCCAAAAGTCATACCTTGTTGGTTCTTTGCAACAAACATCCAGCTTGACAGCCAGCGCAACCCAACGTTGCAACAGCATCTATTTCACCTCTTTCCTGAGCAGAAGTTATGTCCATTGTGCACTGCAAGTTGGCTCTTTTTCCAGGAGCCTCCCACACGACTGATCCCATAACTGCATGAGTCTCCAAGGAGCAGAGATGATTCCTGAAGAAGCAATAGGCAGCTGGCGGGTAGAAGTGATCACTGCGTGGCGGATGAGATTCCACAGCACGCTGGAGATGGAAATATCACCTTAACAAGCATGGACAGCCCCCAATGGACTATAAAATTCATTTGGTGACTGAGATAATTCAAAGGAGCCAAGTGGCACAGCAATAAAAGCCAGAACACATAAATTTAAATTCAGAGAGGTCTGCAGTGCCCTAGCAATATGTGACAAAACAACCCCCACCCACACAGACTTATCCAAACCTGTCTAAAAGTCACAGTCTGGAGACCAGAGAGAGATGCACGGAAATTGTTTTATAAAGGGGGAGGAGAGCCAAGGGGAGTAAATACAAGAAAAGTGCTTGCACATTTAGAGTCTATTCATCCACAAATCCAGAAYGTGTACACGTGCCATGGCAGCTGTGCTGGGTATTGTGCAAACAGCTTTTTATTAATCACATTACCCCGTCCCAAACTAGCAAGTATAAGAGGCTAAATATTGTTTTCTATTATACCAGRGCAGACTGGTTCAAGACAACAATTTCACACTACCTGAGTGTAGCTGAGGGTGGATTATGGCAAACTGCCTTTATTCTGCTTTTATGTACAACACAAATTCTCTTGTCCTTCCTCTCTTCCGTCCCCACTGGGATTCCTCCCCAAACTGCTCAGAGAGTGCTTCCCAAAGCACTTCCCTCCCAAGGAGTTAGTTTGCCACTCATAAGATGAACAGCCTAAAATTGTGATAATAAAAACTTTATAGCTCTCCATCATGTTCATTCATGCTAATGTTCTCTCTCACTGTGGATATTGCAAAGATTTCGGTGCTGGAGAAGAAACAGGAGGTTTCAGATGGCGTCACAGGCATGTTTTTCAGTGCTGTAAAAACATGGCAGTTCAATATACTTTTACAGCAGCAGGAGTCCATCAAGGTCATTAATGACTGAGAGAGGAGACACAAGAGCAGAAAGTTGCTGATCGATGATGTGTCATAGTTTGGAGATGGAAACTACAGTAGACATGATCCATACATCTCCATGTCCCCACAGGGAACTGTCCTAATCTAATAAGACAGGTGTCTTCATGGAGAGGTCCCAAGGGCAAAAAAGGAGGTAGATGTCTGGCAAGTGACATCAGTTGCAACATGGAAAATTGGAGGCTCTGGGGATAGGGCTGATCTCCTTGTAGCACCTCAGTGCAGAGGTGAGGACTCCTGAGGCTTGAGGGACCCGCATGGTGCAGAATGCTAATTACCCTTGATGAGGGAGGAAAGGGACACTGGCTCAGATAGTAATTCATTATAGCTAGTCCACCAGTCAAGGGAGTCCTTTGTCAGGGTGAGGCAGCCGCTCTCACTGATATAAGAGGCACAAGCATTTTGATTTCCAAGCTCTGTGAGTGATGGCAGATACCACACCTGTCCCCAGAGCTTAAAAGCTGGGATCTTCACCACTAGCAGAACAAGCCTTCATCCTAGAGGAGTCATTTTACTTTTTAACAAGTAGCAAGGGCAGACACAGACAGGAGGTGACAACTTAGAGAGTGTACAGGAGCATCTAGGACTTGGGTTTAACAACCACTGTTCTTTTCCTCTCCCAACAACTGGTCTTCCCAGAATCACACCTGACTGTGATTTATTACTATCTCTAATTTTTTGTACAGAGGCAGCACATGGGAGCTCTATTTGCAGAACAGAAATCACTACGATAAGTATTACACACACAAAGACCAAAGATACAACCCCTGTTCCAGGCACATTACAAATCACGTACAGATCAGAGACCGAGATAAATATTGCAGTGTGATGCACCTGAATTGTTTTTTAAACCTGCCTTTATTAAGGAATAGAAAACACTTGTGACAGTAGGGTTAAATATATGTTTAGGGAAACATAACCCCTTTTAGGAGCAGCTGAAGCTGGCGTGGAAACAGCTGAAGACATCTCTTCTAGCCATTTTTCTGCTTTGTACTTTCTGACTTTTATTTTTTCCCTACCATTTTCTGTCCTATTAAGGCCACTTGCAATGGAAACCAAGTTCTTTGCTGCTTCTGAGGTCATTTGCTCTTGCTGCTTATTTCCCTCCCCGCACATCATCAGCCACTATGTGAACCGAAGGTGCTGTGGAGCAGAGAAAATGCCAGCTCCCAGGAAAGGAAATGGCACTGCACCGCCATTCCTCTGCTTATGAAGTACCACTCTTTCTTTCATTACTTTTTTTTTTAGCAGGGTTTGTCCTCTGTATATGACAGCTACCACTGAGATGAGACTTCAGTGTGTAGGTCAAGCTGGTCAACTCAATCTTTGTACAGGTCTGACTATTTGAGTTAGTGAAATCTTAACCGGTCATTTCAATCAAAACAACTGTGAGACCTGTACTAGATCCTTTTACCATTAAAGCTTAATTTTCTAAACTGAGCAGAACAAGCTGCACTGGTTAAAGGCCTCTTTATAGCAATACCTGTTAGGGACCTGGGGATTGCACCAGTTTAACCTTACAGAGCTCAGGTAATATAACTAAAGCTTTAGAAAACCTGTGATCCTCCATGCACTCGTATGTCCCTGCTGCATCCCCTTCACTGAGATCAGTCCCAGCCTTACTCTGCCTCATAGGATGAAGCAAAGACACCTGTTTCATGCACAACCCGTACTCTTCCTCCCTTTTCAATGGTGGTGAATTGCATTAGAGGACGCAACTGAAAGAGTAGTGAAACAAAGCAGATCCTCCCCAGCCTGCAGTCCCAGTGAGCCTCAGCAGTCAATAGCCACTTCAGAGTTTTCACAGGACGAATGCCAGCTGCTGACATAGAGGGCTCCCATAAGCTGCCTCCGTGACGGACACCGGCACCCTCCTCAGGTGGTGGCACAGCCCACTGCCATCACCCTCACATGAAAATTTGCCACTGCCAAAGCCAAATGTCTCTCCCCATTCCACTACACAGCTCCTCTTGGATAGTGCCTCTTATTACTTGCCCAGGAGGATTTAGGGCTGAGTCAGCCCTGCAGTTTCCAGAGATAAGGCCGTGTCCCTACCCTTGTGTATGAGTGAAACAGGCACCTAAGGTGGCCAGTGAAGAGCGGGATGTACTCTTTTGCCTTCCTCATCAGTGTAATCATCCCCGCACTGTTCCCTCTGGCAGGTAATTTTGATGGAGGTGTTTCTGCAGTACCCACTCTGGGACTGTGCATTATGACAAAGCTTAATGGGATTCCACAGTCAATTACTCCCTACCCATTTTTCTGCAACAACACCATTGCACAACTGCTAATAAGTGAATTACAGGAGAGAAAGGCCTTTGCTTTGTATAGGCAGGAGATGTGTCATTTGGCTCTTCAAGTGTAYGGGAAAAGAAAAGATTTAATTTTTCAGCCCCTCCCTTCCCTAGCTCTCTATCCACCACGAGATGAAATAAACAGAAGGAAGATGTGCTTTTTGCATAAATTGGGGATGTATGATTGATAACGTTTTATCTTGTCAGCTGGAGACACCTGCATGGCAGGTATTTATGCTATCAGAAGGGCTCTAACTGGTGAAATACAGTTTGGTGCCGATAAGGGGACCCAGGGACTCATGGCGCCAGCCCCATGAGGACAAGGGGATTAATGCTGATATTTTGCAGCTTGCTCTTATTAAATTCTGATTCCTTTTGTGAAGTGAAAAAAAGAAGAGGGGAAGAGTGATTGGTTTTAAGCAGATAAAAGACATGAGGGATGGGGGTGGCTGGTAGAAAAGGGACTGATGAATGGCCAGGGTATCTCTTGGGAATAAAAGAAAAAGTATTAAACAATTTTCTGATTGACTAGGTCTCGTCTGTCAGGCCGGGAATCAGAGTAGAGGGAATGGGTTTGGGGAGTTCCTGAGCGTACAAAGACACGGTTATATTAAAAGCAGAGCTAAATTATACAGGTGGGGGACGGGGAAAGAGCCAATTTCCTTCATTTGCTGGATTTTTTAAACATGCAGCTCTACTGATGCGCAGGCACCCAGCTCCCAGCCCAGCCTACTGCCGTCAGCTTCTGCTTAATGCCCCCGACAGGGCCTCCTGCTACAGTGACTGAGCCCCTCAAAATACTCCCATTTAGGACAAGGCTTCCTCCAAGCAGGCAGCATTCAGCAGGTTATGGCAAAGTTATGTTCAGGGGGTCCCCAAMAGCAGTACAAGGGGCAGGAGGGGGAGCTCTGGCAGAGCTGGTGGAAGGAGCCTCGGGCTGAGAGAGCCAGCATGGTTTCCATGCCTGAGCATTTTCAGCATTAAACCTTTAGGTCTTTGCTTGTACATGTAT
The DNA here is from genome assembly GCA_018881555.1 of Amblyornis subalaris. NCBI lineage: Eukaryota > Metazoa > Chordata > Aves > Passeriformes > Ptilonorhynchidae > Amblyornis > Amblyornis subalaris. The sequence goes on from JACAXG010000058.1 coordinate 1,558,467, forward strand.
CTTAGAAAAAAATCATTTGCCTCATTCATGAAAGAAAAGCCTTAACAACTTCAGATAAGCCCAGGTAATACTTTGCATATTCTGTGGGAATTCCTCTAGGGCTGGAAAAGCAGTAACAAAAAAACTGGGAAGGAATGATCTCATGCACCACAAGCATCAGTGAAGAAACATACCATACTAACCACATACACTGTGTGCAAAGAGGGTTTCTATCAGCTGCAACCAGAACCAAACCATGCAAACACAAAAAGGCTCTGAGAATGTTACAGCAAGAAAGATACAGCAACACCCTTTACAGGATGGGAAGGTTTGTGATGCAGACACAGATGGATCCTTTCAGTTATATGATTCTGTTTGTGGTTCTCTGGGCATGTATTATTAATATGCTACAGAGTTTTAATTAGAGCTGAGAGATTCATTCATTGTGAATAATTTATCTGATTAATTTTGCCTTGCTTCTGTTCATGAATTGTCCATAAGCAGTTTGTAATTTTCTCAAATTTATTTGTCATTTGCAATTATTTGCTGACTTGTCTCAGTAAATAATTCTCAGCATATTGTTTGTCCACAAACTGTCCCCAGATAGTCGATATTCAAAATCAAAGCTGGGTTAGATACACTTTTGTTAAATATATGCAGTAAATCCCATTGAATGTTTCTGTTTTCTGACTAACCTTTAGGATCAGGCTTCCATAGAGAATACTACTTTTTATGAGTTCAAATTTTGCTTCCTGCAAATAGTCTCTAATATTTACATAAAATTCACTGTTCCCATGAACATTCCTGCCAGTCAATATATTCACTACAATGCACACAGAAGAGACCACAAAAGGAGTGCTTTATACTTGAAGCAAATAGTCCTTTTGTTACACAGTGCCCCAGTCTCTTCCTAGGGGACCTGACTGAACATTTGTTTAGTTTTGGGGTATTTTTTTTTCTGGTTTGTTTTGCTTTTCCAGCTCTCCCGGTCAGGGGTTATGTTCTCTCTAAGTCACTCTCTCATGCAAACTGTGCTGCATACTAAATATGCTGTCTTTGTGTGCTGCCTTTGCCAGCCTGTCTCAGCAGTCTCCACCGAGCACAGGGCACTGGGATAAGCACCATCCAACCAGAAAAAGTGACCATCCCTGCTGGGCATGCTGAGCCAGTCACTGCTTGCTCCAGCCTGTGCTGCCATGAAAATCTTGAGGCACAGAAAGTGCCGTACAGCCAAGCTCACTCACAGGGACGAACCCCACTCTGTGGCAACGGGAGAAGCTTGCCTGCTCCAGATGGGATCCTTCCTTCAATGCACCACAATATATTGTTTGGCAATGAAGAGAGGAGTTTCTCTGCTTGCAGTGCTCAAGAACCAGGGTGAATAGTAAAGGACATATTTCCATAATTACTAAGTAACCTCCACTTAGTAATAAGAATTATTATCTTGTGGCAGGGAACTCTGGAGAAACATCACCATCATCCGACAACATGCAGCAGGAGTTGCTTATTTTTAAGTCAAGTTCAGCGATGAAGACTCACATACTTCAGCATCCCAGAGCAGCTGGAAAGTAAATATTACTGTGGAAGTTCTGTGGATGCTTTTAGCCAGCATACACTCTTACAAGGATTTGGAAGAATATGCAGTCATGACATAATCAGGGACAGCACAGACAGAAGTAACCCTTTGTGTCACCTACTTCAGCACTAGTAGAGCCAGGACCATATCATTCCCTTCAGTGGTTTTTCCTATAGTYTAGTCCAGACTGGTTTTAACTATTGCCACAGTGAGACTCCTAYTTAATCTTTCCAGGACTTCACATATTTCAGCTCTCAGTATCTACGTTCTCCCAGGCAGTTTCCATCTTTCCCTTCTCAGTGCAATGTTATTGTTCTTTTTTATGACATCCAGGATGGAAGTAAACTGGCATACCTGTGTTTTGCAGGTTCATTGAGGGTTTCATACCAATTTCAAGCTCAGCATACCAACAACTTCCAGGTTTCCATTTGACCCATGTATCCCCTTTAAATCCTCACACTCTCCAATTCAAGTCCCACTGAGGTCAGTGACAAAAACCTCGGGCTCTTGGTGGGTCTCAAACATAACTTCTGATAGTTAAAACTCACACATCTTAGACCTCAACAAGCCAAGTGATGCTGTTTCCCTTGTCCCTTAAATCAATCTCCCGACCAYCTGGCTGCTCCTGCTGCTCAAATCTGAATTTTTTTCAAGTCTTCCTATGATGTTCTGCTGCCTTGGAGACTATAATGGACAGGGAATACTATTTCCTTGCTCTGGATTCACTATTTGCATTTCCTAGGATCTTGTGGGTGTGTATTAGCAGCCTATAGAGCTTTGTGGGTACATGCAGTATGAACATCCTATAAGGTTTTGTAGACATTCATTATTAACACACAATAGAATCTGTGTAGATGCATTATTAATATCCTCTTAGCAGGCAAGAGAATGGTGATATTTTCATATGAGAAATGTAATTGTTTAATATCAAACAGTATTATTTCAAAGATTTAATTGTGTAATTGAGGTCAGTAATCGCTCGGTTGTTCTCAGAGCAAGATGAACTTGCAGGGTAAAAGATTTATTGTCTTGACAATAGAGAGCAAATTTTAATATTTCTGAAAAATTGAGAACTATTAATCCTGGCATGTGTTACTCTCAAACACAGTGAACTGATAAAACTTTGATCTAATTTTCTCTTTGAAGGGGCACTGGTGGGGTGTGGGGAAGACTGTTAACTGGATGTGGCCTGACGCTGGAAGCACGGCAGAGCACAAAGGCGAGGCACATTCAGCTTCACAGGAGCTCTCAGATTGTGCACAAGACAGCTACTGAGAGAACAAACTGTTCCAGTCCCACTGTGCTGCAAGGGGAGGGAAGACAGAAGTGGTTTCCATGACCACAGGCAGCTTCACGGTCATCTCTCGAAGGGATGCTATTTGCATTTGCACCCACTGTGCACACACTTTTCTGTTTCTGGGAGTTCCAACCAATATTTGCATTACAGATCAAGTAATACACATATCAGTGGATGATGAGGTGCATGCACRCCAGTTGCATGAAACATTTGGGTGATTTGTCTTTGTGAAGCTTGTGAACTCTGTTTGATACCGGGAGCTTGAGTATTAGTGGAAAACGTCAAGCTTTGTTTTAATGAGATGCTCTGACACCTTCTCTGATCTGTTTGTTTGGTTTTGTATTTTCTGTTTTGGGGTTTTCTGTATCTAAGTTGAACTAAAATTCACAGGAGGTGACAATGATAACAAAAAAGGCCCGTTAAATTTTCATGGTGTCCATTCAAAGGGAGCACAAAAGCAAACCAAGTGGGTGCTGCCCAGGGCAAGCCAGTTTGCTACCTCAAAACGAAGGCTGGAAGTCAGAAGCAAGCAAGAAAGAGAGCACCTGAATTGGTGAGGCAGCAGTGGGGACCTACTGCAGAGATGACCAGTTATTATAAAAGCAAGAGTATTTCCTCGGTCATTTCGAGAGAAATGCTGGTGAAGAAGGTGAAAACAGAAAGGCTGCACAACATCTGTGGTGGGCACAGGATCGCAGTGTCCTTGGATGCCAGCAGGGAAAGGTAGTGGGGCATGTGTTGTTTTGCAGTACATAGTAAACTATATAGCAGCGCTGGTAAAGGGAAAGAGTTTGTGGGATTTCTGGATTTTTACAGTTGTGTATAACTTTGCTTTAAGTGACATAGGTCCCTCAGAGAGGGGACTGACAACTCCCCCTGCCTACCAAGCCGGAGCTCTGGTAAAAGGTAGGCTTTGGCTTTGGAGCAGTGAGGATTGGCTCCAGGGCTTGCAGAAATGAGAGCATAAGGCCCAGTTTCTGGGGAAAGAACAGAAAGTTACACCACACAGGGCAAGGGGAGGAAAAATAAATGAGGCAAATGGCCCATGCAGGCCAAGAGAAGCTTATAAATATACGAACCCAGGATGTCTGGACACAGCTGCAGCAGTCTGGCATGGAACCACCTAGGAAACTATATCAAGGCTATACAACAGAGATGAAAGAGCAGATACCAGCTTGTAAATACAGATGGGYTGCTTAGCTTTTTACAGATGTGGGCATTCCATTTGCAGCTGAGCCCTGAGATCTGCTAATGAGAAAGACTATCTGACAGGCAGAATATAATGAATTTATGGTAGTGATCCCGTGGCACTATGTGTTTTTCAGACATTCAAAAAGAAAGAGCTGTCCCTGTTAACAATGTTTTAGTATCTCTGTTTTTAGCATATTCTCCAAGCAAACAAAAGTGCAGGAACAACTTCTTTCTCTTAGGCTAACCTTCCCTTTCCCAGTTACTTTGGCCAGGTATGTAGGGATAGACAAGATTTAGACCTGTACCTGAAGTGGTCTTGAGATCCAAAATTCAGTGATTAGGAGCCAAATTTGAACAGTCTCAGTTGTACCTAAGAGCCTTTGCTAATCACTTCTGGATATGAACTTTTTAAAGGTTTGAGCCAGCTATGAAGAAACAATACCTGAGGCAGAATTTAAGCTGTCTGTATCTCTCAATGTATCTGGCCAAGCTGGCTAGACATGACAGCCATATCTTATTTTGAAAGGCAGAAGTCCAGTTTTGCCCAGCCTGAATGACAAAAAATAGTAGACTTTGCATACAAGACATTTTGATGTGGGGGAAGACATCTGGGTCATATAAAAAAAGATTTTTTTCCATTCCTTCTGCAATGTATATGACATTTATTTTTGCTTCCCAAAGATTACAGGAAAAGAGATACAGGATATTTCACGAAAGAGAAACTAAAACTTGCAAAACAGGTTTTTGTAGTCCAGAAGGACATTCTTACTAAGTCTGGCTCCATGATCCCAGATTCATGTTCTTCTGTGTACAATCTGCCCTGTGTCAAATCTGCCCCATTAAGTCAAAAGCTGAGACTTGCTGCTAAAAACCATCAGCTCCTGCAAAAAGCTGCTCTGCCAGTTCAGCCTGGAGGTCTCACTGCTCTTTCTTCAAGCAATGCTGCAATTTACTGCTTTCCCTGCGTACAATGACTGCCATTCTCTGCTTTACTGAAATAGCTTCCTCTGGCCAATGCCAAAGAGTGTGTTATTAGACCAGTAACTCACYCCTGAACACTGCGATCCAGGTATGGCAATCCCCCAGCACTTGCTGAAAAAAGAGCAGCAGTGAAACTCGAAAATTACTCCTGCCCTCATTCCTTTCCAAATGGTGTGAATGTCAGATCCAAACCAAGGCCAGCAACAGAGAACATGGAGGAGATCTCTTTTTGCTGTTATCTGAAAGCAAAACAGCTAGCAAGGCATGCCAAGGCTACAAAATCACGGTGGAACCTGACGCTGTTAAAAACACACATTGCAGCAGGACAGATGGTGGATTTATGCAGTGCCCTGCATTGAGGACAGAGGTTCATGGTGCAGCAGGGATTCTTCAATGGGCTCAGGCTGACTTAGCCCTAGCAGAGCTCTGGTTTCAATGGAAGCTGTTTCACCACCACTGTCAGCATGTGGCTGCCACCTCCCCTCTCTCCCCAGATGACATCAGCTCCACTGGYAGGCACAGGAGACATGCTTTGCTCTTCATCTTATCTCTGTGTCTCCCATTAGGACCAGGTARTTTTCCTTAAGTCATTTCTCCCCACTTTGCATGTGGGGATATTGKTTTTTTGTCCATGACTGGTGTGTACACCTGTGTATGAACCCACTATGGGCCACATGTACACACACACAGACACATGCACACAATGTTTACAGTAATTTAACTCCCTGGTCCTCAGCCATTATTCTGTCCCTCCTTCCCTTGCTCCCTGCAGGCCAGCATGAGGGCATTTCACCTTGCTCATAGGAGCTCAGTAAGATGCAAAATATGACAAGCTAGTAGAAAAGAGGAATAGAAACATATTTCATTCCTGAGAGGGAAACAATAAGAGGGCTATAGCAAAGCTGGATAATAAATAGGTTTAAAATGCTTCTGTCTAGTCCTAGTGTTCCCTTTTGTGCCTACACAAGTTTCTCAGAATGAGGTGGGAGATAAAGAGGAAAGGAAGAGCAATGTGCACGCTCTATGGCAGGACCGAAACTCCAGCATGGTGATCAAACCACTCAGGCAACTCTGTCGACATAGCAGAAAAACAGGGAGAAGGAAAGAAATGCGGGAGGGAGAGGAGAGGGAAAGTCAGGAATAATGGCAGCTTTGAAGCAGAACAGCGCAGAGAAGCGACGAGAAACATCACAGGAGAGAAATGACTAGCTGAGAAATAAATGTATTAAAAGAGCAGATTTATAGTCTAAGTGGTCACACAAGTCTCCTGCGGGTTTGATAGTAGAGTAAACCTGTCATGGATACAGACTGGTTCTGTGGCAAGGCAATCTGTGGGAAAAAGCTTTGCTAATCCATCCAGGCGGTCCCCTGCGTGATCTTCAGGATCCTCTCCCCAGCACCAATCCACCACAAAGTACAGCAAAGGGTCAGTGAGGACCCTGCTCAGCCTGCAGGAGCAATAATGCAGGGAAAGCTACCTGGAGAGACACAGGGAGCATGTGTGTGCTGCCTTGCTTGGCAGGCAGGGCCACATGTTCATCAGCTCCGAGTAGCGTGTGTGTGACAAAGCTGCATACATCAGCCTGAATTCAAAGTGCCATCCAATTTCACCCCAAAATCTTTCCTCTTCTTGCTACTGTGTTTTATTGCTGCTGCTCCTAACAACTGTGCACCAWACATTTAGAGTTATGTGTCCACTTGCAGCCACTGCAATGCAATTTATTCAGCACACCAGTAATCCCAAAGCCGGCCTAGCTGTAGTTTGATTTGCTCAAAGCCCAGGACRTACAGTTCCCAGTAAATTCTTAATCCAAAACCAGTTTCAAACCCAGCAGGATAACTAATCAGGGCTGCCACCAGCCCTCCTTGCTTCCTCCACAGAAACACTGGAGCTGGCTGATACCCTCAAGTTAGTTTTAGCCTGGGCTATTTCSTCACTGAGCACAATGCGGCAGCGTGCTCGCCGAAAGCCGGCACCTCAGGCATGGAAACCAATTCTCCATGCTATCTGCAGAGGTTTGGTCATGGGATAATGAAAGCTTGAATTCAAAACCCACTGAAGCTATTATAGGTATAAAGAGGGAAGGAGGGAGAGCTCAGGAGAAGAAGGCAGACACAGAGGTCTATTTCTGACTGCAGGTGCGTAACAGGGAAGCAGTCTTAAATACCCTGACATCTGAGAAGGGAATACTGTCCCTCTCTATTGCTAAGCCACTAGGGACATGCTATTTAAGCTTTGCCATTTCCATTTAGAAGCAAGGACTACCTCTAGCACCTGAAGCATGAATCACATGCTGCTGCTCAATGACCCGAAATAGAAGAAATGAGAAAGCACTCAATGTAGTTGCATTAATTGCACATGTACATCATAGTGTGCATACTTACCAGCATGTGGAACTCACTGTTGCCTGGGAGTAGTAGAGCAAAGATCGAAACTATTTTCTTTCTATGCTATTCTCTCATGAGAATTTTCAAGATAYGAATAAAAAAAACTTCTAGAAGTGACTGTTGGCGTGATAAAAGAACCAGGGAAATTCATCTTCTTATCCCTCCCAAACTTTCCCAATCAGATCTCTGCATGCTAACAGTGATTTAAAATTCTCTACCCCAACCATCTACCAGCACCACCAGCTCCTACTTGCAGCACTGCCATGGCTTGCTTGTCCAAAACTCAGACCAGAGAGTACAACGAGGATGGCACAATGTCTTCGTGAGTGTACATATTCCCATGTTGGATATGAAGACAGATCTCTGTATCACCTCATATTGGATCCACATTTTTGTGACAGATTGGTCCTATGACACAGGACTTCAAAGGGATAGGGCCAGGAGGTTCAAAACACCTGCATACCAGTGGCAGCACCACCATAAGAAAGCACAGGGGACACGGGTTGAGAGGAGGGAGCAGGGGACACAGGTTGAGAGAACACTACATGTTCTTTTCTCTCCATGACTGCATCACTACTAAACCCTGAGAGAGCAGCACATGGCCTTGAAATGTGCAGGGAGCTGCAGTACATCCCCAGCTGTGCCCACATCGCTGTGATAAAGCAGTTGCTGCTGGCCAGGAGACAACTTTCTACCGATTTGCCCATCAGGCATCCCCTCTCTTGCTGAGCTCACTGGGAGCTGTGATGCAGAAGGTGTCACACAGAAGCAAGATGGGGCCAACCAGCTGATGGGTTGTACTGTGTTTTCCAGCAAAGGAACATCACCTGAATCAGTGGGTGATTGCAGAAACTCAGCAGTAGTGGCAGCACTTGCTGAGATCATCAGAGCTCTCTGAACAGAGCTGTTTTCTCCAAAAAGTAAGAGCATAGTTATCTCCACAATAAAAAAGTGGCATTGTGACATACCACCTCATTTCAGCTTCAAGCAGCAGATTCACCAATAAAAAAGTGTGAATTCCTTAACTCTGTGCATGTGCATGCACAGAATTTGTGCTCCATTGCACCCCTAAGGGGCACTTCACAGTGTACGCTGAACTGTGTGTCCTGGCAGCAGAAGCAGAAGTAGAGAAATCCAAGCTCATTCACTTTTACCAGAGGAATTTCAGTGAATGATTATTTAAGAATGCGGTAACATCAAGGAACCAACAGAGAACAGTCTGTAATTTGCTAGGCACTGTCAAAGCACTGAGCAAGAAACAGCTCCTGTTTAAGTGCCCACACTTTAGTAGCTAGACCTGACACTGATGCAGTGAGTTATAGACATATTACATTTTAGGTACCTGTGTTTTCTTGCTTTGTTTCTGTGACATGAAACTAGTGCCTTGTCGTAGAGTATTTGCATTCTTAATGCTTCTGTAAGGCAGGTGCCATAGCTGTATCTCAGTGGTGAACTTGGGCAGTAAGGGACTAAATGACCTGCCCCACATCCCACAGGCTATGTCTGACAGCAGGAAATTGAACCTTCATCTCTCAAATGCCAAACAGCCTCCTAATTGCCACCTCTTCATTCGTGTACCTCTCGTCTAGTTTATACATAACAATCAGGCAGTTAATATCCTTTGTGAAAAGTGGAAGCTTTCCTCCTGCAATCTCTGTTCTTCCCAGTGCATTTGGTATTTACCTTAAAGATCCAAGTCCCTTTGAACACACATACTCCTCATCTGGTATCTGGACAATGTTGGAGTCCCACTCTGATGTCTTTACTTTCTCTTGTTGTCCAGATGAAGAAAATGTGAAAACAGAGAGATAAAAATGCAACTAAGCAGTAACCTTTACAGTAATTTGGGGAGAAGATTAGGTCCTGTAAAGCAGATGCTTCTTTCAGGGCAGCTCAATAAAGCTAAGGGAACTGTTCCTTTTATTGATACTCACTTTGCCCCCCTGTGCTTTTTTCCTGCCTTCTGCCTAGCACTGGGGCTGAGCCTCTGCTGTGCACTGCCTTGCGCTGCTGGGCACTGTAAAGGTGGGCTGGCATTTCTTGTTCCTAGGTTTGACCACTCAGCTCATATGAGGGGAAAAAAACGCCTTTTTACAATATAGAAGATTGTCCAGTGCACATCCCAAAAGAAGGTGAGACATCAGAAAGGCCAGAACAGGCCCAGCTAACTTATTTTAAACAACCACCACCATCTTTCGTAAAAGGCATTAGAGCTCAGCTTTCCCTCATGAATCATGGGAGAGCAAGGGGGAGTTATGCCATCAACCTCAGTTCTCAGTGAAGTGGATTTACCTAGAGAGCTCAAGCCCTCTCRTCACATCTTTAATAAAGCCATTCCCATCTACCTGCCTGAATAAAATTCTTCCTAACAGTCTCTTTGGTCAAAGGTTCCAGGTGATGCCGTTGGCTTTGTTTTCAACACGCACCTCAAACTTAGGCTGCTTTGCAGTGTGCAATGCAACAGTTCTTGATGAACAACAGTCTCCAAAATGATGCCCCCCTCCTTCCTTGTCACTAAAAGTCAGAGATGGAAAATAACATCAAGTCACTAGGACTGATGAGCCATTAGCASCACCTGCATCTTTCCTCAATGTTACCTTCATCTCATGCAGAACCACGCTGCAGTGGATGGATACCCACATACTTGCATTTGCCCTACACATCATAAGTATAGGCCTTTTTAGATTAACTCCCTGGGCTCCGGGGAGAAACTCAGGATTTGTGCAGCCTCTCTGTCCCTGCATGGTATCAAATTTACATTCCATGCCTGCATCACTGACACCTACTTCCACACAGTTGCCCAGTCACACACCCCCGTATGCCACCCCACGCACGCGTCCTCTCACAAATTCAGGTTTGCTGTCACTTTGCCATGTACACATTTTGCTTTGCTGTTCTTCCTACATGAATATCTCTCCTCCACTCCATTTGCACGGGTCCCCAGGAGGCACACTAATACCATCATGCTAGCTGAAGACTCAAGCTCACCCTTGAGCCTGAACACTCCATTTACCATCCTCACCTTCAGGTGCCTTACGGTATTGCTCAAGCTTGGTCTGTGTTGTGCTGCTACTGAGAGAGAAGGAATCAGTCTTGGTTGAGAGAAGAGGGATGGTTCAAACCCAAAGCCTGCCCAGACAGACAGAGAGAGCTGATGGCCATGTCTGAGCTCATGCTGAGGCACAGAGCACAAAGACAAGGACTGATGGAATGGAGGTGTTTTGCTTGCACATCTCTTGCACACTGCTATTCCTCCTTTGCTAATAAATATGAATTTACTGAGGCTCCTGCTGAATGTCACTCATCTTTTAATGTCTCTTGACAGTACTCAGTCTCCCATCTCTCATGGCTAGGTAGGAGTGATGAACAAGGAGACACAGTAATCCCTGTTCCAGCCCTACAGTGTACTGCATGAGGGAAACAGATGGTTTAATATATTCTCTGTTTTCCTCTTTTCAACAAATCCTGATACTTGCAGAAGTGCTAGTGAGACAGAGCCCCAGAGGGTAACTTTTAGCCTTGCCCAGATAAACAGTTCCCATCCCATATTTTCCACTATCCTCACACTGTTCATCTTCATTAACCCTCCCATGGAGAGACCAATTCCGGAAAGTAAGGAGAAGAATAAGCCTCTGCTACCATTTTTGTGTTTGGTCTTTCTGATGAACCAGTCAGAAAGTATCAGTCTCCTTGCATAGGTCCACCCTGACTGATCATAAACAGAAAAAGCAGACTCCCCTAATTGTCACATGTACCAGTTCTTCCCGCAGGATGCTGCTCTACAACATGCAGTCTGTCACAGCAAACGGCACATGCTGACACAGTTCTCTCAGCCAAACCCACAGAGCCACAGTGACAACAAAATTACAGAACAGCCTGGTCACTAAATTACCCAGCAGCTATGAGACAAGCCTTCTGAATTGCCTTGTTATTATTTCCCTAATACAGTCTGTTATAGCATCTGGCAGTACGGTGTGTTTCAGGGCTAAGCATGCAATAAAACTGTGTGATTAGATAGTTAACTGTCTTGTGATAACAAGGCAGGGATTTGCAACCAACTAGAGAAGGAGAGATTCTTTCTAACAGAGCAAAATACAGCCAGGAAAGCTCAAACTCCAGGCTGAAACACACATGATTACCCCCTTTAATAGAAAATCCCCACGTGAGATTTCACTGGTGGGTGAGAAGGGGGGCATAAGGATTAGGGCTGGGTTTGTTTTTTCCTTTTCTTTTGTTTTCCAATGTTAATTCTCCCATACTGGCTGGTCAGCAGAGAGCAGTGATTACCTCTGTAAGGCAGAATGGGGAGGGCAGCTTACTGAGTCCTCCAGGGAGAATGGCAGGGGCCTGTGCAGCTCTAAGCTGAACTCCTGGGGACCACAGCGGTTAGAGAGCCTCCTATGAGACTCCTGTGGTTGTGACAGCACCATGCATTTATCTGCTGAGCACTGGGCACATGTGGGTTGACAACAGACAAAAGCCTACCCAGCCCCAGCTGCCTTCTCTGCCCTGATCTACAGAGACTTTAAACCCCTCCCAAGGGTGAAATGGAACAGGTGACACCCAGAGAAGAGCACAAGTCCCATATCTGAAAGTGGAAGTCCTGGGCTCAGGGTAGGCAAAAAGGGTGTGATCAGTCTCACATAAATTAACCTTTACAAAACTCTTTCAGATTTTAATTATCTGGCAGCATGAAGGACCAGGTAACCACCATGTAGTTACAGGAAATCTGCCATGTAATTTGCTGTGTGGGTGGATACTTGGGATACTTGTCAGGTAATTACCATGTGGAGATGGGGATGTGCAAAGGTTTACCATGGGTGAGTGATAACTTTTACAGAATGAAAGTAGGGGACAASCTGAGTTCTCACATCCCTTCTCCACCTGCCAGGAGGTACGTACCAAGTCCCCACAAATGTCCCATTCACTGCTCTTATGATGGGGCACAGCTGGAGTATGCATTGCTTTTCTGCTACTACCTCTGCAAACAAACCACAAAATCGGGGGTTCCTACTCCAAGGCAGGTTTCTATCCCTATTAAGCTCACACTTAATAGGTCAGGCTGTCTCATAGACTTCCTAAGAGCCAGATTCTCCACACATGGGCCCCAGCACAGTATGATTTGAGACTGAATGAGGCATAAGACCTTCACACTCGTAACCATCTCCAATCACAGCTTAGTACTCTTGCCTGGTATTTCCTAACAACTCTGGATTTTGGTTTTCACATTTTATTGAAGCAGCCCTTTGATTTCTCTCCCAGTCCCCTTTCCCTGGTGCTGTTAACCAAACACGTAGGCAAATCACATGCACCCATTTGCAGTTATTCCATATGCAGCTCTGGGACAGCTCTGACCTTTTTCTGTTTGTGTACAGCCTGTTTGCATGTGTCCAGCAAAATGCATTCCCTTGCACCTCATACACACACACACACACACACACACACACACCCCCCCCACACACACCCCATAGTTTTAACTTTGTTCTCCTTCTGCATCACCTTGCGATGACATGTGAAACTGAACACATCCTTTGTATCAGGAGGACTTTCGTGAACCTTGGTTGGCTGGACAAGCAAAGAAGCTCTTAAATGGAAATGTTCTTGAGCCTAAATGGAATTGAGTTTGAATTTTCTTCAAATCCAGTAATTTTCTCCAGCTCACATGTTCAGACAACTCTCAGACCCTGTAACATCTGTGAGAAGCTAAGTCCCAATCTTAGACACCCTGCTCCCTTAACATCAGGGTACCTTGGTGTTTTTATCTACTCCAAGCCAGCCCTATTTCACATCCCTCCCAGAAGAGAGATGCTCATGTCAGATCTCCACAGCAGACCTACCATGGGAGAGCTCAAAACTAGCAGTGGGCAGATTACTCATTATATACAATTTATTTAGTAGATTCTGTCTTYCTCCCCCCGCCCCCCCGCTGATAGATGGTCTATGAACAAACTTTTATGCATTTATTATTGTTTATTATTTATTTATGCAAAATTGTTCAATGAATATTTTACATGGGCAAATTTCAGTCTGGGTGTTTGTAATGAGCTTTCATTCAATTAGAGAATTCTGAATATTCATGATGTCTAATTGGCCATCTCAGTCACATGGTATTTTTTTTTTTTTGGTCCCCTTACTGGAAAATTTAACTTTTATTAACTACTTCCATCCCAAGGAAATTTAATCTCTGGACTGAAACGATGAGAGTGACTGACCTGAAGCTGTCTTTTTGAAACACAGATATGTTGCAAAAGAGACAGTTCTGAGGCTATGTCTCTATGGCATAAAGCAGAGCTTTTCCAAGATACTAGGGCTAAATTTGGCCATGTTTGATGCAGGAGGCTCCTCTTAAATTAGACCACACTCCTAAAGCTTAGTAAGGATTTCCAAAGCCTAATTATCATCCCCTCCTATTATGGAAACATCAGATAAATTCCTTCCTAACCCTGGCTATCTCTCCATTGACTGTAAAGAGCCTGCAGCCAACACGGCTAGAGGCATTTGTGCTGTAAGTTGCAGGTATTTAGTAATAGGCAATTTCCCTCACTCTGAATAAGAGTTGGAAATTATCAAGTTGGCTGATACTCAGGAGTAGGCACAGTAGAAGGAAAACATCTTTGAGACGCAAAGAGCATGGTGCAATCTCAAACCAGCATCCCATTCTCTTTGTGATATTCCCAGAATATCAGAACATGTCAAAAAGCAAGGAGAAGGGCAGGGGGGCAGAACTAGGAGAATTTGAGGTATTGCCCTACATATGACTTGGCCATTTCAGCCTTTTTCAATGCAACCCTGTTCATTTGGAGTGGTCACATCACACATCAAAGAAAAAGGCTTGCCTAAGGTACTAAATCTCAAACCATCTATTTCTACCCCCTGGTCCCCTGCTGCATGACAGGGTGGGTGTGCATGCCACAGGGCACACACAAGCACACAGAGAGCAGTACACGACAGAAGAAGCCTTCAAATCTGTGGACTCTGGTGGCATTCGGAGCTTTTGCTCTTTTCTGAAAGCAAGCTCCAGTTCTACTCCTCTAATTCCTTAGTGTGGGACTAGAAATCGAACTCATTTTGGTTGAACATGCAATTGAATGCAGGAACACAGACAATAAAATACTCCAACACTCTTTCCTCAATCAAAGAAATTACATGATATTAATGCAAGGTAGCTTGGGTTGACTTTACCTGCATTAAAGTCAGGAAATTTAAAAAATGATGGTTCCCACAGCAACCTTAACTCACCCATGTTGCACATATCTAATAAGGCAGAGTTAACAGCATACACATGAATATAAAATACTACTCAAGCAAATCTCAGCCATCAAATTGCATTAATATTGATTTGTTTCTTTTAATAATAGATTGTCCCATCATTGCTTTCAAGAGAGCTTTTTATGAAACTATTTTTTTAAGTTAAGATTAAAAAAAGAAAAACCCAGCATATTTTATTCACATTTGATATTTAAAAGAGGCGACATTGTTTCTCCATATGAGGAAACTGACAAATAGGTAGAATTTAGTCCTCATTTTTACAGTATTACAGAAATTTCAGTTATGGAGTTTTTAATTAAAAATTTGAAACCTAAGTGTGATGACAGCCCTAAGAGACATGATCAAATTTATTGAAAAAGATATGAGATATTAATCTCCTCCTTCACGCACTAGGTTTCCTTTATTTCTATAACTGAGCTGAAGCTGGTGCTGAGGATAAGTCACCTCATTGATGGGTACCAGCCTAAGATACAGTTCATTCAGGGCTATGTTAGACTCCTCCCCAAATTAGCAGGATCATAAAAACAAAGAATCGTAAAATCAGGTGAAAAGGGACATCAGGATCCCGATACATCTGATTCAATAAAGGGATAACTAATGTTAGTTCAGGTGGCTCAAGATGCGGCATCTATGTTGAAAGTGGCTTTTTGGTACAGACACATGAAGATCAGGTACTTGGTGTCCTGCAAGGCACAACTGATATGCAATATCAAAGCTGTGTGGGGATTCTAACCCTAAATAACTGGAGAGGTTGCAATACAACCTGAGAACATTGGCAGCTGCTATAAATGATCACCTTTCAGAAGCTGGCTTACAATGGGTCTGAACAGAGCGGAGCCAGCAGACCTGGGATTGCTCCTGTGGCACTGCAGTGCTGGTGGCAGGAGAGCCTTGGGGGCTACAGTGGAACCCTGACTGAGCAGTGCTAAGCCAGGCAGTTTGCAGAGCACCCTGGAAACCCTGGTAGTTCTTCCCAAAGGCATAGCTGGCACCTAGGTGACCGCCAGTTTTAGCAGCTCTCTGGGCGAGAGCCACAGTGCTCACAACCCTGTCACCAGATCTGATTGCACTCCATGGCAGCACTCTGGAGGCACTGCAGCACAACACTGTTCTTAAAAGACACCCTCAGGCACAAAGAGAAATGAATAAGCTCCAGGAATTCAGCTGGTTCCTTGAGATTCATTCAGTCAAGGAAAAAATATAACCTCCTCCTTCCTAGACCCTGACACCTGACTCAGAAATAAATCATCAAAAAAAAAAAAAAAAAAAAATCAAGCCAAACAACATTCTCTATGTCTCATTTTGCCTTTTTGTTTATTTATTTATCTTTTAAAGATAAATACTCCCCTTAATTTGCTTCCCAAGCCCTTGTAAGACCAGCTCCCCCGGCCTGTTGTTTGAACTGCCTGGCTCCTCGTTGAAATGAAGTGGCTAACTGTTGGAGTCCCTGCCTGGTCGGAGGCGCTATCTGGTCCATCGGAGGAGCGCGGCCGCTCACGTGGCAGCTCCCRTTAGCGACAGGCAGGGACTCAGCTGCGCCGGCTTTGATAAGCCCGGCTCCGCTCTCACAAGTACGCCGCAAAGCAATTAAAACAGCAAAGGGCCCTTTTTTCCCCTACCATCCTTTTTCTTCCTCCTCCAAAGCTGAATAAAAATGATTTGATAAATTATTCTTTTCAGAGCTAAACACTCGGGCGAAGGAAGAGGGAGGAGGGAAAATCTACACAGGGGAGGCAAGTCGCTCCTGAGGACGCATTATTAGCCTCTATCCCCAGCTCGCTGGCAATCAGGACAAATCCTGGTGTTCGGGGTGGGGCAGTGCCGCAGCAGTGCTCCCCTCCATCCATGTCCCGCTGCTCTCAGGCCTCTGGATGTGCACCATATGTGCACGTCTGTGTGAGGGATGGATGGGAGTCGGGCAGGTGTTTTTAGGACAGGGTCAGCCCAGTGTTCTGCTGCCTGCCTTGAGATGCAGTGCAGGCACAGCTCAATTCCAGGGCCCTCGGCATCCTCTGAATTCCTCTGGCTTGAGCTAGGGAAGGAAGCCCTTAGGGGGCTGATAAAAAACAGTCTGGAGGGGTCTGGCTATGCTACGATTGCCACCATAGCAGGAGCCAGAATTGTATGGTCGAAACAGCCCTGGGGTTTTGCTGTCTGCAGTGTTACCACTGCTACTGTGCTTTTCTGGGACTCCCACACACCAAAATAACCCTCCTGATTACAGAGAAGTAGAAAAGATGGGAATGCCTGGGTACCACCTAGATTAGATTAAGTGATGCACTGAAGTGAAGTGCCTACTGATTAATGTGGAACTAACACAAGACCTCCTGCAGGAAGCAGAAACAAAGATGGGACTCAGGGATTCAGGAAGAGAGGAAGGGTTGGCATGGCGATAACACAGCTCGCAGTCAGAGACCTGCTTCTGCAAACTGGGCTTGGAATTCACAGAAGGGAGCACCTGATGGCCAGGGATTGAATGGGAAGGCTTAATTGAAACTGCACCATCCAGGAACAGACATGCTAAAACACCAGCCAGTACTTAGGTTCTGTCTGTATTTTTGAAATGTATCTGTAACGTTACTTTTATTAAATGGGATTCTGACAAGTGCTTGAATTTACAGGCTGCTCAGTAAACAAGTACTATCACGAGGATCGGCCAACCACCTCTGAAACTCTGTCTCTCCTTACTTAGTCTCTGACCATAATCTGGTTTGTGAGCCAGGCCTTCCAGTCCTCATTGTGATAATTATCTGCCATTTCCCACAGCATTAGCAACTGCAGTTTGTAGTGAGAGGAGAGATGCGGAGAAGGATGGTATTTGGAAAAACGCTCCAACAACAACAAACCAACACCAACAAAATTACTGCACACAAAGGTTTTCAATCAGCAGCACATACCCACTACAATTCAAAATAAAACAACTGTAAAACTGCAAAATCCTGCTCCTTTCCCCCTATGTCACCAAACCATCTGACTTACACCAGGATGTGCACTGAGTAAAGAAGAGTAATATGCAAGATGTTCTATACAATGTCTTCAGAGAAGAATATTCTCTCTTGCTGTCACCTACAGAAATGCAAACAGTTCATCCATTTAGGTGACAACATCTCTGACTTAGAAAAGCAGCTTCAGAGAAGGGGAAGTATATCAGAACATCTTGGAAGTTAAGAGGGAGAGAAGATGGGAACTGGGAGTTTCCTGGCAGCCTCAGGTGGATGTTACTGCAATGATGCATGATAAAGAGGCATGGAGAGAGAGGCGGAGGGTGTAGAGGACACAGTGCAGTTTCCAAGTGATCATCCATCACCAGTGGCTCTGCCTTCTCCTTTTCATGCCAACAGGTGATGGAGCCTCATCCATAAAACATTTCCTGGGTGTCACTAACTGGAAGACACATTGGAGAGTTACATTCACTCTGCATAAGAAATAACTTCCCAGATGAAGGAGAGAGCTGCCACTTTTAAACTCCCTGTGCTTTCCTCCTCCCCACCTGTCCCTGCATGCT
The DNA here is from genome assembly GCA_018881555.1 of Amblyornis subalaris. Taxonomy (NCBI): domain Eukaryota; kingdom Metazoa; phylum Chordata; class Aves; order Passeriformes; family Ptilonorhynchidae; genus Amblyornis; species Amblyornis subalaris. The sequence continues at coordinate 1,576,653 of JACAXG010000058.1, forward strand.
GCACCCAAGAAATCATCTGTCTATCTCCACCCGCTTCTCCTCTCCTCACCAGCTGCTTCTATGATCCATACCACAGGTTCCTCTTCCATAGGTACTTTTAAATGTAAATATTTTGTATATTTTATGTGTTTGGTGGTTTGTTTTTTTCAAATACAGGCTACCCCACATACGTGGAAGCCTGTGGAGTCTTCTCATAATCACACGACGAAAATCAGTTTCCAGCATATCCAAYAGCCCCTCCAGCTCCTGGCTCCTCTCAGCTCATCACTCTCTTCTCACAAGCTTCTGAACCCATTCCTAATTCATGCTCCGTACATTTTAACATTTCAACAAAAAGCGCCCTAGTGTGCACACTCAGTAAAACACAGCAAAAGCACAACTGCTCTGTTTAGCCTAGGTGACAGGACCCTAATAACTACAAGAGTCAGGACTACAAGACCTCTGAAGTTTCTGCTCCCAAAATAGTTAAAACAGAAATACCTGGGAAGGAGGAAAAAAAAGTGTTCAAGCAGGGCAAAGCCACTAATTGAATGATTTTCATTTACATTCACAAACAAAAAATGGCTGGATGATTCCTTAAGTACCTTGGATTTGGGATCTGAAATATGACTCAGGTTACACCTGATGGAATCAGCAGGTTTTCCTGTAATGTTCTGGAATTGAATGATTGTTTTGACAAACCTCTGCATGCATCAGCAACGTTGGCAGCCTCCACAAACAGAAATTAAGTCCTTAAATAGCAGGGAGAAGAGAGAGGGCTGCAGGGCCATGGAAAGAGGGGAGCACTGCAAAGCTGGTGTGGGGAGCCCAAAGCTGGGAGAGCTGGGGGGGCAAGGGGGATGGAGGGGGGACAACTGCAAGGCAGGGAGAGGCACTGGCAGAGCTGGGTGTAATAAATGATGTGCAGCAGCTGTTTGTGGCCAGCTCCATCGTGGCACATTTTTCACTAGAATTAGAATTCAACCGTTCTTAATACCAACTCCTGCGCCATTTATTGCCTGACTTACCAAACCTAACTCACTTCTGCAATTGCACTCCTACATCAGCAAATTGATGGTTCAGACTGCCAACCTCAGCTGTCAGCCATCCAAGTGTTCCTAGAAATGTATTGCATTTGATGTTACGACATTTACTTGTCTCCTGAATGAGAGGTGGAGTATCTGGAGAGTAGATGAATCTCACCTGTAATTAAATGCTTCTAAGAAATAAAGTGGCTACAGAATTAGGGTGGGTGTATGTCTTGAAGATGGATGTATGCTCTCTGAGCACTCTGCCTGTGTTTTGGAGGATTAAACAGCATAGAACCATGGGAAGCTAAGAATGCAAAAGGGGAGGATGATGAGAAAGAAAAAAACAGAGGAGAAAGAAGACCTAGAGAAAGTATGACAGTGAGAAAGAAACTACCTAAAGAGAGAAAAGCAGGTGGAATCACTGAACAAAGAAATAGGAGAAGGAAAGAAAAGCTCTGTAGAGAGCCGCTGAACATAGTACCCTGCCTTCAATCCCCTCCAGAGGAATAAATGCTGACCGTACTTCTTTCCTGGCTTGTCAGGGGCTGTTTGGCTGAAAAAGTCCAGCCCAGCAACCCTCTCCTGCTCTCTCAGCATTAATATATTCATTTCATTATTCAATTATTTAAAACATTTCTTATGTTCCGTCTATTTCACACAGATGGAGGTGGGGTGAGCTGCTCCCTCTCTCTTTAAAGCCTGTACTGCAGGAGCCTCGAGGAATGTAGGGCACAAAGTGCTCCTTAGCACTCCCTCCTTCGCCAGCTTCACCCTGGTTCCAGCACCAAATACTCCCCTACTTGCACCTCAGACACTTTGTTTAAAAGGACACCCTGTGAGTGATCTTCTGCACTGCAGTGTCCCCTGCGTGGCACAGGGTGCTCTGTGCCACCCCGAGCCCTGCTGGGTGTCAGAGGGAAGCAGAGGCACTGGAAGCTGCTCTGTCGGCTCTGACAGAGGCACCGTCAAACTCTGCTGGCCCCTGCAGACAAGCTGCTGCCTCATGATGTGTAAAATGTAAGGCTGCAGGTTACAGGGAGACTCTTCCTCTCCATTTGTCTATCAGCCTTTGAGGGGCTAATTAGCTTGTTAGTCATGATGTCTCTCTCAGGCTTGCAAACTACCATAAATCTCCTTCTCTCTTCCAGGGGAGTGTTAACTCAGATTCTTGGATGGGAGACCTCCAAAGGCAACTTAAGGTGCTGAAGGCAGCAGAGTTCATGAGTGAGAGGCTGTCATTCCTCCTACATCATTAGCCCCTGTGTCCCAAAGTGGTGCTGAGAAGGGCCATCTGTAAAGCAGAGTCCTTGACCATTTGCAATTACAAGGGAGTCAATCGGTATCACACAGCACTGCCCCACAAAGTACACTACTAGAATCTCCTGGAATAAAGTTGAAAGATCCCTGCTGAATCACCTAGCCAACCCCTGCCCCCCAAAAATATTAACCACATTACAATCGTTCCTGAAAGCCAGTTTTCCAACCTATTCTAAACTCCCAGTGGTGCAGAGTCCATGTTCCCCTGGGTACTCTCTTCTGAAATTAACTTAATTACCCAGTAGGACTTTTCCTCCTCTACCCCTGTGCACACCCAAGAAACTATTACAAGCACTGCTGTATACTCTCAGCTCATAATTTTGACTCACATCAGACTTTGTGGTATGTCACTGTCAGATAAACAAGTTTTCAAGGGAGGCTACCTAATGAAAGGTATCTCACACACCAAGAGATTACTCTGTCCTCTATTTGACTAACAGTCCTTGTTTGCCACAGCTTACAAAACAGCCAGGCCTGCCTGCTGCTCTGCTGTGTCTCTGTACTGCCTAGCGTGGGCTGCTTGTTAAGTGGCACTGAGGAACAGGAAATTCAGCTGGTCTTGAGTGGTACCATCCGTGCAGGGTTTGCCTTGGGCTTCCTGCAGCTTGTCACTAGAACTGGTGGGTGTATCCAGCCCCCAAAATCCTCATTTGAGGCAGAGCTGGCTAAAGATTTTTCAGGGAATCAACCAGGTATTTTTAGTTTAGCCTAGCTATTTTTTTTTTCTGCAAGAAAGAATAAGTTATTTTACAAGGATTTTGCTGTGCCTTTATTGGCAACCCTTATTGTGTTCAACTCTTATGGCAGAATTCCCTCAGTGCAACTCCATTCAGGCACTTCTGCTAGTAATCTGCATGCTTACCAACACTAAGGCATCGTAGCAGATAAGGAGGGAGCACCTGGGGAATTCAGCCTTTTGCTCCACCGTGAGGGTTTCCTGCATTGCCTTCTCAGACTTTTGTCCAATTCTGTGATAAATGTTCTCAAATGATGGAGTGTTCAACTGTTCCCTTTATAGGAAGAGTTCCCGAGCCAAGAACAACTCACTGACACAAAGTGAATCTGGATAATCAGCCCCATTTGCATTCTTTCCCTCCTGATGCTAGCTAAAGCTGGGTAAACAATTCTGAATGAATCATTTATTAGCTTAATTCTACCTTCTCCAATTCATGAACTGTCCACTGGCGCTTCCCAGTTTCATTTCCTCCAGCCTATTTTCTCTTCAGAATCATTTGGGTATGAACACAACACAATCCACTGAAGTCAGCAGGATGATTTCTTTGTATAAAAAGATGATTTCTTTGCATAAAAGTAAGCTTGTGCTTTAAAGCTTTTGTTGAACTGGGCTTGTCTTGATGGATCTTGTTTGTTTTTTGCTTTAGGAACTATCGTTTTCAACTTACTTCTTAGCATTTGAAATTTTTACAACTCTCTATCTTGAATACAAGAGTCATGTGTTAAGTTTGCATATTCTTGAATGGATGAAAGCAACTCCTAGAGCACTTAACTTCCTAGGAAACCAACACGATTCACAACGTGTTTTCTCAGTGCCACATCGCCAATACTGCAGTACAAAAAAATCAGGAGTCAGGCCCTCAAAGCTAAAAATCACGAGGTTTTGTGGTTTTTTCCCAAGTAATAAATGTTAGGTTCTTTTCATTAGTCCCCTTGCTTTTTAACCTTTTGGGTCCATTTTCTTCATCAAAAGCACAAGGGCCAGAAACATGCTGCTTCAATGAAAGAAAAAATATCTTGACTTCAACAGCAAGGCTTTCAGAAACACAATGAATACAACAAGCCTCACAACAAAACACGAGTGCTGGCAACACCTAACTAAACAATTATGCACTAATAATACAAACCAAACATTAGTTTGCAATGCTGAATTGACTGCCATATTTTCTACAACAGTTCCAGCCAGGGGACTTCTTTCCTGAGATAATCACACAAATCAAACTCAAAAGGGGAAGAACAGAATCAGGTCCAAATTGAAAATTCAAGCCAGTGCTGAAGGAAGGATTAGGGATTCTAAATTCTGTTTATTCCCTATACAGCATTGCCCTAACCAATAACTTTTTGTCCAGAGTGTGCTTACATTATATGATCCATAGCTACTGTCCTCCTCTCTGTGCCAACTAGGCAAACACCTCTCTTATCTCATTTGTAGGGTGGTCCCTTTGCTTGCTGTGACAATGTCATTCCTCTGTCACCTCAGTCTAATATATGAGCATCTAGGGGACTGCTCAAGGACTGGACTACTTTTTCTAGGAGTGTCTAACATCCCCTAAGCAGCGCTCTCTCCCTTTTACCTGTTTGGAAAGAGCAGCAGTCGTGTCCCTGTCCAAGAGCGATGTGAGCACTCCCTCTGCTGTCATACACACAGGCTCCAGGCAGCTGGGCATTCTGTAGCCATGTGCAGCTCCTGCCTTGCCACGACTAATAGCTATTTGGCTGGCGTTTGTCTCACAGTGGAAGGGTTGCTGCAACACATGCTGGGAACGTCTGGCCACAGGAAACTCAAGTGGTGGAGATGTTTCCAGTCCTCTTGCCCCCATCAGGTCTAGTGATTCCTAAACTGGGGGCACACATGCATTGCCTGCACTCTGTGAGATTCAATTTATACCAGTAGACAAGAAGTCAAGCTCATGATCCCCAGAACAGGAGAGCAGATGGCTTTGTGCTTTTGAGTTTTTCAAGTGAAACCATCTGGCTAATTCCCTGTGGCTTGTGCGTGTGTGTGTGTTAGCAGAGAGAGACACAGCCCCTTTCCCTGTCGAGGCTATGCCTGCAGTCACAAGGGAAGAATTCGTTACTTTGGAAGTAGATCCTGCTCATCCCAGCCTTTACAGATAGGGAAGAGGTATCAGCATGGCTGTAGTCACTAACATCAGCAAAAAAGATGTGGCACAAGTGTGTATCAACAAAGTTGTGGCCTTTCCTTACTTTCCCTCAAAAACAAAGCCTATTAAGGCAATTCTCATACATCCACCTACCAAGTCACAGGTCAGGAGATCTGAGCTGATTTACCACACAGGGTGAGAAAGAGCGTACCGCCCTCTGACCAGCATTCTTCCCCTTCCCTCCTTAGGCCACTATGCCGTGCTTCCCCACCTTTCAGTCACCCAGGTAGCCAAGCACCCATAGTCCCACCTCTTCATCCACACAATGCTCTTGAAGAGCTCGGGCAGCGCTGGCACCCCCATTTTACAAATGGGCTAGAAGCCCAGACAGACTGCTCTCTATCAGATGGGAAATACATGACAGAACAAAGCCTCATGCTACCGAGCTTAACTCCCTAATACAAGAGATGGCAAACAGTTTGATAGTCTGCTGCCAAGTTTGTTTAAAGCAAACCAACAAGCAAGCTTTGAAGCTTATTATCACTGTTTCCAGCCCGTGTCTTAGTGAAAGCTTGGTTTGGCACTGGTAACAATGGACTGCCAGAGCTGCTATTCCCACTGGACCAACATTACCTCTGTGACAGAAAGCTCCTGAGCTGTCTTCCCACTTGAGGCAGGATGCTGCAGTGGTTGAAACCCAGCCTCTCGAAGTCTCCTGTTAGTGTCACCAGACCAGGATATACTCTTCCATCAAGCACCTGCACTAAGATAGTATTTCCACACAAGAGCCACATCACCCTGTTACCCCAGGAGGAAATGTTCAGATACTGCCCCGTGCAAGGCCTTTGTTTTCAGACCATCAACCCATTTTCTGGGATTGATCTTCTTCTTGTGTTTACATTCAGGTGATATGGGCCTTGGGAATTCTGCTTCCCATTGCAGGCAGGCCCGGGCTCATCCTACCTATCCTTGTGTTGCTTGTACATCTTCCTGCCAGCAGAAGGGAAATCTCTTGGCAGGCCTACTCATGGAATGCAGACAGAGTATCCTCAGTGGCTACTCATGGAGTTGCTAGCAAGATTAACCTGCCAGATGAGCAATATACCCTGCAGCAAGAAGAACAGAAAAATTTCTCCCCTACTTCACTTTACCTTACTTATCCTGAAGCAGCCAAATCCCCTCTTGGAAGCAGAGCTTCCCAGAGCAAATAGGCAGTTGGCTGCCCATGCAGGACTCTGCTCTGGGAGATGCCCATGCCTGGGGCCAGCATGTCTCTCTGGCACAGAGGGGACAGTGGTGCAGCACTTGGGACTCGCTCTGGCACCCGCAGCCAAAAGCGTGGCTCAGGAAACCAGTACCAGGTGGAGAAGCAGTCACAGGGAAGCACTGTGCACTGGATTGGATTGAGGACAGTGCACGATGTGTGTAACTATGCTGCTCTCTGTTGGCTGCAGCACAGGGAACAGATACGGCTCCAAATGCTGCTGTTACTTAAAGGCAAGTGGATCCTTTAAAAGGCTCTACAGAACAAACCAGTATTTGGGAAATTTTGCATCTTCCTACATTGTAATGTGAAGCTGTCAAGACTGAAAGTGCATGAATTTTATCCTCTGTGCTGGGCAATGAAAATTCAGCTACTGGTGACTACGTAACCATTCACAATCAAATGCAAACCAGGAAAAAGACATCCAGACCATGTGACTTCCAATCCCCTACCCTAGCCAGCTGTTCTGCCCCATTCCTTTATCTTTCCTTTTCCATTTCCCCAGGCACTTTCCACATCCCTGCTCTTCAGTTTGCTTGTCAGAGCTTACAGAAAAGTGTTTCTGCTTAGCAATGCTCTGCCTGAAGCATATGGGGAGCACCGGGGATGGGGAAGCTTATTGGGAATGTGCTGAACTAATGATAGTCAGAGCCCAGGACAGAAAACATGCAAGAGAATGCAGTCCCTCAGTGCTGAAAACTATTAAAAATGGTGGTTCAGTCTTTATCTACAGTGAAGGTAGTTTCTCACAAAGACACTCCTATCTCCTTCCGAAAACTTACCTATGGGGTCCAGGTACGTGTAGCTGTGACTCACCAGCTCCAGATGCCATCCCACACACATCCTGCCCTGTTCTGCTCTGCTCAGCTGAGTGTGGATGTTCCCTGATGTTTCTGGCTCCTTTTCCATGTCCTCCCCTCCCAATCTCCTTCTCTCCTAGAGCTTTTTGTCCCAAGTTGCTTTATACATAGAGAGAGTCGTCACATGTTTAGCTGGGTTGCTCTCTGCCCAAGGACTTGTGACAGCAGGGATGGCTTTCAGCAGGATAAAACATAACTAGAACTAGGTTGTAATATAATCTTGACTGGCTGGTCATAAGGAATAGCCAGAAAGTAAGAATCCCTTATCAGAGAAAGATGGAGTTTTTGAGATGTATTTTTAGGCTGTTGTGAAATAAATCAAAGATCATCAGAAAATACGTGTGGAAAACAGTATGAAAGAAAAAGATGAAAAGATGAACAGAGGCACAGATGATGCCTTTTGTTTCCAGAACACCATTCAGTCTACAGTTTCCTTGCCTTCCCTCCATCAGAGGCAGGGAAAGTTTTCTCAGAAAAGTTTCATTAATTTACACTAATGGTCTCGACAGGGAGTATTTTCCATGAAAGTAAGCAGTCCTTCCCCTTCATCATTTCACCTCTCCCCTGCCCCCACCATGACTATTTCTGAAGCTGTAAAGGAGTAGTCCACATGCATTCCCACGTGCCTTATGGACCCTACTTGTTTCTAGCTCAGGATCAAATACCTGCCTCCAGTGTAATCATCCATGGTCAATGCAAAGAGCTTATAGCTTATAAAAGAGGGGATGGAGATCCAGGTGCCCTTTCACTAACAGCTGGATCTATTTAAATAACAGTGCCTATGAGAAAAGATGGCTCAGAGTTACACTCCTGGCTGTACTGAATTGCTGTGCCATACTGGGTGCTTCCCTTACCTCTCTTTCCCCTTCTAAGATAAAGATAAAGATAAAGATTCACACAACATTGTGAGAAAGGACATCACCTATACCTTCAATTTCTGGGGCTAGAAGAGCCAGGAATGATCCTTCCACACCTCCTGCACCTGGTGCAAGTGGGGAAAGGTCAGCACTGCTCTGGAAGCACTGCAAAGAGCACAGCACTGGCGTTCTGCTCTTCTGCAAGGGCAAAGCCAGCTAAGTGGGTAGAGAAAACCTTTAACACAACACCGAATGCACAGGAGTTAGAGTGGACAAGGCCAGCTCAGCTTGCTGAGGACAGGGGTGTGTGTGAGCATTTGAGAGGCATCTTAATAGAGCACACAACCCCGCCTCTTTTGTGCAGAGAGCGGTACAGTCCCTCCTGCAATACTCTGCATGAGGTTGCAAAGCTCATTTTCCTGAATTATTGTAAAGCTACATCTTCTGTCCCACCTGGACATAGCCGTGCCTGTGGCGTCTCCAAGATGGACCTCCAGTATCCTGTGGAATGGCAACAGCTAAGCCAATGTCAAGCCAGGGCTGCATCCCTACCCCTGCTTGAGAATTTTGGGCAATGAGACCTCTATATACAAGCAAGCCATCCCAACTGGAAACTCCACATGCACAGTCCAGCAACCAAAACACCCGAGGTGAACATCTGTTCATGGCGTTTCACCTCCGTTAAAGCTTGGGAAGAAAAAGAAAAAGAAAAAAAACAACAAACCAAACCCACTGAAAGGCAACATCCCCCTTTGCCAGCAGATGGCAATGGCACTCCACTGGTTCATCGCCGATCCCATTCCTGGAAAAGGACACATAGATGCCATCTACAGAGCACTCCTGAGAAGCGAAGTCTTTAAAAAATGCTTCAGCTCTGCACAACGAAAACACTTTAAAAAAATCGTGGGAGAGTAAATAAGGCCATTTCATGTGCAGGCCCACCACCTAGAAGCCTGGACGTGATAGCAGATTTATGCTGCACAGGACAAACTCTATGATTTTCTCATTCTCCCCCTTTCATTTTCCCTTCATAGAGATTCAGTCTGGAATATTAAGGGAACCGGGTTATTTATTTATTTATGCCTTTTCAACTTTCCTGATTAAAGAGACAGGGTTTTTCTTCTCCCCTGCACATTGCAGTCTGTGTGGATGGGAAGCAGTAGGAATCCAGCAAGGACCAGACCATCTCAACAGCAGTGTGATGGCAGCTCCTCCTTTTCCCACCTGTAAAGCCCTTCTCTATCTCTCAGCTTTAAATGAGTCCTTGAAATGCCCTTGAGCTATAGTGCATAATAAACTAACATTTACACAGATGTATGCTCAGCAGCTCATCGCATTCCTGTGGAACCTCCAATTCTCCCCYGATAAAGGTACCCAGTACAGCCCCTTCTTCTGCCCCATTGAAATATGAAGCACCCTCAAGCTGTGGGGCTGCTAACCTTCCACTGATGGATCCTCCAGCCAAGAACAAATCCTCCAGGGTTTCAAAATCTCCCACTGAACTAGAGGAATAACTTGAACTCAGAACTGTGGACTCTTACCAGAGAACTCGACGCTGCTGCAGGCAGGGAAGGAGTCCTTAGAGTGGCACAAAGGACTGCAGGGGGAAGACAGCTTTAGTGACAGCCAGCCTGGGGCAAATCCCACTTGCAGGAGGTTGGGCCTGGTACCAGAGGAGAAAAGGTACTGGAACCCGGAAATAAGGGGGGTGAAGGCATCCTCATTTGGCTGGCCGAGCACAGCATCTCTGAAGTGAGTAATTATGCATGTCTGGACACTGCAGGTCCTCTAGCAGCCGTCACGGCACAGGGTCACTTAAAAATTAGGCTGTTTAATTAAAACAGGGTGTGGAGCAGATTCAGGGGAGGGCAGCTTGCCCAAAGACAGCATGGACTGCGCAACCTCTCTGGAAGAGTGGCTGATTAGAGACTAAGAGGCATCTCTGCCCCAGGGAAGGGGACTCATCTCTGGAACTCCTCAAACAGGTACTTCACGGTGACTTGTCTTGTTAGCATGAATAAAAGTCCCATCACAGGGCTTGGCTGAACTGGACATATTTCAAGCTCCTCTCCAGCTGGCTAAGTGATTCTAAAGTGGGAGGAGAATGTCCTTGAGATATGAGTTCTCTTTCAGACATTTCCACCAGAGGCAGAAGGAAGTAAAAACACATCTACACACCACCCCTTTTCACTCGGTTTGATAACCCACCCCCCTCTATAATGCAGTCACTCCCCAGGCAAAGAGCCACCCTCTCTATGGGTGCTATTGGAAAACACAGGGCTGCAAGAGTATTACATGTTGACAAGTTCAAGGCACCCTGAAGGAGGAGAGAGCAACAGAGAGAGAGAGGAAAAAAACAAGAAACCAGAGGTAAGACAGATTCCTCAGTTGCAACTTGCTATCTACCTTGTCAGTGTCCACAGGAAAAACCTGAGCAATCCTTTCTCACTTGCCTTCTGCTTCTGAGGATCACACAATAAGAGAAACATGGATAAGGTGAATTATTGATAGATGGTGAAGACCAGTACTGTGGTTCAAAAGGGGAAAAGCCAATGGATCTGTAAATGCTAGAGGGTTGTGAGCCTTTCAGCCTTTACAGAAATGGTTATCTTAGACCATAAAATGGCCCATTTCCTGCATCACAGACAGGTCACTTGTGGCAGGCCAACCATGAGGGGGAAAGGGAGAGGGTTTATACCCAGACATATCTGAGCTTGCAGGGCTTACCTATTCACTGCTTTATCTGTCAGCAGGATGTTCTAACTGGTATGGGAGAATTTAACTGCTCCGTAAAAAGGGACAAACAAATTAAAAGGGCATTTTTCCACAACAGCTTTGTTTGTGCTTTTATGCAGCCCCCTGTCCCAGCTCTTCCAGCCCTGGGTTCCCCAACAGCTCTGTCAATGGCCTCCTTGTCTTCACAGCCCCATGGCTCTTGCAGCCCTGAGAACCTCCCTACACCAAACCCCACCAGTGCCCCCAGGCATTAAATACTGTTCTTGTTGCTCACTTTTCTTTGTTGCCTCCTTATCAGGGGAACATACTGTGCTGTAAGAACCCCACCGTAATGATGTTTTATGCAACTGAAGAGAAACTAAGCAAATACCTTTTTTTAAAGTGATCTCCCTCAGGATTTCCTACTCAGCATCACAGGGTAACAGGCATGACTCCAACCATACACAAGAAAGAGCGCCTGTCACCTTGCACAATGCTGTTTTGCATGCTTTCAGCTCCAAATCTGTGCACCCAAAAGGAGAGCTTGTCATAGTGAACTATAGCAGAAAAGCTAATCCCGTGTGACAGGTAGTCTACACCACACAGTGAGCCAGCAGTTGGCTGGCGTCCTGTTCTTCTAGGGTGCTGCAGTCACAGGACAGGAAAGCCGTGCTCACACACGCACACGGAGAGCACGGAGATGGCAGAGCGTGAAAGAGTAAAACCCTCAGAGCCTACTGCAAACAGCACACGGGCACACATTTGAGGCAGAGTACACATACACGTCTGACAGGCTTTGGCAAACACAGCTGAACCTTGCTGTGGGCCCGTTCACAGACAGGGAACCAAACGGTGCCGACAGCCAGACAGACACACACACCCGGAGACCTCAACTGGCACAACTGCAAATCACCAAAGCACTAAAAGAAATTCCTTCCTGTGCTACAAAAACTGTGCAAATTTAGCCATGCGCTTTGTCAGACAGGGATGAAGGGCAGTGAACACAAATGCTTTTGTGCACCAGTATGGAGCCTCATACAGCCCCTGAAATGTACACTGCCATACAAGGGGGGTTACACAAAAGCAATGTCTGACTAGAACTACAGAAAGAAATATTTAATGTGTTCACCAGGCCTGAACACTCCTTTGAAGCAACAACTCCAAGTATAACCTAAATGCAGTGGCTACTGTAGCAGCAGACAAACCTGGAAGCAGCTGTAAGGAACACATAAGATGTTGAGCTATGAAAGAAGCAACAGAGCACTGGGGAGAAGGATGGACTCACAGCATCACAGGGCGGCATGGACAGAACCCGGCCATTCTCAGCCACTCACTGCACAAATTTGCCCCTGCATGGCAAGGATGAGAAAAAGAGGATGCCTGCTCTTTCCATCTTTTCAGAGTGGAAGGGCCTCCTGCAGAGTCCTTTGAACTGTCCAGCAGCACAGTGGCTGTTCTCAGCATCTTGCAAATTACATTATCGCACTGTCAGCCTTCACAAAAATGATGGGAAAGGGCCATACAATCAGGTGATGCAAATCAGTTTAGCTTTGCTGAAGCCATCAGAAAAATACCAGTTCCCACTACCTGATGCTCAGGCTCTCATGCCAGTGGTGAGTTCAGGAGTGGAGCTCTGTTCACTGTGGCCCCCATAGTGACTCCTGCTCAATATTCTCTTTGGTAAGTTTTATGCAACTTATTATGTCAGCAGTTTTATGCAACTTATTACTACACACAGCCTTGACACTACTCAGAGCACCATGTCATCCTCACATCATGCAGTTTTCCTGCAAGAATATAAAGAGAAGCCAGTGATTTTCTCAGAAAATTTTGGTGGGAAAAAAAATATTTTCAAGACGAAAACTCTTTCATTCTGCTTAAATCATGTAGGTTATTACCATAGCAAGCTTCTACCATGGCAAGTGAAGGCAACAGCTGCTGCAGAGATAACACAAAAAAGTAGATGGATGGACACACCAGTGAGTGTGGGTATGCATAAATGAACCAAGACAGAGGAGAAAGTCTGAGCAGTGAAAAGGCTTCTGCACCATCAGAGCAAACAGGAGCTTTAATCTGCCAGTTAAACGGATGCTGAGGCATCACCACCAAAAGGAATGTCTCTGCAGCACAGCTGGGATTTGACCTTCAACTTCTCTCCTCTGTCTGCAGAGCACAGAAACTCTGGTTCCCTCATGCTCCTCCTACAGAACAAAAGGAGGGAGGAAGGAGAAGGGAAAAAAAAGCACTGCCAGAGAGGCCCTAACTCATCTCTTACTCTTGGATAAGTGCAAATTTATGCCTCTGTCTGCCTTTGAGTCTTTATTATCTCCTTAAGTGGCTAGCTTTGTACACAATTTATTATAAAAGCCTGGAATCTACAGTCAAATTACAGATCAATTGAAAACTACACAGAAAACAATTAACATCTGGCAGCGGTTTCATCTATAAAGCTGTCAGAGGCTTTGCCAACCCTGAATTCCCCTTCTGACACCCATATTTCCTCTCCCCAAACTCGGTCTCCTCTTTTGCATCTCCTGAGTCTGTGGGAGACTGAATAGCCTCTCCACAATCCTGTGGTGGCAAATGGCTGGCTCTGTACCAGCAGGCCACTGTGTGCAGTATGGAAACCAGGCTTGAGCACAGGATATCACTTCTCTGTCTGCTCTAAAGAGATGACTTCCATCAGATGCTACAGACGGAAACCAAAGCTGGGACTGCCTCATTGTGCTGGAGCTTCTGTCTCCTCCTGAGCAGGAGAAAGGCAGGATGAGGCCAGGAGCCTTGGTCTGTGTTTTGTCACCATTGCTGGTCACTGACCTGCTTCTCCGTGTTGTCAGAAGCCCATTGACTTCACAGGCATCTCTGTCCAATTCCAGCAGTAGTCCTCTGCTTAGGCAGCCATGTAAAGAGCACGGGAAAGACCAAACATGATGACAGGCAACACCATGTGCCGAGGAGAAGCCTACCTTTCACAAGGTCCCTCAAAGTCTTTCCACTGATAGTCAGCTCTCCCTTCCCCGCAGCTCTCCTTTGCTTTTTGTCAGGGAGAGGAGAACAATAAGAAATGGAGATGGCCACAGGCAGCTCTCCAGGCAGTTTTCTGTGGGAGTCTGGCCTTCTCTGGGGTCAGAGCTTTGGTGGCTAAAGGGTGCTCTGATGAGACCTTCAGACAAAGTAGAAATCAAATGGAAAAGTACTATAACATTTGCAGATACCCTGTTCTTCTAAAAACTTTTCAGTCATTCATTCCTGAGGATAAAAGCTGTCTCCAGCAGCATGTGCCTCCAGCCTTGTGGCCAACATGTCATCTCCTCCCCATACAGAGTTTCACTGCTCTTTGGCAAGGCTCTTTCATTTACTAGGAGAATATGAGGGAGTTGGGAGTTCAATGATCTTGAAAACCCCTTTGTCCATTGTCCCATTCTGTCTTTCTCTCTCTACAGACCTTCCACAGTTGATTCCTACTTCTCCTTCTCTCAGCTGCACAACACAAAGACTCTGCTAGTAGCAAGCACTTCAGTGGGCACTGAGGCAGGAACACTGAACCAGCAGGTAATACTGGTTTCAACAAAGAGCACCTAGATTGGCCTTCCATTATGTGATGTGATGGGAGTACAGGAAAAAAGGGTATCTGCTGAGGTTCAGGCATGCTTCAGGTTGGAGAGCTACTATCCACTTTTGAGGTACAAGCTGATGTATCTCTTGCCCAATTGGCCAAGCCCTGCTCATAATGGTGTTAGAAAGAACAAAGGTGAGGTCAGTGAGAGGCTGACTGCAACATTCCCAGTACTGCTGTAAAAATAATTCATTTTTCTGATGTGCATTTTAGTTTTCATCCTGGCTGAAATACTAGAGTTGATATAAATGTAAAAAGCACTGTAGTCAACGTAAGTCTGCACTCATCATTTTTGGGACAGTGGGGCAAAACATACTTTGGACATTTCAACTGTCCTTCCGCTTCCACTGCTCTCCAGATGTGCACGTATCCTTAGTGAAATGCTGATAACTTGCTGCAGAAGTGAACTCCCTGTTTAGATAGCAGAAACACTGAACTGAGAGTGACAGGAATTGTTGCACAGGAGTAGTTCTGGAGATGCTTGTCTCATGGAAAGCTGGGGAGAGGAAATGGATGAGTGGACTGTGCAAGAAAAGCCTCCGCCCTTCAGTGAGCTGAGAACAGCTGTTGTTGATGATGATTGCTTCCTAATTAGCTTGCTCTTGTATAAGCTTGATAATTTTATGTACCTCCAGAGGAGCAGATTAGCTCTGAATTCACATTGTATCCATTTGTGAAGAGTACCCTGTAAATTATTTACCTAACTCTCAGAAATATTAGATCAAGAAAACTCTAAGTATGTCTAATTATATGGCAAGAATAACACAAAGTAGAAAGGCTTGCTGCATTTATGAATTCACAGAAGTGATAAACTACTTTTAAAAGTTGCCACACATATCCCATGATGCTACAACCTGCTACAGGTTTACAGCTGTGCTCTAACTAATACTCCTCCAAATCAGTTTTTGTATGGCAGAAGCACATAGAAACCTATCCACAGATTTGTCCTTCAAGAGGCAAAAAATATATATAAACCCAAAACAAAACCTAAAAAACCCCAAGTCACTATCTCCAAAAACATAAGGTTATCATGGCCATAATGAAACAAAATGAATTTGAGTGTATACTGGTAAACGGCTCTAAACTTCATAAAGACTCTAACAACCTCTCCCAAGTTGCTGGCTCTGAATCACTACTGGTTTAAGTAGAATAACACAGTGATGAATCAGCTATGCTATAATTTTCACTCCATTTTTTGCTATGCTAGTACATTGTTACTTCATTACTATTGAACCGCTATATTTTTTCTGTGCTTTGCAATCAGCATTCTGTTAACCCACAGTGAGCCTGTGGCCACTGTAATAGAGTTGGTACTGAGTTTCGTGGCAGTAGCACTCCAGTTCTTGTTTGAACGTGAAAGGAGACATAGTACACTGCAGCATTTACAGGTCCACTGACCTTTTTTCAGGGTGAAGATGACATTCAGATAGGAGAAAACAGAATGGCATCAATTAACGCCAGCTTCAATTAGGAGAAAGAAAATGTAACACAACATGAAATTTATATGGAAGAAAAGGAACTTGAGAGAGATGAGTCCACAGAGAGGGTACTATCAAGTGCAGTGGGGACATCTTTCCCCATTACTGATTGCAGCTTACATTGACAGTGGGTGCGAGACCCTGTTTTGAATACATCTTGGTCCCTTAGGCTTCTTTTCTCTGCCTTGGTGTTAGAAAAATATTTTGGCTCTTGCTGGAGTCAGGCTACTGAATGCAACAGATCTTTTGTCTGGTTCAATATCACATTAATGAGCAAAGGTGCAACTCAGAGCAGCCACAGTTCAATCAGCAGCTCTAACCTGTGAATATGCACTGAATGTTTGTGACCGTTCTAGGTATTGATAAAGCTAAATGGCACTGTCAGGAGCAGACACAGGTGTGGGAATGAGTTTGGTTAGGAACATAGGATGTGAGAAACCCAAGAAAACAGCAAAACTTTACAGATGTAAGCAGAATACCCAAGGCATATTGTTTACATATTCCAATTCTGCAAGAACAATGCTGGGATCAGGTTCTGAGAGACACAGTCCATACGGTATGGAAAACTCATCTCTTTCTCACCTCTCGAGTTATTTCAAATTTAAATCCCCCAACTTTTCCCAGAAGTTCTCTCCCCATATTGCTCATCTTGACTCTTCTCTTTTGAGCAAGGACTACTTACACTCCTGTTTATTCAGATATGATAAAGAAAAGCTTCTCTAAATCCACAAGGATGCACAACTACCTATCAACAGATAGCATCTGTCTGTCACATGACAACCCAGAGCTTAATCAAACCTCTTCCAGATTAGGTCCTCCACAAACTGGTATCTCCTTTTTCCAAAGTCTGGGAAAAGGCATCATGAGACTTCTGCTGAAATGGACTTAGAGATCTTTACAAGATGTGCGAACACAACTGCAGAAAATTTAGAGGTCCAGTATCACTAATGGTGCAGTCTTTGTCTTGTGTTTTTGTAGCAGAGTGGTTAACAGGGGACACACGTACCATAGTAAAGGAATGTTTCATGGTTGGAAGGTTAATTCTTGATTTGATTTTTTTCAGAAGTATTGGAGATTTGATGGAGGAGGGTGACGGGGTGGAGGATTAAGAGGACTCTGATCGAGGAAGAGAATGATTACTGAGATAGGCACTCATGTGCAGGGAGAATCTCTTGATTCCTCCCAAAAATATATCTATTTGATTCTCTTGTAATGCTTTTCTGTTGCTGGCTCCAGTCAGTAATCCTCACACTCCTAACATACGCAGCTTGTGGCTGTGTTGCCCCCTTTGCCCTGCCCATGCACTCTTCCTGGGCCACAAGTCAGTTAAAGGCAGTATAGCTGGATTTGCTTTGGACAGATGATAAGGGGGGGGAGGGGGCAGGAATTTAAGAGTGAGGGAGAGCAGTTGAAACCAAAATCCAGAAGTTGAATCCCTCGTGATGAATGTTAACTTACAGAAAAGTAACCCAACAACCTTGAAATAGAGCAAAGCCCAATTTAAATTCATTAYATTTAAATTAAATTTAAAGCCCATGTAAATGATTGACTTAGTTAAGAATATGTCATGTGGAAGAGAAAAAGTGCAGCAGCGACATGCCAGGCAGCGTTGGCTAATTTTACAATTCACAGCAAAATCTTTATACTCTGATTGCAATTTAAAAAAACACGCATATAACTTATTAGCACCAATATTAGAGCCAGAATTTGTACTTCTTCCCAAGAAATCATTGAATGTTTTGAAAACTTCATACACTTCATTTACTGAAATGTGTCTGCTTTGCTGGGGTAGGACAGACAGGGACCTCCACAGTGGGTGTAGAAGGAAAAGAAAGAACGTAGGAAGAATAAATGCAATTATTCCTAAGTGGAATTTTGTCTCTCTCTCAGGACACAGGCTCTGAAGTGGGTAAAAATGCTTCAGGATCCTTAACTACCATGACCTTAATTCCAATGCAAAAGAACACTTCACTTTTATTCAATTGAGAGAAGAGTTACTGCATTTTTGAAGCTTTTTTTACATACTTAATCTACTGACAGTTACCACCGACACCAGTGGGCACCAGGTCACAGTCTGAAGGATTATGTCACTGGAGCTTTATAAAACTACATGATTTGTAAGAATATTAATGATAACATTAATAAATTAATTCAAAATATGCTCTGTGTGTATCTATGCCCTCCCTGCTACATCACACAATGATTTTATTGGGTTGGTTTTGGTCTACTGCACCAAAATTGCTTTTGTTTATTTTTTATGAGAAAAATGGCCCTGTATACACATTTATAATCTTTGTTATATTCCAGTATGCTTGCTAAAATTTAGAAATAACAAAATTATGACACTGTGGAACCGATCTTTTGATCTGTTATGATGTGGTCAGAATAGGATGATTAAGAGGAGATTGAGTASTCTTAAAATAAGACTATTCAGGTCACATAACTCTCTCTCATAGTTTTCACTTCAAAGGTAACTTTTATTTTCCTGCATGAAGTGCAGATGAGCACCATTGCTGAGTGAGGAGTCCTACAGCTAGTTTGACCCCAATTTGATGAATAAAAGATTGCCCCAGTGAAGTGCCTCAAAGACATACTCTACCATAAAATTGGGAGCAGCTGGGGATGAGAAAATATAGGTGTTTGGAGGGAAATGGGTTAATACTCATATGGAAGAGCAACTGTTTCTGCTAGGACTCAGACATTTTTTTTTCAGCCGCCACTCCAAAGTGCTATTACCTGTGTATGGCTTTTTTGCTTTTCGTGTCATTGCTTTTTCCAAGATGAACAGAAGCTGGGTATATCTTGTAAATAGAACAGACTAAAAGAGAACTGTACATGCTTCCCCCTAAATGCCATAAGAAGAGACATGCTTTATAAATACAATTGTTTTGCTTCGTTTCATCTTCTTATTGGTGCTGGTAGGACTTCAAGAGTTGGTCAATTTAATGCAAGAGGAATGAATGATGCAGAAGCTCATGAGCTCTGTTTCTAATCTAGGCTGTGCTGCTGGGAATCAGGGGTAACACAGCTGAAAGTAAAGGACAGGCCCTTGCATGAAAACAGCACGAAATCAGAAAGAGCCTCTCTAAGTCTCGGTGTCRCTCCCTTCACAAGAAGCCAATCCACCCTTGAGGCAAATGCTCCCAAGCAATATTAAATAAACAAGAAGAGAAAAATAATTTACTTAGAAACCATGTGTCCTTTTCCAGGAATACAGTGGCTTCTTTTCCTTTCCTTCTTTCTTTTTCTCTTTTTTTTTTCATATAGCATGTAGTGAATCTGCTGCCATAGGAGGCTGCAGGGGCAGATTGTATCAACAGATTAAACAACAGGACAAATGCATGGACAACAAGGTCACAAAGAGATATGAAAGCAAACAGGAAGAAATGCATCTCCAGTCCAATGACTGTGTATGCTGGGAGAATATGAAGGGAACTGCAGAAATTGTCCAGATGCTTTTCTGAAAAAAGCATCTTTTTTTTTTTTTTCACAGGTTGCAGAAAAAGTACAGCCTAGACTGCTGTCCTCACCCTTGAGGACATTACTTGTACTCATGGATAAACCCACATCCTACTGAAGAGCAGAGTTGCATCACAGTCTGGTACAGGAGAAGAATCTAAGTAAAGGGGCAGCCATTCTTTMTCACCTCAAGAGTGGCATTTGGAAATTCCTGGTAGCACAACCATGCATACTCTATCTTGGGAAGCTAGTGGATGAAGGGGCTTTAGGAAGAGGTCACACATGGGAAGCTGTGTCCCCAGAGTCTCTATAGCTACAGCAGAGGATGAGGCTGCAGATGCAGCTCGTTTCCAGTATGACCCAACAGTGGCATRGCATCCACGGCTGAATTGTTTCCTCCTGCAAACAGGAATCTGGATTATCCACCAGCAGCACTCTGATTCTGGTTTAGTAATACAGCCCTGGTCTAAAAGTTGCACCCGAAGCACAGCCAAGCAGTAGTTTGTTCATTAAGAACAGAGTCAGGCAAGCAAAGAGCACAGATCTCTTTTCCTTACTCCCTATGGCTCAACCCTGAAGTGCTTTCTCCTCTGAAGGCTCATKGCTGAGGTGCAGCACAGAGCCCCTTTAAAAGATGGCAGTGCCCTACCGCTTGAAGAATTACTCTCAAAAGTAATCAAGCGTCTCACAGAAAGGGGTCTTGAAAGCTAGGCACACCAATTTAAAGATTTAGCTAGAAGATTTTGACAAAGCTCCTTTAAATGGAGCAGATATTTGTCTCGGTGAATGGAAAAATACAGTACGAATTAAGTCTGCAGAATGAGAACATTGGAGGAAGCGACCTGCATTGACTGGTAGCCAATACTGCACCCCTCATGATGTGTAACTAATAACAGCACGCTAGACATTCGGCTTGCGCATTAAATATTAATAACATTTTTCTTCTGACTCATCATTAAGCCAGAGCCTTGCTGCACAGTGCAAACTGATTTGTAGACCATCCGTGGCAGGCTCCCGTGCTGCCCGTGTTGCTCGGCTAAACACCTCCTATCCCGATGTTTGGTGAGGGACTGGCAAGCCAGCTAGGTCAGCAATGGGAGGCTTTCAAGTGCAGCAAAACCACCACCCAGCCAGGTAGACAGACAGACAGACAATCCGCTCTTCTGACTGCACCTCTGCCCACAGAAGATAGATAGTGTGTGAAACAAACCTCTGCAAGGAGCCAGAGTTAAAGTCCGACTGCTTAGCTCTGAGGGTGCTGCAGGTGCAGCTGGTGTGCAGTGTTCCCCTGCCTGTTTGATTCCCAGATAAATCTCATGGCACCTCTGATCTTCTGGGAAAGCCTTCCACAAGCAAGAGAACACTCCCAGAACACAACTATGACTGGTACTATCTTGATAGTGAGGTAGAGGACCTACAATTCTCTTGAAAAAATGGTGGTCTCACAGCCATGTTTATACTAAAAGAGAGTCTGACTGCTCCTTTATACCTCTTCTCTTCACAGACAAGGTGGTTCCCAGTTCAGAAGCTTACACTGCCTGCAGCTAGAAAGGACTGTTTGCCTGACCCATGGAGAGCATCTTGCAGGGAGATTTAGACAAGCCATTTTTGAAATACGGGACTCAGCAAAATATAGTTGATGTATAACAATTGGAAAATGCTTTCAGTGATTCTTAGCAACACCCTATCAAAAAAGCAGATTGTCTTAGAAGCTTCAAATGTAGTTTCTTTGAAAGAACCTGGTGAGTTCAAGCAGTACGGAACCCACTTCGAAAAGGTGAAAAGAAAACTTGAGAAGTGAGTCAATGATGAATTAGAAACATCAGAAGAGGGTCAGATTTTTAAAGAAGGTGCCAGACATCTCCCAAAGAACTATGCTTTTATTTAAAAGGCTAAATAAATAAAAAAGTAGTAGTTCTCCTTTTTCCCTGTGAAGTTTTCAAAACGTAKGTAGATCACTAGAGGGTTTTCTACACACAGCGGTTTTTTTTAGAGAAAGATATGAGATTCATTTCATTCTGAGGCCTTTGGGGCCAGGGGGCGGACTGGGAGAGGGAGATGCATAAGRATCCCGGACAAACCCTTCACACTTCCCTCATGATAGCTAGGAGTACTCTTCCTTCTCTTCCTGGTTTGCAGAGATCCTAGATCAGCTGTCAGTATTTCTCAGAGGATATTGTGGCAGGCAAGGATTCAAAAGGCCAGAGTCCTATTCACCTCCTTGGCGATCTTTGACAAATGACTTGAGAACTACTTATGCCCAACTTGCTGGGTCTATAAAACAGAGACAGCAAATTACACAGGCCTCCTTCCTCATCTCACTGAGGTCTCCAGTGCCACAGAGTGACACAAATACATGCTTGTGCACACCTGTCTGAGTTTGCAAGTGTTAAGTGTGCCTCTGCACAGGCACGCAGACATAAACATTTCTGATTGCTCCCATTACATTCATCCTTTCTTTCTCCAAGTCACAGAGGATCACTGCATGCCTGCACAGCCCCCATCATTTTCTACTGCCCACATTTCCTTCCAAACATAGGGCTCTGTTCTGCTGCGTCACTGATAGAAACTTCCAGTGTTCCTCCCTCACCTCTTTTTAGATGTAAAAGGCTCATTAATACATTCTACATAAAGATCTGTACCTACAATAATATTGCTGTGCTGCTCAGCAAAGATTGATGCTTACGGGGGAGTGGTGCCATATTGTCGAAGGTTTATTACTCTTATGAAATCTGCTCCAGAGAATTAGAAACGTATAGACAACTAGCAACTTTCCAAATAAGTGAAAAAAGTGCATTTTGTGATTCACCATCTTTGCCTTTTTTTGTTCTTATTGTTATTATCATCTCTGTTTGCTCATTTGCAGGGTGTCACTATCACAAAAATTTGCCAGGTTCTCTCACATTTATCTTGTATGTTGCCCTTTATTGCTCAGCTGTTTTAAGGCACAACAATGAGACAGCTCTCTAAAAAGTGGTACTTTTTAAATTGCTTTCTGCTCAGAAGCAGGGGGTAGGTCCTGTACCTGTTGGCACAACTGCTGAATCAAAGCCTGCCAGCTACAGAGCCATCTCCAAAACTCTCATCCTCTATCAAAGCATCACGTGTTTGTGTAAAAGCACTGCAGAGGTTTGCATCATTACCCAGAAACAATTGTCAATAAAATAGCATTAGAAACAAATCAAAGCACCAATAAAAGACATTTGTTTCCAGATGAGGTCTGTGTGCCAATTAAAATACTTCAAGATCTATGTAAGAAGAGATCACTTGACCATTCAAGGAAGAAAACCAGGACAGAGGGGGAAAAAGAAAGAGGGAGCATCAAGGGAAAACTGATCTCTGCATGGGATTGCTGTTCAGAGAACCAATTTGTGTTGATGAGTTGGACATTTAAGAGCTGATAGCATGTTGTGCTGTCTAATATGACATTGGTGGCTATGGGATTTCTACGGCAGCAACTTTATTCACTAAGATCCRAGTACCAGATAATGAACTGCACAGATAGGTAACATTGCTCTGTGTCAGYGTTAGAGGCAGCAGGTTGTCAGCTGAGTTTTCTGTGTTCCAAGACTAAAGGCTGGGAAGGAACTGAGTTGGTTGGTTCTGTCAGGAACCTTCTACAGACTATATATTCTTCTGGCAGATGCTGGGGCTCACAGAGCACCCAAGCTCTCATGGGCTTTTTTTCTGAAATATTTTGGCCTGTTAAGGCATGATGAGTGATGTGCTAGGAGTCCCTGCTCCTGCTCCCCGGGAAGCTGTTGGAGCAAGTATCTGCTTATCTCCACTGTGCGGTGCCAGGGGAGTGCCCATACCTCCCACTGTCCCCATAAAACCTCTCTGTGCTGTTCCAGTAAAAAGGGCTGGGCTTGGAGCTGCTTCTTGTGAGGCACAGGCTTCCTCACAACTGCTTACTTTAAGCACACCCAAAAAAAAAAAAAAAAAAAAAAAAAAAAATCACATGAAGGAGATGAAGGTGCTGTATCTTCCAGATGCCTTTTTTTTCTTTTGATTACTTTCCTGCCCCCTCATCACTATTTTCTTGGGTTTTGTTTATTTCACAGAGTTTGCTTACCTCTAATGGCTAAGCCAGAGGGAAAAACACATAATCTTGCTAAATCATTTCAATCTATCTATCTGCCTCCTACTCTTATGGTGTACAGCTAGCATTTCAGATCACAAAAAAGGCTGAGAAAGTGTAACCAATAATGCCAATTTCAGGAGAAGAAAGCTTCAAGAAATAAAACCCAAACCCCAGCACATCAGGATGAAATAATTGAGCCATCTAATTGCCTACACTGAATAAACTGTGAAGCAGTACCGGTGGTGATAATTTCTGAAAGATTTAGTTTTAAAATATTAGTAATACAGATAAGGGATTAATGCTAATACTGTAGGTGACTAATCTTGACTGTGCCTTTTTTAACAACAGCGTTGCTACCACCATCATAAAGGAAATTAGCAGTAATAATTAGATCAAATCCTTTATGTCAGTAATCCCACTTGAAGATATTTTCAGAAGGTTGGAGGTTTAAGGCAATTTCCTATGTGTGTCCAAGACTCATTAATTAATATTGATAGTTAATATATTCCAGGCTTTCATTTCTTGGTTATACTCAGAGCTGTGCCCAACTAACTCATTTGACACAATAGTTTAGTCACACCAGAAAATAACTCTCCATTCAGCATCAAAAATTATCAAGCAACAAATCAGAGACCTATAAAATTGTCTCACATATCAGAGAATTGGGTTTCTCTGTATCTAAGCAATTTATGTCGTCTTTCTTCCTTCCCATGGAATTACCCTTAAAACCCTGCATTTAAAGTAAAATTAATCTCATGTTGTGACAATATTTTCCCCAACGATTGATACTGCTTATGTCATTAAGATTTCTTCCCTAAAGATCAATCTCTACATTCCTGAAAGTAAATATGGTGTCATTACTTTCTTTTTAATAATTTTAAACAGCTTTGTGCATAGAAGGGAAGAGGGAAGAAGGTAGGGAGGGAGAAAATATTCCAGATTCACAACACACAAAAACCTCACCCCAAACAAATAAAAGTACGTGACTTAAAAACTTCACAACTATTGAAGTCAGTTGTATGATTTTGAGGGTCTAAACAACTATTCTGCCATGGTCCTGGTTGACAGTATTGAGCAAGGTCTCCCCCCCATGAGGAGCAAAAGCAGAAGATAGAGTCAGACTTTGCTGGTAGCAAACCCTGCCAGATTTGGAAATGTGTACAAACCATTTTGAACACTTTGGCTCATGTGTGTACATCTGCCTCCATAGCATTCCTCTAACAGGCACCCACTGAAGATAATGTGAAGGGAATCAGAATATGCAACAGGCAGTGCACCTGTATCAGCTGTCCCTGTGTTTGGAAGAGCTTTGMACAGCCTGACTCCCACTGTGCTGAGAGCCCTTCATGTTTTTATTCCTAGCGGTTGAAGATCCATGAACAAGCTCTCCCCGCACTGTACCCTTAGCTCCTTATTTCTGGGCACCTCAGTAAGGCTACACTAAACCACAAAAATCAAAGAAAAGAAATTATTGTTTGGTTAAGGTTAAATCCCAGTTTGCCCATCTCAAACCTCCTGCCGAGGTGCTGTACAAACTAAGATGAGGAAAATACTTCAAGGTGCTTGGAAAGAAACCGTGCCACAAAAACTACCTTTGAGAGCTGAGGTTTGCTGATCGTTCACCAGTCTCACAAAAACAGGAATGGCCACTTACCTGAAAATAAAAAGAGAAGGAAATATGCATGATTATTCATGTTTTTAAAGAAAATTGCACTTTGTACAAAATGAGGAAAAATAAAATGATTGTGGTGCGCTGGCAGACTGGGTGTGCGATGCTCAGGGCTGTGAAAGCAGGGAATCAGCCTGAACATACAATGGCAGAACTGTAGGATAAAGCCAGGACTGAAATAGGGAAGGATAAGATTGGAAACAATTAGGGTACATTTGTAAACCTGTAGCAGAATATGAAGACCTTTTTCTGCCTGCAAAGAAAATCACAAATAAAGGCAGCAGTCACATTCTCTGAGGTTTCCTTCCTATTTTTTGCCTTTCTCCCATTTCTGCTGTGAAAATTTTCTTCCAGTGTACAGGTTGAATGTGTCTCTTTCTGCAGATTGAATAATTCCATCTTTGCAATAAATGTTAATTTCAGTGAAACAATTTCTGAATCTTTCCATGATATTCTTCTCCTGCCCCCTCCCCACCAGAAAAACCAAACAAAATCTGAGGAACCTGCAAACAAATTCCTTTCTCTGCAACTTGTGTACAGTCCTATTAGCAGCAACACAGCAGGCCATTGATTGGGGAGGGAAAAAAAGGCTTTGTTTATGGCAATGGATTTTAATACTCCTGGTGATAGTTTATTTCATTGGAATTTTTGCAGACTTGGCTATTACACTGATGGAAACCCTCAGAATGGACTGATTTTAAAAGGGGTGGGGTGAAAACAAGTGGCAGTGCTTATTTTTTGAAAAATATTGTTATTAAATAATTTGAAACACATTGATAAAATGTGTCTGAGAGTTATGCTGCTGTAATTTATAATACAAATTACATTGCTATTGACAAATGGCAATTTAATCCAGTGACTAACTTCACCAATGTGAATTCCTCTGCTGTTTTTCTTTCTTTTTTTTTTTTTTTAAAGACATAATATATAGCATATGAAGCAGGATACGTGCTGGGATAACCAGATGCTGTGCTGTGGCTGGCCTCAGACTTATTTTCTGCCTAATCTCCCCAAAGGATACACAACTGAGAGTAACCTAACCAACTCCCTTATCATCTTTAAGCATGGATCAACCCTGGGAAGTATCCACAGGGAATTCATTCTGCATAAATACTTGGTTTCAAGTTAAGCAATGTCTTTTGCATACCTGAACTCACCCTGTGTACTCCCATCCCAAGAAAATCCCCATAGGAGACAAAACCCAACACGAATTCTCAACTCTCTTGAAATTAATTCACCTAGATGATTTAAAATAGAAATGAGATCATGATCTTGTCCTTGACATATCCTTAAGGAACAAACAAAGGACTGAAGGATCGAGCCACCCACTGTGCTGTCTATCCTTTTGCAAATACATCCCGAGACAGATGTACCCATCGACTTAGAGATGCCAAGCCCTTTGCAGCAACACTGCAGAGCTCCCAGCTGTAATGGGATACCAGGAAATCAGATCATCCTACGTTTAAACTGATTTCTATCACTGATACTCTTTGCTAGTACAGAAGTAGCATTAAATGCAATAACATGCTGCTGCATGGTCACTTAATTCTAGAAGTAAATTCAATATTTGCTGGCATCCCCTATCCAAAGATACAAAGTGTACACATGTATTGGAGCTGTTAGTTAGAATTACGTTTGCAATGCCTCCTGGGGAAAACCAGAGCAGCTTAGGCATCTGTCTGGGAAGAAAGGGTTGTCATTCTCACCCTGTGCAAAACTGTTTACAAATTGTTCTGTCACTTGCTTTTTACTGCAATTATGGCCCAGTCACTGTCTTGGACATGTGTGGGTTTTGCTACAAGAAATAAGAGAGGCCTATTCCCATTGCTTGCAATATTTTCAAAGGAGCGGCGGTAGAACAATGGAAACAAACACAAGGTCTTTGTGACACCACTTGCATGTAGTTAGGAGCAGGTAAGGAACAATGCCAATGTTCTTCTGATGCATCCAGTGGAAAAAGATTTCTTAGGAAAGCTGTCTCCCAAGTAGTCTATCCAGAGATCCATTAAGAACTCTGAAATTCTTCCTTTAAGATACAATTTTATCAGTTTATTTTGGGGCCTCTTTTTCTGGCTGAAGGAAGTATGAACAGGGAAATACGAATATGAAAAATACAGGAGACATATGAATTTGTTTTTAGACCTCTAAATGGGTTCAGCCGAAGGACAGGATAAGTGTTGATAGAGATTGTCTGACAGGTGTATCTTAAAAGTCAGACCTGAATGACAGAATATCTGGGAGTTGGGTTCAGGGTTTGCATTGGCTCATTTTGTGCCCTAGCTAAGCTTGTGCTCTGTCCTGTTAGGTGATACTCATCAGGACAGTTCCACCATTTAAGTCTGTTAAGACGTTCCAAGAGATGAAAGGTATTATTTTCTATCACACAGGATGACCAATTGTCAAAACTTCACTGCTGTAACTAGACACAAATGTGACAAAATCCACCTTATGACTCAAAGTGAGGACACAGACTTTCGTTGCATTTGTTGTGAGAAGGATCTCCCTCAATTTCTCCTAAGGAAGCTGTTCCACTTCAGTTAAACAAATATTACTTGCCCAGAGCAAGACTAAGTGTAACTCTATTGTAATTAAGGCTTCCAGTTCTGGTTTCAAGGAAATGAGCAGGATTTTACATCTTCAGTTACTCTCCCCACTCCTGTAATGAAAGTTTCCTTAATTCAATTCAAGCTTGCAAACATCTGCAGGGTAGGTGACACGAATAACACTGCGCTCTGCCGCAAACACACATCAAAAATACTTCCTCCAGCTCTTGTTCCAACACCATCTGTGGGAGAAACTTGACTGAGTTCATTGTGCCTTTACAGAAATACCAGTGGCTGAGCATGATGGTGGCTGAGAGTGACACAGACTGGACCTCAACACCCCTTCTGCCAAGGCCAGGCTCTCCCTGAGGCTTTCTCTCCACAAGCTGACCTATCCTTTCCCTTGCTTAGCTGGAGAATCTTGATGAGAAGAATGCCCGYGGTGGGATGGCTGCAAATGTAATGCAATCAGAAGATAATGACTTCAGAAGGAGAGGGGAGGGAGGGGATAATCAGCAGAGGCAGATGAACTCCCAAGATATAAAAAAAAAGACTGTTTTCATGCAGATGTCCCTAGTAACGAAGAATGAGAGAAGAGGAATACTGAGAAAGAGGTGAAATGGAAGCTGATTTGTTTCTAAATAGCACTATTTCAGAGTTTTCTATGGAGTATAAGTTGCCTCTTAAACTAGGAGTGTCTGAAAATACCCCAGACAAATTCAGACCTCTCAGCCTTCTCTCTCTCTCTCTCTATTATACCCATATCCATACCACAATTTAGAGTTAGCTTTGGTGGGAATTGGGGATGGGAATATAAAATATGCAGGGAACATCCCTRTCTCCCTTCAGGCTCAGGTTGAGCTAGGTGTCTATGAAAATATTATGCAAATGTGACAATGTTTTCTTTGGGCAAGCCATTTAACTGGAGCTTTCAACACCTCAGAAGCCTGGAGACAAAGGGTGCAGGTAATGATAAATGCAATTTATTTACAATGAGCATAAAAGAGAAGGTGTAGGCRGCTGCTCCTACAGGTGATCTCTCCCCTGCTCATCTTACACACTCAGTCACAGACTTCAGCCCTTTCCTCATGATGCCTACACATTTCCTGGGGTGAGAGGTTTCCAGGGATCTTTCTGCTCAGACAACGGTCTCTCCCTGTTCAGATTCTGCATTTTATATTCAGGTATGTGACTTCCACAGGCAGGAAGCTTTAACTTCAACGACCAAAACAGTAAATGACCTGGCCTTGGCAAGCCTCGCACAAATTCTGACCCAGGATTCAGACCTGGAAGAACCTGTGAAGATTTTCAGTCCCTTTGAGGAGAAACTAGATATAGATACAGTAATACATCAGTCTCCTACAAATCCTCCCTAGCCTAATTGTATCAATACTTAATAGCAACAGCTCTGAGCAGTGCACATGCACTGCTGGATGTGCAGCTACTGAAGCTAATAACAGACCGCTGGGTACCACAGGGGGCTGCTGTGCAAAAAAACAGAGCCAAAGAGCCTTCCAGTGCACATTGCTAGAGCCCATGTTGTGGTTGATAAAATCAGGAGCCTTGACTCCTCAGGTGGTTCTGTACCTCTCCTTTCATCCCTCCATATATTTAAGTGTAGGTGTTGGTGTTAGCATCAGCATCCTGAACAATTCCACCACGCATCCAGATGCTCTGCCTCCTTTCATTCCCTCAGCAGATGAATTCTCCTTTGCCTGCACTAAATGCCTGCTCTGTTAGAGAGTGCTGCCACACTTGCATCAGCAAATTAAGTTGGGATGGCTGAGGGCATTATGGCCTGCAGCTCTCCATCAAACCTCTCTCCCAGAGATTGCAGATTCCACATAAGGGACAACCAAACAGCTCCTGGGTCAGCTGCTGCACTTTACGGCTCACTCGATTAGCATGAATCAAATTGATGTCAGCTTACTTTACCAGGCTGGCTGTAAAACTGTTCTAGGGAAGGGGCTGCTTCATGAGCCATTCAGCTGTCCCTGCTGTGGGGTGGCAACATCTGGCAGAAGCTCGACGCTGAAACCACTTGCCCCCCACAAACTTCATTAGTTGCTGAGCGAATGCAAAAAAATACACAGCCTGTTCCATCCCAGAAATAGCTGCTGTACGGGAAGAACCGCAGGTGAGGTGACCTCTATACAACCAGGCTTCCAAAGGATGATCAAAYATAGGAAAGGTGTAATGAAGTAAGTTATTCTTTATTATTATTACTCCCGAGATCAAATACTCTCTTAAAAAAAMCAATCCTTTTTAATTTGCTCTAAGTAAAACCATTGCTTATGACAGTGACATTACTAACTGTGTAACAATTTTATGCTAGTAAAAATGGCTTCAACTCTAAAGTAGGCCTAATAAAGAGTTAATAAGTCACTTGGTCTCAAAACCAAATTATTTACTTAAAATTATAGTTTGCTGAAAAATCTCGCATTACTTTTTATTAATGCCACATAAAGTAATTGTGTAATTAGAAATTAGCTTACAAGGTGACACAATTCACTTGACAATGATGCACAGGATTCATATGCCACTTAGCACCCCCAAAAGATCCCAAAATACTGTGTTAAAAAAAAGTGCCAGCATCCAAGTGTTGCTACATTCACCTCAGTATTTCAGCCAGCTCTGGGCTGGAGTGGTTGAGCACTTCTTATAGTATATCAGCACCCTGCAGGAATTTAGGAAGCAGCCTGAAGAACACAAGGGGTGAGGCAAAATAATATCATTCTTCAGAAATATGGTTGGGACACAGGGGTTCGTGTTGTTTCATTCACAATAAATTTCTATGGGATTGTCCGCGGCTGAAGAGTATCATTACTTGCAGCCCAGGCTGTGCCAGCAATGTGACCTCCCCTCCCAACCCAGCCCACCTCCAGCACTGCTCAGGGCAGGGTTTTGGCCCCTGGATTTCTTTGTGGAGTTCCTTACTGCAGTGTGGGGTTCCTGAGAAAGGATATGTTTGACTGACTACACTCAATCTCATCTCGTTTACAGAGCCCGATTAAATTAGAATCAGCAATAATGAAATTAGAAGTAAGAAAGTTATGACTCTCATGGAGGGTGCACTTCCATCCTGGTACTGTGCAGGGAAAGTGCAAGCATGAAAAAAGTACTCCTATAGGCTTTGGAGCCTCTTTCTTCCCTTTTACCTTGTAGTGCTTGAAGTGCACATATTGTAGTTTATTAAGTCTCTGTGATAAGTAAATTAAAAAACTCTATTTTGGCTTCATCTTACAGAGGAGAGAGATACACAAAAATCAGTAAGCGTGGGACAGAACAGGCAAAACCACCTCATCCTTGTGTGCATTTTAACCAGTAGCTCATCTATCACGCTTGGAAATAGGAAAATTTASAGTGCATTAAAATCTTCCTTGGGACAGAGCGCATCTTCAAAAGGAAACAAAACAGCCAGATCACTGAACTCCACCCTGGACAAGTCATGCCCCACGGTGAAGAAGCTGGTGTTGAGATTTGGCTGGAAGTATCTGCGTCTGCATTGCTGGAGGAGAGAGCGGGAAGTAGTGTCTGGTGGATTCTAGTAAAAAGAACTCATGCTGCAAATGATGCCCCTGCCTGTGTTTGAAGGATCACATCCTTTAGGTCATGCGTAAACCACATCTGTAAGAAAGTGGGAAGAAGGCTGCAATGGCTTGACAAAACTAGATAAATAAATGATTTGCAAGAACTTAGCCCTGAGACAAGCAATAAACTGAACAGACTTACAGCTGCAAACAATTCCACAATACTTTAGGGATTTTTTAAAAGATCCTTTCCGTCCCTTTTTAAAGTCACAAAATTAAAGAAACAAATGTATGCCCTCAAATACTTCTGCTCACAAACCAGAAGCAGATTATGCAAGTTAAAATTGGTCCAGTTTGAAATTCATTTGTCTATGGTTTCCCTCAGAAGTTTTAAATGCACTGTTTAAATGCAAGAGCCTCCCAGCGAGGTGTATGTTGTAAAAGCTTCAGCAGTTTGGATGCGACTCCTGAGTCACCTGCCATGTTTGTTCCCTCACTTGCCTGAATGAATCTTGAACTCCTCAAAGCAAATTTTGAGTGCAGATATTGCCAAATGTGAATTCAAAATTTGTTTTCAGTGAGCTTTACCTGAAACCCACTCTTTCTATAAACCTTCCTCATCATAAATGTGCTCACTGGAATAATCACGGGATATGGATGCCAAGAGAGTGTCAATGCAATCAAGACAAATTGGGGAAAGAATTGAGAAAGCTACTTGACAGCACTCATCCAGCTTGGATGAAGACTACTTAAACATTCCCCCTGCTTTCCTGCACCACAGGAGGTCGTTTGACACCAGAGTGCTTGTGCTCTGCCTCACACAGCGCCGGGCCCCCCACGCCTCCACCGCCCACCGCGCGGGGCTCAGCTACCTGAACTAAAACATCTGCTGGCTGGCTGCAGCTGGAGGCTTTTATCACAGCTGCACACCAGCCATGACAGACGGGTGTGGTGCACATTTACCTAAAATGTTACATCTTTCCACTGTCATCTCAACCGGGGAGTTCAACTCCCCAGTTCCACCCCACAATGGCATCAACCACGGGTCATCAGGGCAGATCAAACACAGGAAGCCTTTAAGAAGAGTTGAAAATTGTAATAAAGGCATTATCATGAATCAGCTTGGGATTGATTACACACTGTGTCGTCTTGGGATAGCTCAGCCTCTGGGCCACAGACTGCCAAAATGAGAAATAYGGACTAAAAAAACCTAAAAAAGGTTTTAAGCTGAATATGGTTATGAAAGAAAGCAAATGATACAACTGCCAAATCCAGCAAGGGCTTCAAAACAGACACCTAGGGCATTTTAAATCTTATATAAGATGTCCTCAGGCACTTGACAGATCTTTTACTGTACTTGTGAGCAAACTAGGTTACAATGTCAAGTCCTTCTCTTGAAAGTCTGTCTTCTGTTCATTATTTTACCACCCTAGACACTTCCCTTATCACGAACACTGTGATGTCACTGCTGACATTTTGGATCTTAGAGGAACCCAGCATTTCCTTGCCTATTTCTGACTATAGCAGCTGCTAGTTATTTAGCAGCATCATTTTAAAATTTTCTGGAAGAAACTGACTGTTGCATCTGGCATGGTGTAAAAGACCAATTGGTAAGTAACTATCAAAATACTCAAGATGACTGCAACCAAAGCTTCTGTGCACAAAACCTACAACACTGAGCCATCAACATAAGAATGTAGCCAAACAGGTCCAGTATGGTAGGGCAAAGGATTACTATGGTCATCATGCCTACAGCAACAAGACCTCGTGGTCATTCCCTATGGGAGGAGCAGCAGTGGCAGAAGCCATGCTCAGCATCTGCTTGCTTGCTTGTTTCAATTCAATGCGAAGGTTGCAATAAATACAATTTATTTAACAATGAGCTATATTGTAAACTCTACTGCTACAGCAGAAGATTAAAAGTAGAGTTGGTTGAACATTTTCAACCAACTATTTTCTRGTCAAAATGTGATTTTTAGTGGAAGGCAAAACATTTCAAGTCTAGGGAAGACTACCTGAGGGGTGTCAGAGAGACCCAAATCAAGTACTCAACATTTTCATTCCAAAAGCAGAGCAGACATTTTAACACAACCGTGCTTCATTAGAATGCTTGAAGAGTTTTGGGTGTAATCCAACATGGATCAAAAACAAAATTCAGAAACTTGGAAGTTGTTGTGATACAGAATTATCATTCTCCAGCCTGCCTGAGTTTTGAAAAGGTTGGGGAAGGGGAGGTGGGGGAGGGTAGTTGTTAGTTTTTAAGATCAGCATTAGAAATGGAGTGATGCCAGAGCAARGAGATTCAAAATTCAAATGTGACAAAGTTCAGAGGTGCGTGGGTTTAAGTTTGTAGTTTRGGCTGTTAAAGAGATAACACACAGGCTTGAAGCCACTTCTAAAATTATCCCTAAAAATCAGAATGTCTCCTTCAGAGACGGGGTCCAAGTGTGATCTTTGCTGACAACAGCTCTGAATCCAGCTACTTAGGGACCATCTCTGTGGATTCCCAGATATGCTGATGAGCTGGCAGTTGACAATGTGTGTGTCAGGGATAATATTTTGTCATATGTATCAACGATGACATTTAATTTCTGCATGAAATTTCTGCATTTATTTTCTGGATGAAAACTGTCCAGTCCCCTAAAGAAATAAAATGTGTGTTAAAAGCRAGAGACTGTTTGGTCTTCCCTTTGTGGAATTTCAAGCCTCTGACTTGCAAATCCTGTTCAACTATCATCTTTGAACCACATCACTAGCCTTCTGTTTGCGCAGAGTCTTATGCTAAGTTGACAGATTCCAGTGGCCCAAATAGGCTGCCTTCTCACTGAGGGCACTGCCTTAATGGTACAAGGAATGAGCATTAGATCTTTGAATTAAGTGGGTTCACATTTAGAGAGAGGCTCTCAAGTCCTGAAGAAGATGTACAACGCTGCCAGGAGGAAAGGTACATGCACTGATCTGATTTCCTGTTCCCAGCTCCCAACACTTGTCTAAGGATCACCCATTTTGCAGCTGGTTTCACATTTAAGTATAGAAACATGCCCTTTAATACTCAGCTGTATAGGGTTTGTTTGGGCAGTGTTTGTAGCAGGGGACTACAGGGGGGGCTTCCGTGAGAAGCTGCCAGAACCTCCCCCATGTCCAATGGGACCAATGCCAGCTGGCTCCAAAACAAATTCGCTGCTGGTCAAGGTCCAGCCCATCAGTGATGGCAGCAGCACCTCTGGGACAACATATTTGAGAAGAGAGGGGAAAATCTGCACAGCAGCAATTGCAGTCAGAGAAAGGAGTGAGAATATGTGAGAGGAACAACCATGCAGACACCAAGGTCAGTGGAGAAGGAGGGGAAGGAGGTTCCCCTGCAGCCCGTGGTACAGCCCATGGTGAGGCAGCTGTGCTCCTGCAGCTCATGGAGTCCACMGTGGAGCGGAGATCCACCTGCAGCCCATGGAGGATCCCACGTACTTCATCTGATCCATCATTTACTTTTACATCTTCAATTAGAGACTCTCTTCTCAGCAGCACCGGGGCACAGATGCTTCCTACTCTTACTTTTCTGGTAACAGTGACCAATTATGTCTGCGTAAACAAATTCTTTCTTGAAATGGTTCTATTCCCAGTTGTTGAAACATCATCTCTTTTGCTTGGCTGGCTTTTTTGTTTTTCTCAATCAACATTCATTGAGAGGGATAAGGAGAAGGGCAGCACTGAGACAGAGGAAGACAGATGCAAAGAAATTTCTGATCCATCTTAACAATGTTGTTTGCCTCTGTTTGCTTGACATATGTAACAATGTCTGTACAACACAGCTCTACGACAGAAATATGATGGCAGRAGAGAAATGCAGGGATTAAGCAAAGCATTCCAAGAGAGATGAGGTTTGGTAGATTCGTGTGCTTTAAGGTCAGAATAGAGGTTTAAACAATCTCTCCTGGCCTTCTATATGTCACAGGGCTTTCATCTTCACCCAGCCATCCTTGTGCTCAGCTCAGTGAATTTCCCCTAGCTAATTTATCTTGTTTTTTTAGCAAGGTATCCAGTCTTGAGTTGAAGGTGATGAAGAGTTAGCATGTCCTAAGGGAGTTTGTTTCACTGTTTGATCACCTTCACTGTTGAAAGGCTGGGCCTAATTTGAATTTGTCTGACATCAATTTCTGTGTCTTGGTCCTTGCTATGCCTTTCTCCACTAGATTAAAACATTCTAGTAGCACCCATATTATTTTTTTTTTCCTAAATGAAGAAAATTATGCTGTATAGTGATCAAGTCCCCCCCCCAGTTTTTTCAGATAAATTAGAATGATCTTGAAGTCTCGTGGCAAGTCATTTTCTGCAACCATCAAAGTCATGTTGCAGACTTTTTCTGTATCCAATGCTGCAACATGCTGTGACAATGTAGATACCAGAAAAACACAATATTTCTGAACTGGACCCAACAATGCCATATGAGAGAGAAAACCAGTTAACATTACATTTTATTACTGCTGTGTTCATACATCTATGGCCTTTAAGCCCCTTTTTACTGTTGCACCACTTGGAAATCTGAGCTCCACTTGCACAATACCTTATTCTTCCTTTCAGATGCAATCCTGCCATCTGAAAGCAAGATCTGCTGCTCTTTCTCCTTAAATACCCAAAATCATTTCGGTTGTGCTACGTATCTTTGTATAAAGGGATGCAGCCTTTCGGAGCAACCCATGCATTAGATTTTTACTGTCGTTATTTTTTGTATTCTTCTACTAATCTTTGTGTCATCCACCCTTTTTATCAGTGTATTTACTCCCAGATCATCGATGAAAACACTGAATAAAATGGGGCTTTGTACTTATTTCTCAGAAGTCAGTCTGGAACACTCTCATTTGTTGATTATTCCCCATTGACAAGTGCTTTTTGAGGCCTATCATTTAGTTTTCTCTCAACTCATTTAATCTCCATTTTATTGTTATTTCATAGTGTTAACTTTTTATCAGAACACCATGAGGTATTACAGCATGCCAGGAAAGTCCAAATATGAAGGCATCTTTATGAATTAGACTTGTAATTCCACAAGGGGAAAAAAAAAAAAAAAAAAGCAGATTTGTTTGAAAAGCCTATTTTCCTTAAATCTGTGTTGACTAGTGCTAATGACATTCTTACCGTCTTATTCTTTAGCTGCTGGATTCTCTACAAAATTTGCATTCTTTAATTCTGGAATGGTTTCAAAATAACTGCACTACTGTCACTCAAGTCATCCTGGTTGTTTAGTCTTGAATCCAGCACAACATTAACATTCATATAAAACTTCTGTTACTCTTCCACCAAGGTTTGAAGTTAAGATCTGTGAGCCGGAGACCCCCTCAATCAACCCTTGTGAGCTCTTTGACATGAACTGCCAGAGACTATTGATTTCAAATGTCTAACCTAAATGAGCATTGCTTAATATCCATTGCAGTTATTAGCAAGCTCAAAAAGACCTTGCCATCCTCATAGTGGAGGAACAGTTACCCTGTTCCAGCCTAAACTCCCTGCAACAGGTTCCTAAAAACTCTCCTAGATTTGGGACTTCACTCTACCAACTTCTCTTCCCACCTTGGAAACACTCCAGTAACTTCCCATCACACCTTGGAAATGCCCCATATGGAACATCTAGAAAGAAGCTGGCATTACATGAACATGATGCAAGTTTTTTCGCACTTCATCAAAAGACATGCAAATGAATGCATTGCTGAGCTGGGATCCGGTAGCAACAGTGCAATGTGGGCAAAAAGGAAGCCTCCCTCTGAAATGCTAAAGTGCTTTTTCCATCACAGCAGACTGTACCACGAGCCTGGCCAGCCATTCCTCTGACCTATAACCTGTGCATTATCCCCCATTCACACATCTTTCTGGGTACTCACGTTTGGACTTTGTATAAATGTCATAGACTTTTGCTAGAAACTATGCCTAAGGCATGAACTACTGATCCCTTTTCACTACAGCCAGAACGGCTGCCCAGGCATACATCAGCCTACCCTTTCATTACTACAACATCCTTTTCCTGGCCTTAACATTGCAAACTTGCCTGGCTCGAATCAGTGCAGAAAGACAAAGGTCACATTCCCTTCCTGTCATTTGGAGCATGTTGTACCTTTCTCTAAATGTTTCTTTTGGTTTCCCCTCCCATACTTCATGAAACACAAGCTGGTTGTCTTCACTGTCAAGATYTTTATAGCTTACCCTCCTCTGAGCATCATCTCTGGACACCTAGTGAAAGGTCAGCTCCCATGTCTGACGGACAGTGTTGCCAGACACCATCAGATCTGAAACGTTTTCAACAGCACCTTTGAGCTTTCTCTGCTAAACTTTTGCAAARCTCCTTCACTGCCTTCCTTAAAACTCTCTTTATATTAAAACTGTAATGCTCACAAATGAATAATGATGACAGCTAGTCCTCAGGTCCTCAGGCATCTCTGTCTCTCAGGCTGAGCAACAATATTACCTCTCTTTTTTTCTGTTCACCCACTCATCTCTTCATCTGARTCTGCCTTTGTCTCTTGCTTTATATTTCATTAAAATACATAACCTGGGCTTTATTTTTTTAGAAATTATAATAATAAGACTTTCAGACAATGTTCAACACTTATATCTTTCCTAACACCTCATCTGCTTTGCATGCATTCAGATAGGCATGTTGGGGAGTAATGTTG
Source organism: Amblyornis subalaris (assembly GCA_018881555.1). Taxonomy (NCBI): domain Eukaryota; kingdom Metazoa; phylum Chordata; class Aves; order Passeriformes; family Ptilonorhynchidae; genus Amblyornis; species Amblyornis subalaris. The sequence continues at coordinate 1,614,557 of JACAXG010000058.1, forward strand.
TCAGGTGGGATTGGCGCAGGTGTCAGGGTGCAACTATATTCCTTAAGTTAAACAGTGCCTGGAGGTGGTCCTGGAAATGGAAAAATAATCAGCTGTACTGCTAAACAGTCTAGCATGGCCCCAGCACCCCATGGGCACAGCTATTCTGGGCCAGCTGTCCTCAGTACACAGGAATATTTCTTAATACATTTAGTTTATTTCTCCATCCATATTCCGACAGGATGCCCTCCTCTTAGGCTTTGGCACTTGTMTGTTTCCATGCATGACCCCGGAGTTTTGACTTAACAATAACTGCAAAATGCGAAAAGCACCTTTATACAAAGTACCATTCCAGCCCTATTATTTATKCTCTTGTTCCTTAATGACCAGTCACATTTTAAGTGTTATAATCAAATACTTTATGCCACCAGATTTTAATCAAGCCAGACATGCCAGAGTTATTCTCATCAATGAGTATGTCCTGTGCCTCCTCTTCCCTGCTGACAGTCCTAAGGGAGTGGTGCTCATCAAAGCAAGAGATCATCTTCTCTGTGCATTATTTGCTGTATTAGTTCAGTTTGTTTGGAGCATCCTGAATCTGAATTCATATTGTGGCTGCCACCTCAGCAGTACAGTAACATCCCTGGCCACTCACAGGAACTGTTGGGTACTGAAAGAAACCCAGAGCAATTGTTTGCTGTTCCCGACTTTGGAAGCAGTTACATGCCAACTCCATTGTACACCAGATCTAAATACAACCTCAGGACTACCCTGAATTTTGCTATTTTGTAATGTGCTCTCCAGGCTATTACCTGGGAAGGATATGGCTGGAGATAAATGCATTCTAGATACATTGCACTCTAGATATGTAATAGCCTAGTACATTGGCAGGTGCATGGAACTGGCACTAAACTAATAAAACATCATCCTAGGCCAGTTACTCTAACAATTTAGCTTTAAAAACACCACAGATGAGATGCTATAGGGGAAGGAGGAGCACAGAATCCCAGTGCAATTTGCTGCCACCTCTCAATTTGATTACTGCTGGGGTAAAGTTGTGGGGGCTGAGAGGAGAGAGACAGAAAAACAACAGAGATGTGAGACGTGMTTAAAGCATGGTCTCATCCTATTCACACTGGAAATGCCAAATTTGACTAGTCAAAAACCTCCTTTGATGTGGCAAGAGCCCTCAGCAGGAGCAATTCTGCCATAAAGATGTTTCTGTTGAGACAAATTCCGATCTTAAGATTGCAGGTCAAGGTGAGCCACAGTATCTGACATCTCTAAAGGGCAATTCGTCGTCCCCCCTGCCAGAAACCCTGGAATCGCTAAATGCACAAAGCACACTGACAGCTCCAYCTTGTCTTTTAACTATCACTTGTCTTAAAGCAGCTCTCATGGCCTCAACAGCAAAAAAAAATTCCTCTTTAACAGCCTCAAGCACACAAATAAAGCATAGTTTAGGTTTTGTCTCTCAAAAAGCCCTTTTTTAGAGTTCAGACCTGTGATTCCTTGAAGCAAATGTGCTTTCAAAAAGGAAATCTCTAGTCCAAGATCAACAGGGGAAGGATCAGGAGACTGGAAATAAAATCAGCTCTTAGCCTGAAGAAAGTGCACTCAGTGAAAGAGCCTGACKGGATGTAATATGGGAATGTGAGCATTAATGGTTTTCAAAAGATCATAGTTTCTGGTTTGAATGAAGGACACTTTTGACCTTTGGTATGGATACATCAGCAACCCATTGAGGTTCTCTAGTTAGTCCTTTCCATGGACAGCAGTATCCGATGAATTGGCACTCTGCTTGGTCCTGATCAGCACTCAGGAAGAGAAAAAGACTCCTTCAGAGAATAAGTCCTAGGTTTGGGTATCACTCAAGACAGCTCAGTCAAGGTAAATGGAGGAAGTTCACTGTACTGCTGAAAAATCTCAAACTTCCTTTTGATGCCTTAAGGATTAGCTTTTGGATTTTTCTAACCCTGCACTGCACTAGTGTGTAATTCTGAAATCCATATTATGTGCTTCACCTTCTTGTTAGACAAAACATTCTCTCTAAGCCTGGAAAACAAGGTCACTATCCTAGGCCTAAGTATAAACAAAAGTGAATTGGGAGGGGGTGAATGGGGGAATATTACTTCATTACCTGGACCTGTAATTGGACAATTAACTTCTGATAAGCAAATGTACCAAACCTATATCTGGGGGGGGAAAACTCGTGATCGGGGTCCATCTTGGTCTAGCCTAGCATCGGCAAGGCTCTGTACCAGAGGTGTACCACTCGAAGGCCTTCAATAAATTCATACTTTTATTCACTAACTTTGTTCAGTCTCTGTTTCAGGTACTTCCAATTTTAGGCATCACTTTCAACCAAGAGTGCAAATATTTTTCCTGCAAAGAAAATTTCTGGAAAGACACTATGCCTGACACATAGTGACAGAGTGGGCCCAAGACAGCCACACTGTGAGAAAGGGCCATGCAAATCATATCAGACAATCTGTCAAAGTACCCCAAACCTCACCAGGGGAGCCATGGACTGGTATTCTCATCATATCTTCTATCACTACCCCACCTCAAGTGAAGCAACTGGATTCACTTAATCCCATCCTTACTCCCATGTTGCCTTCAGAGAGTACTGTCCCATGCAACCTTTTCCTAATGCAATCTTTACACAGTTACTCCTACAGTTCACAACACTGAGATGTTGGCATTAACTCCTGCAGCCTGCGTACACCTCTCCTTCTGACTGACAACCACTGTCATCAGCGTAGAAACCCGGGTGGAGAAATCACTATTTATAACAGAGTGTGTGGTTCTTCTTGACATAAAACAATATAGCTAGCTAACAATACATAACTAACAGGGGCTAGGTATGACAGGTTGGGACAATTGTCATGAGAGCTGTCCACAGAAAAAAGAGATGTCAGCCCAGTTTTGCAAACCTGCATCTCTGACAGTCCACACCAGGTGTGGAGAATGTGAAGATGAAGGGAGATTTAGAGAAGTGATCACAGACAGCTGAAGAGAGGAAAAACAAAATCTTGCGATTCCTTTACCTAAGAGCTAACCTCTTCCTCTGTGTAAAACAGAAAAGGCTGAGCTAGTGCTTTTGGGTTTGATTATTTTTTTTTCACCCTTAATTATGCATCATCAGTGACAAGCTCATGTGGAGCTAAAAGCTGGATCTGAGCATGAGGCTAATTTTTGGAGCTATTGGCTGTTCACCACCAGGAATAAAAATGATTCCTTGTCTTCCTAGATTTGGTTTAAGGAACAAAACCTCTTTGTCTCTCCCTCCATATTAGCTGCCTACAGACAGCTCCATTTTCCATTTGTGCATTTAATTATCCCTTCCTATGTGAGCTACTTTACATTTGTGCTTATTGAATCTCAGCTTATTGATTTCAGCTCACTTCTTGAATTCATCATAGTTGGACTCTGGGCTAATCCTATTCTCCAAAGCATTGGCGATTGCTTCCAGCTTTGTGTTGCATATGAATTTGATTAGCATACTCTCCATTCCAGTCTCCGGTGAAAATGTTAATGAAAACATTGAGCAGTATCAGATCTAGAGCACATACACACCGGCCTCCATGCACCACTGCCTAACCTGACTCTAACCTTTAATAATACTCAATACTTCTAGGGTACAGCTGGTCAGCTTACCAACACTTGGCTAAGTGAGTTGCAGCACTTCAATCGAGTTTATATTCTGCAGGAATAACTCAGAAACCTGGATCAAAAGTGGGGGCAGGTCAAGAAAACAGCATTTGAATTGGGAAGGTATAGAAGTTTGACGTTTAATCAGAGTTAGATCTCAAATTTAAGGATACCATAGCAGTCCCTGAAATTTCAGCTTCAAAAAACAAAACCCTGAGAAGGCACACTTATATTTTTGGCAAGTTGACTGCTATCTCAAGCTTAATCTCACTGGTGTGGCTCTTCTCACATACTTTAAAATGATGCCAAAAGGCAAAGTAGGCTGGTTCTAGTGTGAATCTAACTTTCCAGAAATACCAGAATTAAAAGAATTTAGGATTTAAGGGTTAGTTCATGCTCATCTCATTAATAAAATCATTCATTGTGGCCAAAATATATTGGAATGGACATGGACATAATTGCTTTCATATTTTAATTTACCTAAAATGAAACAGAATTTCCCATTTTTATCAGCAAAATTAAGCTGTTTATATCCATGACCATTTCTTAGCCATAAAGCTTAGAGGTTTTGTCTTTTCCTTCGAGGGGTGGGGGTGGGGKGTGTGTGTGTGAAGACTCCACATTATTTTGCATCTTAGTTCCCTCCACACGTGGGTTGGTTATTGAGCCAGGCACTCACCAGTGTTGAAGTTTAATATACCAGTGCTCAATTCCCACATTCCCTCTTGTTTGCAAGTTTAATTCTGCCACTCATTTCCCTCCTCTCTCTCTCCTGCCTTGGGAGATGATGCATTACAAAGTACTTTACTTTGTCTCCTTCTCTTTTCTAACACAGTAGAACTTCAGCACCCATCAGAAGACCCCCAAACACTAATCCCTGGTAGCAGTAAGGAAGCAAGACACACAGAGGGCAAAATTATTCTGTTTGTGAGATTAATCTCTTTCTGAAAACAACCAGAAGGAAGCCCTGGAAGGACTGACTTATTCCTGACTCAAAAAGATGCATCCAAAGAGTGCAGTTTTGGCCTGTGGAATGTATCAGATGGCACAGTACTTTAAAAAAGTTTCCTAACTCTTTTCCAATCCTGCTYCATATTCCTCATATTTCTGTATTCGTGGCAACTGTTTCTTCCAGAATTGTGTTGATGCAGGACTTCATCACTCTTACTGTACCTCTTACAACAGCCCTTTAGACTATGCAGCAGTGTCCAGGCAAGAACACTGATCATTTATTTCCAAAGCCACATGCACCTAGCCAGGTCATTTTTCATTACCAGCAGTGTGTGTTTGGATCTGTGATACCATAACATGATACTTCATTTCTGAGGGAGGTTCACAAGTGGCTCTAAGTAAGTGTAACTACAGCAACAATGCTATAAAGTTTGTTCTACTTGAGCAGAGTGTCTTTCTGACCTAAAAAGTGAGAAGTTCTCTTCCAGCTTTGAAAAGTTGCCCTGGAAACCAGATGTGGATGATGCCACCAAGTATGATGTATCTCTGCATCATTCGTCCTGTTCTTATCATCCTTTTTGGCAAAGATAGAACTGCAACCTGTTCCTGGCCTTCTCTTATTTGCTCTCACTCCCTGTTGAAAATTCCATATATATTACTTATAAATCTATTACTAAATCTTTAATACAACTATATATAATTAATGAGTAATTATAGAATGTCTGCTAATAAAGAGCACTGCTCAGATATCAACTCGCACTCCTTCTGCAACCTCATATGAAGAAAATCTCTAATTTAGGAAACTATTGACAGTGGCAATGGCCTCTTCAGTCTGCAGAGGGCCAGTGTGGTTAAAGCTGGTTTGCTATCACTGTATTAGAGCAGCAGGAGGCTTTCTCAAACACCACCACATTCAAAAGGCCTGGGCAAAGTCAATTGGTTCCTACTCTTACCTGCAACTGAAGCAAGGGAAAAATGCATTAAGTGCTTGCATAAATTTAATATCCAGAAACAGCATCCAGAATGTCATTCAATCAAAAACTACGGAAGATGTGGTTAGGATCATGTTGAATAGATGGAAGCAGGTGTTAACCTGTACCGGCTCCATTTTCCAAAGGAACAGATGGCTTGGAATAAGCTTGTCCTTTCTCATTTTTCAGTCATCCCATTGACTACTTTGCTCTTCCACTCTGCAACACCCATAAGCCCAGGAGGAAATTCTCCTAGCTGCTACAGAGAGGCTTTTATTGCACTTTCATTTCGGGGACTCTATATGACCCTATTTATAACATACCCATGTTCCGAATAGGGTAGCAATGGAAAGAAAAGCTATTGTCTGAATTGCACAGAGTGGAAATGGAAGCACAGACGGAGATCCTGAAAAGACTTAAATGATGCCTAATGATGGGGGTAATCACAAAGCAGTGTTCTCAAAGGCACATGCCTAACTAATCCTCATTGATTTAACTGAAAGGTGAGCAACCTAATGGATGGGATTTTTAGCATTTCACTGTGTATTTATCTGCATCATGAAATGCCTGAATACCTTTGGAAATCTGGCCCTTGGCCTCTATCCTATTGTAAGAAAGAGAAGTAAGCAACTAGAGAGGTAAATCAAAGGAGTTTGGACTGCTGAGTGTACAAGTCTTTTCTGAAAAACAAGTGTAAACTCTGTCTATATTAAAAATACTCCTGTAAGTAGTTTACCTGGAAATTCCAGGGCTATTAATTGGTCTGCTTGACCGCATCATCCTACTCATGAATTCGTCTTTCTCATTCCCTACAGACTCTTGAGTTGGGTACTATTGGCACTGTTTAGATTACACCTTAATGAGTGCTGGAAGCTTTCTGTTTTCTTAATGAGAATTGAAGTAAAATTGAAAACKACAGGCTTTGTTTAAACAAGAACAGTGTGAATCTGGCATAATTCAAACCAAGCTACAATTGAAATATTGACCTATATAAAAGCCAAGGATGAAGTATGAACATGACTGAAAAGCATTCCAGCGAGATACAACCAGCTTTAACCAAACAGTATCATATAAAAACAGTAGCTACACATTTGCAAATATTATACACTTAGTAGTGCACAGAATTCACCTCTGTCTTACAATAAGCAAAATAAATATCGATTTAAATTTGTAAAAAATAGATGTAAGGAAATCAAGCAATTTCACACAGGTGGAACTGTAGATAACTAAAAATCTAGATGTTTAACTCTTCAGTGATCCTTCCATGAAGAAATGAGCCAGAGAAAGAAAAGGAGAGACAATGAACGGGGACTAATTCATTGTTATGGTATTAAAATAACACTGCCTGGCATCTCATCAGCTGAGCTTGGAAATCTAGGGCTATCCTTCACCATTACTTGGCTTGTGTCCTTGGCTTCTCTTATCCTTTTGTGCTGTTATGAACTCTGCTGGACTGTGTGTCTTCTAGTGGAACAAGCAAGCTGGGGAGATTGAGGGCAGAAAGGCAGAAAGGTACTCTGCAAAACAAAACTTTCCAACATTTAAAAATAAGAGTCTCCCTGCTTGCTCCATTCTCTTGTGCTGTGTGGGCTCCTCACTGTGTGGACTGGTGAGTTTATGCCCTTTCTCTTCTTACAATCGTCTTCAGCCTCCAGGGAAAAGGACACCACTATCTCCATTCACAGCTTCCCATCATACAAATTTTTTTGTAGTTCTCCATTTCCACCTCTCCCAATCCGTTTGCCTCTTCCTGTCACAATCTATCTGTACACCAGCATTATCCACAGGCCTCACAAGGTAACAGAACATAATCACTTTTATGTGCTTGTCTGCCTTAATCTCTGGAAGAGTTCCCTGCAATCACTCTCTGGGGAGTTCATTTGTTAGATCATTCCCCATTTGGATGAGCTGTATTTAATGTTTATACTATGGAAGAGATCACTGGCAGGTGTTTCCAAGTCCTGCTCTAGCTGGTGGAATCTGTGTACATGGTGGAAAGGAGCTGACTGCAACTATTTTGTTGAAAAAAAAAGCAGCATTGCTTTTTCAATAATTTCTTTGTTGCTTTAACATGAAGAGAATAAACTAGGCAGAAGGGGTCAATTTCAAGATTACTCCTCTATAGAGGGAAAGGTTTTAAACAGATCTGTTCTGGCGTCAAGTGACACGASTAATTTTCAGGCTATTGATCTCTTCTCAGCATAATTTCTTTGTGATTATTTTCCCTCTCCATTCTTGCCTCATCACTCCTCCATAAGGACCCTCCAAAGGAGTGGTGATCTATTCCTCTTTTCCATCATATGCACTCCAGTTTACCTTCCATAACTGCAGAAACAATGCTCAGTGAGCAYCAGAGGTTTGGAGACAGACTTAGGGAAGGAATAAAATAAGTTTTTACGTGCACTGTTCATTTTCTACTTTCCCAGCCATAMGTGAAACAACCCTCCCGAATTCATGCTGATAAAACTTTTAGATCCCACTATGAGTGTATTCGATAAAAGCCTGTGACATCAGCTTCACACAGTACCAATCTGTTCTAATCTTTCAGAACAACTGCACTAAACCAGCATCAGCAGTTCCACCCCCACAAATGCTCACAGCAGTACTGCTCTGAAAACGTAGCTGCCCAATGCAGACAGAGCTGCCCGTGGAAAGAAGATCACCAGAAAAGCACAGGCAAGGCAGGAAAAGATGACTGCACAAAGACCTAAAATAACTAAAATAATAACTAATAATAAACTAGAATAATTCCTGTAATAAAAAAATACCTTTAGAACAAGTCCTAAGGCTACACCTTCTATAAGGTCCAATCCCTCCTCACTACAAAGGAGACCAATGAGTTTATTTGTCTGTTCTCATGCTCATCTCACATAAGATGGTCCTGAGAGCCCCCAAATAGAAGACTCCACAAATCACAAGACACCTCTGCCAGTGCTGCACCACCGTCCCAGTGAAAAGCCTTTTCTAATGCCTGAACCTCCCAAGCCACAGCTTGTGGCTGTTGCCAGTGTTTTACTGTCTACTGCTACTTATAACAATTTGATTCTTTCTTAGTAATTATGCTTCAAGTGATATAGGCTTCCAGCTCACCTTTTAACCTTCTCTTTAATACACTAAACAAGCTTAGATCTTTCAATCTATTTTCACAGGACATGTACCATAGGCCACAACCATCTTAGCAGTTGTCTCCACTAGCCCCCCCTCCCCCCTCCCAGTTTCTCCACATACTTCCTGAATTGTTGAGCCTCAAACTCAACACATATTCCCAGGTCACTGAGGGAGATCAAGAGTTCTACAGGAGTCAGCTCTCATCCTGAAGACATCAGACTGGTGTACTGGGCTACAGTAGGAAGAGCGTGCCCAGCACAAGTGTGGACCTCTCCTCTGTAAGATTCTGTGGTTGGTAGGGAACCTTTCCTGATGTCTGAGAGTTTCCTACTATGACGCACTCGTGAGTTCCAGAACACTGGATCTGAAGAACAGTGTCGCTTTGCAAGTAGGTTGCTTTTGTTGGAGGTAAGGATGGGGTTCGAGCAGCCTGAAGCAGAGGAAAGCCTGGAGCTTGGGTTTCCCAAGCATCCATGGGGGATGTTATTTCCATTAGGCCTGTGAGCCAATGGAGAGAAAGCTGTCTTACCTACTCACTTGAGTGATCTGCACTTGAAGTGGATGTTGGAGCAGGCAGTGCAAGGCAGACAGCTCATAGCCATCAGTACAAGAGTGCTGCGTGCAAGCTGTTCCACTGGGAGGTTAAGCAGAGAGGACTCCACATCCTCAATATCAGTAACGAGGGACGGGGAGGTGTTGCAAGTACAAGTTTCTGCTGCTGGCAGCTTGGGGACCTACTTTTCCCTTTATGTGTCCTGTCCACTGGTGGGAAGAAAGATGGCCAGCACTATGTAGTTGCATGTGAAAATAAACACTTTCATGGATTTAGTGCAATGTGATGAATTTGCAGTATGAAGGGCAGGCAAGCCTATTGGATAAGTTAATTTTCTTATAGCCTCCCTACCTCACAAGTTAAGTTGCTGTCAAATAGGAGCCTTTCTCCTTCTGTTGCTCCATAGAAACTCTGAGAGGTGCAGACTGTTTTGAGATTCACACTGTGAACCGTAAAGCAGAATGAATGTACAAGTTGCACATGCTACCGCGTACATTAAAAGCTTCTGATCTCTGCAAGCACATCTGTTTATGAGGGGTGCCTTTCCCTGGAAGAACCATGAAGCCAGAGTGCATTTTGGAAAGCTCTGCCCTAGACAGATGAACCCAGTTCTGCAGACATGGGACAGCATTTGAGAAAATCTCTGGTACTTTTCAGGAAAAGACCAGTCCCAGTTATCCTACAATTCGGTGATCTATAAGCCAAAAAGAAAGTATTGTTTTAAAACAAATACCCCACCCTCCACCCTCATATAGACCCTACTTACACACCTCTACAGTGGCTGGGTATGCTGAGTTCAGGAGAATAGCCTTGAGCCTGTAGAGACAGACAGCCTGAGAAGGACTTCCAGCTTTGGACGGAAGATCAGTCAGAAAGCAGATTTACATCATCTTGGGAACCTGGTACTGCCAATTTCAAGAAGTCACACAAACTTTTAAATTTGCAATGATTAAATAATGCTCCATTCTTTTGTGGGATCGGAGAGTGCTGCATAATTTGACATTTCTCCTCGAGGTAGAATATATTGCCTGGCATCCTCTGCAATGCGAAATGAGTGGGCCACAGACTCACAAGGTTTGGCTAACATCATACCAGTGCCTTTTCATTTATTTTCAGAATGTTCTTTTCTGAAGCATGTCTCATGACAGCATGCACAAAACCTGCCATTACAGGCCCCTGACTTACAGTGGGCTTTTGTTGCAGTCATTTTGTGCTACAAATACACAGAACAGACAGTAAAGAGCAATTCTGCCTGTTGAAGCTGAGGAGGACCAGTGGCACCCTGCCACTGCCCAGATCTGGTATAAAGTCAGTGGTGGTGAATCTAACAGACGGCTCCAGAGTTGACAGTTCTTGGGAAATAACATAGACCAGCTCAGACTTTCCTGCACGCTACTGCATTGCACCCTCAGATATTCCCAAAATCCAAAAGGAACAACCAAGAAAGGATGCTAGGCCAGGAGCCTCCAGAGGATCCCTTCAAACAGAATTTCTATGATTCTGCAAAGTTCATGTTCAAAACCAGGAATGATAAGCAGGAATAGCTAAGCCCCTAGGAGTTTTAGGGTAAAGGCCATAGTATTTCACTTAGCATTTCCTAGAAACTATTTCAGCTGGCTTTCCCCTCTGCATTCTGACTTTCCTGAGTCACATTTCTGTACATTTACCTTTTCCTATATGGCAGAGGAAAAGCATGTGGGCACTTAACTCAAGACTGTGGTATCTCCACCACATAGACAAGTGTGGCCCAAGCCATCCTCTAAACCGAGCCCTTACAGAGCTGTGCGATGAGAAAGATCTTGCCAGATGTACCTCCACAGACAAAATTCTTCTCTGCGGTGGCTCACCAACAATGTCAGGAACAACATAGTTTCCTTTAGTACTGTCTCTTTAAAACACAGAGTCTACATCGCTGCATACACTAAACACCAGGTACCTGGTGCTGCAAAGGGCGCAGATGTTGAAATGATGGTGACAGGGAACCTTCCACCCCAGCAACCTCACTCACCCCGAGTGGAAATGATGGTGCCAGCAGCACTCTGCCAGGTCAGTCACTTGACCGTCACACACAGCTGAAAGGATGAAGAGCAAAGAGGGTGAAGTGGAGTCAAGACACAAAGTTCAAGTCTCATTTTGTTCTTTACCAAAGTTTGGTGGGAAAGAATTGGCCAAGGGCCCATTTTCAGTTCAAAACCTAAATTGCTTTGATAATTAGCAAGTCTATTGGAACATGTGCAGAGCCTAGGCATAAAAGACAAAGCAGATGATAGCATGTCAAGAAATCATATTTGATATAGATTAAAATTACTGAAATATAGGGAATTATGGAAAAATACAATCATTTTGCAATTAAGATTAGGACTAAAAAAAGGATTTGCATTCATTGTAACAAGCAAGACCAGTAACAACTAACAACCACCTATGGAGATGGAGCTATTAACATGCAAATGATCATTATTCTGACCGAGGTATTTCTACAGCAAATGTGGCRTTTATGCAGATTTCAAAGAAGTTTTTTGAAGCAAGGTATGTGTGGATAAAGAGCCAGGAGTGGGAACACTGTTTACTCTGGAAAACGGTTCTGCTTGATACAGAAGAAAACCAAGAAACACAATTACTGAGCTGGGGCTGGAACAGACATGGTGTGGGATTCCAGCAAACCTCCCTGACAACACAATTACAATGGAGAGCGAGCTTTGGGGCCAGAATGTTAATGTAAGAAATGCAAACCTTTATTTAACAACCTAGAGGAGTAAAAAGCAGGGATAAAAGAGAATGTTACTGACTTGAAGGCAGGAAACAGGAAGAGATAGGAATTTTTTGTGGAAATTGTACAAATACCTGAGCTCCTAAAAYGTAACCAAACAGTTTATACCTATAACCACACAAGTACAACTCACAAGGAGAAAGCATTACCTGAAAGTACCCTAAATATGACTTCCTCTGCTATCAACATCCTTTGTGATTACTGCCCTAATTTCAGTGGAGCTTTGACTCCTTCATACTATATAGGTCTTGATAAATTAGTTGAGGTCCATTCTTAACAGACAGGGAACAAGGACCACTGAGCTCAAGTGGGAGGCAAAAGTGAGTAGAGAGCTCATTCAGAATACTCAATGAATGGCAGGCAGCACAAGACTCTCTATCTTGCCAGTGTGTTGTCAAGACCTTGGCAGAGGTCAGTAAAGAAGCAGGAGAGACAAGTATAGCAGCCACCAAAACTGAAGAGGAAGACAGAGACATTACTGTGGGAAAATTCTACCTTGAAATAAGATATAGGAGAATGTTATTCTGCAGAGTATGGCAGTATCTTTGAGAAAAAGACACTGAATTTCACTGAAGCTCCCTTCTACATTCATAGAATTTCAGCTCTGTAAGATTTCAAGCACCAGGGAAAGTGACCACTTTCTAGGAAGCAGGTTTACTGAATTTCTGAAGGTCCTGGAAGTCCCTTTTGTGACTCCAGTAGCAGCACCGTATTTTAAAATTGCATTGTATGGCCTTACCAGAGAGCCTTTAAAAGATACTGTAATGTATGGGTTTGGTCTGTGTGATAGAAATGGGGTGAGGGTGACAGCCAGAAAGTGCAAGAGCTGGGGAAACTACTTCAATTTCCCACTTAGCAGGCTGCACTGCTCTCACAGTCCTACATAATCCAAAAGAAGGGCATTTTAGGAGGACCTGAATTTGCAAATGTCAAATTATAATTCCATATTTTGAAGTGCACAATGAGATTCATTCAGCTCTGTGAAGGGTGTTTCTCAAAAATTGGGAAGGCAAAGCACATCTCTGCAAACAAAAGCCACCCACCTGCTGATGAGACAAAAATAAAATAAACAGGCTCTGTTGGTGGGTCTAAAGTCAACYGTGTCAAAGCCAGTGAATGGACATATTACACTGTTCTTTTTTCACTGGAACTCTGGTTGTTTCATTTGTCTGCTCTAATGTGAACACAGATAAATGTTGGACACCCTGAACACTGTGCTCCCACAGGGAATGTGTAAGAGGTCAGAATGACTGGCACATTAGGGTTTTTTGCTCCACAATGAACATATTGAGCTGTTGTAATAAACCTTTTTTGCCTAATAAGTAGTAACACAGGGTCCAAGTATTTTAAGGTCTTGAAAATCTTCTAGATTCCTGGATTACAGAGTCACAGAATGGGTTATCTTGGAAGTGAACACAGTGGGTCATCTAGTCCAACCTCCCTACACCTACTTCTTACTTTTCTACAGTTGTCAGAAGCATCATACAAACCCTACCAATGGCCAAGGCATAGGGGATCAGTGAATGGTTCATCTGGCCACCATCCATGTTGGTATAARCTTGGATGAAGCAAAGACATGGATCTTCTACTTCCTACTACTTTGTGTATTGGAGAACTGACTGTAAGGGAAACACATGATGTACAGTTTAGAATAATCTGCCCATATGGCATGATTCCACAAATCCAGGAACAAGTTAAGGATAACAAGACAGTGCTTGGCTAACACAGCAATTATTTAATATTTCTTTTTAACTTCAACACTTAGCATGCTGCCTTAAATAATATTTTCTAAGTCAGGAAATTCTGTTATCTTCATTTTATAGATACAGGAAAGAGTAATTTGCAAAGCTGTCATGATCCTTTGATTGCCTCAGTGTAAGTGAGGTACCTGGCTGGAGTGCCCACAGCTTCCTTCTCCTTCAGGCCATGTAACTAAGGCTTCTTCCCATCAAAACAAAGGACTGCAAAAGGAGAGAGGAGGTAGTCATGTTCCCCTTGTTGCCCCAGTAGGAGCTTGACTGTTCTCACAGACTGTCAGCTGAGACATAGATACAGCAACTAAGGCAATTACTAACCAGTAAATTTGAAAGGGCACAGATGCAGTAATGTTAATAAACTGTATGCAAGTTTGCTGGCATAAGACTTGGCCTGTTAAAATTTGTATTTACTCCAATTCCAAGCCATGGATGATCCAGGTGCCATTCAAAAATAGAAAGCTGCATGAAACTACACTATTTTAGGAATTACTGGTGGTTGACTACYATAGATCTGATTCCATGCCAGGTGGCTTTACTGCCTCAAAATGCTGCAAGGTACATTTGATTTATTAGTACAGAGATAACTTGCTGGAGATCACCCAGATAGCCCATGGCAGAGCTGTGACTACAGCCTGAGTTGCCTGAGTCCTGGTCTGGCTCATAATCACTAAGCCACATTTCCAGTATCAGTGCTCCTCTTGTTCAGCACAAGCTTTTCAATTTGCACAGCAGTAGATTCTTGGACCAACAGTTGTCAGTTTGGAAGAGTCTGTGCTCCTACAACTTGCTTAGTAGTACACACAAACTTCTCAGCCCACGGATTCCAAAAGCTGTGAAAATCTAGACAGTATGCTGCAACATGCACTTAGCCTTCACGATATAAATATACTCCATGTCTTCTCATCATATGTTTTCTTGATACTACAGACAAAAGCATGGTCAGTTCCTGTAAGCTTACATCATATATCCTGAGACCAAGACAGTAACTCAAGCTCTTATAGGGTCCTCATAAATGTAGGCATTTGGTCCTAAATTCAGAACAGAGACCTGCCAACTGATCCTTGGTATGGATCAGTATGGCAACATATTGTATGCTCTTCTTGGCTAGCATATGATTGTACAATCACCCAGAAGTATGATGGCACACAGGTATGATATGGAGGTCTAAGAAGAAAAGCAGCAAAAGATTCTGCCTTCTTTTGCCTGGAGAAAGTGCAATTTTATGGCAGCAGAAAGCCAATCAGCCAATATCCCTCTCTAGTTCTCTCTGCTATAGGACAGTTCAAATGAACAGAGCATGATTACTTCTGCAAGGCAAGGACAGTTTGGGACATACAACATTTTTAGGGTGGTTTCTGCCTTTCAGTTGGCTCTTAKAACCAGGTGAGGCCTTGAATCCTAAATCTCAGTGCTCTTGAATTCTGGGAATCTGATCAAATGTTTTTATTTGGTCTAACTGGAAATAGAATCACAGAATTGTTTAGATTGGAAAAGCCCACCACTAAGATTATGGAGTCCAACTGTTAAGCCAGTGTCTTAAGCCAAGCCCACCACTAAACCATGTCCCTAAGTGCCACATCTACACATCTTTTAAATACCTCGAGGGATGGTGATTTACCCACTTCCCTGGGCAGCCTGGTCCAGGGCTTGACAACCATTTCAGTGATGGAATTTTTCCCAATACCAAATTTAAACCTCACCTGGTGCAATTTGGGATCACTTCCTCTTGAAGTATTGCTTGCTACTTGAGAGAAGAGACTGCCACTGGTCTCTGCAATTCATTATTTCAATCAGCTCTATCTTGAGAGCTGGGTTCTTCCTCACTATAGCAGATACTTAGAATGCTTCTCTAATGCATCTTTCCCCTCTACAGAACAGTCTCTATCTGTCTGAGTCCACATGCTCACCTTTTATCAGGGAAATTACCTGAAGTTCACTTTGTGTGATCTAGGGTACTTGACAACCTGTAACTGCTAACAAATACTTCTCTGGAGCTGCAAAAGACCCTGCAGTCCTAGTGATGACAGCTACACATCAGATAAGCTATAATAATCAAATATGAATAAATATAATAAACCACCTTTTAAAATATGTCAGTATTGAAAGCAACCTTTATGCAACCCATAGAGAGGCAGGTGGGGTAATCAAGAATAGGGGACTATTTAGGTGGAAGGACCAAATTATGGAGTGAAAAGAACAACTAAGAAAGAAAAAAGGGCTATAAAAGCAACTTTCCTTCATATTACCTGCACACACATGCAATCTACACTGCTACAGAATTACGTATTTACTTTTGTAGAGTTTCTAAGCTCTTGAAAATTTTCTCACTCTCAAAGATGAATTTCAGTAAACTGAGATCTATTCAGCAGAGCCAAGCAGTTCTGAAGACCTGTCTTGTTGACAGTATATCCTTACACCAAAGCTTAACATAAGGCTTGGGAAGAACCCAATGATATTTGAACAGTGGTGACATGGGCGAGTGACACTTACAAGCATTTAATGCTCTTTGCACTGGTTCTCTTAAAAACTCACTTAGCCCAATTCTACATCTGTAAGGATATGAACAGTTTGAAAATCGTTGTTTGTCCAACGACTTTCAAGTAATTTGGTGTGAAGAATATTCTGAGCAGAGGCCAAGGAGATGCCTGGCCTTGTTGAAAATGTTTGTTATAGATCAAACACAGACCAAAGCCTTTAAAAAGTTTATGGAAGTTTGGATGCAGCAACTCAGTTGTGCATCTACTGACCACTAGATAGAAATGTTGTACTCAAATGCAGGAAGCCTTATGTATGCAGAGCCAGAAGTTCAATTTTCTTTTCAACGCTGGTAATTTTAATACAATCTATAACGTGGATGGGAGACAAATGCCTGGAAAGCAGTATTGCAATGATCTCCTTGATGAGCAGAGAGTTCACTTTCCAAACAAAATGAGCTAAAGAACAGAGAAGGGATCAGCTGTTTGCAGGACTGATCGCGTCTTCTCTTAAAGCATACCAAACCCATAAGGTCGTGGCATTCTCAAGAGGATTTCTTAGACTGCAGCAAATTCAAGTTCAGCTGAAATGTTCAAAACCCCCTAGCTTGGGAATGGGTTGTGGAAGCTGAAGATCTGGCTCCTTAAAGATAAAGGGTGTTTCATATTGCTTTCCTAATTGTTCTGGGGGAAGAAAGCTTTTTGCAGCAYGCTCTGTTCAACCTTGAGACTAATGGGAGGCATGAAGGAGCCTTGTTAACAAACAAGAGGCTTTGGAGCTTTGTAAATGGAGAAATTCTGCCTACAAAGCTGAGTTTTACACTGAGCGGTTATTTTTCATCTTACTCAAGTGTGGGATGAACAGTGAGACCACTAAAAATACTAAAAGTATGCAAGTATTGTTTTTCACTTTACATTATGAATTTAATTTTTTTAAAGACAAACCCCCTCAAAAATTCCCCAACAAAGGTTTTCCATCACGGAGGGGAAAGCGGGACAAGGAGAGGTAAAGGAGTTTGGCGAGGTGAGAGAAAGTCAGCTGCAAAGCACCATTGCCCATCTGCCTTTACATTAGGGCTTTTCCGCAAGTGCTTGTAGGGCAAGAAGGAGGCAGACTGTCCAAAGAGMTATTTAGAACTCCCTCTTCTCTGGGAAACTGCAGAAACCTAAATGTATTTTTGATGGAGGAAGACTACTCGAAAGATCCTGAAGGCTTTCTGCCCAGGTTTAGCTTTCCTAGCATTTCAGTTGCTTTTGGGGCTGAAACTCTATCGCAAACTTTGTCCACCAATCCTTCCCACTAGCAAAAAGCAACGGATCTCGCAAATTCCATATGGCAATACAATTCTACCAAGAAATGGATTTTTTTTTTCCCTGTTATGACCTAATTTCCAAAATCCTTGAGGCAATTTTCAGCCTGATAGTGGCAGATGTTGCACATTAGACAACCGTGTTTTGAAGTCAGGATATTTACCTGGATCATAGTATTTATGCTGTTCTATAGTTTCCTGTGCAACATCCATCATCATGTTGTTCAAGCACTCTTGGTGTCACTTTGTTGGTATAAACAGGCCAGATCACACTCATTATAGATTATAAACCACCATCACACCTTTTTGCAGAATGTGACAAAACATAAAGCAAGCAATAGTTCCTTCTCTAAGTCTCAAAATACAGTAGTTTTGCAGTACCAGGTTAGAATACAGCAAATAATCTTGCCAGAGAATGGCAGACCTCTAGCAAACGTGGAATGAGGTACTCCCATTAAGTACAGCTCTTCTCAGGATCTTCTACAGTGACAGAAGGAGAAAGTATCATTAATTGTGACATTATCCACAGCCCTCAGTCTTCCTCTGTAAGGGTGAGCTGGCAGGTTGAGGTTTGGAGACAGCATCAACTCATAACTGAGTCGTGGCTAGAGGTGTAACTAACCTATCTCCAGGTGTGACCAGGGTGGATGCTCCTGTGCTGGGTCCCTTTCCTCTTGCTGGTTTATAAGGCAGGAAGGTGACTGCGGCCTTAGCCAAAATCATGGGAAAGTGGCAGCCCATGCCTCAAACTACACAGGACACGTACCATCCCTGGTTCTTCAGAGAGACATCCCAGCTTTCTCAGGCTCTCAGGTGCCAAGGTGCCTTTTAAGCTGGTGACACACCTACTGAGCAGCTGATCAGAGCCAATAGCATGGGCAACACCTGGAATGTGAGGGCAAGCAGGAAAGAAAAGTAGCTCTGTTCCAAAACAAAGACATGCGTCCCACTGTACCAACTTTCTGGCCCCACTTTCACACACCACCAGCAACCATATGTTGGAAGCTTAATGCTGAGAGGGAGGCTGGTGAGAAGGCTCATCAGCCTTTCTTCTCTCCCCCTCCCAAGCACCATCCCTGCTGCTGTTTATGCCTCCCAACCCCAGGGACCAAAGGGCCTATTAGACTCATCATCCTCCCTCTGCGGATGTTCCCCCTGAGAGGTTCATTAGGACTTGCTGCCTGACAGCAGGCAGCCAGAGAACCAGGTGGCCACCTTCTTTTGCAATGCCAGTGTTATTTCCAAAGGGTTAGACTTCTGGGAGGAAGCTTTTAAATTCCCTGTTTCCCAGACGCAGGGAGGGCTCCATAAAACCCTCCCCGCACAGATGGATTGAAGAAAGGCATTACACTTGGTACATTCTCTGCAGGAGTTCATTACCAGAGGGAAAAGAGAAGTGTGAATCCCTTGGTGTCTCTGTCAACAAGCTTAGAAAAGCAGTTTCTGCAGGCCCTCCTATCCCAGGATCACAAAGCACTTCACATGCATGACTCCAATATTCTCCAAAGCCATCATGTAACAGCATGATAGTGCTGAAGATGGAGAGATGAGGCTGGTGTCCATTTAACCTTGAAAGAGGCAGAGAAAAAATGGAAGCAGGAGAGACTGGCTTAAACTTTATTGCTGCTACTCTTCCTGCTTCCAACTCACTCTGTATCTCTCAATGCAATATTATCTTTCTTTTCAAACTTCAAATCTATTTTATAACTGTAGTTAGACTTTATGGAGCTGCTTGGATTTTTGGACACAGAATAGAAAGGAAGGAAAATTTCTGGCAGAAAAGATATCAATATTTTAGGAAATAGTGGAAAGAAACCTGAGGGAAGGACTTCAACAGACACTTCAAGATGCAACTTAAAATAGTGAACCTACCCCCACTCAGTTCTACTTTTTCCTGCTTACACAGAGATGTCAGATTTCTTGCTTCAGACACTTCCTCATGTGTCTGTTTCCATGTGTTACAGGGGAGACATCTTTGTTAGGTAAGGAAAAATTACCTTTCCTCCTTTATTGAAAGAGACTTCAAGAGCTCAGTGACTGCTCTCTGCACCCTCTTCTTTGTTACCAGTTTGTTTAATTTGGCTCTTCTTAGGTGTGAGTTCTCTTCCTTTCTAGACCATGAAGAGAGAATGGGAATGGACAAGGTAGGTGATATTTAAGGGGGGCTTATCTGCGATGAATTAAAGACCCCACAATATATATAAATATATATATATATATAAAATTATATTTTAGCATTTTTCTAATGTGCCATTTTCAATAGAAACTTTGTTTATAGAGCAGCCATTTAACAGAGAAGTGTGCGAGTCACAGCAGCATTTCAACTGTGTGTCAGGAAGAACACTGGCCCTGTAGCAAGATAAGTGACAAGAAGAGAAGAGTTCGATGTTAGGCTGAGAAACAAGATGACCTCGGGCAAGTCATTATACTTCCCTCTGCCTCACTTTCCCATTCTGTTATGCTGAGATTTTAAACAATTACCTGGCCTGACAAGTGCAATCAGCCTGTAAAGAGCTCTGAAGTGGACATGCACTCAGCTGATCCTCACACAACTGCGAGCACTGCTGGGAACAGCCAAGAGGGAGGTAGCAGGATTCAGGGGTAGCCTGTCTTCCACTGCAAACACTGGATATACTTGGGAATTGTAAAGACTGTGTACTGAGATACATAGCTTACTTATGCTCCCATTGGATCAGGACTAACATGATGACATGGAACAGCTAACTGCAGATAGAGTAAGAGACATGAAGGTCACAAGGTGAAAATCAGGACATCAGAAGCAGAGAATCACGGGAAACACCATTTAAATTATAAACATTGTAGTTCAGAGGCATATAGCCTGCAAAAAAACAGACTGAGACTCCAATTCCCTTTTGGATGGGGTAGGTGCAAGGCCATGCAATATTGGGTAGCCATGCTGTGCTGGCTGATATTAATATGGGAGATTAAAAGTGCCTTTCAGCTTCTGCTATATATTCATCTGAGCAACACGAACAGAGGAAGAGTACAAATACCAACAGTGCAGCACTCATGCACATGCACAGTTCTGCAGCACATACAGCAAATATGACACATCAGTCAGGGTGTCAAAGAGTTTTGGGGACAGAGTGCAGGCAGCAGATCAAGAGCTTGTAGAAAAAAGCATTATACCTGGGCACAGAGAAGACATGCACACTTCAGAGAATCCTTCCTGCTCCCATTGGGAAATGTGCTATTGACATTACTCATGCTCTTTGGAGTAACTGCCAGCTTCCCTTGAAAGACAATAGGACCACAAAGGAACTTGAGCTGGTTGATGGCAGAGGTTTGTCCTACAGGGGTGCCAAAGGTCCTAGTATCATAGAATCATAGAATATATTGAGTCGGAAGGCACTCACCAGGATAATTGAAGTCCAACTCCTGGCACTACACAGGACACCCCAAGAGTCACACCATGTGCCTGAGAGCATTGTCCAAATACTTCTTGAGTTCTGTCAGGCTTGGTGCTGTGACCACTTCCCTGGGAAGCCTGTTCCAGTGCCCAGCCACCCTCTGGGTGAAAAACCTTTCCTTGATATCCAACCTAAACCTCCCCTGACTCAGCTTCATGCTGTTTCCTCGAGTCCTGTCACTGGTCACCTCACAGAAGAGATCAGTGTCTGCGCCTCCTCTTCCCCTCACGAGGAAGTTGTAGACTGTGATKATGTCTCCTCTCAGTCTCCTCTTCTCCAGGCTGAACAGACCGAGTGACGTCAGCTGCTCATAYGGCTTCTCTTCAAGGCCCTTCACCACCCTCATGGCCCTTCTTTGGACACTCTCTAATAGCTTTTTATTTTCCTTACATTGTGGCACCCAAAACTGCCTCCAAGATTCGAGGTAAGGCCGCCCCAGTGCAGAGCAGAGCGGGACAATCCCCTCCCTTGCCCAGCTGGTGATGSTGTGCCTGATGCCCCCCCAGACACGCTTGGCCCTCGTGGCTGCCAGGGCACTGCTGACTCAGATTCAACTTGCCACGGACCAGGAACCCCAGGTCCCTTTCCACGACACTGCTTTCCAGCCTCTCATTCCCCCCATCTCAGCACACAACCAGGGTTGCCCCATCCCAGGTGCAAGATCCAGCACTTTCCCTTGTTGAACTTCATATGGTTGGTAATTGCCCATCTCTCTAATTTGTCTAGGTGTCATCCAGGTGAATTGTGAAGATCAGGAAGCAAGACATCACGGATACAAGCACATAAAGGCACGATTTGACTGTAGCCTGTCTAGATGACATACCATGGACTTGGGAGTGGGTACGCTATAGACAACTTGGGAGCAGAAATTTCAGAGGCATAAGCTATAGGGCAGAACCCCAGGGAGAAGTTCTTTATAGCTATACTGGATAGATTACTTGGAGAGAAACATGCTCTGAATTCAAAGGAAACTGAGATAATATCAGTAACTCAAGGCCTATGCATGCAGAATTCAGTATAGAGTGAGTTTCTTTCATTATTTTCCTGCAGAAATAAATTTGCAGGCACTTCTGGTTGCTGAAAGAGACTTAAAAACACATGGATAAGATGAGGTACAACAGAACTGTGTCTATGATTGGAAAGACTGTGCAATCAACGTATAATTAACCTGTGAAACTTGTTGCCAGAGGATATTATAGAGGAAAACAGATTAGCAAGATTCAGAAAAGGATTAGACCTTACAAGAATAGCATCTGCAGCTAGGCTTGCTAAAATAAAAACCATATGGGTTATTAGTCTTCCCACTTCAGGGTATAAAATGATTGCAAGTTGGGGTCAGAAAGCAATGTCTCCCTATTATTTAGCATTGTAAAACTGGGCACACCAGGGGGTTGTTACAAGTCTATCTAAAGCATCCAGCCCTGGCAATGGTTAGGACAGAATACTGGACTGGATGGGCCATTAGTTGGATACAGACAAGCAATTTCTTATACCACTCTGCCCTCATTTCCTGTGAGAATTCCACTCCCCAAACTAATATGCACTCCAAGCAATTGAAATTCAAGTGTAAACATGTTATTGCTTGAGCAATTTGTGGGCATACAAAGGTACAGACTAGCAGTTAGACCCCAAATAGAAGCGTCTTGTGGACTAAGAGATTTTTCTATTATAGCTTTGTGATCACCACCTACAGACTTCATGGTTGTCATTCAACTGGTCAGCATCAGTGGAGGTGCAACCAAAATCCCTCTTGTACAGGCTCTCAGTGTGAAAGCAGTAGAGAAATCTCCTTAATGTAGGAGCCTACACCTTTGCAGCTGCATAGTTCACTCACCCCGTGGGAGTAAGAACCAGGATGCAGCAAAATGAGGCAAAGGAGAGAGTAGCAAGTTTCCTTTCTTTCCTGCTGTTGCCGAGGTTTTCACTTTCTGTGTCTCACCGTGGGTAGCTACTGCACTCTTCCCCTGGCTCCCTGCTGCATAGAGTGTCTGTCTGTCCTACTGCCTCAGAGAAGAACAAGACTAGGGAGAAAAAGGTGAGAAGTGACAGGTGAGGTGAGGCAAGAGCAGAAGGTATGCAGAGAGGCAGTAGGGTAGGTGTCAGGAGGTGAGGCAAAGACCAGGACTATGAACACGTGGCACAAGAGTGAGCACCAGAGGGGGAGGTTCCTGGGAGTGGGGTATGCAATCAAGGAAGCAGAAGGAGATGCTGAAGACACAGACGATGGAGGTGGATGACTGCATGATCACCCACAAGGTCACACAATGCAGCAGCAAAGGCTGAAATCCATGGGGTACAGATGGACAGGCAGACAGACAAACACAGGCAGAAAGGGAAGGTCCAGTGGGAAGGATGTAGAACAGTGTTTATTCCCTCTACTCCCTACTCAAAGCCACAGCCAGAAGCAAAGCAAAATGTCAGTGATGACAGAGGTGAAAATGTATGATATATAGGTGCGAACAGTGCGCCAGTGATACTGAGAGAGTGCATTGGTACAGGCACCTGCTTAGAAGAGGGTGGCACTGCTATTACACCACTTGGAGTTTGGGCAGCATGGGGTGAGTGCTTCACGTCTAGTAGGACTGCAAGAGGCAAACAGGACATGAATCTCCTCAGTTCCCCTCTCCTTCCACAGAACAAGCCATTTCAGAGTTAAAATGGAATCTAAGACTATCAGACTAGGAACAAAGACAACTTGAGGTGATGCACTGTTCGTACCATCCTAGGCATGTGTCAGTATGCAGGCAAATTTTAATGGGATATGGTCTGCCTTCCCAATGAACTGGTAACTCCTGAATTTCACTCTCTGATTCTACTCCGAGTCACTTCAAATGCTTTTGTGAAGGGTTTAGAGCCCTTTAACTCTAGTCTCCTCTAACACTGGCCATAGCCTTTTGCAGCAGAGATCATATTTTTGGGACATGTCGAGTACAACAGGGACTGGACCCCTGTAGAAATCATTCRGTTTTCTGAAAAACACAGTTAAATGTTTTCCACCTGCACCACCAACGTGTCTCAGTCTCTGGCTCGAAGGTCAAGTGTCCACTCCTCATCAGATAGCCTGATCTTCAGAGACTGCATTTACTCTTATAAAGGTCAAACTAGTAGCACAGCTATTTCCCCTCAGAATTTTCTGTGATCCTATGTTACCTCTGCAAATCCAGAAGTCATCTCTCTCTCTCTCTTCTGAACTCTGGCCTATCAGACTTGGCAGTTGTCTCATGACTTACAGGGATCAGCCCCTGAAAGGTTCTTCTCATCCCTGAAAAGGTCGGGGGCACATAAACTCACACACAAACGCATGTCCACAGAAACACACGCCGATGCCAGGATTCACAGATGCACACACAGCTTCCTAGCTCCGCGCTGCTGTTTTCAGCGAGGACCGCTCAAAGTGTTTAGCCCGACATGCTGTGAYGATGATGTAAACGGAGAAAGAAAAGCCCTTCACCTGTGAAACTAATTAATAGTCAAYAAACTCGCTTCCAGGTGGGAGAGCTGGCACGGGCGGCGAGCGGCGGTCGCGGGGCGGCAGGAGCCCGGCGCAGCTGCTAGGTGGCAGCAGCCGCTCACCGGCGCGGGGCTGCGGCTCGCCCGCTGGCTGCCGCCTCGCCTTCYCGGAGAACGGGATGCTCGTCAAAGTGAGCCACTGTTACAGCCCCCACCGCAGCCCGAGCGCTCAAGGCTGCTGCTGACGCTGCCCGTGATGGGAGCATACATAAACGCGAAAGGAAAGCCATCCTGGCTTTCGAGGCGCACCAATTGGGGTGGCAGCTTTTTAAGGGGATGTAGCTGAACAGACACCTTGTGATGATGCTGATGAAATCACGCCTTATCAGTAGGCAGAGAGGCTATGTCCTCCTCCACAGCTATTTCAGGCCCCTTTATCACCCCTTATCAAGGCAAATACTTATCTTCCAAGGGCTTTTCAAACACCACCTAGTTAGTCTCCCCAAACCTGTAAGCAAAGCAGGGGAGCCAGAGTCTTGTGTTCTCTACAGCAAACGAGACTGAAACTGTGTGAAGGGCTCCAATTTAAAAGCAACCTTCACTGCAGCACGTGGGAAGTGCTGCAGCAGATTTAGGGGCACTTTTAAGGATGCCAGTTGAATATTATAACCTCGTTATTCATATAATTAATACTGCAACTACTACTGAATTCCATGTGTTATTTATAGAAGCATTATATTCCAGTTATTTTCTGCAGCTCTTGTCTCTTTGACGTGMAATAGATTTTCTTATGGAGACTGTAGGCCTGCATCATTAAGGATCCATGGGAAAGGCAGACTTTCAGCAAAACATGGTTAAATATTCTGGTCCGTTTAACAATGAGGTGCTGTTGAACACAGCTTGAAAACTGAAGGACAGAGATTCAAACTACCCCATGTCAGAAAGCCTCCACAGTATCCATTTGCTTGCTGCAAGGTACCACAGCCAGAAGTTATGGATAAATCTTGACCCTTTATGCTTTTT
Source organism: Amblyornis subalaris (assembly GCA_018881555.1). Lineage (NCBI taxonomy): Eukaryota > Metazoa > Chordata > Aves > Passeriformes > Ptilonorhynchidae > Amblyornis > Amblyornis subalaris. The sequence continues at coordinate 1,639,985 of JACAXG010000058.1, forward strand.
GCTGGCATGAAGAGCAGAGAAGCCGTAAAGAATATTGACATCAAAATCTAGTCATTAGGTTTCAGGGTTAAGATCACTCACAAATGACTGGAGGTGTATCAACTCTCCCTCAGTGGAACTGATTTGGGGAGATATTACGTTGATTTGGCTTAGTTCATGCTTGGGAAGTTTTCTTTGCAACTACAACAAGAAAAAGAGTGGGTTTTCAGGAAGAAAAACCACCCTTTTTTCTCTGGAGATAGGGAGAAAGCACTCTTGGCCTCTGCAGGGAATTCAGCAAGCTCGGTATGAAGGTGGTGTAAGTGTTGGTTTTGTCTGCTCCACTTAACAAGAATGGTCATAGTTACTCTGGGCTTCTATATCTTCAAATAACCATACAAAGTGAAAACAGAAAGATTAGATGCTGTCCTTCTTCCCTGGCCTGTGAGCAGGAAATGTTCCTGGAGATGTTCACTTGAGTCCTTTGATTTAAGGAGAAAACTGGACTAAAACAATGCCTCATATTGCTAAAGAAAACCAGAGCAAAGACTGAAATCAAGCTCTGGGCCCTTCCTATCCACAGTATCTTAACAGTTCACTCCTTCTCCCCAAGTTTTGCACCGCTCCAACTAGCACTTTCAGAACCCAACTTCCTAAAGAGGGGGCTAACATGATGCCTAAGTAGTGCGGATGGAAGTCGGTCTGTGCCATGTGGCCTGATCCCTGGCTCTCTTCTGTTCTGCAGGATAGGACACAAGGACTCCTTTTCTGAGTGTTTGCTTTAACCACTATACCAGCAGAGACTGCCCCTGCCACTTCAAAGGCCCTTCAGAAAAAGGGCCTTTAAAGAAAAGGCATTTTCCTTCAGGAAAGTGTAACACTACAGCAGGGGAAAACACTTGCCAAGCCCTAAGACAGGAGTGAGTTTTAAGACTCTCTTATCCTTGTTAAACAGGGCAGATCCCGTCATGCACTCGTGSGTGAATGACATTTTGGGCTCCTTAACTTCCCCTCCATAGAACACACAGTAAAAATTGTACGAGGCTTCAAGCTTATGCAGGATCAGGGCAGGGGAGAAAATTCATTCACAGACATTTGAGTTTTGCAGAGGAAATTCCCTTGCAAAAAGCCATCAGTTTGCTCCCTTGCAGAGTGCTGGAAACCACTCTCTGTCCCTATGCTCATTAAAGATATTGTGAGGTGCTATTCCTTGAGGACTGGCTGCATGTCTATTCTGACTCACTGCCTCCATAGAGACTGCTCACTTTGTCTGTTTTACTCTACTCACTTCTCTCCTGTCCTTCTACTACAGGATATACTTAATATTCATTTAATATACCTGATCCTTTGTGCATCTGTTCTGGTCTAGGCAAACAAAGCTCTTTCAATCCCCACCTCCCCTCAAACCTTTCCCCAAAACCAACACGCTGAGGTTTGCTGCCAATTCAAACATAGATGTCAGGTCGATGAGCTATGGAAACGGCTAACTCTGCAATGTGAAGGGGTGTTCCTCCACTTAACTTCCTGCTAGTTAGCTAAATAGCACTTGATCCATGTAAATAAAGTTGCTGTCTGTTCCTAAGACATGCTGTTAGTTCCTAGTGAGGCTGCTGGTTAATTTTCTCCACCCAGTCTGGACTGTTTAATTTATAAATTACATTAAATAAAACTAAAATCCTGTTGGGGCTACTAATATATCATTCATTAAATATTATGTAAAACAGCGGAGATACATATTTTCTGTTAAGCCCAGACACATTACTAACTCCCTGTAGAGATCATGTGTGATATCTCTGGATGCAGGCATGCTGCCTAGATTCCCCCTGAGGACAACTCATCCGTCCTCCCACCATCTGCTGGCGTGCTGGGGTTCCTCTGTCACACCTAGGCAGCCAGCTCCAGGCTGTGGATTCTGCTCTGTGCCTCTGACACTCAGTGTTAAATGGGCCTTCGTGCCCTCCCTGACATGCTGCAGAGGAGCTTGCACCCCTGGATCTCTAAGTTTCAGACTTCTTCACACCACAATCCTGACRCAAAGTCCCTGGAGCGTCATTAAACCCACACTCTGAACAGATTAGAGATGCATCTACATTTGTCCTTCCCTGTGCTCCCCTGAAGGGTAAGTTTCATGAAAGGCAAGAAACTTTACAAAGTGAAGTAGAGCTCATCTCCATCTATTCCAGGTAACCTCTCCATCTGGTCAAACAACTCGGCTGCCATAAAGGAACAAATGGAGCCATGCAGGAGTAAAGCAGAGCAGAGAAATAAAACCACCTAAACTTTGGGCAGGAAGTTTCTGTTGTTATTTCTGAAGTGTGTTTAGCATGGAGATATATTGTACATTTAGTGTAAGTCCCCGGGACCCTAATGAGCTCCTAATGTACCCCATACTTCAAGGGTTTTCCAAAGAGACCAGTAACTTAGCAACAGCAGCAAATCCTTGACAGACATAATCAGTATTTGTGCTGCAGCTTTAGGCTTCCCCTCTTCTCTCCCACTAAGTGGAAGGTGGGTTTGGCTGGGATTTCTTCTCTGCTTTGTCATTGTTCTTATTCTTCTTATGGGTTTCTTCAATGCATTTTTCCTCTACCCTTTCTGTTCAGTAAAGCGAAAATCCACCACCAGCAGCTTGCAGGGAGCAAAGTTCTTGAAGCCTGCAGCTACCAAGATTCTCCCATGAAGAATTTTGTCGCACTGGGGAGGTATAGAGGTGGCTCTCTGGGGATGCCACAGGCAAAGAAGGGCTGGTGAAAGCAGTGATTTTCACATGATAGCAAACTAGACAGTCACCAGGGCCAGTGGTGGGTCCTCAGGGGCACCAGCTAGAAGGTGATGAGCAGTGACAGTTCTTTGCTGCGTTCATGGCTCTCAGCCAGGAGAAACTGAATCACTGAACTCCAAAGACATTCTCTTAAAAATACAAAGCAAATATTGACAGCTAACTGTACTTCTTGAGGGCATATGAGACAGTAGGCTCCAGAGAAACACGAGGTCCTTCTGAGGCAGGCTCTGCAACCAAAGGGACAAAGCCACCAGTCCTGTAGGTCCAAGTGTAACTGGAATTTTACAGACACAGCATATTGATGTTTTCTTCTCCCCATTGTTCAAAGGTTGAAAGGTTGATAGTGAAAAAGAGCATTTAACAAGGACTTCTTGACCCAGTGGTGTCCTTTGAAATGTTTAGGAATGGTCAGCTAAGTCTAGGAAAGCCTGATACATAAAAAAAACCCCACAGCATCAYACCACATGTCTTACATTTATAGGAAGAGAAATGGACTAGGCTAATATATTCACCTTGTGAATTTTAGAGAAGTCAGAGGAATAAGCAAAATTCCAACTACTTAGAGCCAACCAATCTTATTTACAAAACATCAACAGACTGAGCATGGAAAATGAATGAAGAAATCTTTGCCAGGAAGAGGAAAAAATTTTCTTTTAGGTGGCTGTCCAGGCAGTAAATTGGAAGAATATTTTGAGCTATCTCAGCTGAAACACTCCTGAAAAAAACCCAAAAATCCCTCTACATCCAAAGCATGATCACCACAATGCAGCAAAGCACCCACCCAGAGGTCCACAACCACCCTGGTCCCCAACCACACAGATCTAAAACCCAGCACAGCATAGACACACCAGTGGGCTGTGGCTCTCAGCTAATGGCATCTCCTGCACAGTGCTGCACAAACCCACCCCAACACTGTGAAGTAAAAAGACAGGTTCAAGGCAAGATATAAAGGATTAAATCTGCTACTCTAAACAAAGTGGGTGTTCAAAATCCACCCATTATTTCAATGACTCCAAACTGTCATCACAAACTCATAGACAAAGTGGGGGCATGTGGAAACTCTTGACCCGTGTGAGAAACCTACTGGAACTGCAGGAAAATATCCCGGTGATTTGTTCTTCCTTGGTTTTTATCACACATGTGGCAAGGCAAGCCAAGTCCCAGACCTACCCATTTTGTAACTTTGGCCTACAGCATCAGTCAGTTAGGTCTCCGTGAAGCATGAGAGAATCATTAACAGCGTCACTTTCTCTCACAGTCAACCTGGCTTTACCCAACCAGAAATGTCTGCAGGAAAAATCTGAAAATCCCATTAATGGGGATAATGATGCTTACCTCCTGTACAAAGTGCTTGGAGATTCATGGCGTGGAAAATTCTGTTACAGGTAGGTATTTATTAAATCCTTCTAGTTTCTTGTATTGAGGATCCATACTACAGCCCTACCCTTGGACATAATTCCCACTACCATTAGAGACTAACCTCTATAAACAAGTCTATAGCATATGGTTTAAAATCTATGGCTGTCACATCTATCCTGCAGACCAGATGTAGATCTCCTCAATCGTCTGTGCCCACACCTTAACGAGCAATGATCTTTTCTCTCTTGACTTTCAAAATATGTCCCCTCACATTATGGAATGAGACAAACAAATCGTAGCTCTCAGGTGAAATCCAGGCCCCCTTGAAGTCAATGGCTATGTCTTGCTGATGTAAATAGGAGCAGGATTTCATTTTCTGCCTGAAATTCTCTTTGATCCAAAAAAGCACAGTTTGGTTTTTTTTTATGTCTGACTCTAAGAGTTGAAGGAGTCCTAAAGCTAAGTGATGAAACAGTGCTAAGAAGAAGTTTTCACCTGGGACCAGCTGCCCCAATTCTGGTAACCAGATAATCTGCTTATTTGACATTTCTGGGGTCTCAGTACAGTCTCTCCTGATAGATCTCTTCCTCCTTCTTGAATAAAGCTCAGTAAAACACTTGACCTTTTCCAGCCCTTAGAGTCTCACTGTGTTTTTAAAAAGGAAAGCAAAGCATGGAAAAACATCTGCTGAAGAAAGAATTCTCTCATTTGGTAACACATTCTCATATAGTGTAAAGAAAASAGGCTCAGAGAGGCCCACACCTATGATTTCCAATTCACAATAGAGCGCTGTAAAAGTGACTTCATTCCTGAATGTACAGGGCACCTCCCAAGGAAGACACTAAATACAGACAGAAGACTAAAGACAGAAAGGACCATCAGGGATCAGTTGGCAAATCATTATCTCATCTGGAAACTGAAGTTCCTTGTCCAGTTTCTATCAAAAGTGACAATGAATTCAGAAGGTTTCGCCCTAGACCCTTCACAAAACCTGCTGCGCAGCTCAGCATAAATTTCAGCTGCTAATCAGGGGGCACACAAGCCTACAGGATTAAAAGGAATGTTGAAATCACAACAGAACAGCCAAGGAAGAACCGSTGAGGAGAAGTGGGGGAGGAAGAATTGTTAGAGAAGGAGGTGCCACAGGGTGGGCATCAAGGTGCATTTAGCAGAGCCGTGTGTATGCATGGAACCTGCACTGTGCTTGCCTTTACTCTGCAGTAGCTGTYGAGCTGTCTCTCACTTTTTACGAGCACTAGAATTCACTAAGCCCAGAGAGATAAAAGTGGTGAATTAAAAAGCAGTTCTCTTTGTTTGGTTTTAAGGCAGGATATAAAACACAGGTCTTGCTGGAACTTCATGCCTCTTGCTGCTTGGGAGGCAGCCACATTAGTCTCAGTGCCTTTCTGATATCTGCCATCAAACTAATTACCTGCCTAACGGGAACTGAAATAGATTTCCATTCTCTTGATGTGTAGGAAGACGAGGAAGTGTATGCAGCATGGAGGAGGGTGTGGGGACTACATCAGATGGGAGAGTCTTAGAAAAGGGCCCTAAATGCAAGAATCTTTAGGGGCAGAATGGGGGCCTGAACCCAAAATAGATACCCGATAGTTCTGCTGGTTTGGCAGCAATTAAAGACCCAAGAGTAAGATGTGTAGTTCTGCTTGAGTTCTCAAGTATCATGCTGCCTGAATCTGAGATTTTGTTCAAGGACTGTCTTTAGTGTTAATCCTGTAGTTAGATACATGACTCAAAAATTCCTTAGAAGCTAATGCTCTTACAGTAGGATACTTCTGAAAACAGGAGTTATATCAATAAAGTGGATCATTATTGCAATTAATTTCACTGAAATACAATTGAAACAGAATGTAACATCAAATCCCCATCTGCTCACCACAAACAGCTAAACCAGTCCRAAAAACCCCCTAAAAATAAATACCTGCTTATAGGCTGAGGCAGATTTTATTACAAAGAGCGTGAAGGGGAGGTGTGGAAAAAAAGAGAGTAGAACATACTCTTGAAATGCCATGAGCTTCTCTCTCCATCCCAGCTCGTTTGCCAAAGCATATTCTTGAGGAGAGAAGGACTATTTTCAATTTTGTTGCTTCACGATTAAGTGGAACAAGTGCCTTTGCTCACATTGGTTAATTAGAAATACCCTCTACGTAGACGTATCTTTTTCCAGTCCCTTGCTTCTTAGCAAATAAAAAATCTATTTTGGCTTCCCTGCACTGACCCGTTAATTGAACTAATATGGGTTTTGTTGCCGTTCTTTGTTTTTAAATAAGCAATTTTGTACTTGCAAATTTTAATTTCCCACATGGCAAAACACTTCTGAATATTGCCAAATCCCAGGCACTATGGCTAGAGAAAGTACATCTGTGCTTTCCCACACCCAATTAAAAAAATAAAAAAGTTTTCATCAAGCCTCCCTGCTGACCAGCCCTTTGCCATGACATTCTGTTGGTTTCACGTGAGAGATCATGTTGATGTGCTATGCTAAGCCTGTCATTAATTCCATTATTAAAGTTATAGAGWCATGAGATTAGGAACCTCTTACCTGCATAAAGCCAGCTAATTTCTCTCTTTCTTTCTCTCTCCTCTCCAAAAATAGAGAAGAATCTTATTATTTGTATACAGGCTATTTATACAAGGCTTGCAAAAATCTACCCAACACTCACTGGAAGAATATTCCTTTATTGATAAGAGTATTAGGTGGGGGATTTTTGACTATATATTATCTTCTCCATCATGGTGCAGAGGGAGAAATCTCTGAGACCTAAGTTGGCAATTTTTTTAAATGACAGTTTTATGTGTTTATTACTCTTGTTTTTTTGCCAGGTTTGTTAGGCAGGGAGTAGGTAACAACTTGCAATCTTGTCCACTGGCATGTACACATGCATTAATGGGCCAGATGGAGCAGCAGTGATTTTAGCAGCTGAGGGTTTGGACTATTATGTTTATACAGGTCAGGGGAGAGAGGGAATAGACAACTAATTTAATATAACTTTAGAGCCACAATCTTCACTAAATTGGACATAGGATTCAAAGTGAAGAAGAAAGAGAAAATCTGGCTCCTTTTCTTGGCTCCCCCACTGATCTAGTTTGTAATTGTAAGCAATTCTATTTACCCCATCTGCAACACGATTGTAATGTTTCTCACAGCCTCTGTACAGAGATCTGAAATTGAGATCCATAAATGATTTCTCAAATGTATCTGAAATTTATTTTCCTAAAACTTCAGATGTGTAAGATGCCCCTTCCTTGTGCTTCTTTTTTATATTTGACAGTGTGCTTATTTTTTTCCTCAGGTAGGCTTGCCTGTAATAACTGACAGATTTTAAGAGTAAATTATCATCTCTTTAAAGTATGTACTGTAATAATTTAGCCTGCACTGCGCATGATATTTTAAACAAAAGATTTAGATTTCTTTATTTTTCCCTTGAAATTATAAGCATTTCTGAATAGAAATTTATTACTGTAGAATTTCACCAGCTATTTGCTAGAGGAACAGATGCAGAGAGCTGTATTAAACATGTATGGTTTGTGGCATCTTGCCAACCTTTTTGTGCTGAAGCACAAACTAATTTGAGGCTTACATGTAATATGTTATCAAACWGTATCAATAAACTGTAGTTAGTTTCTATATCTATAGAATAAATTGATATCTCCAAACCAAAGCAAACYAGTATTAACTATTTGGTTTTAAATTGCTAGCAATATTCTGTTTCTTTGTGTCTCCTGGATCACAGCTTTCAACCCTGCTACTCAATACATACTGCCGAAGTCATCTATATTCACGGGTTTCCAAAATCTCTTACCTTTCCCCTATTGCTACTTTCAACAAATCAATGCAACTTCATCCAAAACTTGTCCTTGCTTCTGTCCCCTGTCGCTGATCTTCCTAACACTGAGGGGGTAGAAGGAGAGGGAGTGAGAGAAAGGGATGGTCCTTCTGTAATATGGATTGCAACCYCTAAGCCTGTGACAAATTTGAAGTAGCCTGAGATAATTTGTGCTCATTGCATGAAAAACTGATTATCTTTATGACAATTTTCTGAATGTGTCTGTTGATTTAACTCAAAGGCTGCTGTCTTCAAGAAGGGAAAGGCAATACAGCAGATGAGGGGACTTAACATCAAATACTAAAGGATTATGCAAGGAGCATTATGCTCAGTTCTGGCTGACCCCAACTCATTCCAGTCCTACTGCACTTCTTTAAGAATAATAAAATCTATAGCACTGAATATCCATGACAGCAAAAGCAAAACACARTTCATCAAAAATAGAAGACAATTTTCTTGATAAAAGGAACAGACTCCAGAATCTGTCAGAAAATAGGCCTTCCTAAGTCCCCTTTATAAGACATGTGATTTCGGGTTAGACAGATATACATACAAACAGCTCAAGAATTACATTTTTTCCTCAAATTATTTTGTTCACTTGTATAAATGCACAGCATTTTTGCCTGAAGAGGCCGTGACATCACTATGAACAGAAGGAAGTCCTGAAACCCCATAGGTTTTCCAAATAAACATTACTAATATGAAGSACACTATAAGCCCAGGGACCGGTTCAGTATTGGTAAAATCAGCAACTCTGTCAGTAAGAGGTTGATACATGAAATTTGAGGCCAAACAAGTGCCAGAGACATCAGAAACAGAAGAGAAACACAAGTCTCAGTAGGCAGCAAGTCATTCCCAGACAGTTTTTCAGCCTCTTGAACAGCAGTCTTCTGCCATAAAGTGCTGTGCTAAGCCAGGGAAGCCCAATGCATTTTARTTGTATTAAATGACAATAGCAAAATTACAGTGGAATACATATATGAACAACAATGCCAAGGTACAGGGCCAGACTTTYGGAAAGCAAAGGCCAAGAACATTATGGACAGCAAGAGGAGCAAGACTTTACCTGTGTCTGTAATGAGCTCATTTTGCATTTATCTGCAAAACCCCATATGCATTAGCATATACATGCTTTTGACTATAATAGCCATTAAAATATCTCCTCATCTATGATACATTGTTCAGATAGTTTTCTCAAAAACAACCTTCATTAAGCTCTGTTTGTCTGAAATAGCCAGAATACTGAACAGCTGCAAGATCCCACACATTTGTCAAAGCTCGTAGAAAAATATGAATGTCTTAACGTTGTGTTATTTGAGAATTGATGTTATTATACTGTCTTTAAGGCTTTATTATAATGCATGTGCTCAAGAAAGGAGAGTTAAAACTAAATAGTCATTCTTAATTTGGGGATTTCATCTAAGCTAGGCTGTAAAACACTAAGATGGGCAAACGCTGCCATTTCCTTCAGTGATCATTTAGGTGGATGTAATTTATATACTTGTGTTTTTATGTGCATGAGTGGTGGGTGACATGAGCTCTGTAACAGGAAAACAAGAACAAATCCTGAGAAAGCTATAAGGTTCAAAACAACAACAAAAAATCCCCAGTACCCTACTTTATTTTTTATCCTCTTGATACTTTTTTAGCTGCCTCCCTTGACTCTGCGTTGTGCAAACTGCATTCATTCTGCGTTCTTATCAGATGCCAGATACATTATATTGCCACTTATAGCTGTTTCCTGACCAAGTTAAAACAACATATCAGCCCTAAATGGAGTTTCAGCAAAAAAGCTCATACAAACAAGTTATTCTGACCTACAAAGGTGCCCTTGAAACCACTAAACTTCTAGTCCTTGATACTACGTCACTCAGACTTATATCCTTGGAAAAACAAGGTGGGTTTTCTCATATTACTGTCAAACTGTTGGCAGAAAGTATGAAGTGGAAAAGTCTTCCACAGATCTGATGGTCTTAATAACCATAGCATTTGCCATTCTTCTTGCATTTCTGTTAGTATGGTTTTGGAGAAATAGATTCAGTTCACACCTCCCTTCTGAATCTTCAATATTTATTTTGATTCTTTATGTTAATAAATAAATAAAATCCAGAGCCTTAGTTGCAGTATAAAACAGCACAATTCACTGCTGGGGCATAGAATTGATATACTAGATATTTCTCATTTATTAGCTTCATTCCTTTGCCTAGTCTCCTGCAGTAATGTTATTATTTCCCATGAGGGTCACATGAGATTTTTTCCCCTTGCTTGCTTTGTACGTGTCTTTCTGTGTGTGCTTATTTATTTAATAGGCATTTTCCCCCTTTATCTGCTACTTATTTAAAGCTTTCACTATACCCATTTGATCTGAATACATTGGCTATGTGCGGCCTGTGCAACCAGGTCTGCTCTTAATGGTGTATTTACACCAGGTTTTCGCACAATACCAAAGAGATCCATAACCAAAGTGATTTAGAAGATGATTTCAATGTTCCTTTCCCCAGAACTGCTCTCCTTTTCTCAACAAGTAGAAAATGGCACTGAAGGGAAAGGATTTGCTTGCAACTCTGCTGTAAAAGCACTTTTCTCTCCTTCAAAGCAATCTCCCTAAGGGGCAAAAATTAAACCAGGTTCTCAGAACAGGTACTTACTTTAAGAATAGGCCTTTCTGGCTCCTGTCAGAAACACAGCACTAGCTCACAGATTGTCTTTATGATGTACAGCTCCCTCCCTCACCCGGTCTGCTCTCAGAAAACACAGACACCCTGTGAGTAGCAGCAGCTCCTCTCTCTCCTGGCCCGGTCCTAGAGAGCAATGGGGCAAGTTGAGCATGGCCATATTCCAGCCGTCCCACCTCCCTGCTCCCACTGTGGGGGACTGGCACACAGCTCCAAGTAGCACAACTTGACCAAAACCTGGTATTGCAGGTACTGCGATGCCACCAGCCCMTTCCAATCTGGCATTGAGAAACAACTATGGTGACAGAAATTGCTGGCAAACCTGGCCAGGTGCTGAGGGGCAGCATTTCAAGGAGACCAAGTCAAAAGGCCAGTGTTCTCTCCGTTTGCAAAACTTCATCACCTTCTGCCCCATGCCACACCCCTGTCATGAGAGTGCAATGGACAACACTGACAGTACTAAAGGCCTCATTTAGCTTTGTTTGACATGATGGCTGTAAGGAGGAAATGGGTTCACAGTTTCTTACAGAACTGAAACATCCTTACACAGTCCTGTAAACTGACATATAATTGTGGTGAAGGCCTCTAAGACTCAGTCAACTCAACTACCACAGCAAAACCTCTGCTTAGATACCACTCTGCCGCATGTGGCTGAAGACTCAGGTTTTGACAAGACATAAAGCAATGCTGTCTGCAAAGCTTTTATAGCAGAATCTTTGCTCCAGCTATGTTGAAAAGGTCAAGTGCTTTTTCTTTACCTCCTTGCCTTTCAGAGGCACTCAGGTCTAAACCACAGAGATCTCCATTTTAAGTTTCTACTTGCCTTGTTTAGTAACATCATGACTTTTGTCAACTCAGGAAATTTTTTTGGTTTTCAATAATGAAGGAAGACTTAAATACWAAAGCTAATCTCAGCCCTGAATGCAACCAAGATATTCTCAAGGGAGTCTTCTATCCCTTTTAATCTAGGAGAATGAAAATAGCATGGATAGCAGCCTAACGGAATTTAACGGAAATAACCAGTCTAAATAACATTTTGCCCTCTTTCCTACTTCACAGAAAACAGTCAGTCAGTCAAAAATAACATGCCGTGTTTACAGACAATCCCAGCAAGATCTCCAAACTCACCCTCTCCTCCAGCTGAGGGCCGCTAGCCAGAGTTGACTCCTCTAGGAAGAGCAGGCAGCTGGTCATCCCATCGCAGTGGGAAACCGCAGCAAACCTGCCCATATGGAGCTGCTACCCACTAGCCACAGTTGTCCTCAGCACGTGGCAATCAAGACTGGCTTTTTCTGGTGGCAGTCTACAAACTGTTGCAGRGTGACCACCAGCCAGGCATTGTCTCTCCACCTCGCAGGCTGGGAGGAAGAGAAGTGCTTAGATTACGGAAAATGTATGGGCACCCAGGTCCTGCTTAGGTGCCTGACATGCATTAGCTTCACCCAGGATATTTTCAGGTTGTAGGAATCTAGAGAGCCTGCTTCTGAGGGATCTTATCAGTAACTGCTGAAAGGAAAAGGAAGATCACTTCTGAGAGTCACCTCTGGCAATTTTTTCCCACTCCAGGTCTGAGCAAGTCATCTGCAGGAAAATCTAAGCAGTCTATTATCAGTCTCCTGACACATATATTTCTTTAACTGCTTCTACCAATAGGTTATATTATAGGCTTTACATATCTTTAAGTCTTTTAGAAATAATAGAAAGGAAGCACAAGTTAGGCCCATTTTGCCAGGCCTGTAGGAAAAGATTTCCATCACCACAATTCCTGTAATAAATTTTGTTTTCTGCAAGAACACTGCTGTTGAACACAATTTCTCAATGTGGCCAGGGGCCCTCACTAATTACAAAGCTGCTCTTCAGCTCTCCAAAGCTCTTCCTTTCCACCCCTAGGAACAGATTACCAGCAATTCATGGAGAGAAGAACCCCATATATCCCCACTATTTACTTAGCTCTTCACCAACAATTCACATATCAAACTTTGTACATGACATGCCAGATATCAGAGGCGAGCCAGAAGGGAAGAGCATACATAGCAGTTGCTATGTTGTCTTTTATTTCCTTTAGCCAAAACCCTCATGAGGCAGCTGTGTGGTGCATTAGAGAGAGCTTTACACAAACGGCCTTTCTTGCAGGAGGGCTTTCTTTGAGCCTATCTTAGAGTTCACATTGCAGACCAAATCAAAAGATGTTTTCCTCCATTTTAATAGAGAAATGTGAGACAGATTGTATCAGGAAAGAAAGAGAGTAAAAGAAAGACTGAGAGGTTACTTGGCAATTAGGCAATCTTGATTATTTCCTTCTTGTCTTGCTAAATCTTTCAGCTGGTTATTGGGTGGAAATGATTTTCTATTCTATTTGACACTGGCTTCACAGCTAATTTGGTTTCCATCTATCTACCTAATCCATTTTATCTATCAGTTCTAATTCAGTCTTATCCCTGCTTTTATTTGCATGCTTCCCATAAGCATAAACAAAACCAAGTATATTTCCTTCTTATATGGGGGAAAAAACAAGCTTGTTTTTCAGGCCAGAAGGTGTAAGAGTAAGAGCAAAGGTGCTTTTACTTTACACTTTCACTCTCATAGGGAAGTCACACAGCGATGCAGGTACCCCCTTTGAGGGGGCAAGTATTTAGTACTCTTTTCTTTGTGCACCAGAGAACTCCAGTCTACAGATCCAAGTCACTAGGACTGCTGTGTCATCTGTGTCACTCTACCCGATCAAGCACATCATGCTGCTACACACAGAAGTGATACAGCCTCACAGAGAAGTTAGTAGCTCTCCCAGGAATCTGAACATCAGATCAAAGCCTTTGAAATGGGCCATGCATCCAAGGGACAGAGGGAGAAGACAGTGGCAGATAGTGCCAATGTCTCTCTCGATAGCTGTTTCCCTGAGCAGGTCTGCTGCCAAGATCTTAACCAATAGGCGCCTCTTCGGCTGTGAGGGCTCATTTCCAGACAGGGGAACTCCAGTCCCCATGGTGCACCTGTGACAAAGCCATGAATCACAGTGCAGGCAGTCCAGGCATCTGGACAAGTATTTCTCATCATCACAGGAAAAGTATTCTTGTTAACACACACACTGGACTTACTTGGTTTCTTCACAGAAGTCATGTTCATACTATCTTCCTCTATACATTAAAAGAAGCATCAGGCCTCAGGACAGAAAAGTTTCAAGTGCTTAGTCAAAACACTGCTGTGACTAACAGTATGCTTTTCCATGGCCTTGGAAACTTTGTGGCTCACAATGTGCATGGAAGCCAGGATCACATGGCTCTTATTTAACATCTGCTACTGCTGCAGCACATCTGCCATTTACGACCAACTATATATGAATCACTTCCTCCCTTTGGTGTGAGAAGCAACCCGAGGTTCTCAGTTTGAAAGGGATAGAAGCACAAGGTATTACATTAAGCCTTTGATTCATAATTAAGTAAGCCTTGAGACTCAACTGGGAATTTTGCCAGACAACTTTACATACTAGAACAGGAACTTTGAGAAACTCATTTGTGGTGTCACCCTGAAAACTAGAGGCATCTCCAGAATGCAGGCTCCCAGAGCAGGAGCTTTTCTTCCGTAAAATGATCTCTTTCTTATAATAGCAGCTAGCCACTGCTAGAGACACTTAGATGAAGCAGATCACAGGAAAAGCAAAAAGATTAAATTATTCCCATCTATTGCCATATTGGCTTCTGTGCATTGCTGAGAACCTCAGGAATGGAAATGCTGTGGCGATTCTTGCCCCATCCCTTGATAACTTGTTTTTTGAGTTGTCCTCCTTTCTTGTTCAGACCCCCTAACTCTTTAAACACTCTCTCTCTGTTTTGCTGGGGCTGCTGCCTTCGTTAGAAAGATTTTCAGCTTTGATTAATTATTGAGCCTGTACTGCTGAGGGCTTTCTATTCTCCAGTTCTCATTACTGATGCCTTGCAGCCTGTGTGCTTCACTGGTCCCATTGCAGGATTTGATGGATGCACCCGTGAAGTTTTCCTGCCTGCAAAGCCAGTCTTGCCTTTTGCTGATTTTGTTTGGTGGGCAGGGAATTTTGCTCTTGGCTACAGTGAGCAGTAAAGCATACGCACTGGGCAAAGTGTTATTGTTATTATTATGGTGGAAGCAGCATGAAATTCTTGCTTCTTTGCTTTCTGCATTTTTCCCCTTTAAATCTGTTTCAAAAATTCTCCCCAGCGGCCATTTTATTCTCAAAGTTGCTGCATCTTCTTACAGAAGATTCACCAATACATTGCTCTCTCATGGGAGACCAATATTCTTTCTGGTTGTTTGCTTTAATCTGGAATGAAAAGCTATGCATAGTGAAAATATGTTTTGTTTTGTTTATATTTCTTGTGCTTGGCTGCATAATCATCGCTAGGGTTGACCGAAACATTTTTCTTTGTTTTGATGAAATAAAACTCTTATCTGTGATAACTCAGACTTAAGGTTCCGATGCACTGTGAAAGAGGTAGCCTGATGGGAGCGCAGAGCCCATAGCAGAGAACAAGCATGTGGTAGGTCCTGTGTCACATCTCCCATGGMGCCCTAAAGGAAGAATTTTTTTATAATGAGAGTGGTAAAACACTGGAACAGGTTGCCAAGAGAGGTGGTGGATGCCTTATGCCTGGAAACATTCAAGGTCAGGTTGGCTGGGACTCTGAACAGCCTGATCTAGTTGAAGATGTCTCTGCTTATTGCAGGGCACTTGAACTAGATGGTCTTTAAAGGTCCCTGCCAACCCACACTGTTCTATGTAATCAGATTTTATGAGGTTTTTTATTCTGTTTCAGCATTAATGTGCGTCTTAGGCCCCAATAGCTTTGTGTTCAGGTACCATGAAGAAAGAAGTGTTAGTGAAGATGTGGTCTGTTTGAAAGTACCAGACAGGTACTCAGACAGGATCTCGGGAAAGAGGCTGGGATGGCTTAAGGCCTGGCTGGGACATCAGCCTGAAGGTGGGGCTCAGAATCAGTCCTGGTGAGGATACCCAGGGTCAGGCACAGCCCTCTGATGGCTGGGCAAAGCCACGGTGAGGGAGCTGGGCTGCAGCCGGGGTGGGACATCAGCTGCAGCTTGGAGGTCTGGGTTAACAGGGTGCATGGCCAGACACGGCTGTGCCTGAACTAGACAGGCACTCTCTGTGATGTAGGTCAGACAGTGGCTGAATGGTGAAGGTTCAGTTTAAAAGCTACTCCCACAGGAAAGGAGACTTGTCCTGTAGAAGCCTCTGACAGTGTTTTCTGAGGCACTCTGCCCAAGGCCGCCAAAAGAAGTGGGGCCATCCTCAGCTGCACAGTCTCAAAGCTGGCTCTGAGCCCCAGCAACCAGACCTCTGTGAGGAGGGATGCTATCAGCATCCCCTTCAATCTCCTCCTGCCTCTACCCTTTGTTAGAAAGGTCCTGGAGCAACTGTCTGTGGCCAGCTTGAAAAACTCACACATCTTTCACTTTGCAGCAACAATGGGAACAAAAAAAGAACTAGATGAAAGACTAAAATAAATAGCTTTGACACAGATAATCAGTTGGCTGTGCTTCACCGTCACCTGAAGTTGTGTAACTGTATGGGCATGATCTTAGCAAATACAAGGGACTGAAGCCAAATTTAACTACCACTGTGGATCGAGTCACTACCCCGAGGGCAGGAAAACACACACAGACAGGCAGTGCTGGATGGCAGGCAGTGCCACAGAAACCTATTAGTCCCAGCAGATGACATATGTACAGTCAGAGAGAGGAGGGGGCACTCGCATCCTCTCGCACGGACGTGTAGGTGTCCCACATGTACATGGACTCCTTTCTTTCCTTACTATTTCCCAATGCAATTATTTCCCCACTATAATTACCTTGGCTGCTTTTAACCCATCCTGGACTCTGAAAACAGTTTATCAGAAATATCTGTCTTGAACTACAGTAAAGTCAGAGAGGGTGGTTAAGTTGTGTTTTGTTTCCAAGGCAGAAAAGGAGTATTATTAAAACATTACAAATGCCAAAGATCAGGCTTGGATCCATCTGACAGAGGACACTTCTATTCTCCCTCCCAGCACTCCCTCCAGCTGTGACTGTACATGAGAAGAGCAAGAAAACTATAGCCAATAGTAAATCCATGATCATTTATTCATGGATCTGAGCCCTCCACAATATTTGCATCAACATTATTTACTCCAACACTCCCGCACATGGCACACTCAGCAAAAGCTTAGCACAACACACATACTGCATAGCTGCAAACATCAGAAACATGGGCTTATGCTAGGCATGCGGTAAGCACAGCCTGATGCATGTGGAGAACTGCAGCTGCCAGAATGCATGGGGACAAGGCTCAGGAAGCAGGTCCCACACGACAGAAAAATCCCTGTCAATCAAAGCAACAACCTTCATTTCCTCATTTGTATGTTCAGAGCAAGGCTGACCATAAACATGCACCTGACACTGCCCTTTGAACAGGCTCACAGATCTGCACACAAATGGCTCCCCTCTGCTCAAGGAGTGATCGGAGCCCTGAGGATTCCCGGCCAGAGTAAAAGGCATGTAAATCCCCTGTCACCGCCATTTCTGCACTAGAGCAGGATGCCTGTGCCCTGCAACTGTGCACTGACAGGGCTCAGCATCTTTCTTTATTTTAAAGGCACATGGCAGCTTTCATCTGCAAGTCAATATTGGTGAGAAGGTCTGCTGGGATCCAAAATAAGTAGCATAGCTTTTCAGACACAGCAGCATTCTGATGGCATATTAAAAACCTATGTGAATCATAAATCCCATTTCTTTAGGAACTGAGTCCCATCAGGGCACAAGGCTGAGGGGAAAATGAGCTTTTCTGCATATAGCTAGGAGATGATGATGATCTATGTAGGTAAGACACAGACATTCTGTTATGAATTTTTTGTGACTGTTGCTACATTTTAAACAAAAATTTAAAATAATGGCTTAGGCTTCCCTGTCACACACCAGAGACAAAATTCTGCTACTATTAATAAAGGTGCAAACAAAATTTTGCAAGCTCTGCATACAACTGCCTTGCCCCGATCAAAGAATAAAAATGAACAACAAATTTCTTACACACAGGATAATCACACTGCCGAAGCAAACACCTCTCCTAATGTCGTGAGCAAGCAAAAGGCTGGAGTGTGCGTATGTGTGCGCCACAGAGTGCGTGAGTATGACAGAGACTGAGTTGCTGCGTGCTGAAAAGCAGGACAGAGAGAATAGTTGATCTCATCCTCGGGAAAGCAAGCTACAAAAGCTTAAGGGAGTCAGACTGCTGGCACGCAGGACTAGAACATTAATCCCAGAGTGTAGGCAGTGATGGACAGCAGGTGAGCAGATGGGGAGGCAGGTTTGGAGTGCAAAGACAGCGGCTTAGAATGAACCCTGTCTGAGCTCTGGGCAAACACAGCTCAGCAGAATAGGGGCAGCAGTACCCAGGGAATCAGCCTACAATAGCTTACCCAGCTCACTTTCAAGGTAGTAAGTTAGCCAGCATTCCTGCATGCCAACAATATCACCCTCTTGGTCTTGCAGCTTTGTCTTCTGCACTTCTCAAAACAAAAGGTTTCCAATTTAATGCATAAGCTAGGACATCTGATCAGCTCAGAAACCTGGACTTCGTTCAGCCCGAAATCCACTGGGAGCAGGACAACCCCAGTCTGAAGGTACCTGGATGCCAAGATTCTCAGGCTGAAATCCTTCTTCTCCTTATTTCCCTGTACACCATCCTCTCTCTCTTGCCTCACAGTTGGTTTGGAGAGAGTTATCTGCCTAGCTCTTGGACCCTGATCAGAAGCTGAGCTCGGGCTTAGCCTTTACCATCTGTCCAGGTGGCTCCTTTGCAGCAAGATATTGTCCCACGTGTCCTATATGCATCCATCAGATTCAGGCCTTTGCCAGCTTGGCTCTGGGAATGAATCACTGCACTCTCCTTATTTGAAAGGCAAGCTTGTGCCAACCACTCCGTGATCCTCCAGACGTGTGCTCTCCCTGGGTAGCTGGTACTTTCACAGTCGCCATAGCACTTGCTGGGCCCTGTGCTTCCTGCATGAGATCCACAGAACTCTACCCATCCTGGTTTGTGCTGCAGAATATTTTACAGTAAAACACAGGAACAATACTTTCTTTTGTCCACAACCTGTATTTTTAACTCCCGGTCCTAGAATCCTCCACAGTGAAATTTCAAGGCACCCACAGAAGAAGGAAAAAAGTCTGCTTTTCTGCCACCTACAAATGAAGAAAATTTCACAAGCTTTAACCTGATGAAAACATACCACAGCTCGACTGGGGAAGCCCTTCTCTTTGAAAGAACCATGCAGGCCAGTCCCCTACCTCATTGTATCTCAGGAAAAGAAAGAAAAAATGGAAAAACATCTTTTTTTCCTTGACAAGGCTCTAGATGGGGACAACTTGCTGCATATTTTCCGTGAGGAGAAAGATAAAAATCTCAGCTATTTAAGTCTGCATGCATTTGTCTTCCACACAAAGCCGATAGCACTTTAGCACACATGCCGCGTACAACTGTATCCGCAATTAATGAATACTTGCATCATGAGTACATTCAACAGGAAAAAGGGATCCTCTTCTCCACTTTTAGAGATGGGGAGGAGGGGGGAACGTGAGGGGGTGGTGGTGTTGGGGGAGGGTGCAGGGAGGAAATCATGCAGTGTGCAACATTAACCAGTTTGCTTGAGACCAGAACAGTTGAGCAGCACAGGGAAGGCTTCAAGTTGCGCAGTCCTGGTGCCGTCACCCGATACCAGCCGTGGTCCCTGCTGAGCACAAGTGGCCAGGAGGCTGCTGAAGCTCCCTGTGAGCCCTGGCCAGGGAGCAGGGCTGGAAGCTTCCTTGGCTTTGTCTGTAAGAGACAGTGCCCCAGCAGACAGACGCCCTAGTCTAAAACAGCAGAGCAGTGTGGGGAGGGAATCCAGCTGCTCCCACTGTTCCTCTGGCTGCACCTTTACTCTCCGTGCCTGTCCCCTGCCTGCCTAGCATGCAGTTTGCTCATTCACTTGCTCATGCTCGCTCCTTCCTTTCCTCCCTCCCTCCAGCAGTGTCAGGGAGACAAGTGAAGGTTACTGTTTGGCATGTTTGTTTTTGCATTATTTATCTTGTAGAGGACAGAGTCAGACATCTAGAGGACAGTCTTAGGTCACATGTGAATCCTTCCAAATGGGACTCAATAGCACAACCAGCCAAGTAGAAAACAGACTTGGACAGCCTCATGGAGGGAGGCAGCACTTGGAAAGGGATGTTGTGCATCTATCTGGCCAAGGTACCTGGCAACACCACAGGTCTGCCTGTGACTCCACCTTCCCTCATTTCTTCTTCTTCTTTTCCAAACACTCCTTAAAGTGGGTACAATCCTTTCTTCCCCCCACCCCGTAATTAAGAGATGTTTCAATATTGTATGTGCTTCGCACACACAGGGCTGCAGGGAACTGAGATTTCCCCTCTGCCCCAATTCCCTTCAACACTTCCTCCAGAGAGCAGCTGCTCCCGGGTTAGACACACACATCTCAGAGCAGCCATAGGAATCTCCTAGGCAAAGTTCTCTTTCCCATTCCCTCTGAGGCTGCCCATTGGAAAGGCTGGTGCTGGAGTACTCCACAAGCAGTGCTCCTGTGGGTGCCCCTCAGCACTGTCGACTAGGGGAGCCTGGCACTCACAAATTAAGAATCCTTTGCTCACACATCTTCCAACTCTGTTTCTCTCTGACTCCTACAGTATTTAATAATATATAGCTATGCCATACCCCAACAGAACAGAGATTTTATGCTACTTATTTTCCCCATATTTTCCAGCGCATCTAAGTCTCCCTCAATTTCTTATTGAAAATGAAATGGGGACAGTTCTGCTTATACAGCTGGAGATAGTGATCACCAGTATAGAGAGACTGACTTATCAAGCAGATTCTTAATGCCATAAAATCAATGGGTTTAGAAATTCTATTATCTTGCCTCTGATAGAACGCACCAACTAAAGAAACTTCTTGCCCTTTTTTTTTTTTTTAAAGCATACTTAAATATAGCATTACTGCTGGCCAAAACCAAGCTTTCCCCATGGTCCTCTAGTGGATATTACACCAGAGCAAAGGAACAGACAGGCTGTATGGCAGAACAGAAAGGGCAGTTTCTTTCTGGGTTTTTCCAGCTATTTTGTTACAGGGATCTGAGGCTGYTGGCTCTCCAGATTTGACAGCAATAATCAGTCCCTACTACACAGGGTGCAGAACTCTAAGAAAATTACTTTTGCAAGAACAAAATGCAACAAACCCAAATATATGGCAAGTGCAAACCAGAAAAATCTGCCTGAAAGCCTAGAGGACACTAGTAGATCCACGCATGTGGAGCAGGTTTGGTATGCATGTTCATAGGTCCAAACATCCAAACAAGTGAAGAGAACATAGAAAGGAAGGTCTTTGTGCAAAACACAGAAAAAAGAGATCAGGAAACTGGCAAATGATGGGAAATGGCTGATGCTCTAGTGAAAATCAAGCAGGACATAAGAAGTGACACAGATAAGACATAARGGGAGAGTCAGGTGGGACACAAAGTAAATAGCTGCAACAGCTGGATAGGATGTTAAGGATGAATCAGACACAAAACGAAATTATACTTGGGCGAGAGACATTTGATGGGACACAAAGGACTTGTTTTTTTCCTCATATTCAGCATCCAACTCTTGACTATTTGTACCTAGGTCCCTTAAATTCCCCGAAGTGTTATAAACATATCTTAATTGGAAATTAAGTCTCTCCCTTCAGTCATCTTCTTATATCCCCCTTACTTCTTCCTTCATCTACCAAAGAAAAACCATCAGAAAAGGTAGGTGGTGGCTTGGCACTTGGATAACAAATGTGCAAATCTGGAAATTATTTTTGTCTAGTTTGGCATAAGGAAGAAAAAATCTGAAGAAACCATTTCCACTCAGTGTGATTCAGTACTGTCATTTGCAGCCTGGTGTTGCTGAATCCTACCTATCTCCAGGGCTGAGTGAGATGTGGGGAAGGCAAGGTGCAGTGTAAGTGCTATCACGTTCCATATCACCTCCATGTCCAAAGAAAATGGACTCCAGATAAGTTAATGCTTTGCTGGGGGTCATATCAGTTGAGAGCCATCATGCATGCTCTGAAGGAGTGTGATTTAACCATGGAATAAATCCAAAAAGGAGAGCTGTTTTGACCCGATTAGCCTATCACAGGAGCACACTGCACTATAAATTGTTCTCAGGCAATAAACAGGGATGCCTTATATTGAAACACTGGCTACTTGTAGCTAATGGGGGAGGTGTGCGGTTTGGAAGACCGGCATTTCATAGAACAACCAAGCAATCAGCCAAGGAAGAAGACAGTAACAGACTGATCAAGATACATTTTCTGTAGCCTCACAATCAATACGTATAGAGGCAGTTTCTGCAGACAGCTTGTGAAGTACCACTTGTATGTTATTTAGCTTTGATGTGTCTTGCTGCATCTACATTAAAAATGCTTTGTGATCATGAGACTCGATTTCCACTTCTCATCCAGTCATGCAAATGTTTATAAAAGAAAGCTGTCATTGCTGGATTGCTCTACCTGATTTCATTCAGAGGAGAGGCAGTTTAGGTGGGAGTAGACTAAGACAGAAATCCATGAACAGCCAGGATAAAAATGAGACTGCTTCTTAAGACTTAGGTTTGTTCGACCAAATTGAACAAATCAAAATTTGGATCTGGACACCTCATGGGCTTTGTAGAAACTCAGGCCCATGTCCTCTGTGATTAAATCCACCCCCTACTCCTTCCTGGAGATAACTTCTGAGGTGAGATCTGAGGGAGAAGCCAGTCCCCTTGCATGAAAAACATACAAGTTAAAAAACGTTCTTTGAAGAAAAGAATTTAAAGCAATGGACAACTTCTAAAGCAGAAGCAGTCAAACAGCAAGATCATTTGTTCTGGATATAATAACGCCTTGCCTTCCTCTCTGTTATCATCAAAAGCTCCTGTGTTTGTGGGAGAAAATCTCTCCCCCACCACCAGCTCAGTCCTTCCYGCCGTGAGGTCACAGCCCTGTCTTTGCGACACAGCTGTCTGTTGCTGGGGTAGTGTTYGTGCTTTCACAAAATCAGCACAGCAATGACTTCACAAGCAAGGTCATGGAGGAGCAGATGGGCTCGGGAAGAGGGAGGGAGACAGACCCCTTGTTTAAACACAAATAGCGGTGATAATTAATTAACCAAAGTAGCAGGGGAAATTATGAAAAACATGTGAAAGGTAAATGGATTTCTGTTTAGCTGTCTTTCCCAAGAGGCTAAATGTCTCAATTGCAGAAGGGAGATCTTTGCAATGAACTAATGAAACAAGGACATTTTCTCTGGTTTCTTCAAGTGGACGCTCCTGGAAAAAAGTATGAACAGAGCCTACACTTTGCCATCCTTCTGTCTTCCCTTCTCATCACCACTTGTTGACCTCAACTAAAGAATCAATATTTTCTATCAGAACCCTGAGTCGCTATATCTTTTCAGCATACCAGTGCTGTGGTGGGAACAGACAATTATTTAGACAGGAAGTTTATTGTCCTGCAGTGGCTTAACAGCAAACATGCTCTGTTGATAAAGGAAACTGTTACACGTTTATTCTTCTCCTGACTGCCAAAGCCAAATACTTGTCTTTTGAGTTGACCAAGGTGGCCTTTCACTTTCTTCAAACACATAAGGTTTGTATGATAAGGAATCTGCAGCCCAACTATGCCCTTACTTCCACTTACGCTTTTATCTTTTGCCATAGCAGTGCTGGTTCTGCTATATCTGCTATACACCTTCGTGTTGTTGCCAGAGTCAGCAGATTTCATTCCAAAACATGAAAGAGCAAGTTACCCAGGTAAGATCAAGGGAATAATCTCAATATGCAAATGAATCCATGGAATACCTCTGAAGAACTTGGACAGTACTGAATACAAGAGTTGTTCTTTCTTCATCATCCTTTCTCTGTGCTGTATTTGTGTCACACATACGGRTCAATATACAGTCATCCATTTTAGACTTAAGGGGAAAGAGCATATTCTCTTCTTGTGCATATTCTCTTCTTTGTTTATTCTGTGAACACACAATTCTGCCTTTCACCTTTTCAGCRGGAGCAAAGATCCTTAAAACAAAAGAATAAACAATTTCTGTGCTTACAAGAGTAGGAAGCTTTACCAGAAGGTAAGATGTTTTTGTGACTGGCAGTTCTTTCATGAAGTTTGGAAAAGCAAACAGACAAGAGATGTTATTCACACACATTAAAATGTATTCAAGAAAACTTCTACAAGAAAAGTGAAGGCCTTGGTAGGTTTTCTTCTACATACTCGACTCTGTCCATTCAGCAGCTCTATGTTTTCTACCTGCAGCTGTGAACCTAACACAGACATTGTCACATCAAACATGAGCACCCAGATTCACTGAACAATTGCTGAGAGTGAAAAGTGCCACTGGAGATCATCTAATCTGTCTCCTTTCCTCAGAGCAAGGTTAATTAGAATGAGTTGCTTAGGGCCATGTCCAATTTTTAATGTCCTCTCCAAGAATGAAGACTCCATAACTGTCTAAGCAGCCTGTTCCAGTGTTTGAGCACCCTTGCAGTAAAAARAGGGGTTTTTCTTACATTTAAATGGAATTCTCCATATCGCAATTTGTGCCAACTGCGTCTTGTACCTTCTCTGGCTGCCAGGGAGAAGAGTGCTTCAAGTTTTCAATCCACTCTGCTATCCACTTATCTAGTCCATACTTCATCAGTTCATCAGTGAGAATCTTATGGGAGACTGTCGAAAGGTGAGACACTGTCAAAAGGCTTTCTAAAGTCAAACCAAACAACATGACCTGCCAAGACCTCTGATACACACTCATTCACTGAACTAGTCATTGCATTGTAAATCCATGCTGACTACACCAAATCACTCATGTCCTTCAAGGGTCTGGGAAATGGTTTCCAGGATTATTTGCTCCATCACCTTCCCAGGGACTAAGATGYGGTTGAACATCCTGTAGTTCCCTAGATTTTCCTTCTTGCCTTTCTTGATGACAGGTGACACTTGCTSTCTTCCAGTCTTCAAGAACTTCYCCCAGTTACCAAGAGTTTACAGGAGTAATCTAGAGTGACTTCACWACGACATCAGTTATCTCCCTTGGTACTCATGGAAACATCCTGTCAGGTTTCATGGACCTATTTATGCCCACTTTGTTTAAATGTTCTGGTACTGCTCTACCAGGGATAAGTCGTCACTGCACAAGTTTCCCACTGCTCCCAGAGACCTGAGATTCCCAAAGGGAAACCTTCCTAGTAAAAATCAAGGTGATGGTAGCATTAAGTACCTTGGTCATTTCCAAACGTTTTGACACCAGGTCCCTGCTCCATTCAGCACTGGCTCCACATTTTCCTACAGAGTGTTTTTAYAGGAACCTTGCTGTCTGCAGGGTTAAATTAGTTGATGCTGTTACTTGAAGAGGAGCCCCACCTTGTACGTATCATGGTGAGCCATGTGGGTTATGGCTGTCTTTTTTATCGACGTTTCCAATACATGGTCCAGGGGTAAGTTACTGCTGCCTCCTATCAGATAATTAGTCAGTAAATCATTCAACCAACTACAAGGTATATAGCAAGGACAATGTTTCCAAAGCATATTATCATCAGACAGTTATAYTGCACTTTATCSCAAAGGGTTCAGAAGATTTACATATACCCTGTAGAATACTGGCCTTTTTTTACACCTGCTGCTGAAGTGCAGCTCTCTTTGGAGGGGGATGTCYGTGTTTTTTAAAGAGTCATGTTATGGAATAAACTTATCACAGGAAATTGTGCAGATGMCTTTTGTATCTACTTGGCATTTTTAAAAGAGTTCAAGGAGAATAAATGGTCTAAGGTGGAATGTTGCAAGGAGACTGCAGCTAAAAAACAGTCCTTTCAGTTATTAGATAGTTATACCTGGTTACAGTAGCATGACTTTTTACAGGAGTTTGCAATTATAGTGCTAGAAAATACAGTRTAAAAGAACAGTTCTGTGATTTCTTCATGTTTCAAACTGAGTTTTACTACATTTTTTGATACACTTCCATTCAAGCACAACCAAACARCATCTTTACTTTAAGCCTGATAGAACAGCTTTCATGAAAGACAAGGAGAAGAACTAAGAGAGCTTGAGTCCTTTTGTGGTCTTGTTAGTTTTGGTCATAAAAGGAGATGGAGCAAAATCATTGTGTGGCTTTGATGCCTCATCCAGGTGGATTTAATCGAGCAATAAGGAGGCTGCAGCTAGTGATGGAGKGGGAACAATGTTAATATCTAATTCTTGCAAACAAGCACCATCCACAACCAGATCTCACTTTTATGTAAAACACCTGCCCTCTTATGTCACATTACTTTAAAATAATAGAATCAGAGAAGCATTTATGTTGGAAAAGACCTATAAGATCATTCAGTCCAACCATAAACCTAACACTACCAAATTCTACTAAACCATGTCTGTAAGTGCCATATCTACACATCTTTTAAATAACCCCCAGATATTTCAGAGAATATTCTGAGTTGAAGGGAACTTTTTGAAGGGAAGATCTCCCAGGATGTGAAGAAATTCTGTTTTACTGCTCTGCTACCAACTTTATAGGCTTGGTTCAGTCACCCACGTAGAAGTAATTTGATTTGTCTTACTGCATGTGAGGTATCTGCACAAGGCTGGCAAATATGACATCAGATCCATGCGGGACCTCCTCTACTCTGAAGCAGGCAGGATATCCTTGGGCATCTCAAAAGGTAGCAGATGATTTCCAGAGTGTCAACATCAGTGTTTCAGTTCAGAGCATAAATGTGCTAATGAAGTGAGTCACCTGGTCATCCCCACTCCCCGAGTCTGGGTTATGGAGCTGTCTAGAAGGGCACAGACTGGATTTTTTTCTATTGAAAATAAGATACACATCATAGGTATTCCACCTGCTAATGGATACTCAATTCACAGCTAGACTAGTTCAAAGCAGCCCCCCTCGAAGTTTTTGCACTCAGATCCTCTGTCCTGATGTTTTAACTCTACAAATCTACTCTTACAAGCCYACATCATTCCTAATGCAGACATTGGCAAATCAGTAGTCCAACTCCTTAAGTGGACYACCCTAATTACAAACTGGGATGACTGTTCCGGTCTAACAATGGAATATTGTGTGGATAAGCAAATTCAAGGGTACAGGGTGCTCCGATACTGCTGGAATCAAAGATGTGTGTGCGAAGAGAACAGGAACAGGAAGAATCATGATGTAAAGAAATGCAGTCAAATCAGAGATTCAAATTTCAATGTATGCCTGAACAGGTCTTTAACAAGGGCAAACATATTAATAGTGGCAGTGCCACTGCTGACATCAGCATCATGACTGTGCTGCTCCCTATGCCCTCTCGTGCTTCCAATAATCTTTAATTGAAAATGACATTCTTGATGTTAAAATGAACAATATGTATTGAGTGGAGGAGAGGTAGGTTTTATCTTCCACTTACCAAAAATGATGTCTCTCTCCCTGGCTTCCTGTCTCTGATCCTTGCCCACTTTCCTCCTGAGATATAGCTACACACACACACACACTTCCTCCTCTTTGAACAAAACCTGCTCTTCCCTCAAGCCCTTTGCTAGCCTAAGTTGAAGTGTTCCAAGCAGAATTAATGCCACCTACTTGTAGACCAGTCCCACTTCCCTTGTGCCACTGAGAGAAGATTGAATGAAGAATGACCAACTAAATATGACCGCCAGAGCTTCTTCAGCTAAAGAGAAGCCCAGCTTTCTTTTGTCATCATCTTATGGTGTGTCTTCATCCTCTTCCCTCCCTCCCTATCTTATGGCAAGTTAATTGAAAAACATCTTGGAATATCCATATTTTAGTTTTCTGCTTATCACCTTCTAGGGCTAAAAAATTATGTTCAAGTACACTTCTAGGACAGTCTAGATCTATTTTCTTTAAAAAATTACTATGAAATGATCAATATATTGGGGTAGAATCAGACACCTCCTGGAATAAACAGAGCTGCAGAATCAGGGTTTCACAGCTGGGTGTACAGTATAGTACATACAAACCCTATTTAGAAACAGGCAATGGAAGGACACTTGCTCACTCCCACCATACACACCCTACTGGCAGAGGGCAGAGGTGATAGCAACCACAGAAAAAGTGCTTTTAAGAGATCCAGTAGAAGCTTTTTGGGAAAACTACATGAAAAAGACACTCCAAAGACCTGAATTCCTTCCTCCATCAGAAAGTACATAGTGGAAGGGATAAAAGTCCTTTTGGAGGATACCCCAGGAACAGACATTTCAGGTCTGTTGTGCTTACTTATAACCTTTTTCTTCAAGAGGGAACACTTCTCAGAGGTGCAATAGAGTGGTTCCCATGTTTGGTGTAGTGTAAGAGTTCAACTCTCCCTATAGCTTGTTCTTCCCATTCAAAGAATCATGGGGTGACTTTTTGCGTTGGCTGGTGCCATGCAAAAGCAAAGGAAGCTGGTGTCAGCCAATGCACCCCTGAAGTGAGAGGAGTGATGCCAAGCAGCCTGCACCGTGCATCTAGCCCCTGACTTCTCATTACCCAAACTACCAAAAGACATTCAAATGTTTTCAGAYATATGAGCTAAACTTCCCCCAGCCTCCTCAAAACATGCTAATATCAAGTATTGTCAGGCCTTTCACTGCTACACCCGGGCAGCTGAAAAACTCCTTTTTTACTTTTTACTACAACCACACACAGTCTGTGCCTACGAGGTCAAGAATAAAACCCCTCAAAATTGTTGGCAATGCAAATAAACTGGTACTGAAGCTTGAGACTATGAAAGAGCATTGCTATAAAGTCCTGACATGCTCAAATCAGGAAGATACAAAACCTGGTCACAGTAATAGCTTTATGCACAGTTTCTCTCTCTGCTGTTAAAAAACATGGGGAATAAAAACAAAAGAGAAAAGGAAAATACATTTAGATAATTAGCCTTTGAATCCTGTCTGTTTGTGTGGCTTTTATTGCAGTTATAGGTCTGTCTCTGTATAAGCAAAGATATTGGCTATTAATGCTATAAAGTATTTTTCATTGCTGAGTTCTCAGGTTGAAATCCAATACTAAACTGTTATACACCTTCTTGTGAATCAAGTAGGCTGTGATTCRGTTTCCTAAATATAGGCAGCTGATGCCATCTTAAGGACCATAGGGTATCCTGCCTGGGTGTCCTGAACAGCACAGGCCATATGTTACATGTGCTGGCCTTCAGTAGGTATCTCAGATACCACAGAGGATGTAAACCAGTAGTACATACCTGCACATAGATAACCCAGCCACCCACGTCCTGACCCATTTGGTTCACAAGCTCCAGAATACAGCATTTTGTCACCAATATCCTACCCTAATCACCTATAGAAAAGAGAGGAGAATAGGCACCACTAAACTTGGTATATCATRAGGCTTTAGGCTTAGAGAGGGTTGACAGAAGAAACTGGTGTGGCCAGGTGGGTTCAAATTGCTCTGCGCACAACTGTGTATATTTTTATACCACAGCTTAAAATTCAGATAGCACACACTTGGCTTAAAAGACAGAACTCTTCAGCTAACCCTGTACCCTCAAATTACCCAAACCCTCAAGTTACGAGAGACTAAGGGCTACAGAAGAGCAAAATAGTAGAAGAATTACAGAAAGGAAGCCTGCTTGGGGTAGAAGGGTCAGCTCCCCAGTATATGCCTTTTATTATTGCTGAAACAGTTTTCTGCTCTTGGGGTATTCTTTTGATTTTTTAATGAGTAACCCGTAGACAGACTGCTTGAAAATACAGTTTTACTGTGATTTTGGTTTTTTTAATTGCTTGAAGGTGTCTGTGTAAATGCTTCCTCAGCCACAACTGCCTGTGTAGGCAATGCTTGCAAGTACTGTGGTAGCTCTGTGCTTTTCTAAATTCGTTATTTGTGGACATGTGAATGTTTGTGTGCAACCACATGTGCCCTGCTT
The DNA here is from genome assembly GCA_018881555.1 of Amblyornis subalaris. Lineage (NCBI taxonomy): Eukaryota > Metazoa > Chordata > Aves > Passeriformes > Ptilonorhynchidae > Amblyornis > Amblyornis subalaris. The sequence continues at coordinate 1,669,579 of JACAXG010000058.1, forward strand.
TCACTGCTAGGAYAGACACATGCATTTATTTTGGGAAAAAATATTAAATAAATAATTTTATGCAACCCTCTTGCCTACTGGAGTGTTGCACAATGCAAATCCAGCAGCAGCAGGATGCAGATTCCCCCTGCCTCTCCTCCTCCTCAACCCTTTCCGTCCTGTCACTCAGATGATAATGATCTGTGTTGTGGGCATTTGCTGGAAAGTTTAAACGTAACCATTATTTTTTGGGTTGCTGGAATTGAGGTGGGCGTCAAGGACTCCAATGAATACAAATAAGCTCAGATCCAGGAAAACTCCATCTTGTCTAATCTTCACTAAGCAGTAATCTGGGAGGCACCTTGCTCACTCTCATTTTGTATGGAAGGAGAGCAAGCACACCACAGTGAAGTCTGGATTGATCTCACCTGTTCACATACCGAGGTCTCCTAATTCTTCTCTACCTCAATAGCTATAATCTGTCCCAGGAAGTAATATTCACAATGAGACAACTCCTCCTACCCATTACTGGAGCAGCAGAGGCAAAATTTTTTTCTTCCTTATCGAGTCTACATATGTGTGTTCAAAATAGACACARATCCAAGCTGCAAGCTTGGGAATTTTGCTGGAAACTTGACCAAGTTCTAGATGGAAAGGCTGCATTTGAATCCATAGATTAAGCTTGCTTCTTTAAATACAGAAATTTGCAGCCTCTTTTTAAAACACATGATCTGGAGAACATGAAATGTAGATGTAAAGGTGGGACTTTATTTTTTTCTAATGCACTTGGGTATCAATTGTGCAAACCTTGCATGTTCTCTCTCATCACATGATGACACCCTTGAATGATAGCTCACAGTTCTCTTGCAATTTCTGCATCCCAAGTAAGGAACAAAATATCCCACAAAAAGGATGTTCATGCAACGAGAGATGCTATCAGGATCAGAAGAAAGACCTAGGCAAATGAGGAATGTATTCTCTTCATGGTCCAGAAGTGCACAAAAAAGGTGATACGTGTCAAAAGTAAAGATGTACAAGACCTTGAAATGGATACTTATTATAAAAAGCAGTACAAATACTCTTTGGTCATATAATAATAGGACAGCAAAGAAAAAAATAAGTAGAAATCCTATGCAATGGACATGCAGTAGAGTGAATATAATTTGTGCACAGATTAAAAAGGTAAATGAAAACTTGGCTTAATTTTTTTTAATAGCAATCGTGATATTGACTGTAGGACAAGGCAGTGTAGCTAATGGGAATGACAAAATGGAAGTAAACTCAGAGTTAATACTGCACTCAAGGAGGTGGAACAAAAGAACTTTCACCCCAGAATGTTTGAAGAACTGATAAGGGATATTGCAGGATAAGCTGCAAGAATCTTAGTACACCTATCAATATGGAAGGGTATTATACGACAGCAGAACACCTGATTTAAAACATACAAGTAAGAAAAAAACCAGATGATCTGGCAACTACAGATTTAGTTATATGATCCTGGCAGTATGCAGTGCTTTGGAATACACGCAGAAGCAATTAAAGACATCAAGGTAAGCGGAAAATAGTATCAAATGCATTATGGATTTTCCAAAAGCTAAAAAAACCCTGACTGCCTTTTCAGATAACCGATTTTTAAAGAAAAGAAATGCAGTAAAGACTAATCTATCACCATATAAGTAAAACCTTGGATACAGTGTCTGATTATTAGTTAAGATGTAGATGATGGCATTAATAAAAAATTTTTAGGCAAATAAGGAATTGATGAAAGAGACGACTACTGGTCAGGCTGAAAGTGGAATTTATTAATACAGCTCTTCAAGGAGTGAGACCAATTTTATTTAATATTTTCACGATTGATCTTAACATAAAAGTAAGAGCATGCTATTGAAGTGGACTGAGGACACRTAGTTAGGAAACAGTCAATGCATAAAGAGAGAGATGAATAAACAAAGAACTGCCTCACCTTGAGGACTGGTCGAACAGAAATGAGAAAAGCACAAAGTGCAATGTCAGGCACTACAGCAAAAGTTTCTCATGCAAGTGGGGAGCTCGTTAGTTGGAAAGAACAGTGGAGCAGATGGGCTTGGGAGCAGTAACACCTCATGGGGTGATTCTGTGCATTGACAAAGTAATGGAGATGTCGCTATCAAAAGCACCAGCAGAAATCTGATCTGAAAGAGGGCATAATTCTGGTTACCCACTTTGAAGGGATCTTGCTGTGGGTCTTGGTTTGAATCGCTGTGCTTGGATGAGCCAAGGCACAGAAATTTCTAGTTAGAAGGTCACTAAAAGAGCTGATTTTATTCCTCATTTTCTAAACTGCTCCCCAGATCAGGAAGAGATGTTGCTGGGTCTGCAAAAATACTTAATTATACAGAGACTAACTGAACTCCCTTCTTCCATTTGCGTGAAAGTTTCCAATGGCAAGAAGCAATATGGCATCACAGCCTTCACTGGATCTGTACCAATTTACTCTGACCAGGAATTTGATCCTTCTGCTTTTATTCCTGATGAGGAAATCTGATCCTTTTGCCTTTTCACCCATACRAGTAGCTCAGGCCTTTCATTCAGCCTACCACGCCAAGCCTTGTTGCAAAGGATGAAGAGATAAATGCTACAAAAGCGGCACTGGAATAGAAACTCTTGATAAACAAATCTTCTTGCATGAATAGAAGAACATGTAGTTCTCATAAAAATGGTAATTAGACCCCAGCACGAGGAGGCTGATTTTTTCACAATAATAATAATAATAATAATAATAAAAAAAGTCTCCAAGAGCATTCATTGAGGAGGAAGTTATATTTGCCAGCATTATTACTGTTATTATTGTATTACCACTAATAATGATGATAAGGCTCTTGCTAAGGGACAGGACCTTCTATGTAACTAAGTAAACATGCCTAAAAAGGGCTCCCCTTAAGGCATGTTTTCAATTAATAAAGACAATTGACAGATCTGCTTACGGACCACTGCAAGGTACCAGCTGATTGCTTCTCTCTAGTAACTTTAATTTGCTTTCCCTTACCAGTTACACTGGTGCCATAGAATGACAAAGCTGGCATTTGCGTCAGCAGATGTTTGCTGGTCCAGCCCTAACTTCTCACATAACCTGTCTTCCTAGCCCCATCTCCTCCACCAATTTATTTGTTCTTTCCTTCCCCCACCCCAGCACAATGCCTGCACAAGACACCGCTGTTAATTTAGCCAGGAAATGGTTTGATGGTGATAGGGAAATAAATTGATCAAACCTTTTGAACAGCAGCCATGGGAAGAAAGAAACACCCCCAGCCATTTCACAGTGACCTCTCCCTGTGCTTAAAGAAAACTCATAAGCTCTCAGCACGAATTAGCATGGCCTCATTATAAAAACAGAATTGGGGTCAGAAGAAACTAAGATGGGTAAGGGAAAAAAAAATCCCATCAAAAGCAACATCTGAGACAGAAATGCCCTGCTGGGGAGGGTAAAAAAAATGAAGCTTGAGAGGAAAGGAAGAAGCTAGAGGCAGAAGAGAAGTAAACACAGCTTTCTTAAAAAAAAAAAAAAGAAAAAGGGCAAAAAAGGCAAAACCTCTGTAAAGCTGCAACAGTCTTGATGTCACGCTGGACACTTCTGTGGAAAAGAGTTTACGTGTTTGCATCTGTCTTGAATTGCCATTTCCAACCCATTTCCAGTCATTGCTGCCACATGGCCTGGTCGAGCTGTTGCCATTTGATGGCCTGTGGAAAAGAGGGGTGTCTCAAAGACTTCAGTTGCACAGTCTGAATTCCAAGGAAAGAAAATGTGAATGGCAACTGCACTGCTGGCATTTGGTGTAGAAAAGACCTGTGTCTACTACCTGAGTTGTATTTATTTCACAAGTATTACATCAGTCTGCACTGTAACAGTGCTGATCCCCAGCTATGCTGGAACTCCTTTGTAAGGAAACAAAGCATCCCAGTGCTGCCATTGGTCACCAGCAACAAAACCAGCAGCTAACTACAAAAACGTGTCTCATTGTGCTGCCCTGTCTGCACACTTAGCTGCAAAAAGAAAGTACCAGAGGGSCTGCCGTCAGTTGTCTCTCCAGCTTGCCATGGAGAGGGGGTGACTCAGACGAGGTCCCCGGCCAGGGGCCCCGTGCAAGCACAGCTGCTGCCCTGACAGCTCTTCCTGCCCGGGCAGCTGTGCTCCAGCAGCCTCTCTCCACAGGCCCTCAACTCACACGCTGGGCAGCTGCTCCGGCCTCCACTGCCTTGGAGGAAGGTCCATACTTTGGAAACGAGCCCTTTCTTACTCTCCACACTCTCTGGAGCCTAACAACCCACCCTCAAAAAGGCAATGCCAGTTTGGCATTAATGATTCTCCCTCCCACCCATTGCCACGGCTGGCACACCCAAGCCTTGGGCCACACTTAGCAGCAGGCCATGGTGACTGTGTAGGCAGGAGGACGGGACACAGCGTCCCTTGCTCAGGGCTGCAGGCAAGCACAAAGGCAGCATCACTGTCTCCTCTGTGGCAGCTTAAAAGACTAGCTCTAACTTATTCACAGAGAAAGGTAATAACAGTAGTCATGAAAGTTTCTACCACAAGAATAAAGCCCAGAATCAGCCCTGCTCGTTCAATTTTCTGAGAAAGAGACACAATAGGTAGGCTCTGACATTTTTTTCCCATCTCTATTGCAGACTTGTGAGMCCCTCTCCCAAACCTCTCAGCCATCCAGCCTCTTTTTCCTTCCACAGAGAGACAGGCTGTGGCTTGCTGCCATGCAGATAGCACAGCTCTATTCACACCAGGCTGTGTCGCATTGCTTTTGCCCTGACAGGTGGCAGGAGGGATAGAAAGAAGTCGTCAAGGCAGAAAATGTTACAAACCAATTGAGTCAGCAGCGTAGAGAATCTGTCACTTCACTCTTTTCCCGTTCTTTTAAATTATTTTGTTAATTCTGCCTTGGGGAAAAAAAAAGGAACTAGATGAAAGAAAAATACAAATTGGACCTGGAGTTTATTTACTCCGATACTATCACTGATCATTCTGACCCTTAAATCACCCTGCAGCACAGCAGCAGGACCTTCCAACATCAATATTAATGTTCCTCGCTCCTGGCAGTGGCTAGTGGAGGTGGCATTTCATAATCCAGATGCAAAAATTAAAAGGCAAATTTGAGAGAGAAGGAATAGAGCAGCTATATTTGCTCAGTCTGCTGAGTAAAAACCCCTCAGTGAATTCTACAACTGTCTCCCATTAGCAAAGGATCAGAACTCAGGTGTGATTTGAGAATTACCTCCCATATAGAGCAAGAGTGTGGGTTTGAAAACTAAAAGTCAGGCTAGTCAAACACCTGAAGCAGTGTCATCTAGTCTCAACAAGGTCTAAATAAAACAATGTCCATGTTTTTGGTGTTGGTTGCTATAGGATATGGCTGGCACAGAAGAAATAACTGTTGTGGGGCGTGACGGAAGTGGCAAATATACCTTGATAAAGGTGGCCTTAAAGATTGAAAAAAAAAAAAATCTATCACCTACCTCCAAATGCAGGATGCTTGCCTACAAAAAACATCATTGCTTTTAAAAAAACCCCCCATTGTCATTTTTCTTTTCCACTCTCTCTGTTCCTTTTAATATAAATCTCCTCTGTCCACCCAGAAGGACTAGAAACTTCCTTTAAAAAGGAAATAACAGGAGGCTGGATTTTCATGTAATAGCATGTCACCAAGAGCTGTGACTTTAAAAAATATACCAACTATAACCACACTCCTGAAGAAAAAGCCCTATAATTGGCAACATTACCAGGTCTATGAGTCACAGGGGCAAGACACATCAAGCACCAACTCCAGCAGGTATTTCTGCACCCTGTACCACGGAGCCCTCCTCACCCATTGCTTGGAGGGGAATGCTGATCTGTTCCTGAAAGCAGCACAACTGTGTCAGTGTGGCACTGCTCCAGAGGCCAGCGCTGCCTGGGAGAGCAGCAGGGCTGTCCTGCAGGGCCCTGGGTTAGGAGGGCAGACAGGTCTGGGGGTTGCCCAGGTGAGCATCAGCATGTGCGAGCCAAGGCAGAGCAGCAGAGCAGCCTGCAGCTCCCCATCGGGGGGGGCTGCCAGAGAGACACGGAGGGGGCAGGGACGCTGTGGGGAGGTATGGTAATGTCTCACAGAGGAGGTTCTGTAAAACATCATTTCACACGGAGTAATGTTTGGATACCTGAGTCTAATCATGGAGTTAACAGCCCTTATTTGCACAACCTCACATACACACACAGTGGTGCATAGGACACAAATCAAACCTCTGTCTACTTACAAACAGCATCCAGGCCATTAGGACACAGCAAGCAGCAGACCAGCCAGGATCATACAAAGGAAAACATTTCATCTTCCAGCTCTCTATACAGTACCAAGAGACATGTTTTGCACCAAAAGACTTCCTCCCCTTTCATCATTTTCTGTTTCTGCCCTTGCTGTCAGTGCAGTCTGGCCCAAGAGAAGTGATTTTTAGTACTTGCTGAAGCTTTGTTGTTTAATCAGATGGCCGCTGGAATCAAGGTTTGCTGGCTGAAGAGGCAGCTGAGCAGGGATTATCAGAGAGTAGAAATGTCAGTCAACCCCTTGGGAGACAATCCCTAATCCATCTAGAGATTCTTCAGACACTCTTAATTATTGTTTTGTATTTAAAATGGCCAAGGGAAAATGGGGTGCCTTTAAAATAAATAAATAAATGAAAGCATCACAATCAGTTGAGTGTATCTGCTAAGCTGCTGACAATCCATCTGTCTGGATTCCACCTAGCACTTAGCACACACAGAGCAAAGCAGGGCTAAATGCATTTAAAATTTGGCACAGATGTGAGTGAGTAGATACAGATACTGAGTGAGAAATAGGAGAGATCACTCCTCTTCCTTACCAGCCACACTTCCAGAAAGCACACAGTGCTCCTGACTTAATGGCATACACTTTTCTTCCAACACTCAGTCATCCCCAGCTGTTTCAGTGCACCTCTGCCCGGCTTCAGAGAAYTCCTGTTATCTCAGTCCCTACTAAGCCTCTTCTCTGCTGCTGCATCTGGTGCAGTGGTTGTGCAAAATGGGAACAATGCCTCACTAAAAACCAAACACTCACCAGAAAGACTTCCAGGTCTGGCCTAGAACAATGTCAAACTAAGGTGAAATACAAGCAAATCTAACCCAAAGGATCTCTCACTGAAACTTTTAAGTTGAAATTGCAATTATATTGCAGGCGAAGAATGTAAAAACTGACACTCCTGGAGCTAAACTCCCTACTTTTGTTTCTACAATAGCAAAACCTATGCTGGAATCTCCTTTGCTGGGGCCAGTAAATAAGAAGTGGCTCTGGTCATACAATCTGTGGCACTTTTCCTGCTAAATCAATTCTGGGCTTAGATCTCTCTATACTTATCATCTATATTAAAGAAACCCTACTGCCCTAATAATTGAGCTAATCATACTATCTTCAGTACAGAGTTGATGGTCCCCTTGAATGCTGCTTTCTAGCCATGGCTAATTTTACAAATGCAAGGAGTTTGCTTTCACAAAAGCAAGTGAAAAGAATGCTGGAAAAAATTTTCAGAGTGGCTCTGTGGGACAGAGAGGCATTATGACTCCTGTGTTACAAATAGAAACTGAAGCAAGGGGATTTCACGATTTGCCAAGGGAATGTACAAAATCTCTGTGGCTGCACTAACCTTCTCTTAGCCACTGGCACGCATGTCCCCCCTCCTTGGCATTGTGTAGGTATTGTGACACTGGATATGTTTTCTCCTTAATGAAACAGAGGCAGAAGCCTCTACTTCCTTCCTTGTAACAGAGCTCTGACTGTTGTCTCAAAGATTGACGTTGTAAGATGGGTCTCGTGACCTAGTTCTAACTCTCTGCATTATACATTTACCTCTTCACTTTCTTTGACCCCATTCCCCTTCCCCGCTTGTGGGAAGATGTATTTTCAAAGTGACCTTTCTTTCTGCTGCTCACAAGCAAAGAAGAGCAGTGAAGAATATCACTTCAGATAGGAGACAGAGCTGGGTGAAACACCATCCAAAATGGTACCCACCTGAAAGCACAGACAGGAGGACTTAATTAAGATGTGAATTCAGCCTTTTAGCTCTAACCAATGGGTATCAGGGACATAAATTTCAATGCAACAAAACTCCATGCCTCGCTTTACATAGTGCTACCCTCTGCAAAATAGCAATCACAGGAAGAACTGGGTTCAATTGTGGTCCATGCAAAGAATCCCCCATGAACAGTCAGGCTCTTGAAAGGCTTTGAGAGAGGATGGCCAGTGAGTTCATCTCTTTACAACCCAGTGGCTCAAAGAGACATCTTTGCCTTCAGTCAGCGCTCAGATGTACCGCAAGGCTTCCCTTTGTGAAACAGAATAGACGTCTCCAACGACAGCGAGCATTGTCCATGCAGGCATAAAGCAATATTTGGACATGCTGAATGGCTTCCTAAGATGAGAAAAAGTGCTGAAGAAACACTAAATTATGACAGATGGGAGCCCTAGAAATGCAACTACCCCCAAACTGGAAAATGAAAAGCCAGCACAAAGGGCAGGCATAACAATAGAATTTAGGCATAACGGAATACATGCCATTTAATGTGGAGTGCACTGAAGCTTCGATACATAAGTCAAAATCCTAGCCATTAAATAGCCTCATTTAAAAAGTTTTAAAGCAATTAAAATAAATTAGAAACTTCACAGGAGGACAAAATCACTGAAAAGGATAAGAAGCACTTTATGCCAGGCACTGCTTCTGACAGTGTTGTGCCCATGAGGCCAGATTTTTATTTGAGAAGAGCTCGGGGCCAGATTTTCAAGGGCTCTGCACCAATAATTAGGGACAGATTTTTCCAAACTGCTCAGCTTCCATTATCCAAACAAAGGCCAGATATACCAAAGTGCTCAGGGCCCAGCAATTTCTACTGTGACAGTTACAGTCACAACATGGCCAGATTTTTCAGAAACGTGACCATTTATTTCCCGGTCTGCTGAAGGAGGAAGTGGCCTATTTAAAGGCCATCTTGTAGGGKTTTTTTTCATTGGCATGTTGGAAGTAGATGATGTTTAAGTCCCGGTAACAGTGAGAGGGCCCCAACTTTGCCAAGTCTGAGGCAGCATGGTCTTGAAAGACAAGTGGAACAAGCCCTGCTGCTTTTACTCTATTTTCCCTAATTCCTGCTCAAGAGACATCTATCATTGACCTCCATATGAAGCACTTCAGAGCTGACTGCAGAAGCAAACTTGTGAAATTATAATGCTGCCTCCAGCCATTTTGCAGAGCTAGATACATCATTTGTGGCACACCAGAGTAGGAGCCTTTCTCAGAAAGAGAAAAATCCCTTAGCAATGCTGCTGACAGAGAAGAGAGCACAACAGGGCTTTTTCTGCTTTTAAAATGGATAATAGCTCAACTTGGAAGTGAAACAAACTGAGGTGACCCTGCAGCCAGACCATAGACCACCAGGCTTGAAAACTGTGGGGAGTTTGTTTCCTCTCAGAACATCCTGAAATGGATGTTGCAATTCTTCCTAGTGCCAAAATCTGCTGGATCAGGGCTGCTGTACATACAGGAGGTGGCACAGAGGAGCAGTACTTTACAGAACCAGACCCTGTAGCTCAGCAATGCTTCCTTGCCCACAAACTGTGGGCTTTTGGAGAGAAACTTTCTATAAAATCRTGTGGTATTCTTTCCCTCTAAAACAATTACTGTTCGTTCCAGAAGCACATACTGGTGAACTTCTCCAATGGATTCTCCTCTTGAACCCTCAATGGATTTGCTATGGGACCAACAAGGTATCTCAAGCTAGTTCCAACCAGGATTAAGAAGCAGCTGCAACACACCACAGAGCACGTGGAACAGGAGACTTTCAATCAGACCTGAAGTCCTACGTACCTTAAACAGGGTAATGAGACAGGCATATCGAAGTTACTTAAATGCTCTCTGATATTTTAGATTTTCTTTTGTGTCTGCCTTCTAACACTCATTTAAAACAACCAGAAAGAATGGGAAAGCAAAAGGCGTTCTGTTTTTTTCCTGATACTTATGCCTTCCACATCCATTTCTACCAATGGGAAATTAAAATGCACTGCCAGTACAGCACCATTAAAACATCTCACAATTAGAGTCAGACAAGGCAAAGTGGGTAACTCAGGTCGTGGGAGGATAAGGACATAAGTATTGCAGTGCTCCTAGTTCACCAGTGGTTCTGTGGTAGCTTGATGTCATTGCTATCTAATCATACATTTGATGACCTGTAACAGCTGGGCTTGAGAGCAACCCACTTAGTGCCTTACAGAGAGAAATACAGGGCACTGAAGAAATTGCTGCCAAAAAAAAAAATCTCAGAAAAGACAAGCTGAAGTTTTAAGTTTTTACTTGTAGAACTGGCTGTAGCAGTTTTGTCTTGAGTAACGTCAAGTGGGCAGTAAAGAGGAACGTGCACCTTTGAGCTCATTGTGATACAAAGTCTGAGAAGACATCTCTGCCTGGAATTAAGTGCTTGAAATTGTATACTGTAGAGTATATTATAGCATAGTAAAGTACACCAGAGAGAAGCACTGTGACACATTCCTGTGGGACCCATTTTGTCCAAAAAAAAAAGGGGGGGRAAAAAAGGAAAGAAAGAAAAAAGAAATTAATTCAGTTTTTGTTGTCCAGGCTTGAAAGGAAATMTTTTCTTCTGCATTGCCACCTTCACCCATTGCAACTGCACCAGAAATCCCTAATTTCCTTCACCGCAGAGCAGCAAGCAGGTGCATAGCAGGATKTGTATTAGACCACACCGTCCCTCCTTTATGCTGCCTGTTCCCTGTGGGGGCAAGATAATTACATCCACCCTAAGAAAACATCAATATTTTATTTTTAATGAGCTGGGCAGACCCAATTATCTCAGTAGGCTGTTAATAAGTGAAATTGTGAAGTACGGCTGCAGCTTTGATGGAAACAGAGTCATCTCTGAAATGGGAATTTCTGACACACAGAGTATTAAATAAGAYGCCAGACTGCTGGAAGTTAGTCAGAGAAAAACTGTTTAAGAAAGAAAATATGCCTTAGTAGCAACTCTCAGCATTCAAAGATAATAAGTCAAAACACAAAGAATCATCATATCACCTTAAAAATCACAACTCCTGAAATAATAATGTATAGCATTTTTCAGTGCCATTCTGATTCTTGATGTTTTGCATTTCATATCATCAAGTTTTTCCTCTCCCCAAATAGTGATAAGAAATGCTTTTTTTTTTTTTTTTTTTTTAATATTAGAAGTAAACACTCTCGTGGAAACAACTTAGAAAGTAAGCTTTAAGATTAAAAAAAAGTGTATGGAAAGACTTGCCATCATTGTGTGGTGGACTGAGCCACACACTGGCAGGGAAAGGATATTTTTCCCTTTACTCTCATGAGAAGTTTGGTTCCRGAAGCACATTAATCTCTTGCTCTTCCCTTCCTTCTCTTGTTGTGCCCTCAGAATATGCCCTTTTCATTCACATGTTAAAAAGCAGATGTGTTCCACTAAAAGCAGAATAGAAGCAAATCTCAAAAGATCAATGGACGAATTTTATTGAATACTCAAAACTCACTAACCACATCAACAACAATGGTAACTGGAGAGATAATTCAAAATGTGATGGAAAAAATACAAACATGCCTCCTCCCTCAAGCTTTTACATGCAACTGAACTCTATCAGTACAGAAAGCCTAGCTACAGACTCATAATTCAAATTTTATTTTCCTATTTAAGATGAATTCCAGTTCCAAAATAGAAGGAAGATAATTTATTCTCTAAACTATATATGAGATATTAATCATCAAATGAAATCTGTAAGCATTTCATTTCCTCCTGACTCTCAACAGGTATGTTCTTTTCATAAACCAGAGATCCAGATTCACAAATCCAGCTTCTGCCTCAGATTACCATGAGATTACTTAGTTTTTCAAATCTCAGACAATTTAGGACTTTTTATTTTTTTTGGAACAGGATAACCATAAACATGCAAATAAGTGGTGTGTCCTACTCTCCAGCAAGGCCAATCTCCACCACTGCAAAACATCAAATTTAAGTGTATTTGGCAGGTGTGCTGGTGAGCTCAACGCTGTTTGTTGTCTAGCCCATAAATGCAGATATATAAATGTGGTTGCAAGCACTGGTCAAGCCACGTGCGAGCCGTGAGCTCTCGTCCATGTGTAGTGGTTCCTCCACCTATTCCAGTCACTTCACTGGGATCAGTGGTGCTGCTAGTGAAACAAAGCTAGTCCTTGGGAATCAGGGTATTCAATCCAATCTCCAAATGAATAGTTGCTTCTAAGAGAAAGCCAGCCCCTGGTTCTACATCTGACATGCCAGCTCTTGGTTTTATCGTTCCTTTTTCCCTTTAATAACTCTGACAAATGTGGAACAATTCTAAATCTAGTTCTGTAGCTATGGCCCTTGTGAAATAAAATGCATGTATTAGTGTGATCATTTTACTGACATTCCAGATGCTCAGCTGTATGACCTTGCAGCTCATTTTAAAGGGCAAGAGCAGAATTAGCATCCTCAGCCAGCTCAATGAAATAAACATAAACCATATAATAACAAAGAAAAGAAAAAAAAAGTTTTCAAACTTTGAACTGCCCTAATCAGTTGTGTTCCACTAAAAGCTGAGCTTCTTAAGACTTCCTTCTGCCTTGACTGCCCATCCTAATCATAGAAAATCAGACATTTAATTCCAGGAAGATGCAAAGGCACAATACAGACTTTGATCCAAAGCTGTTTCTTCTTGTTGGACTCCAAAACCAGTTTTCAGGCTTCCAAAGATTCTTTGCCAGCTCTGATTAGAAGCCACACTGGCTGACACAGTAATTGCTCTATAATCATATCTTCAGTACCCTGACCCGGTTTATGCATACAATCTATATTCTAATAGCAGTCAACAGGTCACCAGTTAATAAAAATACCATTAACATCCCCCTGTGAGTAAGAAAGGGAGATATTCATCTCACTAGGCCAGTGGTGGGCCAACATAATTTCTGCGGCTGTTAGTGTAATTAACTCTGCTGGCATGGGGATCTCCCTGGAGGACAATGCAAGCACGGGATGACCTTGCTGTGAGTCCTCACTGGTGGTATTGCGGTGGGCACAAAGATCTGCAGGGACTCAGGTCAGAGAAGAGTGGGCCACAGCCTGACCTGTCAAAACAAAGAGGAACTCATAATTTCTAGGATGGTGTGGAGCGTATCTGGCTTCGACCGTAAAACAGAGACAGGGATGGCCACAATATGGGCAGCCAGAACTGGCATCCTGTGTTCAGCAGTGCCCAAAGGGCAGGCGATGAGAGAGGAAGTGAGCAGCAAGGGGAGTCAGGCAGGCAGGAAAGTGGTGGGAAAATTAATTTTTGAATGGAGAGGCAGTATTTCCATTCAGCCTAAATGTGATCCATGTAAATGCAGTTTGTGTGGCACATGTTACAGCCAGTATGTGTAGGTCAGAGGAGTACTGGAAAGTTTCACAGGTTTCCCAGAAATAGTTTTAGAGATCTGTGTTACCATCTAAACACTTATCTGAGACATATTGTATCCATGGGCAGAAAGCTCTGTGTATACCAGAAGGCACAAGATGCCTAAAGTAGAAGGGCTTTTTCTGAAATAGGGCTGTGGGAAGAGATGCTACCCCTTCCAATTCCAGAAACCGATGCAAGGATATACACAAAGGAAACCAGCAGATGTAAGATATAAAAAATAAATTCCTGGGAGAAACTTGGGCTTGCAAGTCAAAGCAGCAGATACTGTCCCATACAGTGAGTTAGGAATATCCTCCGTTTCTAGGCTTGTTGCCAAATTCTTTACACTGTTTCCCAGTTTTGGTGTCTGACACAACCTGAGTCCCAGGAAAATGCATCCCAAAGGGAGGACCCAGGCTGACACTCACTTTCAATGCAGGCTGAACTCCAGCCTCATCCATCTCCCCATGCAGGAGTCACTCAATTGGAGACAGACCAAGACCTAGCAGAACTCATTTCACACACAAGTCCTGTTCCAAGATCAAAGTCAGCTCCCAGCAAATAAATGTCCTGCGTTTAACTGCTGTAACACACCTCCTCCAAATCATCTCAGATCCAGATCATTGCACTGCCCGCACAGACATTTACATTCTGCTCCACCTACGCATGCTCACCTGGACCCAAGCCCAGGAGACAGGAATGACCGTGCCCCTCCTCCATTTAGCATCTATCAAAGGTCCTCTTGTCCTCTGGTTCCTTTTCCCCCTCACTTGAACAGCACCACAGCACACAATTTGGAGACTTCAACAGTTGTTTTATTGCCAGATGAAAGGACAGGACCAAGAGAGAGCTGCTGATGGGATTTGTTCCACCAGCTGACACAGACTGATGCAGACAGGCACTTTAAAGACAGCATGTCATTGTCAGATGAGACTTGCCAGCGTTTCAAAACATCTCAATCTCTAGGGGCCCATAAAAGCTCTGATGTTGTGCCATAGTCTGGATTCTTTCTGACCAGTGTTGAGCCCATTATATTGGTAATGTTGATAGCGCTGGACAAAAGTGACTGCTATGTAACAAGAAGCTCAAAACACCTCCTTTCCTCCAGTGCCCTCTGTATGATCTGGAAGCTTAGTGAGTCAGTGTATTAAACCCTAAGCAAATCCACTACACCTGGTTCACGTGACAATTTGCAAGTATTAAAGATCCAGTTTGATTGCAACTGTCAARTGAAATTCAGTTCAGAGGTGTTAAAAAAGGGCCCCTGCTGCTGCAATTTAGGGTGAAACAGAGAACATCCTGCACCGGGTAATGAGTGCTTGGATTCTACCTGCCAATGCATGGGGTGCTTCCTTCTCAGGAACACTGCAYTCTGCTTAGTCCCTTGATGAGGATCCATGCAATCAAATCCACACAGCAGTAGATTCAGCTAAGCTGATCCACGGAAGAAGAGCACTAAGAACCCAAAAGTGACACGGGCAGAAAAGGGCCAAGCACTCCTGAGAGAAAGGAGCAACAGCAAAAGCAACCGGATCAGGGTGAAATTTTTCACATCAGTTCCCAGAACAGCAGACAAGAAATGGAAATTTTATGTAGCATAGTTTATAACTTAATTATCCACTGACTGCATGCAATATGTCTTYATATATGAAATAGTTAACAAGATTAAGGAAATGCAATCTACATAGCTGATAAATAACTCAGGTAGAATCCACTTTCAAAAACAATCAGGCATCAGCTTTATTATAAATTAAGAAGAATTGCAAACACACAAAAGAAGTATGTGGGACAGAGAGGAATCACTCAGCAATCAAGACAGAAGACCAGAAAATGTGAAATGTGAAAACAAATAAAGAATGCCATAGAAGGAGGACAGAAGCAAATGAATTGRTGGAGAATATGGGAAGCAAGGGAATGAGGAGGAAAGGCTCAGTAACCTGCGTGTTCTCATGCTTTTAGTAACCAAATTTGGAAGCATTTTCAAACATAGCTGAAGCCTTAGGGTCTTACTATGGCATATAAATGTTCACATTTTTCCAAGCTATTTCATGATTTCTTATCTAACCTCTTAGCATGGCAATTGAAATCTCTGCACACTACTGCTTTTTCAGTCCTGCCCCGTTTGCTTTGCTTGCAAGGTACAGCATCATTAGGTGCAAGGATCACCCACCATCCATGAGGCTACTACCTTACGATGTTCATTTCAGGGCATTTGGGAGAATCTGGCAGGTCTCTTCTGCAGCCTCAGCGAGAGACTGAAGAGCCCAGAAGATGTGCAAACTGGGATGGTACAGTGCAGAACTTGAAAGTGAAAAAAGACAAAATAAAACAAGAAATAGGATACATGAACATCGTATTGGTCAGCTCAGTTCACTCAACAAGATCGCTATCAGAGATAATGTCAGCTGACTGTACTGTGTATGGATACAAACTGTTACACCAACTACCCTTCTGCTGGTTACAGATGAGGATAAAGGGCTTCCTGCAGGCCCTAGGATTCCCTCAAAACCTGCTAATTGGATTTTTTGGGGAAGTGAGTTGGGAAACAGCAAACCAAACCATAGACCCAATTCAGAAAGGCAACCACACAAGTAGAAAAAGATCTGGCAAAAAAAGGATAAAAATAAAAAATAAAAACTGAACCCACATCAAGTGGTGCTCAAAGTTTTCTAACCATTTCACAGTAGAAGGATATTTTTAATAGAATTCCATTAATAAGGGTAATCTAGCTCTATGGGAAGAAATGATGAAAAGCGTTTCTTCCCGAGGAATTTCAGTTTCATGGTATGTTCATAAACATGGTCCAAGTGCAGGACACCGTAGCTGCATTTTATCTGGCTAAGCCAGATAAGCCCAGCTGAAACCTGGACTAAGACCCACTGAAGCCTATCAGTGAGGCTAGGACAACAACAAAAAGCTAATATCCTAGAGAAATGATGGACACCAGGGAAGATTAAGAGTCCAGAGGCAAGAATATTCCCCTGAAGTACGTCAGGACAAGAAGCAGCAGACTTACCAAGAAGGAAGGCATTCAACCTCTAGAGAAAATCTCTTCTGTTCTTTGACATTATTATCTAATGTAAGGATCATTTCCCTTTCAGGAAGCACATACTGCCCTAAAACACAGATGAGGGATTGGCATTTACCACAGTCCTGCAGCTCTCAGGTGACATACACAGGCACATATATCTGCCATTTTTGTAGGGAACAGAAATTAATTGATAGTTTCCTTTCCCTCCCAACAGTATCTTCTCTTCTCTTTCTATACTAGAGGATGGGCTTTTCGTATACAAAAATTTACTTAATGATAGTCATGTGCTTGAGTGCTGAATTGCTTTCCTGACAATAAGGAAATAAAGATTTGACAGAGCAGATCCAAAATGTCTCCCAGCTCAGGGGAGCTGTTCCAACTCTGGACCATGAAGAACAGACATGGCCCATATCTTCAGCTGTGATGTCTCTACTCTAGTTCTCAAAAAAAGAGAGAGCACTATCTCCCCCAGCAAGCAGGGATGAGCCAGGATCTATTACACTGACTGTATATGAAACAAAGTGGTGATCTCTTTCCCTCTTTTGCAGCTTTGTAGCTGTCTTTGTAAAAATAAAAATAAAATAAGAAGATGAAGAAGAAAAAACCCCGAACAAAACACAAAAAGAGTAAGGATAAAAATACGCTTTTGGATTTGCTGTCGGCCTTCAGAAAGATGTTTGTTTTCCAGCAGAATCTACTTTACTTCAAAACCACTCTAAATAAAAGTAATAGATGAGAAATTTGTCATAAATATATTTAATGCATGTGCTTATATCACCTTGCTCCACTGGGAAACAAACAAGCACCACATCAGCACAAAAGCCTATCATTTAGTACCATGCTTATAATGGACTGTGTAGTATATACAGGAAACTGAACTAGAGGTGAAGGCAACGATCCGGAGCTAATAAAACAATAAATTACAATAATAAATAAAAGCTGTCAGAGACGAGAAAGACCCATCACCTCCACCAGTATGTCCATTTGCCAAGCACAGGACTGCTCCCTGCAATTTCTGACCTAGAGAGTTTTAAACATCTCAAACAAYAGCATGCCCAGCGCTTCCCTTGAGTAGCTCAATTCATCTCACTGCCAAGGAGCCTTGCCCCAAGTGTTGTTCTGAATTTTCTTTTTGCTTGGTTGTCACTATGTTCTCAAAACAATCCCCCACTGGGTGAATCAGAAGTCAGCCAGAGGAAGAGGAATTTAGAAAACCTCGTCCAGGGAGCTCCCTGTGCTTGATGAGGTAAGCCATGAAATGTGACTGTATGGATTTCTGYGGTGTCCAAAAATCCAAGAATTTCTGAAGGCAAAAAGAGCAACAAAGATCAAAATACTTTTTGGCTGATATTTAAGCAGTCCTTCTAGGAAGTGTCTACCAACACTTTAGGGAGGCCCGAAGAAGAACTGGAAACAGCAGGAGCAAAAGGCAGCAGACACCAGGATGCAGGTCCTGGGATGCAAGTTGCACTATGGCATCAAGGGAACTGTTGCCACGTGGGACTGGGGATGGTAGCCCCAGGCTGAGGCAGACAGCGTGTGTATTTCTGACTGGCTGTGGGTTATCACTAAATGCAAATAACAGATTTACAGGTGGAAGTACAGAGGGACTGCTCAGTAATCACTGGCACATCTACTTTACAGGTTATGATGTTACCATTTCAGAGAGTGCTGTGTTTTCCTCCTCTTTGGAGAAGCCAGAGAGATCCCAGTATAGCATCTGCCAGAGTGCCTTAGAACCATTCATAAGCCCTTTATGCACTTACCTAAAAGAGAAGAMAATAACATACAAACATAAGCACAATTCAGGAGGCAGAACTCCCACCACCCTCACTCAGCCCCCACCTCCCTGTCCCACWGTACATTGGGAAAGGCCCTTTGTGCTTTGGCTGCACTGATGGCAGCTGAGACAGGGCCATCCTTTCTGGGCTCTGCACAAGGCACCTACACTGAATATTCAGCAACTTATCTTCTCCCCTGAGGGTCTTGCTCTCCATGGTTCACTGCTGATGCAAGTTGCAGCCAACGAAGAAATGACAGGTGCCTGAAACTCACCTTTTCCTTCTGCTGCTCCCTCTTCCTTCCAGTGCTGTATACTCTGATCTGCTACGATTGAGCATTTCCTCTCCCTACATCTATGGCTGCTTCATGGTGAGGTTTCATCCCGACTCAACAGCACYCCTTTTGAGCAGATCCCATTTGGTCACAACTTCTAGCTCAATTTCCCTGTATGCTTCCTTAGAACCTGGCATTCCTTTCTCAGCTGCCAGCACCCAACAACCTGTCCTTAATTGCATCTGGCAGCACCTCTGCAATAAGGCCCTGCTCCTCTCTGCCAATCTTTTCAGGCCATTTAAGCCAAAGAGCCTTTTCCAAAACAGGCTTCCCAGCTGACTAAACCCTCGCAGCCACCGAACAGCTGACTAGTAAGGAGTCCCTGAAAACATTTTTCATTTCTCCAAATCTAATTGCCAGATACTCAGATCTGTTCCCCAGTCTTTCTCTCTGGATATAGATTTCCAGTACAGACAGAATGCAGATGGTGGGAAATTAATCCAACACTTAAAGGTTTTCTTCTAGGTAATATTATGTCTCACGCTGCCAGCCACACAAGTGTTACAGCAACAGTTCCTCATGCCAGGCAGAAACACGGCCTAGCTCTCATTTCTCCTCCCTGCCGTCATAGACGCACACACGCCGCAGGGCTGGAAATGAGTTAATCAGATGATGCTCTATAAAGTATGCCAGTTTCTGTATAAACAATATTAAATATGATAATTTCCTCCCATCTTCTTTTTAAGCTGTTGCATTCGCATTCTCTCACAGTCACATCAACTTGGGAAGGGAAAACAACTGCAAGAAATCTTGGATAATGTAGTTATGCTAATTTACTGAAAAATCTATAAAAGTCAAGAATACTCATGGATGTAGGAGCCCTGCAAATAATGTGCTTCATCTTCCTTTCCCMCATGCCCTATTCTTTGTCAATCAGAAAAAAAGTGACCTGCCGCCAAACTCCTTCTGAAAGCTAGAGCCAATCATATCTCTTATATATATAAAAGATTTGGGAATAAGATCGGTAAGTTCACTCTCCTGTTATTTGTGAAGCTCTTATTATTCATGAAAATGTTCACAAATCCCTAAAGCCTCATGCATTTTAGCACAGATCAAGTGTCTGAAGATTAGTTCTGGAAAGTGCATAATTCACTTTCTGATTTTTAAAGTTCCTGCCATCCCCTCACACACAGCATGCTACTTAGGCAGYGACTGCCACGRCACAAAGGTAAGGAGTTGCAAAACACCATGAGAAAGCAAAGAAATGGTCAAAGCTACAATGCCTCAAAACAGCCAGTGGTTTGAGAACTGAAGTTTGCMTTACTTCCAGAAAAAAAACCTAGTGACAAAATGTTTGCTGAATAGAAAGCACATCAATTTTGTAATAAATTTTAGGTTACCAGGTTTGCYAGTATAATTCAGTGTACATGGGTCAGTATTATGATTTACACCAGATGAGAGGCTGAGTCTTTCACTGCATTTTCAGCTTCACTAGGAATCTCTATTTACAAGATATGTTGCTCGCATTTATCTGGATGCCAAGGCAAAGCACAAAGTTGGATTGAAGGCCCTTAGACTCTGCAAACCACAGAGAGTTTGAAGCTACTCACAGAACTCATATTTTGAAGAAGATGTGGAGGACACAGAGCCTGTTCTTACTCCCACATTGGTCCACCTACAGCACAAAGGCAGTCATCATACTGCTGAGATGAACTTCAGTAGGCTGGGATTACAGTGATGAACCACACAAGCCTCAGCTCTGATGATAAACTAGGATTTCAGTAGGAAATATATCCATCTTCACTGAGTTAGCAAAACCGAGCTAGAAACTAGGTTTTCTTGTGAGAATTCTAGAACTGCATGTTGGGCTAGAAATATGATGAGAAGGAAAACCTTGACTCATTAAAGCATGAACAGGCTACATCACCTTAAATGCTTTGTCAGATACAGACCAGAATCTCCAAATGTTGACAAGACTGGAGTCATGATGGTTTGGGATTAAACCCCTTTGCCATTTCCAGTTGAGTAGTCTGCTTTTGCTTAGTGGGAGACATGAAAATACTTGAGAYGTTTGTTGCTCCCTCTGTTGCTTATCTGCGCTCATCTATAGGCTCAGGTAGCTGAGGAAACCTGGGTACAGTAAACAGAGCCCCTCAGGTCCCCATGACCTTGATCCATATCTACAGTAAGTCATATAAGCACRAAAAATTGCCCCTCCATTTGTATAATTGATGTCTCCTTCTGTTTGTCATAGGGGAACAGATTTCTTCTTGAGCTTTAATAGACCTGCACAACAGGATCCTGTTCTGTCTAATGCCTACTGATGGAAGAAGTGTTGATGGAGAATTGCTCTTCAGGAAGCTTCAGACAGACACACAATGTCAATCACATGGGAATCATTCAGACACTATGGAGCCATTGTGACTGCATTATTGCAAGTCAGYTCTTTATTATCTTGGATAATAGGGAGGGAAGATAACAGGGATGCCCTACAGGACAAGGAAAAAATGGAAAATTTGAGTAAGTGGATCATCTTAGGGACTGCAGAGCAGACACTCTCTAGTGCTTCCATAAAGAACTGAGTCCAAGTGAGCTTATTAACTAGGTGGCAGAGCCAGGTGTGCTACTGCATTTAGTACGTAGTGATTGCATGGTTCTCAGAGGTGCCACCCAGCAGGGTGATTATACAAGCCACTGTCTTTCACTGTCCTCAGCTCACCATTCTTGCCCTGCCCCATGATGAAAAACCTTCCCCCATAACAGCTAAAATGGGGGAAATTACTTACAGGTTATCACAGCTGGGAGGAACTAAATAAAAATACACAGGCCAGTGATTTAAGGCAACTGCAATCAGCAGACCTCCCACCATTACTGCTACTACTCTGTAGGATCTTTCTGCTTGTCCTCACTCTCCTGCTCATATGCACCACAGTTGCTCTTCCCTAGTCTTCCTACAGCAAATCCAGGATGCAAAAGGCAGAAAATCCTTACCAGCTTTTAGGGAAAGGAATGGTGGGAGCTGAAATGTCATTTTCCTAGCAAAGTAGATAACTATAGGGTGACCCATGGGCTTTCAGTCCAGTCAGTCTCCAATGTATCAAAAAGGAAACAGTTAAAAGAAACAGAGAGTCGAACTGCACTGTGCATCAATTGAACACAGCATCCTGGTCCCTTGTAAAAACTTTCATAGTCTGGCCTGAAGTGACAGC
Source organism: Amblyornis subalaris (assembly GCA_018881555.1). Taxonomy (NCBI): domain Eukaryota; kingdom Metazoa; phylum Chordata; class Aves; order Passeriformes; family Ptilonorhynchidae; genus Amblyornis; species Amblyornis subalaris. Next base: position 1,691,322 of record JACAXG010000058.1, read on the forward strand.
AGCTGTTTAGTTTTCAGTCTCCTGATTGGCGAAAAAGTCTCTCCTGGTCTAGTTAGTCGAGGTTGAGCAAAGAACCCAGCTGCTTCCCCTCAGMCTCCTAGAGCTGAAGAAGAAATTCCATCCCACAGGGACATGCCAGGATCTGAGGACTGAGAATGTAGTTCTTATTCTAACAGCTGGTTTAGCTGTTGCAATTAGCTTTTAGATCCTTCTGGAGGCTTATAGTAACAGCTGCAATAGTTTCCCAGATCAGTGGGTCTTGCCTGCGTATGGGGAGAATGAGCGGCAAACAATCAAAGTGAAGGGAATGCTTTTAGAAGCCTTGGACACGGGCTGGCTCTGCTGTATTCTCTCTCCAGCAATACCCAGCATCACAATATCTGCCGCGTGCGATATCCAGCGCGCCGACTTCTCGCAGCGTTTCTCACACCCTGCATCCATGTGCTTTATTGCCTCACAATCTCCCCACTAGTTCTGAGGACAGGCTCCAACACACCAGGCTGCTTATCACACCTCACCACTCCACACAAGGCAAGCAAGATCACACAGCCTTTCTCTGATATCATCCTCTTGCCTTCCCAGCACCACGCAATCTCCGCAGAGTGCTACAAACACGCCCTCCGCCACCACAGGTCTTACCAGCTCACACAGTTGTGCGTGGTAACTCAGAGGCTCTCCATTAACACTCCCTCAGCGAAGAAAAGCTGTGTACCATGCCACCGTTCTCTGCCTCTCTGTGGCATCCCATAATAGTATTTCATTATGCTCCTCACAGACGCCTCCTCATAGCACACTAGGAGAGCAGCAAAGATGGAAGGGAACATGCTGCAGTGCTGGCACACGATCCRTGCACACTGTAAGTCTTTCCTCCTTCACCTATGATATAAAACTCATATCCCCCCCGTCCTCGCATGGGTGACATAACCTCAGTGTACTGTGAGCTGTCTACCTCAGCAAGAACTGAAGAACCAGGGCCAATTTTTGTGAGATGATCCATTACCTGCTTAACTTACTCTTGCTTTTGTTTCAAGCTGACATGAAAGACAGACTAGTGGAGCAGACTGAAGTGACAAGAGTTACAAATCTCTTGTCAGCAGTGCTTTTAAAAAATGCAGATAATTTTAGAATAACCTCTTTTTGCACGGGAACCTGCAGGCTCACTGGCTAAAGAAATTCACAGAAAGGCGGTGATCCCAGAACAGTAGTCCATCTGAAATTAATTTGACCAGTCTCATATGAACGCCCAAAGGGCATACCATCTACAACCACAGTCAGATTTCACTTTCATCCCAGGCTGACAGTCTCAGGAAAGATGGAGAAGTAAAGAAGCAATAGATACCGGCCTCACCTCCTGCTGGCTTCCAGTGTGCCCACATGGCACTGGCAAGAGCTACTACCATGAAGGTTGTCTATGTGAAGCACACTTTATTTGGAGAAGGATTCATGTCAGTGTGTCTGATAGCAGGCATCTTTCCCTGGTACACCTGCCCAGCTCACCTCTGAGGAGACCAAGGTGCTAAGATGGAGAGGAGACCAGGGTCTGGGGACCCATGGGAAGAGACTGGGGAATGGGTTGTTATTCATAGGCTGTGATGTCCTTCCAGTTTTTAGAAAAGAATACACACTGCTTCCCACTCCACACTCTCCCTTACCCCTCCCCTCCACTGACTAGAGTAATGAGCTCCRGGGGGACCTCTAYGCCTGCCTTTGAAGTAGCATGTTTCTCTGAACACATTTTGAGTTTCGTTTYGTGTCTTGTTTGGTTTTGGTTACTCTGCCTGTCTCTCTGTTGAGGGGGTTGACAGCTGTTAGTGAGGCTACTACTACAACTCAGTATCACAGAATATAGAAGAAACAAACCAACCAACCCTAAGTCCTAAACCAAGAAAACCTTTGAAGGAAGAATGCATATTCCCCATGGAGAGAGTTCTCTCCTCCCAGCCAGGCCTTACCAAAGCCATCATGTGCAACTGGAGGAGCTGAAAAAATCTGGAAGACAGACAGGCAGTATGATTTAGCTAAGGAAGATAGAAAAGAGTTATGCTGGATAACTCGGTCTGGAGAGTAAAAGTCATGCTGGGACTGGAGTCATGCTTAAGTCAAGCTTGTTCCTTAGACAAGAGGAGATAACGTACTTGAACTTTCTTAAAGAACAACTTAATTCTTTAACTGCTAATAGCCTAAGGAGCTGTGGACACAAACCCTCCTTCTTACACGGATCATGGCACAATGACTCAGGAAAAAGATGGTCAATAGGGCACGTCTCTACCCTTCCAACCCATAGAAGTAGACCTTAAAGCACAACAGGTAATCTGGAAACCAGAAGACTGACTGGACTGAAAAGTGGAGCTGTTGTCTCCACACTGTAACTCAGTATGGGAAAAGAGTAATCAATTTTGATTTCTCCTTAGTTTTACCAGTACTTAAAATAGAAATGGAGCATGAGTACAGCAGAGACAGCAGAGCTGTTGTTTTCCCACACTTGAAAATATTAGACCACTCCTGCCATTCTTGAGAAGTTTGGAGGCTCTGTGCTCCTTCTTTCTTCATTTTAACAAGGAAACCTAAAACCACATGGGTTTAGGTTTGTTTGGTTTTTGTTAATGTGGGTTTTTTGTTGGTTTTGGTTGGTTTTGGTTTTTTTTTCTGTTCACTTGTTTGTTTCAATTTCAGATACGGGCAAAATGCTATTGACAGAATGAATCCTTTAGACTGAGTTTCCACATCTTTTGGAGAACATTATTTTTTTCTACCTTTTCTGCCTTCACTGGGCATCTGCATCCAACCTTCTGCTATTCGTTCTCCCTTAGTTTGACACTGAATCCCCATCTTTCCTATCTGGGCTTTCCACGGCTTCTTTTCCCTGTCCTTCCCTTCATCATTGCAACTCAAGGAGTTAGAGAAGGAACTCAGATCTTACTGGGGCCATTGGAGTGAGTCACTAGCAGCTGTGGGGACTGAAATCATGGTGAGCAAGGTGCAGGAATGATTACGAGAGCTACAGACTCTGGGAAGGCATTATAAGGGAAGTATCTGTGACAGCACCACAGAGTTTTGTTCATTGGTGAAAGAGATGAAATGGCTGCTTAGGAGACAAAATAAGTTGTTCACATCTGTCTGCCATCTCCTCCTTTCTGACTCTTCTGCCCTTGGGATTTTCTAGATAAATAGGCACAACAGCTGTATCAAAAAGGATCTCTAGAGTGTGCAGAGTTGCACAGACCTAGGACTCAGCACTGAAACCCAGTGGAAGGAAGAAGGGGCAGCTGCTCCAGGGTTCACTGCCCCTGTTTTCTTCTCCAGAAAAGGAGAGGGCAGAGGAAGGGAATCCATGAAGCTGCTGCTCCCAGTCCCACACCTCATCACCATAGTGAACCTTTACTGGTTAAAAACTTGTGCTTTACAAATTGTCTTTTACTATAACTATCGGCAGAGTGATATCCACCTGAATGTTTTAAATCAGGAGGTGGCCAAATAATTATTCTCTTAAAAATGAGAAAATAAACAAACCTCTTCCTGATTTCCAGAAGTGCCTTAGAGCAGTAAATGAAGGATTTAGTCAGATCTCTAGCCACAAGGCGTGTCAGAATATACTGATACATTCAGAGCCTTATACTCACTGGATTACATTAAGCACCAGACTTTCCAAATGACACGGAGGAAGAGCAGAGGAACAGTACATAAATATACCTGTGTGTATAAAAGCAGCTCCCTGAAGTCAGGTGGCACAACCATAAACCACAAGGTTTTCTAATGCGATGAGCACTCATCACTTTTCACTGAAATCACTAGATAAAATCGTCAGGATCTCGCCACATTATAAAGAGTAGTAAAATCATTTGAGTAGTGATTTGATAGCAAAAGAGGTCATCGAGGTGATAATTAATTGCCTTTTACTGCAAAATCCATGAGCTGTGACGCTTTCTGCCTGCATCCCAGAAAGAGCATGAATGTCTTACCTTCTACAGACTACCACTGAACCTCCTTTTACCTGAGGTAAGGTGGTACCTGAGAAGCTGGAGGAATTTTGATCACAGGTCAGATGCAAGGGTCAGCATTGCCTGCTGGCCTGTCACTGAGCAAGAAAACGCATCCCTGTCCAATATATGGAGAGAAAAGTCTGTGCTATTCCTCTTGGGGTCATAAAATCCAAACTCCCTAGTGTTCCTTGAAAATCTGTAGTCCTCTTGCAGAATGGCGTGAGTTATCATTTGATATTTATCTTGGAGTAGTTCCTAGAGGTCTCAAATCAAGATAGGGACCCTGCTGTGCTAGCTGCTCTGTAAATATAAAACTAGACTCACTGCTTGTCCCTCAGAGCACAATTTTTGTCTTGACAGGCTATATATTTCTGCCCAGACACAGGACTATTTCTTACAGTCCTAGAACATCTAATCATCAGGGGACTTAACTGGAAGCAGATTTAGGATCAGATATTAAATATGTACACAGTTTTAAATGSTGAGTTTTAGGAAACTCAAAGCTATTTGTCATGCTAAATAAACACTAACCTTTTCCCCCAACACAAAAAAACCATCAGAATATTTGGGGCAATTTACACTTTTTGGCAATGAAGGAAACATGGCTGTGGATATCACTTTCAAAAGGCAGTAATCTTAGCTTCCTTTCTAAGCTCCTGACCCTCGATACCATGGAAGTGCTRGGTACTGTACCCAAAACAAAGGCGGAATTGTGATAGGGGAACATTTCTCACCCGTGCTGAAAACTTTAAGCACCAGCTGCATTGTTCAGACAATGCTGAATCTAAAATACACACATAATTTAGGAAAGTGCTACATTTAAAAGGTTTTACTGGTTACGTAGACTCATCAGAAAACCAGGCAGGCAGCACTGGAAATCCCACAAGCTAACCTGTTCTCTTGAGACTTCCAGCCCAATTTTGCAGACTCGAGAGGTTTGGATTAGATTTGAATAATTAATCCAAATTTGTCGGTGCTTCATAGATGAATCAAACCTCCAGCCCTTTTAAGGTTCGCCCTCAGTGCTAATAACCCTCTTTACTAAGCATTAGCATAGAGTAGAACAGTTTAATGATATAAGAAAATGCAAAAACTAGATTTATGCTGTCAAAACTTTTGTAACTGAAAATATTATGGRTTTTAATCAGCTGGATTGTTCTCAAAATGAAATATGAAGATTTAAATAAATCTTCAGTAGGTTAAAATAAAGATCTTTTGTGCTTCCCACTACTGCATTACCAAGGGTCTCTCCACAGAAGAAAAATGATAGTGTCACATGGGTGGGGACATGTATTTCCTGCAATAAACAAACTGTCTCCTTCTGCACATGMTACAGAACTAGTGACTTTGTTTTAAGCTAAAGTAAAATTTGCTTCACACCACAAGCAAGAAAAAGCCGACAGGTAGCAAAATCACCAAGAAGAGATCAGTGCTGCACTCATCTTGGGGCACCTGGCCGTGCAACAYGGAGGCTGCTTTATGGTGCTGRTAACCAAACASTGGCAACAAGGAAAAGGAACCAGCTGAGTCATCACAACGGAGGGCATAAGGTCTGCAAATAAAAAAGACAGGAACACACCATCCAGGTGACTGGAGTTAGTCATGGCAATGGCCAGCACGGATTGCAGCATTGTCAGCTGGAGAAGAGAACAGGCACAAAAGCAGAGACAGTCTAGGCTTAAGCAGCTTTGTGAGAGGGAATAAAAGTGGCACRGAAACATATTCATGAAAAAGGAAGAGATGTGCTGCAATCAGCAAGGAAGGCTTGGAAGAGAGGATCAGTTTGCACAAGGGTAGACCAGTCACAAGGCAAGAGGTGAATCAGTTACAGACTGCTCAGGTCCCATGAACATCAAAGTGACTGATAGGTGTCATATAATTCTCAATAATTTGGTGGATATTGAATGTTAGTGCTGTAACATTTCTCAGGAGGTTCATAAGGTTCAAAGATATGTTAATATTTGCCCCTTGGCTGTGCTTCCCAATCCCAGAACAATCTAAAAGACAGTATGAATATTCTGTGGGTACAGACACCCTAAGCATTTAATTTAAACCTGTTTTTAAAAAGATATGATGTCCCAGTGAAGAAATATCAGAAGTTCAATAGTGACATGAACGTCACCACCACAACCCTCACTTCAGCTCCTTTTGCAGACAGGCACAATGGAACCAGGCAAGACTTCAAAATTCATCTACAGAACTGTCACCCCCAAACAAAAATAATGTCAAAAATAATGAGCCAAGCCTAAAAAAAAGAAATTCCAAGATTGGCTTAAAGACTATGAGGTTTGAAAACATGCGTGTTGAYTTTCTAATTCAAAATTTAGGTTTTGAGCCTTTATGAGTCATGCTTTCATGTTATTTTTCACAATGACAAGAAGAAAAAGAATATTTTCCATTCAAACATAAGAAACCTGTGATTGTACCATAGTCACAGGATGTCTAAGGCAGGTCTTCGAAGAATATAATTTATTGTGAAAATTGGATATTTATGAAATGCAGTAAAAGTACATTTAATATGTTGTATAAATAACACTTCTAAGGGTGCTATTTTCTGGTATTGGATGAACTGTGCAGTATGAAACATTCTTATCAKAATGTTGCACTGGTTTGTAAACTACACAGAAAAAGACAAGGACTTAYGTTTCTCTTTGGATTTGTCGGAAAGTGTCATATGACCTTTGGACGAAGCGATCACGGTCACCTACTCATCTCCTTAACCCACATTTCCTAATTGGCTTTTGTACCTTGCATTAGGCACCATGATGCCTCTTCAAATGAGTCAGAAGCAGTGGTTTTCCCCAGTGTAGCTTAAATATAGCTCCTGTGCCTTTCTTGAGGCAGTGGCTGTAAACATCCAGTTGATTACAGAGTGACTTGCAATATTCACCTGAGTCACATAGCACAGCTTCTGTCTCCTAACTAGCTGATCTAAAATACATAAAATAGCACTTCTTTCAAACTACATTTCTGCAAGGAAATATTTTTACATTAATCAAAACTTTTACATATGTTTACGTTAATCAAAACTTGAACACAGCATGCAAATTGTTAACTTTAATCACCTGAATGTTCAGCAGCAGTGAAGAACATGGGAACCAATGTGAAAATCTGACTTCTAATCAGGAGTATTTTACTTGCTTCCTTAAAACTCTGTTACCTCAGGGTGTGAATGCTACACAACGCTGCAAGCATTYATCCTCACAAACCTATTGCCCCATTTTATGGATGGAGAACTGAGGCAGGGAAAAATAAGCATTCATGTGAATTGCTACTAAAAAAGTCCCAACAACCATGTGCACCGGGGATTTGAACGTAGACAAGACATCACAAAGTTAAGCTGATGCTTGGAATACTGGACAAGCTTTCCCTGCCATCAACTGTGAGCWTTTTTTTTTTTATCTCTGCTTGAAAGGCTCCTGTATTTCCTTCAGATTACTAAACACCAGAGGACTGGTTTTAAAAAGCAAGACTACTGTAGTGGAATATAGAGCACRGTCCTCAGGAGAATTCAGACCTTTGAAGACATATTTGATATTTGTGCTTAAAGGGCTTGACAGCATCCTCTTAAACAAAAGCTATAGCTGTAGCTTCTGTTTYATGATTTTTTTGTGTCCTGCAGGAACTTGACATGAATGAAGGTGACTTAAGCATTTGCCTTGTAAGCTGTCTAAAACAAAGCTGTGAGGGGACTTGCTCACCCTTCCAGAAAGAGTCCGGAGTAAGTTCCAGCAAAGATCCTTTCAGCACCAACGAATATAACATTTCTAGTACCCCATGAATGAGATGTTACCCCAGGGAAACTGAGCAAACCTTGTTTGGCACCCAAGAGGCACAGCCTTCATTCTTCGTCAAGCTCATTTCTATTTACCTGGGCAACTATATMCAGTTAGTAGTCTACAAGGACACTGACACATCTGGAGAGCCAAGATTAGGAAACTGAACCATCAGCTGTGAAACCACAGGCCCTTGCCAGCTAAGCAAGCATTTGACAAGGGAGTATTCAGTTTGTTGTTTCATATTTAATAGCTGGAGTAGATTCTCACCTGCTCTGTGGGGTCAGCCACTAGCAAGTGCCATCATTTATTCATGTGTGTCTACAACTCTGATGACTGGCATGTCCAAGGGACTACAGAGACAGATGCTTTTCTCTAGCTTGATGAACACTTACAGTTCTTTTAATAAAATGTAGAACACCTCAAAGAGCAGGCTTGAACAAATTCAGAAGACCTTTTTTATGTCTCTGGAGTTTCTAGGTGAGTAGAATCCAACCAGCTACAGTGTGCCACCAAGCAAAGAAAATCACCATCATCTCCAGCATGATCATAAAACATTTAGATGACAACCTCAATATAGGAAGCACACATAAGAAGCTGTCTTCCTGACAGCAGAAAAGTACTTCTATTGCCACCTTGCCTTCCTTCAATAACTGCTCAATCTAGAAGTGGCTTGTGAGTATTTTTATGACTGACACTTCATTGCTTTAGGATTTGCAACATGAGGGACTAAGGCTGAAAAGTTCACTGGAGCCATACTGGAATTAAACCRCATGAGGATACAGGCTACTGTTTCAGATCCAAAGCAAGTTTAGATGTTCTCATTAGCCAAGATGTGGATAGCTTTCACTCATCTTCTCAAAAACTGAACACTGACATAACTGGAATGAGCCAAAATATTTTGCATGGGGAACTTCTAAAGAGAAACATATATTGGACTTGAAACACAATTTAATCTCRTCTGTCTTGTCTGCTTAAAAAAAAATTATTTGCACAAAACCTACCTTTAACACTGAAGAAACAAAAATTATGAAAGAATAAAGTTGGTTACCACAAAACCCAGCRAGAACAGGCAGCATGGCTCTGAAATACCACAGTGACCTCAAAAAAAAAAGAAGGTATCTCTGAAACACCTCACAGCTCAATAAACTTCTAAAAAAATTCAGAAGACCAGACTGACTGAAAGCAAAGTGAAAAAAATGGGGAACTACAAGAGTTTCCTGTCTATCTCAGAGCTGGTCTGGGTACAGGGAAGCAGATCGCAGGGAGTGCACACAGCTGTATTACAGCTGCAGCGCTGCTCAAGGAATATCCTGGCACCGGATTCCAAATCTCACCACCTTTTAAGCTCTGTAAATGTTGGTGTTGCAGAAGTAGTCGGCAGAGGGAGTGCAACTGCAGGAACACCTTCAACAGGAATTCCGTTGACTACAGCAATAAGTGTCACAGTAAATAGTGACACACCAYGGAAAAGGTGCCGGCACAGTCTAACACGGGTGGGAAAGAATGTTTTTTGGAGGAAAACAGAACACCAACAAAATCCCCCTGTTAAATTGAAATAAAAAGCAAACTGAGAAATGCAAGCAATYTAGCCTACTACTGTCTCTTTAATGGCATATATATATATGTAAAAATAAAAATAAACCACTTCAATCCACATCTAATTCCCATTTACATAACAATGTGATTTGCCCCTTGTTCCTTCAGCCCATACAGAGTCTCTGTAGGCTTGATTTTGCCCTATGCTGAGCCAAACCACATGAGGCCCTGAGCACAGGCAGACTGAGAACCCAGCAGCACAATGATCTTCCCAAGGGCAAAGAGTTAACTTAATGGGGATGACTGGATAAGTTATTCGTGCTTCCCCCATCAAAGTTTCAAAAAGTAATTTTCTTCTTAAGTCCAGGGGCTATGTCCACATATATGAGATTAGAGAGGTGGACACTACGCTGGCTGCAGATACTTACAGCACGTTAACATTTAATTAGGAATGTTTGCTTTAATCATTTAAGGGATATTAAATGTAAATAGAGAGTGTGAGAGAACGGMGTTGGCTCTGTATCTGAAAGTGGTCACACAGTTCTACAATGCAGGCGCAGGAGGAAGCAGCAGGGAAGATGACGACTGTTCCCAAGGACATACCAAGCCCCAGAGGCAGGCTCTGGCTGCGCTCCTGCAGGCTGGCAGGATGGAATGAGATGAAATTTAGGAAAGGAAGGTGACAGATGACTCTTACACAATCTACAAAGCTATGGGATCTGCACTTCAATAGTGGGAACAGCAGGGTCCCCCCAGCCCACGGTCCTGCTGTGGTGTGAGGGGAYGGGCTTCAGCAAGGTCTGTCCTGAGGAAGGTCTGCTCTGCAGCAGCCACCTGAGCAAGCATGTGTTTGCTCGCTGCCCCCATGGAAATCCTGCAGTGCAGCACATGAGTAGAATACTGCCTATCAAACGTGAGATCAGTCATTTGAGAAAATGGCTTATTTTGGGCAGAGGGAACACGGCCCTCCCAGATTAATTGCAAACCTCCTGCTATTATAATTTCACAACATATTACCAGTCCACAATCTGGCCATACATCACAGCTTTTGATGGCTCTCTAGGCGTGAGATCAGACACCACACAATAATGGTAGCAGAAGATACGTACAATAAAATGCAGTGTGAATTCACTGCAATGTGGAGCATAYGATCTTTCAACTGGTCACATACCAGCTGTTTTTAAAACTGCAGGTTTTATAACATCAGTCATATTCTTAGAGGGGTAAATATCTGATCTACCTTAGCTGAAGTATCAGATATTTGGCTGAAATGATGAGCATGCTCAATCACTTCCAGAAGTTCCAAAGACTTCTAAAGACTTGTCAACACCTCTGATGCTACCTGTGTATGTGATAACCATCAAAGGGCCAACCCACACCATAGAGGCACACAAGACTTGGCATGTGGTTCCTCTGGCTTGTACTTCTCTCAGACATCCTTCTAGTCGCAGCTGTGCCCTAGAAAACTGGCTCAGGGCCAATGAAACAATTGCTGCCTCACAGATAACGGCTAGGCCCATGGGGAAAGAGCTTTTTTTCCCCACAAACATGAAAGGGGTAGGGAGAGGGCTGGAAGGCYAAGTGGTCGCCAGCTTTCTGCGTGTGTTGGAGTATGTCCTCACACATTGCCGTCACCTGTCCTACATTCCAACCCTCCTTCAGCTGCAGTGGRGTGCTGGCAGGATGTGCATCCAGCCTGGCTTGCAGAGGCTGTGCGTCAGGAAAAGCTGGCAGGTGAGTCACAGCAGGGCCAAAACTGCCCTCCCATCCCTGTAGCCTACTGCACCCAGCAACTGTTTGCTTTACCCGGGGATGCTAGTTCCTAGCCTGGGAATAGCTCTTGCTTCCCTGATGATTTTTCACATGCCTCCTTCCTGGTCTGCATTATAAATCACACAAATACAGACTGATGGTGGAAATGCACGGAACATCCCATAATGAAAGTGACCCCTGCTACAGCGCAAGGAAGCAGACAGATTAAATAAGAAAGAAATAGCAGAGCAAAGACATGCAACAAGGAGGCTGTCGGAAAGAGGTGAGCGCTGTATGGAGAGCAGCACACAGAGAGAACAGGGCACCCTCTCACTTAATGAATATTTATTGCAAACTGCTGCCTATTATCTTTCAAAGAATTTTTATACAGTTCCCATGTCTTTCATCTGTTTCATGTTATGGTTTATCTAACTGTGGAAATTGCAYGCGTCAGGTAAACGTTGATTTACATGCAAATTGCCTTCGCTAAACTCGCCTTTAAGTAAAATAAGATTCGGAAATAATTTTTTCTCATTAATTTGCAGTTTCAAAGAAACTCAAAAACACAACAAATGCAAATAATCTAATTCATTTGTAAATATAAAACAATTTGTTGGGATTTAGCTTTGCCATATTTTTTCTCCCTTCCATGTGCTTTAAATAAATTGCAGTGTTTATCAAAGACAAACACAAGAGAGATGCTGGGTTGTTCCAATTCAATACCTTCCTGCTCTTTTTCTTTTAAAGGGCCACTATCAAGATAAAAATCTCTGCAAGATTCACTCCTGGAGTAAATGCTGAACGATATAGATTTATATCACACATTCAATTGGTTCCATAAATTTAAACCCAAATGTTACTTCCCTAGATGGCACTTTAAATTATTAGAAGCGAATTTTAAAAAACCCTAGGCCTACATTTGCAAAAACGGCTAGTGATTTAGGGACTCTGGTTTTGAGGCCTCTTGCTAAAAGGGTTTTGAACTGCTACTGAACACATGCAAGTCCCTGAAGCTGTCACTTTGGAGCACCTCAAATGTCATTTATGCAACACCATGATTGTCTGCATTTTGCACTTTATTGGCTTGAACAATGATGCTATATTTGATAATATGCAGATCTTAAAAAGGTTTTCCCTGTTTCAGTGTGTGACGCTGGTTAAATAACAGCTCTATTATGTGCCTATTTTCCCATATATTCACTGGAGATAATACAAAAGGATATTCTTACTTTCTCCAATTTTGTGGCACAGGGGTTTAACATTTGCAGAGTCGTAACAAATGCAATTTCTTTCTCATTAGGTGCTCTCATTGGTTTTCAGCATCAATATGCTGCTCTTTTATTTGGGTTTTTGGACCAGTAGTTTAAGGATATCTTCACGGCTACTAGAATAAGTGAGGATGACTCATGTGCCAGATTCAAGTCTTCATAAAGAGGAGCTGAATGCTGAGCATAGATGATAACCAAAAGAAAGAACATTGTTTTAGAGTGAATATTGAGCTAAGATTCCCTAAAGATAGGCTAAGTTTCCGATAACCCCAACAGGTCTTTCAGCAACTGTGGGCAAGACAGTCCTTCCACACACAGGGATAGAAACAATTCCTTTTTGCCGTCCTTTGTCTTGTCTAAGTATTGCAGTACAAGTGCTTCGGGTTGCTAACAGTCCTTCTCTTCTCTCTTCTTCTCTGTATGAGAACATCCCATTAACTCTACCACACTGGTACTAATAACAATTAGAAAAAAACCTGCTTTTACTTTAAACCACAAAGTATTCCTTCCCAGATTTAAGCTGATTAGGCTCTTTACCAGACTTGGAAGCTGCTCAACCATTTCAACTTTATAACGCACATGTTTAAATATGTTTCATTACTTGAAGAAATTTCTCCCAGTTTTAATGGGCAATTTGTTGCACTTATTGTTCAGTCCTCTAATACAATCCCTGCTGGCATCACCAAAAGTCATTTCTAACTTACATGTGAACTGCATAAAATGTCTTGATGTAATCTTGTTTTACTGCAGACAGGTATCCTCATTATTAAAACATTATTACTACTGCACTTGACTCTATATTCACTGACAGTTTCTCAGTAAAGAGGCCAAGAGCTAAATAGACCATAAAGAACAAAACCTTCTCTCAACCCAAAAGGTGATCCCTTTGTGCCAGTCTTCAGGGATATGGAAGGAGCATCCCTCTGGGAAACAGGCAGAAAAATTTCATCACCAGCACTGTCAATCCAGAAGGAATGCTAAMGTTCCCTACTCAAAGGAGAAGGAAAACTCGAGGCAGCCAGGGCTACCTGTGTACTTCTTATCTTGCAGGGCTGGTGCAAGGAGTCAGAAGATGGACCCGGTTAATTATCAAAGCCCTGGGTGAGGCCAGCAGGAAGCTGGCAGTGGGTGTCAAGTGTGCAGTACAACAGCAAGGAAGTAAACGAGGCAAAACTCCCTCTGCCTGCCTGCCTGGCAAGAAAGTGGTGGGGAGGGAATCACTGTTTGCTGCTGTAGTATTTGSATGCAACAAGAAAAAACATTTACAATTATCAGAGAGAGAACTCCTTGCTCAGGCTGTTGAACAGAGACCAAAAAAGTGTTGGCCTTTTGGATCTCCAGTTAACACAGCCTGAAATATTTGGCCCTGCTACACAACTTCTCCCCACGTCCTYGCTCTATGACCACCTTGCCACCCAAGAGAGGGGATAACACAAGTGAGGGAAAAAAATGCCCTTGTCAGATTGCAAAGAGAACATTACCAGGCACTGAGTAGAGCAGAGATGAAGAATGATTTTGAAAAAGATAATTGAACRTGTTGTAATTTGCTCTCTTCTGTGTTTCAATTTTTATCTGCTTGTAGCTCATTTTGCCAGTCATGCAAGCAAGTGCGAAAGGGAGGGAGGATGCACATGGATGTGTGCGTGCAGGGTGAGCACGCATGCATGCAAATAAGTGAATAATCAGCATGAACCCACAGCCTTCCCTGGGAGGACCTTCAGCCAGTGGCCAAGCAACACTGAACTTGGATCAGGGAAAATGCATTGCAAGACAGTGGTTCAAGCTGCCAGAAGGAGGGTGTTCTGCCTGGAAGCCTGTACTGGTAAGGCCCTCGGCTCCACTGGCACACTCCGAATGCAGCCCACTGGAGACGGTAACTACAGCTGGGGTCCAGGGAAACCCCGGCCCAAGAAAAAGGAGTTTCTCTACTTTGATGCAATCAAAGGTCTCACAGCTGAGACTCTGTGAAATAGGAACATTTTGAAGTGTTAACACCACTCTTATGCTAATGAATATTTATGCTGCTGACACTTTAAAGGCAAGGAAAAGAACAAACCCATGTTCACAGCCCTTTAACCAACACCACTGTGTTACGCAAATCAATCAAGGTGAAGCCAGCAATCACTCACTCATTTACCTCTGCTGTCCACATTCCCTGCCGGGCTAATACTGAGTTATTCACAGCTGTCTTAYATAGTGGGATTAAGATGGAAAATGGCATATTGGGGCCCCAAGTCACACAGGATCATGCCCTACTCTGAGTCCTGTCCCTTTGACAAATTTGGCTCCCTAGTTCCCAGGAATCAGTCACTGCAGATCTCTGCTTTGAAAAGGGTAGACAGCTCTTTTGACTTAGAAGCAGTATTACACACAGAGTTTGCCTTCCCTGTTACGTGTCCACAGCCTTGACCTTCTCCTGTGCACAGGGACACATGTGTGTACCAAATGGATGGAGAGAAAGAGTTCCTGTGCTCCATGCTCTGCTTTCCATCCCCTTTCCCAGTACTTAGGTTAATAGCATTGTGGCCCATGACAACTAATCAATTCACATTACAGTCTCCAGAAGATTACTGTATCTGGAGAGAAGCAAGAAGATCAGTAAAGGCACGTTCTTGAAAATACCCACCGGACTTACTGAGCCTGGCTGCACTTGGGATCAAATCAGGTTTCACTTAACCACAGACCAGAGCACTTGTGATTTGCATGAGTAATTAGAACTGATTAATAGAATGACTTGCTTAATTAAGTTTATCTCAAAAGGTGCCCCTTGAAGACTCATGAATCTGAAAATCCAGAGGCAATTTCTCTTCAAAATCCTTTTTGGGTTGGAATGCTTTCAGCTTGGATCACTAGATGCACGCGTTTGTGCATGTGTGTCTCTGGTCCCAGATTAATCAAAGCGATGGAATGGATGCACAAAGGTCTCAGGCCTGAAGACAAACCCGTGATTCCTCAGTGAACTCAAAAGGTGCTCTCGTAACCCTGAATGAAGAAATGCTGGTAAATTTGCCAAAAGCCAATAAGCGTCTCTGCCTGACAATTTACGGCTCTGCTGAGCTTTGATGAATTTATAGCTCAGCCTTGCCTAATTTTGGTTGAACACAGCTCCAGTAGTTTGACATACTAGCAGACCAATTCCCAGTATTTTGCCTACACAACAGATTTAGACAATACTTTGTTACAGGGGAACATGGCACCCCAGTGTGCTGGTAGATCTCCCATTTCCAGGATCAGCAGAGAGGTATGTACAGTATGGTGGACTTTGGGGGAAATCACAACAAAGGCGAGAACACCAGTTTTCCTAGAGTACRTTAGAGACCTGGAGGCTTTTCCTGCTGAGACCTTTGGGTTTTTCCTTTTATTTTCTCCATACTGAAAGCAACATCAAGATTTTCTTTCATTCTAAGTCAGAACAAAGCCAAACAACTTTGACATTTCCTATGAAATAAAACTTTAACACACATCCAAACATTTGGTTTAGAGAATTGGAAACATTGTATTTAGATGAAACGGAGGTGGTTTTGCAGTTTCTTGATCAGGAAATAACAAGACTGTGAATTAATATTGCAAGACCAAATGGCACTTTCCAATGAAAGAAATGTTAATTGGAAACAACTTTTCAATGAAAAATGTTTGCATTTTTCCAATGAAAACATTCAGCCTTGCTGAGGGGTGAGATGGAACCAATTGGTGGGGCTTGTGAACTGTTCTATGTGTGAGYGGAGCATCCAGCACTGGCATTGTCAAGGATACTAATGGGTGGGGGCCCTGCATGTTTTACTCTTYGGTCAGCACCCAAAGAAGTGCCTTCTGCACATCCAGGAGGTGAGGCTGGAAAGGGAGGTGACGGAAGTGCTGGCAGCAGAGCAGGAGGCACATCTCTTACAGCAAGGTGGGGTGCAGAGCCCAGACTAATAAACCATGCTGGGTCTGGGCTGGGTCTGCATTAACAAGTGAGGCACTGACCTGCCCTCCTTCTCAGGAGAGGCTTGGCTCCTGCAAGGAAGGTTGGAATCTAGCAGTCCACTGCCTTACCCAGAAAAGGCTATTTAATAAGAGTTTGGGGCTTTTTTCTTGCACAAGGGTCCCAGGGCTAAGGATGTGCCAAGTCCCCAGAACAGCCAGGAAGCAGTTAAATATGCACTGGCATCTGAAGAGGGGGAGGGTCATTTGTAGATGAATTAAAATAAAGTGCAAAGAAAAAAAAAAGGATGATGAAAAGGGAAAAAGTCAACCAGATCAATTAAGGAAACGGGCATCTGGAAGAAGCAGTTATTGATCCAGCTGTTAAAGAAACCTTCTGAACCAGATTACCCAGCAGCCACAGACTTCCTTCTCCCCAAGACACTTTCTGCAGTTAATCAAGAAAAGAGGTGACACGAAGCAAAGGAATAAAACCCTGTTTTTCCAGGATGAGGTTTTGTTCCCATAGAAATCCTCAAGAGGATGAAACAGTTGGACCTAAAATGATACAGTCAGAACAGAACAGACAATACAAGATTTAAGGATTAATTATGTATCTGTGGAAATCTGACAAAAAAGGGAAGCAAGATTTCTCTGCTTTTCAATCTTTACTGATCTGAAGATTTTTAGGGAGTAGGGAATTAGCAGGGGAATATTTTCACACTGTCCTAGCACCATACTGTAAGCAGTCCTAGAAAGTTGTCAGGGAATGTTGAATTTAATTTTCCTCTATTCAGCCTAGTATACTTTCTTCTGCTTTTAGTTTTGCTGTGTTTTGTTTGTTTCTCTCTTTTCTTGCCTTTGAGAGCTCCAGACTCTCAAGTACTCTTGAGTGTCACTCCCTTTTCTATTTCAGATTTATTCCATTTGGATACAGCAAGAAGGTGCACCTGGTGTCAAGAAAACAGTAGGTGATGATTTGGATTTCTCATTGTTCTTTAAATGTCAAGCCTTGGACTTCTGAAGTAAATTCTTTGGAAAATCTAATGTGTGCATTCTGAGTCACTCTTAGTTCTTTAAATGATAAAGTATGGCCAAACCAAAGCTCCTGATTTCTAATATATGAAAAACTTTGTCACCAGATCCATCTTTATAGGAAAGGGTAATAAGAGGAATTAATCAAGAAATGCCTTTACTCTGGTAAATGTAGAGCACATAGGAGCAACAGAATTGGGATACTGCAACAGCAACTCACATGAAGAGACTAACATCCTGCAATCTAGCACCCATCAGAAACTCATATTAGATCAGTCCCTGTTTAGGGACATAATAAGGCCAAGAGCAAGGGATGGGGACTATGTTTAATCAAAGACCCTTTTAAATGCCACCACAAAAACTTGATCCTGCTTCCAGTTCAAAGACATCCTGYATGCCTGTATTTACTGCTGCCATGCTGTCACAGGACCTGTTGATTTCCTGGTCAAGCTCATAGTAAGTACCACCAGACTGATTTCTAAAGGMGTGGGTGACAGAAGCAGCATATAGCAGTAACTTGCTAAGAAAGTCAGCTTTGAAAGCCTAAATGCAAGAATCAAGTGGTCAGAGTTCAGACTCAAAGCATTTGATATTCTTAACTGAAGATCTGAAGAACAGGAGGATCTGGGAATAAAAGTTTCAGGTCCTATGTAACTTCTGGAAAGTTAGGAGTACAGGTTTGATATGGCAAAGAATCAAAATACGTGTTTTCCATTTCTCTAACCACTTCCCACTTAAACTCAGTGGTCCCCTTCTATCCCTCTGCTTTTCTATTTTAGTGCAAGAGATGTTCCTTCTTAGGTCACTGTTAAGCATTACAAGAAGGAATAGGGTAAATAAGATATGAGTTTTGCCTGACTGAAGGAAACAATACCGACAAAGAACAACAGAAGGAAGATTGAAAAGGCTACCAAAGGTATTTGGCACAGAACTCTTACAGCCTCTTCTGTTCTGGTTATGAATTATTCTCCCTTGTGCAGCGCTTATCACAATCCTCAAAATCAGCCTTCCTGTAGTGATCTGAAAGGATATTCCATCCCTTCTGTGTGCAGMACAAAAGCACAGATGGAACATTAGGCAGAACTGCTGTGAAAATATTCAGAATTACCTCAAATCTATCCACACCTTTTTTGTCTTCCATCCCCACACCCAAGCCCACCTGTTCCTGTAGCACTTTCAGTTTTATACACTAATCAAGCAGCTTTCAGAGCCTTGACATCTGTACCTGCTCGCTCACTCCTAAGCCCCCAATGTGTAGGTGTTAATAAACAATCCATGTGCCTGGCTTGAATCTGCACAGGAAGACAGTGAAATAGAAGGTGCATTTGAGCTATGGCTTTAAAGAGATGATGGCAATTCTACAACTGCATCCAACATTTGCTGTGGTTCCCGTTTATCATGTGCAAGTTCCCTTGTACATGCTAAGGCCTAGGCAGGTAGGGAAGCAATGCAAGAACCAACATCAAAACACAGGAATGCCAGGATGTGAAGCAAGCTTATGAACACTCCACTTTTGCATACTGTATCTTGCAGCCATCCCCAAAACATTTGTGTTATGGTGAATAGCACTGAGGAACATTTCATGGAGCTTTCTGGATCTGGAATATGGACAGATACATTGCTGCAGCCTTTTTTTAAAAACAAGATTTTGATTGGTTTGGGGTACGCCACTTCAGTTTTCCATCCTCTGCTGGCACATGTACACACACYGTAACTGACAGAGGATGCTGTCAGTCGGGCATGATGCAAGCTGGCAGACTTAGGCATGGGATAAAGGACTATAACAGAGGCAGGAGATGGATCTGCAGATCCAGGCAAAGCTCATCCTAGCTTTTAGACAGTGATATACTCCAGTCTATATGGAGGCCTTCACAAGGTTTCTGGATTTGCACATACAAAGGATAAACCTGGAATCACAGGAAGTGATAAAGGACAAAGCCAGCAGTGTTGAGCCTGGAGAGCCCAGGGCTGGGAGAACAAGGAGTATAGCAAGGCATAAGGAGCTTTTTCAACACTAGAAAACATTTGACTATGGAAAGTTTATCTTCCTTATTGACATAAACTCATAGTGAACTATTTACYGCAGCTAAAATAAATACATAGGAAAACAGAAAACAAATAAAATAAAAATTTCAGCAAACCCATCGCGTAGTGTCATCTTAGAGCAAGTAAGTGCTCTGAACGCTATTGCTTAATGCTCTCTAAACAGCAGTTTAGGGAAGATATGATTAATACGCTTATGAAAATAAATGTGTCCTGCTGGTGCAAATCTCTACTAACACTATCAAGGTCAATAGACTTCTTTTATYTATACCAGTGAAATACTGAGTAATGTGTCCCATGATCTCTGCCAGAAAGGGTTGCACTTACATTCTTTAGAAAACTGAAAATGGAAAACAATATCTAAGAAACTACAGGGACTGGAAGAAGAGGAAGAACTGGAGCTTGAGAAGAGAGGGCTGAGAATGGAAGCTGTATTTCARGAAACATGACCAGTACAAGCTGAAGAAGAGAAGAAAGTGGCAACTGCAAAGTGAGGGAAAACAGAAAGGTCAGAAAGGAATGTAGGAGACATCAAGTACTGGGTAAGTCAGACAGTAAAGCAGTAAGGATCATGACAGGCAGAGAGAGCCTGCAAATATGGGCACCAAGTACAGCAGATTACAAAAACTTGGACTGAGATGTCAGAAACAGAGGGAGAGAGCAGAAGCCTTGAGTGAAGATAAGGTCAAACAACTGACCACCACAGGACATGAAGGATTTGTTTGAAAACTGAAGGTCGAATGAGGACATGAGGGAAAGAAGCTGAGTGACAGAGGGGAAGGATGAAGCTGGCAAGGATGAGATGAAGCCTTGAAAGCACTGAGATCTAATAATGGCAAGGCAGCATGATGCTGTCTTGGACATTCAGAAGAGAGGACGCAAGCTTCACAGTAACAGAGGAAATCCAGAGCAAAAAATTTTAACAATCTCTGCCTCCTCTGGGGTCTCCTGTTTCATCATTTCCATTTTAAATGACATAAAAATACYTCTAATAACCAGAGAAACACTTAAAAATTAAGAAACACTTGTTCCAGTTAATGTGTCTGAACAGTGTGAGTGTGCACACACATGCACATGCAAAAATCACCCAAAAAAAGTTTCCCCCCGGGAGGTCATTATTATGCAAAAATTACTCTAATTAGGTCATGAATATATTAGTCCGTATTCAGTGCCAACAACAGCAGGGAGAAAAAGAGAGAGAGAATTGGAAATGTGACATGCATACACTCCCAATGTGGTTAGGGRGACTGGATTCCAAAATGCCATTACGAGATAAAAAGGTCACCCTGTAGGGAGGTAATTGGTACAGCACTCGAGCAGCTGATTAAAGGGACCTTTGCTTTTGGGGGCAGGAGGAGGAGTGGGGGGTTAATGTAGGATCTCCCCTGACAAAGCATATGATCTTGATCAAACATCTACTTTTAGGACAATCACAAAGAGAAAGGAAGGATGTCACCCTTGACATCCTATTGAAGCAGATGCATTTGTTTAATAACACCTTGACTTGCATGTTTAAAGACAACATAAAAGGCAGAGGGTATTTTCCCTCATGCAGGTTTCTCTCTGTTCAAACATGTAAGCCTCCGTTTTCCTAAATCCCATCACAGCTACTGCTCAGACACTGCCCATGTTGCATTAATAAGAAGTAAACGCTTTTAATGAGTCAGTAATGGCTGGGAGAGCAGCACAGGGGAAAGCTCTCTCTTCACTCTCTTTTCCCATCACCAAATGATGACAGGCTCTCACAGACTGAAGTAACACAACTCCTGGCTTGGCATGCAAGACAGAACAGCAGAAGGGCTCAGAACCACCAATTGCACATTGTCCCCACAGAGAAATACAAGGAAGCTGGCTTCGAAGGATCTAAACAAATCTTAGACGCTGGGTTAAATAAGATGCCATTTAAGCTCTAGAAATTA
Source organism: Amblyornis subalaris (assembly GCA_018881555.1). Classification (NCBI taxonomy): domain Eukaryota; kingdom Metazoa; phylum Chordata; class Aves; order Passeriformes; family Ptilonorhynchidae; genus Amblyornis; species Amblyornis subalaris. The sequence goes on from JACAXG010000058.1 coordinate 1,712,537, forward strand.
TTGGTGGCACATGCAAAGATTCGCTCTTGTGTTTGCAAAGACAGATAGTCTGGCCCCACATCTGGGGTCAGGATCACAGATTACGCACCATGATTAGGCAGGGAAAAAAAGGAGAAAGAGGCAGGAGCACAGGCAGCACTGCTTCTGGGAAAGAGGACAGCAAGAGCATGGAGTAGGATGTTCTGATTTTCAAGTTGGCTTGGGAACCAGTTCATTTTTATAGCCTCTTCTGCCTCCCCAGACTGRAGTCGTCCTCACATTGTCCAGCTGGGTTTTGCTCCAGTTTTGATGCTGATGGTCACTGGCCTTTTCGCCTGCTTAGAACRACAAGCAATTACATGTTACCCTGAGTGCACAAGCACTTCCAAATACCACCACCTACGGGGCTGAGCCACCGGTAGCAGGAATGGAGGAAYGCCTGGCATAGAAGGCCACTTGCACCAGCTTAGCATGGACTACCCTTCCCTGCCAGCAATGCCTGRGCAAAATTTAGAAACGGATTCTGATACAATTTTGTCCATGAAAAAGATATTCTAAATCACACAGTACAGGCTTGAGCTTTAAGGTGCTACTTAGAGGTGCTATGCTTTAAATATCACTGGTTTAAGTCCTGCTTTTGATTTACAACTGACTAAGGAGATAACTGTTGGATTGACTTGCTTCCTTCATTTGCTTCCTTCACCACACAGCAAAAGCAGCATATACTGAAAATAGCCTCAGAATTAGCAGTTTTGGTCTGATACCCAAAGAAGAATTTTTCAACTACACTTTGAGTACAGCTGGGTAACATTCCCATCCAGTGAGAAATATTGACATTTCAACCTTCATTCTGGTCCCCCAGCAAACYGAAAAGTTGAAATTAAACATGTATTGAACTGAGTCAAAATAAAACATTTGGCTCACTTCTGTAAAATTAAGTTTTATGATTTAGGTTGAACTGACAATAAAATGAAGTCTTTCATTTTGATTTCCCAAAAGAAAGCTTCAATTTTCTAAAAAACCTTTTCCCAGAAAATCATTCCCATGGAACATTCACAACCACCTGTAATTTTCAATGATACGGAAAATAGCCACTGCAACTCCATACAATATAGTACTGATCACTGGAGTCCACATAGCCCTTAAAAATGCATGCATTGTGACTCAAATGCTAGTTAAAAAATAAGAAAAAGAAAACTCCCCCTCATTCTCTAGACTCTCCTGATATCTAGGGCCAGAACTTAGCAGTTTAAACTGCTGCTTTAAGACACTATAAACTTCTGCAAACAGAATGGGTCGTCAAAAGCAAGAGATTTTAGATACAATGACCAGTCGCTGCCAAAGCTTTAGTTTCTTCTTTAATCTTGCATTTTGCCTTGTAGATGTCAAGAGTAAACAAATCCAGAGAGTCATTTGTCAGTGGAATATGAAGGGCCTTTTAATTTCTCTCAAAATCAATACAGAGAAGTAATTTGTAAATTTAGGTTTCTTTAAAAGAAAAAAAGGCAAGCATGTGGCATGTATCACTACATCACTGTTAGACACTTTTTTCATACACTTAAATTACTACACATAATTTTAGATACTTTTATAACTTATATACCTATCACGGCATTATTTCTGCTTTCCAAAATCTTATTTATATGTTGCCTTAGAAAATCCTTACAAGAGAAAGAGCATTGCTATAACCCCATACACGCATGAAACACAGAAACAGAGCGACTTTTATTATAGCCACACTGAAAGTCTGTGTTCAAGTAAGCACTTGAGTCGTTTTCTTTCTTTTCCCTGAGAATAGAAATTAGGAGAAAATTCAGACAGAAGGTATAGTCCTAAACTCTTTGGAATGGAGATGTCTCCCACAGCTTGTTTAACATCTCCAGAGAGGCTTCAATCGAACTCCTCCTCTTGTATCTGCAAGCCAGAAGCACGTTGTGGGAAATGGAGGCTATGCAGGCAGGCACAACTACTCTGAACATAGATACAGGTGTTGTGGAGATGCTGACAGGGTTTCAGAGCTGAGGGACAGACAGAAGGACAAAGTCATCCATGGCAAAAGCAGAAGAAATGACATTGGCTCCTTTCCACGTGCTTACTTGGTTATTTACCTCTCAACCTGTAAAGGAGCTGGGGCAGAGGGTGGGGGATATTATCTTAAAAGATAGGGGTTATTTGTATACAAATTTACACACCACTAATTTTTCTTTCAAACTTGCTTTGTAGTAAATGTTTAATGCAGCAGTTTTTAAAATATTTGGCAACCTATTTTTCTAAGAAGCTGGCCACACCATTTGAACAAGGATCTGAATCTACAGCACCTTGTTGCACCTGTGCCAAGAGCTGTATGCAGACCACAGGAGTGAGAGAGGGGGAAGAGTCCTCTGTGTCCCTCTGATGAGAGTAACCAAGCTATCTGAAGGGAAAGTTCTTTGCTGCTTACATGTGGCCTGGTGCCTTGTGTCCCAAAGAGTACTCAGCACCTTGCAGTATCTGCTCTGTGTAGTGCTGAACAAAATCCTGGGCACATGGCAAGCAGTGATACCAGTATCTCCAAAACCAGTCAGCACAAAGGACAGGCAGGCCTGGAAACTGCTCAGACATCCATGTGGTACAGTTCATGCAATATTCCAATGCAATAGCTGGGCAGCAGTGTATCACAGAGCACTGATTTCTCCAAGTCTTTACAAAAACAGGACAAACAGTGATCCCTCTCTGCTGGAGAACCCCTACCATGTTCAGCACCACTGCATTTCTTCCTTTAACAATAGTTATTCCCTAAGTAAGCCAGGCCTGTGGACTACTCAACTGTACTGGGACTGCTACCTCATGCCTTGTGCTGCCCTGTCTGTCTGTTTGCTCTACCAGCTGTTATTTTCTGACTTAGGCTGGATAGATGGCTCTGAGGCAGTGAATAGTTTTTGTTCTCTGCTGTCTATCTAAGCTTCCACAAGCACTAAATATTGACAGCTTTTGAAAGCACACGTGCAAGGGAGCATTTGTTCTCCATTAACAATGTTGTTAGAAGACTGCCTGTGCTGTGCTACTCCCCTCCACCCGGGATTTCATATTACTGACATGTAATTTACATAATTAAAGTATACAAAGAACACAGATGCTGCAACTGTGTTGAATACCCCAGGAGTTGACATTTTGGACTGAAATAATGAAAACTGGCGGGCTTTCTACAAAGACCTAATACGTATATTCCATGCTAATTCCCAGCTAATAACTGGACAAGCTGCCCCCTTCCTGGAAGTGAAACTCTGAATTGATGTGACCCCTGTTTTGTTCCATCAGTAACTGCAGAGTACGAAAGTGCTAGCATGTTTCTACTGCTCATCTGCAGCTGCAGATACTTCTGCAACTTGCCTGCATGAGTGCTACCCTTGATACTTTGCSTCCAGCTCTCTGATGCAGAGGTGTCTGACAACTTGTGGGACAGTCCATCTGTGCCAAAACCCATAACCTGGGTGAAACAGCTACAATGCAGTGTGCTTGTACAGTTATTTTATGCACACCATTCTGAACAGCTTTCCAGAGTTGGAAAACAAAACACGACCTCAGAAGAGTATTAAATAATAAATGACTACAGAAGGGGAGAGACAAAGTAGCACAGGCACAGGAAAGAATCAGAGGGGTAATCTGAGATAAGACCTGAAATGAGACTGTAAGTTGACAAGTGGGAAAAGTATAAAATGTCTAATCTAGATAAGATCAGGAGTGGATTTACAGTGGGCAGAGAGCTAAAGGGTCAAACTCCCTGGTCCTACACTGGCTAGCGCTGCAGGAGCATAGCACAGCCTCCCACACAAGGGTCTGCCACTCCCTTGTGTGTTTTCTGAAAAGCAAAAAGCTCTAGATAAAATAGTGAACAGCATTTCACTGCACTGGTCTCAAAACTCTGTATTTTGTGCACTCATGGACACTTAAAAGCCTCACATGCAGAAAAAACATATTAAAACACCAAAACAAACCACACAAAGATTGTCTCCAACAACTTCYAACTCTTTACTTATATCTGATATTCCTTACTGTTCCCTTTACATGCTTAATAAAATCATACTTCACTGCAAAAGTCAAAACAGATACAGATCATTACTGTACTTCTGTAAGAAATGGGCTCAACATCATAAGCAGTGTTAGAGAAAACCTTGGGGTGAAATGTAATTTCCAACCTATTAATGTAATTCTGAAAATATACCAACAACAACTTCCCAKCAGGCTTACGAGTTGTATCTCTGCTGTTGACTTCATCCAGCCTATACACCCAGAAGTCAACAGAAACTCTGAAATCTGATTAAGTTATGCCTTCAGGACACTCTACCTCCAAAGTCCTTTCACTAGATAGATGCATATTTAGCCCATTTCCTCCATTAAAAAGTCTTAATAGCATTTCCACCCCAGGCGTGAAGCTGACAAAAAACTCCCTACTAGTAATGCCCTGAGAGCACATCCATCTTGTATAAATAATAGGGGTTAGAATACTYTTGAGGATCAGGGTCACAGTGGATATTCATGTTCCTACACTGGATCAACATACCATATGTTTTCCTCTGTTTTGCAAGTGGGGAGCAATACATTTCACAACCATAATAACTCAGCATGTTCAGAAAGTATCACATATGCTATTTCTAGCAAAAATTGATTTGACATGTGCAAGCACCTCTTTGGCTTTAGCATCCTCGCATAAGTTTTCAAAGGGAGCCAGTACTTTGTTTCTGCAAATCTCTGCCTCTCTTGCTCAAGGACAAATTCTTCCTGTGCTGCCAACCTGGTCTCTTTTAGTGCACTGACCTCTATTTCTGGCACTTCGGTAGTTTCCTCAGTATCACTGTTCATTTGAGGAACAGTAGAAAATATCTCTGACCCCTCTCAGAGTTTTCAATCCCTAAATGACCTTCATGTATCATTTTAATCATATTTCCCTGTAACACGTTTCAGATCATCATCCTGGTGCCCTTAAACAAAATCCTTTGCAGTATTGAGAACTTCTTAATCCTAAAAGGGACTGGGGCACATAAACTTCTCGCCAATAGTTTCACTGCTTTTCTAAAAGGTCTATTCCTTAATTATATTATCAGGACAATTCCGTATTTTCTTGCTATTAGAAAGGTTGTTGAGACTTTTTTCAACTGGATTGACATATCCTTAGTTGTTTGTATGCTTTCCTACAAATCTTTCTTACGTATGCTCAAGAGTGTAACTGCAGCCGCCAGACCTCTTCCTCTGCTATTCAGTTTGCAAKTCATACGTTTGCAGCTGGTCAGAAAAAATAATCCCTCTACGCCTGGCAGGCGTCTGCCCAACGCTTCCTGGAAACCACAATGGATTGCTTGCAGTCAGTTTCAGCTAATACAGGCCTCCAACAAATACATCCCGGAAATTTTTCATCACCGTGAGCTAAGCTAGGACATCCTTCTCAACTTGAATATACTGAGATTCAGCTTTTGCTGCAGCTATGATACATAGCTCACTGGCCTTCACTTTTGAGGACATTATATAGATAAATGCTCTGGTACCTGCTCTGGTAGCTTCATGTTTAACATCACCTACTATCTGTCTGTTAAGACCTTGGTCCTTAGTTGCCATTTATTTCTCTAACTCTTCATGAGAAAGTGCATCCTATCTYTCCTGGGCATCTTTGGACGAATCCGATCTCAGGTTGTTGATCAGGACAGCCATACAAAGCCATCTGCTTCCCAGCCTGCACATTCGCTCGGTCCATTAGGGTAGGAATATTATTGACAGCTGGAATCTTCTTCAGATTTGTCTGTACAATTTCCCAGTTACTGTCTACCCCAAGGAATTTACATACTCCCTCGCTGTGGCAAGCATCCTTATTAGCTTCTCCACCATCAACCCAAAATACAGTTTCTCAGCGGATGCCAAACACAACATAAATTGGTGCTATTTTTTTCAAAGTGCCAAGGGGATGGTTGATGGCAAGAGTACAAGCCAGAATTTTGCTGATGCCTTAATTATAGACAGATACTTGGAATTAGTCAATAACTCTTGTAAGGCAATGGAAATTTTTGCTCTTTGCATACTGCTTTAATTGTGTGGGCCCTAGACACAGGTGTAAGGAGCCATCTGCCTCTCTGTCACTTCTTCCAGTTCCTGTGTGACTCCCAGAGCCTACTCAGCTCCCGCTTTATATCTGTTCTTTAAGGGAAAAGAAACTCTTCTCAAAGGAGGGACAAGAGCCTCATGCCTTTGCCATTCCCCATCCATGGTGGCCTTCTTCAATTCCAAAGGGACATCCACAAGCTTATCTTTCTTTAACTTCCCTCCACTAGATCTGTCATCTTGATGCAACCAATACCCTGACAAAGTTTCACTCAACAATGCTGAGCTTTCCTCTATCACTATGAGAAATTTTATCCTTTCCTCACTGTTATTTCTCCAACAAGAATTGGTATCCCTATATTTAAAGGGTTGGCTGAGCACATTAATTTCTCCTGTCTCTTACTGGGTGTCTCAGCTCAGTATGGAGCCCATGTAGTCAAAGGGAAGGTCTAGAACAGTGTTGTAGTAAAAAAAAACGCTAAGGAAACGAAATAGAGTTCATAGCTTGACAGTAAGACATGAGAGGTACATAACATCAAATGTATCATTTATACATGGCATATAGCTAGGCTCCCAAATTATCCACAACAGCTACAATGATCACAAGATTTTCTAAAGAACTCTTAATTTATAAGCTGATTGCATAAGATGGGCAAAATTTTGTTTTCTGAGGAGATGAGAACACAGCCATGTCAGTAGCTGAGAGTCTTTTCCCAAATTGCAGGCTTTATACTTTGTTGGGCCAAAAGTCCAGCTGGACCACTTTTTGAGAGGGTCAAGCAACTTGCCTTTGGAAGCAGTACCTTTGATGGAAGTCTTGCAAACCAAACAACCTGCATCCTGAAACCATCATTTAACCTGTTGCCATAATTATTCGTTAATGCTCAGCTGACACAGTGATGAGGGAGAAACGAAACAGGACAGTAGAGGTTTCTCTCTCCTGGAGTGTCATTCTAGTGGCAAAGCCCATTGTAGGCTGATTACAAACCCACCTCTCATCATCATACAAGCAAGTAAAAATCCACTATTCTTTTGCATGTCAAGGTTTAAGTCACATTGACAACTAGAATTTATTCTCAAATTTTTCAATACTTTAATCTCTTTTTGAGTTAAAAATATAAGAACAGCTTTTTTTCCCCAAATTTTTGTGAAGTGTCTGATGTTTCTTTGTGTCCCTCTGTCAACCCAATGAAATCACATTATATCACAAAATCCAAAACTTAAGTAGATTTTACTGACTATCCTCCAGGCAGCTTCACTGTTCATTTTTAATCCATGTAGAGTGCTTAAATACCACAGCGTTAAGTGTTTTATACAGGCATATAGATAGATTTTGACATTGGATCATGAAACAGGCAGTCTTCAAGGGCAGCAATTGTGGAATTTCTAAGAAATTGCCATCATTCAGGAAACAAGACATGATTGTCCATCATTGTAGCTGATAGACAAAATAAAAACTTGTGGAATAAATATATTCTGTGACAGCACCTGTCATTGGTGAATACTTCTGCCCGCCACATCAAAGATAGTGGATGATTTATGGAAGACAGTGGGTTTCTGCTGACAGTTTTCCACATTTTCCAAGCTGCTAATGGAGTACAGATACTGTTTTTCAGTTCTCTCTAGCCTGGCCAACACTTTAATTTAGTATTGATATTTAATTTGTTCCTTTATTAGCAATCTGGTGACCCTTCAATCCCACTTACTAAGAATTTAACAAATTATGTCTTTACTTATTAATGGAAGAGGAAAAAGTAAATGTGAAATAAACTGGGAATTTCTATAACCAAAACTTTTTTTTTTTTTTTGGTAGAGATAGTTAAAGTTGCTAAGAGGCATAAGTACCTCCTGTTCCCTTTGTTTACAACCAGCGAGATGACTTGAAGTAAACAATTTAAGGTGCCATAAATTTTATACTATGCACAGTATAAGCACCACATTATGCCAAGGAAAAAGAAATACATATTTCATCTCTGCATAGAGAATTTAGCCACTGCTCACAAATGCTCTAATGCAATGTCAAAAATAAAACTAGAGACACCCAACCCAATTCTTAGACTTTCTTGAAAAGCAAAGAAGGAAAGAAAGGAGGAAAGAAAGTAGATATGGAAATACTGATTGCCATGGTCATTTTTCCTGCAGCTCATGAGTCTTAAGACCTGGAACCTGCACTTTAATTTCTAACAAGTGTGTTWCTAACCCTTTTATCTTTCGAAAGAAAAAGTGAACAAAGTGCAGGCCAAGCCAGTAAAGTTCTTCCAACATTCTGTTTTTCTATTTCCAAAAATAACAAACACCTCTAATMTCAAAGTTATGGTAACTACCAAAGTTAACTATGATGATTTAAATGCCCCCTTTACCACCTATTTCACTGTTGGGTTACTTTAGTGGCGTCAGCTTCTTTGTAGTCCCAGATCATCAGTTCAGAAAATGTATAGCAAAATAAACAACATTAGGAAAGGTGCTGCCCATAATACATTAATTTTATATCTAATTCATTAAAATTCTCATTTAAATGAAGCTGAAGCATAGTTTCCTCTCTGTCAGAACAGATTTTCACAGCACGAATGGACCAGGACTGAGTCCTAGACAACCTGCAATTGCTGTACAGAGACACCATTATTTCTGCTTCAGAAGGTTCACTTTTTCAGAATAGCAGACCTTTGGTTTGATGGCCATTTTATATGTTGGCAACTTCAGTTTAAAAAGGTTTTGATTTTGTTTTTCTTTATATCAAAGTGAACAAATTCAACAGACAAAATGACAGAAATGCTTGTTGGAAGGGAACCCTGGAGATCACTTAGTCTAATTTCCCACTCAAAACTAGATCAAGTCAGCTGTGGATTTGTCCAGCCAAGTCTTAAAAATCTCCAAGTAGGGAGATGTTGCAACAAYCTGTGTACCTTTCGTTATGGAATACTTCCCTCCCAGGGGTAAAGTTTTTCTCAACATTTCATCTGAACCCTGCATCTTGTATCCGCTGTGCCTTTGTTGTGGTTTAACCCCACTGGCATCTAAAGACCATGCAGCTCCTCGTCACTTCCGCCCTGCAGTGGGGAGGAGACTCGGAAAGAAGAGATAAACCTCCTGGGTTAGGATAAGAACCATTTAATAACTGACAMAAAAGAAAACAAAATATTAAACTAAAACTAATGATACTAAAAATAATAATAACAAATGTAATGAAAATGGGGGGGCAGGTGGGGGACTGAGGGCGAGAGGGAGAGAGAAAGAGAGAAATATTAACCCCAAGAGAAACAAGTGAAGCACACTATATTAACCCACCACCCACTGGAAAGTGCCCAGCCTATTCCCTCCCAGCCAATTCCCCCCAGTTTTTATACTGAGCTTGACATTCTCTGGTATGGAATATCYCTTTGGCCAGTTTGGGTCACCTGTCGTGGCTGTGTCCCCTCCCAGTTTCTCATGCACTTGTTTGCTGGCAAGAGCATGGAAAGCTGAAAAGTCCCTGATTTTCAGTAAGCAGTATTCAGCAACAACTAAAACGTGACTGTGTTATCAGCATTTTTCTCATACTAAATYCACTGTACCAGCTACTAAGAAGAAAATTAACCCTATCCCAGCCAAAACAAGGATAGCCTTGTTTTACCACTTGCTATTCCTGGGAAGAGCCTGGCTCTCTTATTTTTGCCTCTCAACAAGCAACTAAACGGTTACTATTTGCTCACTCTAATGCCTCCTTTCCACCAGACTAAATTAACAATTTTTCCTCATCATCCATGCTTTCTTGATTCCTGAACATCTTAGCGGCCCTCCACTGGACCTCCCTGGTTTCTCACTGCTCCTGTAGAACTAGGAAGTCTAAATTGGATATAATAWTCTCGTGCAGCCTCAGCATGGCTGCACAGAGGAAAATAAGAACATCCCTTGGTCTGTTAATCACACTTCTCATACTGGGCAACATGAAGATGATTGTCTTATTCTGCTGGCTCATACTCAGCTTTGTGTTTAGTACCTCAGCCCCCAGGCCCTTTCCTGACGGGCTGCTACTCAAAGAGACAGTTCCTGACCTGCACTGACCATGGATTATTCTACCACAGATGCAGAATTTTTCTTTGCTGAACTTCATGGCATCATTGTAAGCCCAGTTCTCAAGATTCTCAGGGTCTCTCAGAGAAGCTCTGCCATCTCATAAGCACACATTCATGTGACCACTGCCCTTCAAGGTACTGCTTTCCAGTCAAAATCAGAAAATCCCTTCTTGCTTGTTAGGAACCCGAGTGGTAGAGCAGTACAAGGTGGGAGACAGATGAGACCACTGGAGACGGAATCACTGACATTAAAAAAAAATGGCAAGGTTAGACAAACACAGCTCTAGATGGACTCCCCTTATAAAAGTGGAAACAATCARGAGCAGAGCATTAAGAGCACTGCTTCTCTTCTCACTTTAATCACAGTATTTCCATGCTATGAAGGGTTGCTTGTGGAGGAGATGGAACTAGTTGATGTCACCTCAGCCTCCTGGGATGAACGTGGTGTTACATGACACCTTAACCCCTTTGCTCTTTCTATCAGCTCCTCTGTCAGAAAGGGCTGTCACTTAGAAGATGAAATATATTTACAAATTAATTAACTTTGGCCAGTGACTGAAGAATTAGATTTCCACTAACAGGGATTCTGTCTGAGTGATGGATACACAGAACACTGGAGGAATAAAATACTAGCCCTTCTTGCCTCCCAAATCTGAATGCTCAGCAATCACACCACCTTTCCCTTCATCAGTCTTTTTTTTTCCCTACACTGTCAACCCTTCTTTTCTCAAAGCCAATAGAATTTGTTTCAGTAGATGAAGGTACATGTGTATTGAAAACAGTATTTGATCTCTGAAAACAGCTCCTCAACTCATTAAATAGAGGCCCATTACACAGAGAGCTGTGAAAGGCAAAGCAGTGAGGTGGTGAGGGTATTAGCTGAGAATAAGACTGAAGCCTCTGATGAATAAAACAGTTTGTGATTTCAGGACCTGAAGCAGGGGCAAACCTGCACAGAAGTGTTCAAGGCACGAGCTGTATATTATGTGGGTTGGAAGTTTCATTTTGTTCTGTGTCGTGTAAAACACAAGCTGTTTGTCAGAGGGACTGTATTTGCACAGCTAGGGAGGTGTTACAGAACACAGGCTTGCACGCAACAGTGTGGGAAGAACAGGTGATCGTTCTGATGGTGCTAACAAATCTGAAAATAAATTACGGGTGTGATGCTGTGCTCACAGACTGAGGGCTACCATTTAATCCTGGAAACAAACAGTGCTGCAGAATTCAGACAGCCTCAGAAGAAAGGGAGAAGGGGGCTTGTGGCCCATTTCTTAGTCACTGATGCACTAAGGCTTCAGGTGGCAAACAATGCAAAAACAGGCCRTCATCATACTGCTTCTTTTTCATACTCCCCCTCTGGAGTGGGAAGCCTTAATGAGCTTAATTCTACTGTGCAACTCGTTAAAGCAGCAAAGCAGAGGCCCAGACAATTTAAATTATCAGCAATTCATTTAAAGCAGACCTTACAGATTAGTGACACTTCAAGGATATAACAGAATACAAATAAAATAAGCTTTACTTGCCTCGAAGACCAAAATAAAATAAAGAAAAATCCAAATTCATTAATCAAAGAGAGTGTTCATTATTTAGTGGAACAAAATTCATCTTCAAAATCATCAAATGTTGGTCCAACAGAACACCTGATATTTCTGAGGGTTTCTTATGTCAGCTACAGAACTAATAGATTTTGAGACATTTTTGCAAGAGTTGTGGTTGTTTGCCATAATATCCTTACGAGACTTAAATATCGATAATTAGGTTTTTCCCTTTGTGAAATCTCTTCAAGATTTGAAATGGCAACAATTATTTTTCTTTATATCCTCTTCTATATTGTTAAGAGAAGCCGAGATGTGTTATGAGATAGCTGCTGTGTTCCACTTCAGAGCTACGTAATGAAACTTCTTTTATCTACTATTTGTACTTTCTTATTTAGTGGAAGATATTTACGTATTATTATTATTATTTTTACATTTAGAAAGGTCATTAAAAAGAAGCTGGGTAGACAGCGATTGACAAATAATAATTCTGCATTGGAAATGGGGTGGACAGAAAAAGTCGCCCAAATGCCAATATTCAGCACACTGTAATGAGTGAAGCAGCACAGTGGAGTGGGGTGGGTAAGGCTGACCTCAGAGACCCAGAGCTGATCAGAGTTAGGAGATGCTATTGCTGGGGCATGAAGATTATAAAGATGAACCTCATCAAGTGCATCCTTCCTCTCTTCTGGCAACAGCCACCTTGGGGGAAAGGGTGAGCGCCACACCACCGCACGTTCTTCAGCAGCCACTGGCAACTTAAATAGCTGTGAAATTTGCATTGCAGGCCACAAGATGTGCTGGTGAGGCGAGACCCTTTTATCAGGGATGGGCAATACAGTGTGCTATATAGATGACATAAACTCTAGCTAGAGCTTATTCCCAGGCATCTCACAAGCACATACACAAACACCATCTTTTTCTTCCTGACAATTGAAAACAGGATGCATTAGCACTGAAGTACAGCACAGGAAGAAAAGGCACGGAAAGAACAGAGTCATTTTCTGCAGGTCATGTTCCTAGGACACTAAAAACCTTGATGCTTTAAGTCCTTGCATGAGCAAATCTTCAGCAGCTTCGAAACATTTTTTAATACACTTTAGGTACAATATTTACCTCATATGAACTAGAAGGTGTTAGACTCTGTAATTTGTCAACAATACTGCTGGCATGACTGAATTGATTTTATTGTTTGTAGGAATATTCTCCTACATTTCTCCAGAGTACCAGAGGCCATGCAACAATTCTAACAGAAAACAGACTCTTGACCCGAAGAGTGGTAAAAATGCACAGAGAAACATGAGATCCAGTGCTAGGTCAGTGACAGATGTACAGAAAAAAAGAAGAGATTTACCAATTTACCAGAGCTTTGCTGCAAAGGCTGGTAAGGTAGCTAATGTGTCACTGGATGTGTTAAGAAACAAAGGAAACACAATTATACTTCCTAGAGTAATGCCAGGCAATAACAATTTCCATGGTGACAGACTAAGCCATCACTGGCAGAGGTTTTTTGAGGCAGGAAGGGAGGGGGAGGTGATAGTCTGATAAGCTGTCAATAGCAGTTCATTATGTATTTTTGACCATCAGCCCCTTGTAGGGAGGGAAAAGCAGCCACCCAGGCAGGGCAGGTATATAATCTGATTGATGCTTCACATAAGTGGCTTTCAAAAACTTGACTGAGCATGAAATCTCATCATTAAAGTTTATGTCCTGAGTGAGTGGGGAAAAGAGAAAAAGAAGGAAAGAGACCAAACCAAAGGGAACTAAAGCTGACAGAACAATGGCAAATTTACAGCTAAACATCTACTTAAGCATGATTTCCAAAGCTAATCACCCARCACCAAAACAGGCTTCTGCTTCTGAATGAAGTTAAAAATGAGGCTCACCCTCTCTCTCTGTGCAGACACATAAAAGAAACCAAGAGCAATAAAATCAAAACCCACGGGATTCCTGGAATGCAGGTATCTGCTCTTTCTATTTCACCAAAGTCTACTCGAGCACTGTGGAATAATCAGGCACAAATAATCTAGGGTATCTATATCCACTAATTCCGTGTTTAACCCTCTGCTTTTCTCTAGCTATACACAAAAAAGAAACTGTTTAAGCATTATTTTGAACTCTACAATTTCTCTTTTTCTATCTGCTTAATATGATTAAGAGAGGCGAGGGAACACGGACATGACAACGTTACATCCATAGATCCTTCCTGCCAGAAACAGGGGTTGTTTAAACTTCAAGAGTAAAAAGGCCTATCAAGATCACAAAATATTCTTACATAGCCAAGTCTCAAAGGACTAGGGAAGAGTAGAATATTTCAGCAATATTCATTCTGATTTAAAAACAAATTGGTCTGCCTTGCTTTGCTCCCCCTTTTGTGTTCTTTTTGTGCAATTATTCTAGCTAATGAGTTTACTGGCAGAAATGTTCACAGAAACAGCAAATTTTAGTGGCCATTAGAGATTATTTGTGAAGAAATTTTTAATCATAAGCATTCACTGTGTAAATGTGCTTCAAAGGCCTAGGCTCATCCCATCAGGGACTAGCACTGCCCTAGGTAACCAATATGTGCAATCACAGCTAATCAGTCAGATCTGATTTCAAATATTCTCAATAAGCAGGTCATGGACAAGCTCTAACATAATAATTATTCATAGAAATTATTTGACAAATGATTGTCAATACTGAATAATTCAAGAAGATCCCACATAGTTCATAGACAATTCCCAGAGACAAAGAAGGGTGAAGTTTGTTTTTTAAGTTCATGATGCATTCTTCCACTAGGGCTGCTCAAAACACTCTGGTGAATAGTTCAGCCTGTCACAGTTCCTTCTGAAGCATGGACATTTGAATGGCCAAGTTTCAGGAAGAGGCACTGTTCTTTGGACATTGCATTGCCAACTAGCCAAGTAAACGAGGATCTGTGAAGGACACCAGCTAGAATTAATGGCATTGCTCTCTGTGCAAACAGTCTGTGACACTAAAGAACTCCTCAGTGATGCAGAGTAATTTCTGCTGATGTTTGGCTTTAGCAACTAGCTTGACAGAGACTGGAAAGATTGATCTACTTGCTTACTTCCCGATCKTCTGCCCATGTGTTACTTATCCTTCCATGAGGGCAAAAAAAGATTCAGTTGCCCCACTTACCATTAATAAGCATTCACTTCTGAGAAGAAACTTGGCTGCTAGTCCTCCTCAACAGCACAGCAATAGTGTGGTTTGCTTTTTGTTTATAAATAAATGAAAAATAATCTGTCCAGGCAATACAGGGAAGCAGACTATACATTAAGATGTGAGTCTAAGCCCTCTACCATCTGCCAAGAATGCTATACCAAATGAGTTAAGGGGGACAAAAGCTGTCATTTAATGTTTATTGTCATGTTATTTCTTTGAAAACATACCACCCCTAGCATCCCACCACAACTGTATCCAAATTTCTAAGTATCACCTGTTCAGTACTGGGATCTGCACATGAAGACTTGACTGAACAAGAGCCATGAAAACAGCACTGAGAAAAGTCCAAAGTTTAAGAAATGGGACCTAAGAATAYAGAAGAAAAAAGAAAATAAGAAAAAAAGGAGAAAAAAGAAGAAAATAACAAAAAAGAACACAAAAATTAGTTGTTTAGTCAAGGAAAACCTGAGGTATGACACGATAACAGTCTCTCATTATGCAAAATACAGCAAAGACAATGGTGATCAGTTGTTCTCCATGTCTGCTGAGGATAGAACAGGACGTAATTAATTTAATTTGCAACTGAACAGAATAAGATTCGATGTTCAAAAGAAATTCCTGTCTGTGAGAGTAAGAACTACAAGTTCACTACCTCAGGCAGTTACGGAACCTCTTTACCAGAAGGTTTTTCTTAGAAGAACAGGTTTGACAAACTTCTGTCAGAATGGCAGAAGCAACTTGATCATCCCCTGAGCTGCAGGATGGACTAGAGAACTTTTCAAGAGCCAAGTCCTCTCATGAACTCTTAAACCTCTGCTCTCATGAAAGCCTCGACCTGCCTTCAAGGAGACCYGCTGAAGTACCCCAAACTACACCTCTCCTGAAGCATAAGAAGTGCTCCACAGTGTGTAGAGAGGTTGGTATTGTCACAGCCCAAACCACAATGTTTTAGTTCCCCTCTCCAAACCACTTCTGTCTGCTTTGCCTTATTGTAAGGAGTACAGTTTTCAGAYGTAATGCAAAGGGTCACCTTGACACCTAAAAAAGCTGCCTGCCATAGAATTTGAAGATGAATTAGATTTAGCTACAGGATGCTTTAAATGTAAATTTTGCATGACTGGAAATAAAAGGATGTTTTATAGAAGCACCTATTCCTACTCCATCCTCACCAAATCAATGAACAGAAGTACCGTAGATCCTAGGTAGGAAAAAATAAGATTAAACTTAAGAGAATGAAAGTTTGCAAATGACATGCACCTGTGCAAATGTTTTTGCACGGATTTAACTGCTGACACACACAAAAGACTACAGGCATACTGTAGCTATTGTTCAGAGTCCTACCACGCCTGCATGCAGGGGACTGCTGCTCTGCAGAGCCATTCACCAATGAACTGGCTGTAGCAAAGGCTTTTCTCTGGACTTTTATAAACCCTTCTTACCTCTTGTTGAACACAGAGCGTCTCAGTTTGCCAAGGTAACATTATATGCTGCTTTTCTAACAATCAGAACACTGCTTTTAAATATTTTCCCTTTTTGCAAGTCTGGCTAACCCCATGCTCTCAAGTCTAGAAGATCTACCAGAGCTGCAAGCTCTCAGATGTTACCCCTCCTATAGTCTCCTATTTTTGAACCCACTTGCAGATCCATGAAGAAAAGCACCATGCCTACCTTTCTTGCATTCTGAATCTCCTCTGTTCCTCCAAGACATAGTCCATTTTTTTTTATGCTCCAGACAATACAACCCAAAAGGATTTACTCATGTTTGCAACTTTTCTTCATTTTGCTCATATCTCAACCTCTTCTTAATTATTATTTATGCACATATATGTGCTTAGTATTTCAGATTTTGAGGATGACAACTCTAAGTCCAGAGTTTGTTAAGTTAAAATAAAGCACAATCAACAAAAACATTTTAATGTAATGTTTATATTAAACAAATGAGGAAATGTTTCCAGGCCTGGAACTCTATGCTACGCTGTAATCCTGGCACAAAAATTAATTCCTTCTTACAACCATATATTCCTCTAGTTCTTGCTTATAATATTTTAAACCCTGAAAATTTCCAGCCTGACATCTGAAGTCCTGATTTACAAAGCGTGTTAAGAGTGACATCTCACAGCCTGTGAGGACTTGCAGATGAGCACTGTACTTCTGATCAACTCAGTTTTGCCTTGGGTCAGGGGTGTTCTGCCTCCATGTGAAAGAGTTGCTCTTGCTGAATTCCCACTGATGAGAGCCCCTGCCTTGTTTCTCCACAAGTCAGATGCTGTTTCTGTAAAACTGGACAGAGAYACTCACAGAAACAAAGCACTTGTTTTTCTCTGCCTCCCCTGTTGCACCCTCTGTCACCCCACCACCAGTTACAAGTGGTGTATCAATCAAAAAAATCCATAGGAGGCAATTGGGAAGAAATAAGGCTGAAGAGATAGATCATCTCCACAAATCCAATTACAGTATTCCTCAGGCTTTTAACTTTAGTTTTTAATTTTCAGACCTAGTTCAAGTCAGTTAGTTTTTATTTATCATATAAGGAAGAAGCTCATTAGACCAACTCTACCATTCCCAGTCACTCAGATACAATGCAGCTGGCCACACATTGGAAATCAAGTGTCTTACTCTTAACAGGGCTAAGGATTTCACCCTGACATTTTTATATATATTTGTTGAAACCAATACTGTACTGTACTGTACGAAATCATCATAAAATCCAAGCCTGGATACCACGACCTTATCTGCTCTGTCTCCCACCTGCATCAATATCAAGTTAAATTGAACTAGTGGCAATTTTCCTGAAAAAGTTGACAGTGCTATAGACCATCCTTCGGAGTGTTTCCAAGTCTAATGGGTAAAACGTTATTCTCCCTGCAGTAATTATGGGTTCTACAGTACTTTGAGGAAAATTGCTGTGGACAATACATAAACACTTCAATGATGTGATCACTTGATGACTGGTGCAATGACTTTTGGGTGAAAAGGGTCAATGCCACAATAGTTATGGAATGGCTGATAAAATTTGCATGATTTTCTGGCAATCTTGTACACTACCGTGATGTTACAGGAAACTGGAAGGAAATAACATTCCTAAAATAACTTTCATAACTAATTAATTGTGTTGCAGAACCAAAAGCCAGAAGCAGTCCTTCCCTGTGGCTGTGTTACTGTCCAAGTCTACAGACAACCTGGTGTGTGGGGGAGAGAGAGGAGGAAGGAGATAATGATTTATATGTAAGATCTTGGGAAAGTTTCAGCGATATTAATACTTGACAAATAAGGAACTTCTGCTCCTAAGCACATCTGACAGGTACTTTGCAGCCAACTCAGAATTCACTGGAATGTTCCTACCAGCAACATTCCAAAAATCTTCAGGTGGCCTCAAGCTGAAGGTTTAGGGAAACGTAAGTGTAGGTGATGAAGTGGGATGTGCAAGTAACACAGAGGGAACCTCAGTGGCTAAACTAGGACTGTGATGAGTACGCTCCTGGTGTCAACCCCACTGTAAGACTTGTTGACCCATCCTGAACCCAGTAGAGACAGGATTTATTGAACTCCTTTTGTTCTAATTTATTTATATTTATTTTACACATAGCAGCAAGAGAAAGGAAAAGAAGAAACTGCAAGTAAACTAGAATAAATAATCTCTCTTTCCAGTTACTTCCCTTCAATTATTATGCGACATCGTTCACACCCTCTGGAATAAAAAGGAATCACGAATTTTCTCAAGAGCCCTGATCACCTCTTCCATAGCTGACTGTGGTCCCCAAACTACGTATTGTTGCTTATTTTGCATACCCATCAGTGATCATACTCAGACTAAATGTCTCACCGTGCTCTTTACATTCAAAGGGAAGGTCCTGTCACTCACAGAACATGTCTGGCCTCTTGCATGTTAAACAGGTACCTGAAATTCATGCTGATTTATAGATTCAGTCCTTGCTTGCTTGAGGTGGAGTGACCCATCACATTTTCATTTTGAGATAAGATAGTGCTAGGGCTCACAGAGGTTAGATGCTTTCTAAGTTCCCTAATTTCTCATTTGTTTGCTCTAGAAACACCCTCATAGCAAGGAAAATGAAAACGTAGTATTGTTGCAAGCTACCATCAAAAAGGACCAATTTTACTACCACCTCACCCTGCTTTACAGAAGTATAATTTCACTTATTTGAGGGCAGCTATTCCAGATTGTCTAGGAGAGTACCTGTGTGAGTGCATGCGTGAGAGATAGAATATATGTGTAGAATCAGCTTTTAGACCGTTCCAACTGCACTTAATGCTGTACAAAATGTTCCACCCATGCCTCATGTTTGGTGTCTTCTAGATGTAAACAAACCTTTCCTGCAGCCCTGCCTTCCTCACCCTTCCATGGAGTACAAGTCCCTTAACTGTCAGGTCGTTTTACTTTAGGCACAATCCCCTCTTGATGAAAACAGATAAGCCCTAGGGCTGCTGGATACCTGAAAGGTTAGTAATTACATTGGCCTCTCCTTTAGCATCTCCTCTTTTGTAACTGAGAGGGAGGTGTAACTTCAACAAATCACAGAGTTGCATGATCACCATGGAAATGAGGGATGAGCACCTCTTGTGATGAACACAAATGAGTGGTGAGAGGGTTCTGTCCCCTCTCCCCCCTACTGGTTTGCATTAAATATCTAAAACTTTGGGATCTGAAACAAGTCAGGAATGTTAAACAGATGTAATAGCAACAGGTCAGAGCAGTTACATAAAGAACAGTTCACGTTCCCTCACCAAAGTTGTTCACAAGTACTTTCAAAATATCATCCTAGCTCGAAAAGGTATGGGATACTTTTGGTTCCCAGGACAGTCCAACGCTGGGAGAGCAGAGAAAGCTGCAGTGCTTTTGATACATTTGAGCTGATTCTGTTCCAAATGGAATTTTGTGTTCTCAGTACGGAGCAGCATAAGGTGCAAACAGGTGTCCACAACCCACACATTCGTAGGAGATCTCGTGTGGGGGTAGGCTGCACTCTCATGATATTTCACCAGAAATTTTTATCTAACAAATAGTATACGGAAATTGGAATGTCACAATGGCTTGTCTGGGTTTTGTGCCCTGATACTCCATACATTTCCTCCCCTTCTCCCACCTGATAATTGGAATTTTCCACTTCTTCCTCATCAGAATCCATAGAAATGTTCCGTGTGCAGACAGATCATTTCTGACAACTGAAGCTGTGTTCTTCTACACATAATGTCTAGTCCTGAATCCTGCCTGCAGGAAAGAATCCTACAGCTCATGTTCCCTGAGCTTCCTGTATCAACTGACTGCCATCTAACTTGCCTGGACATCAGGCCTCAAAGAATTTGCTKGGTCCTTTCCCATCAAGATGTGCAGATCCCCCTGTGCATTGAAAAGTTTTCTATTTCCCCTGTGCTGGTCTCCCCCTTGCAGTGTGGCTCTCAACCACATCGAGTTGGGATACCTGAGCATTAACTTTCCAGGTTGCTTGAGGTGAGTACATGCTGTTCTAAGGTAAGGAAAAAATACCCCCAAGTTGAAGTTGGGACATATAAAATGCTATGCAAGCAACTCAAAATCCATCACAGAACTGGTGCTGTGGTACAATGGCAAGTAGCAGATGTATACAGAACACAGAGCTCACAGTGCCATAAGTACTGACCTATTCTACATAGATGTATTTATTACCTGAAGAGACAAACAACTCCAAAGGTGAAATGAGACCTTTGGTGGAGTAAAGGATATGAGGTATTACACTTTGATGCTTCAATGCTTCCAGAAGAATGAGGATATCTTGTTTTCATCACACAACATGATGGCTAATTTACTGATGCTTATTTTTGCCTCTCAAAAGTCCAACACACCTGTAGCGATGGAACCCAGGTTTTATTTCCTTGAAAACATTTGCCTCTGCACTTGTACTGAACTATAAGCTCTAGTAACTCTAGTAATGCTACACAGCTTGGCTGCTCAGCTCAGCAATGCAGCTCCTGTACACACACAAAGCCATGTAATTACAATGCATTCCATAGATGCTTCAGACATGCAGAACTGACATAACTGTGCAAGGAAACTAATACATTTAAGTCATTACAGCACAAATACTATTCCACAAATGTGTGCACATTATATGATGACTTAATTTGTCTATTCACATTCAGCACTCGCCAGCTAGTGAATTTCCTGCCCAGACTCTTCATATATAGATAGGAAGTTTATAATTCATTACACACCACACTATATCCCTTGCAAAGAACAGGGTGACATGCCAACCTAGAACTGCAAACACAGCTAGCAGGTGTAATAACACACATAGAGAACTGATGGAAAACACTCTATTAGTTAAATATTATTCAAAACCCAGAAATATCTTTATGGATGTTAGCTAGCAAGTAACTCTAAATGACAACCAATTCTGAGGAAATCTTAGACTTGTCAAATCAATTCTCTTCCCCCAGTGGTTCAAAAAATGGAACAGGCAACAATGACTGACATGGAGAGGTCATCATACAACCAGTCATCTCTTTCTAAGAGGCAGATACCCACAAGCTTTCCCAGCCTTCTGAAATGAAGTAATAACAATAAAATCATATTTAGGAGCATATAGAAGGTTCACTGAAAGCTATCAGGATTTGTCTCAGCTTGAATAGGCTTAAAACACAGTCACTGATTAACTTTCAAACTGTCAGGAATCTACAACAGAGAGGTATTTTCTTTGGCATGTGTCTGAATCATCAGTATGGGAACAGCTTTTGCTGTACCACTGCTTAAACTGATTTAAATGTAATAGCATGGTATAGTGGTAGAAGAAAGAGCATAATAATCCAAGGAATAACTCCTGAAAGAGTAGCAGGGACTTTGCCGTGCCTCATCCTGCCATATTATCCAAGGGGAAAGAAGAAAATAATCAACAAGAGAAGGACAACTTCATCCCAATCCTGTGAATAGTTTGCTGCTAATAACTTTATAATACAGTTCATCCACCTTCTGGGACCTGCCTGTGCTACTCTTAAGACACATGGATAGAGCTGTGCCAGGGCCCCAGAGGGTTTCTACAGGAAAGCAAACATATTGTACCTTTGTGTAGTAACACTGCACAAGCTCACATACTCAAGGCAAACTCTTACCAGCCTGCAGAAAACAGCACAATTACTAAAGCATTCCTGCCGTCAGCTGCCTCCCACTTCACTGCTGCTCCAGCATCAGTTGTGCTCATGTTCAGAGACCAGGAATGGAGGAGCTAGTGTGACCCAGGCAGCAGGGTCTACATAAAACACTTCTTTCTAAATTTTCTATTTAGGATCCCCCTATGGSCTCTCCACTGTGAGACCTTGAGCTTCTCCATGGTTACCCATCCAGAAGGATGGAAAGCACTGAGGTGAACAGATCTGGGTACTCCAGAAATTACTAATCCATGCAATTTTGTTTTCCCTATGCCACTTGGCTGCATCTACTCCTGCCTTGCAAGAACAACTGGGTTTACTACAAATGCCTAAATGTTGTTTCTTTCTTTTTACCTTGGGGTAAAATACCCATTTTCTGTGGAAAGAGTCAGCAGCAATATTGCAAAATGCACTTGCACTGGCAATCACCATGCTGTTCTAACAGGAATTTGAAGTAACCTGAGAACCAAGTCACAAAGCGCTGCAATTACACCAGGATCCTCAGCTACCCATCTGAGAGCTTAGGCAGAGTGTGAAAARCAGCTTGACAAAGTCAAAGAGTACAACTGGAGAATGATGCACAATCCAGGTCTCTCAGTGTTACAGTCTTTTGGTGCTTTAACTATCATACAATGCTGGAAAAATGCCAGCAAGGCCCCTTAAGGACCCACTAAAAAGAAAGAGTAGGGAGGGCAGCAAGTCCAAAACCACCTGCCACAGCCCTGCCCAGCATACTTAGAGCCTGGATGTTTTTTGGCTTGGATCACCTTTCTTCAGATAGACAAAACGTACTTCTCTAATGCACACGCCCTTGTTCCACATGTAGCAGTGAAAGCTGAGGTGGATCATAACTGGGCCTTTTTCTCTCTGTGTTTGCCTGTGAATTGTTTTAATATACACTAAGCAGCCGCTCTCTTTGCAGCTCATTTTCCTGCTTGCTCCCAGCAATGCCCCACTGTTTAGACACTTTGATGCACTGGTGTCTATGAATGGCTTGCCAGCAGCACCCACACAAGAAGAAACATTTCAAGACCTCAAAAGACTGACCTAGAGACATTTTTTTCCTTAAAACTGACATTTTAACAGAGCATCAGAAGCAGTAGTCCTGCTTGGAGTGCCTTATTTCCATCTTCTTGTAGCTCYTGGATTTAAAGGGACAAGGGAACATTTAAAGCATCCCCTTACAGGTTAATCCCATCACACACATTTTGTGATTGTCATTTGCTAGCTCAGGTTAAGATGCTTCCATTTATTCAGTCCTTCTCACTGGACTTCATTAAACTGTGGAAGTTATAAATAACCAGACTGCAGGATCAGTCTCATTAAAAATTAAAGTCCATTATAAAAAATCTGGACTATTCATATTATTGCATGAAAATCCACTAAATGTTTTTCTTTTTTAATGAGAAAATATGCAGATTAAGCCACTCGAGAGTCTCCTTTTTCTGCAGCATTGATTTTAATTTTCAAAAGTGCAAAACTAAAAAAAAGTTTTGAAGCCAGGGAACGTCACCACCGCCACCAAAAATGCTTTTTATTCTCTTGTAAAAAGAGATGGTTTCAGAATTATTTCCCCCTAATCTCTTCATCACAGAAATAATGATCTTTTCTTGGATTTAAACATTTCTTTGTAGCATTTTCAACCTGCACAGTTCTTAGTTGTGCTACTGCATGAAGTCTCATAACAAGAGAAAAAATAGCTTGCTACAGTGAAACAAATTAATCTACTTCTCCTACCCTATTTGAGTACCTTAACAAAAACTATACTGACAGAACAAGTTCAGAAAGAACATAAGATTTCATTTCCCATAATGATCTTAGGGAACTAAGTACCATAATCTGGGATTTATGTTTTGAAGCAACYCTTTTGAATCTCCATTCGTGTGACAAATTATCGTCAATACAAAAAAAAAAAAACCAAAACCACAAAAACCCAAAGCAAAAAAACCCATCCCCTAAAAATAATCAGTATTAATAAAGCTAACATTTTTTTCTAATTTTCCCTCTGAATTTTTAAATCTGTGTTGAGGCTAAAAGTGCATAATATTTCTAGATATTTTTCTACAACCAGAAGAGAACTGTTTCCTATTTTGCATATTTTAAAAAAATAAATCAGAAGTTCTCACAAATACATTTCAGCTGTTGGAGTCTTTCAGGGCAGAAGGATGCTCACAAGGCTCATCATAAATTCATGGGTTGACAACACGACGCCRAGAGAAAGCCTGCTGCTTGACAGACACCAGTTCCCAGGAAAATGGAAAACAGTATCTGACACCATTGGAGATGCTTCTGAGACATCCCTTAGGGTTAGAAAACTGCCTCTAAGGGGGTGGTGCAAATATAGGAATCCGGACACTACATTTTTCTTGTTAAGCTATTTTTCACCCTCTAGGTCAGAGCCAATGCAGAAGGAGCAGCGGTTACACTGCCAGAGAACAGCAGGACCACATTTTGCCAGAAGCAAAAAACAATTCAGCAAGGAAGAAAATTATCCCCTCTCTTCCATCTTCCCCCAGGCTTCCTCACAACTTCTCCACTTAGTGAAACCAGGCTCCCAGGGACAGAAATACCAATATAATCCTCAGTCCCTTAAATGTAAAGACTATCTTCCTGAGTGTCAGGGGGAGAAAGGGCATTCCAGTCCGACCATTTCAAGAGTTGGTGATAATTCTTGTTCTCAGACCATTTGTAATGATGCCTCATTTTCTTCCAATGCCACATAGCTTCTCTATTATCTACTGGCATTACAGCTGTTGATTTCTTGTTTTCTCTGATGGGACTGTGCAGGGACTTTTTAAATCCAGCGCCTGACAAGAGTTTCAGGGGAGACTGCCATAAAAAAGACCATAGATTATTCTTAAATTGTATCTGCTAAATCCTACCCAGTGGTTTTAAAATTGCCATCAGAAAAGTATTAATGGTAATAGTAATAGAAGTGATATCTACAATTGGCCCTCTTGGACAAGCTATATGTAACATATTCCCTATAATAAGGAGCTCTGCTTTGAGCCAAGGCATCAACTTTAATAAGCTATGCTACTCCTACTGGTGCTGCTAAGAGGTTGTTCGGACAGTTCATTAAACACCATTTTTTCTGCGGCTGGAAATCTAGCAGCACTAAGTATATTTGCTGTGAAAATGGCAGGCTCAGCAGCACATCTGGGGAAAAATCGTTGGAGAAAGGATTTCATTTCATTAGAATTTGCAGGTTTTTTTTGTTTTATCAGATTATCATTTTTAATAGTGCATCTAGTTGGATAAGGCAGTCCCTCCTGTCAGAGCGTCCCACAAAACTACTTACCACACAGTGCTATTGAAATGCAGTTGCTTCCACAGCAGCAAGCAGTTAGGAGGGAAAGCACAGAGCAGTTTGGCTGAAGAGAGAAAAAGGAAGCTACAGGCAATGTAACAGAATCTACCACTTTTGCCACGAGGACTCCAATAGTGTGATTATTTTTCTGCCCGTGCTGTGCAGATGGCTTTCAGGTCTTTTCAGAATGAACAGCCTGAACCTGTACCAGAGGAGCCYGACAGCAGGTGGCTGGAACAGGGTGATGATACCTGTGCTAGATGGGACCGAAGCAGATGCCCTGCAGAGAACATTTCAGTCTGCCTGAAAATGGCCCATGAACGATCTGCGAACTGCACGTGGCTGGGTTGAAATTCCAGAAGCGTTAATATGCCCCTTGACAGACACACTGGGCAGAAGACAGGTAGGAAGAGGGTGATAACAGGTAGGGAAARAAAGCAGGAGACCAGGCTGCTCTGACCGGGGCTTACACATGTCACCCCAACGGTGATTCTAAGGAGAAAGCACAGACCACACTATGTCATTCTCTCCAAATAACATCAACCCTTCAGAAAGAAAGAAAGAGGGAGCTAGAAGATTCAGTAACTCTCACAATGCGTTTCAGGCTCTAAGGAGAAGCAGATGCTATTTCCTCTCTCTCCTTGCTCATCTCCTACCCTTTCAAAAACAAGGAACCCTGCAAAATCATTCTCTCCACACAGAACAAATAGTTCATTAGTGTTTGCCTTTATGAGAGTGGGCGAATAGATTTTGTACCTTGTCTGATCAACGTTCGTGCCAATTTTTCAAGGCTGCCTTGCTGAAGCAGATGCAATAACATTTTATTATACAACACAGAATCCAAAGGGATACTCAGCATACGCTGAATTAGCATAGGCACAAATCCCCTGGCTGGGTGCACTGAAAGCTGCGCTGTCGCTGCCACAGCCCTTGCAATCTCCTTAGCCAAGAAATGAATGAGGGCTGAGAGACGAGGGAGAGCATAACCAAAGATGTAAATATGTTATGTCCAGCTCGGATCCTGACAACTTCAGTTTCCTTTGATTTAGCTTCCCCACCCACAAAGAGAGAATGGAAACATCAGCAACAGCTCSTGGACTTCCTTGGTAGTTTGCAAGTGCATACAGCTCCTCAGAGGGGAATGCCAGGAAAACGGATGGGACTGCCTTGGTACAAGCTTTAAATAATCGACATATTGTGACTGTACAGACAGACTCTAAAATGGCTCCAGTGGGAAATGGATGGCAAGACTAAAGAAGGGAAAAGAAACAGAGATGTGAAAAGGAGCAGATGAGAGGGAGGTGAAGTAATGGGAAAACGAAAGCAAAAGTTTTGCAACATTGGCTGCACCAGCTCTTTGGCAGGGGTTCTGCGAACCCCGATGCGCTGCTCAGCCTGGCCATTTCCAAAGATGGATTAGCAAATTAATGTAAGCAGAGCATAAAGTTGCTGACTGTGGTGGTGTTGAGTCACCTTGGGCCTCATCAGCATTGCTAAACATTGCCYGTAACCTTTCCATTATCACTGAGGGTCTGCACAGCACCAGGACCCAACTGCTCCAATAATTTCAATTACTTTCCCTGACAAATTTTATGTTTCATGTATTTTACTGGCCTGATAATTATGATTTCTCTCATTTCTCGCTATCGAGCTTAATGGGTTCCAGCACGAGTGTACGGTTTCAGAAATGAAGTTCCACTTGAATTCACAAGTTATTATCTACTTTCGCTAATGGAATTGGAAAAAAGAGAAAGAGTGGGAAAGAGATAAAGGATGAGTAGAGAAGGGAAAGCACAGAGGAAGAGATAGATGCATGCACAAAAAAAGAAAAAAAGACTAAAGGAAAACATATTGACAAAGGGAAAAACAACGGAGAAAAAACAGAGACTAAGTTAAGACAAAGATGAAGCACAAGGAGGACAAAACCCAAAAAGAATGCATGGGAGAATAAGATAAAGACTGAGGGAGACAGACACAGAAAAATGGGTATACAAACAAATGAGAAAGAGCTGTGTAAGGATCAGCACAAATGAGAGTGGAAAAAACAGCAAYATTAAGAGCATTAAAAATGCTTTCTAGCACCATGACTAAAGACTTGATAGGTTATCTCAAACCATGGGCAAGCAGCAGAGATCTCTGCTCTGCACCTTCTCCTACTGACTGCAGAGAAAATGATTAATATCCCCAAAATAATCTTGCTGGCGGAGGTAGATGTCCCAATTAGAGTTAGCTGGACATTAATCTCTGAAAATGTCTTAAAGATCCTGAAAAAAAAAAAGTGCAAAATGCGCTCCTTTTTCTATCATGAACCTGTCCTTCAAGAAAATTTAATCAAATTTGTTGTCTCTGCTGACCGAAGTTGTCACTGCTCCTCCTTTTGATCATCCCTGGAGCATCAGAAGAGGTACACAGAGTGTGCTGGAGCTATCATTATTTGCACATAATTGTCATCAGTGTTGTTTAAAAAAGGGAATGAACAAGCTAAAATAGCAATTAAATACCAATCCCAGGCATGGCCTTTCAAGCAGTAACTGGTGTCTGCTTTTCCATTTATGCCTCTGAAAACACCTACCCGTATTCAAATTCCCACGTTCCCTCCTTCCCTACCACTACACAGACACTCAGCATAAAAATATTGCCCTAATGTCAGCAAAGAGAGAATTTACAGCAGTGATGTTAGAGAGCTGAGAGCAGGATTTTTCTTTCCAACTTTTTCTGTTGCCTAAAGTGATGAGTATATCTATCAGGAAAACTTTAGAAGCTGAAAGCCAAAGAAAGATTTTCTGTAAGCTAGAGGAAGTTGCTAAGAGAAAACAAACATCCCTTAATATTGCTATTTTGACAGCAAAACATTTTAAAAAATTAATGACCCACTTTACCAGAGATGTTTATGGAGACAGTGTTCAACTCTCCCGCCCAAGCCCAAAGGCATAGGGACACGAACAACCTGGTTTGGGATACAGTGCTTATTCAGGATGCAGACCATCTGCAGCAGGGTTAATGTCATTGGAGCACTGAGATGAAGAGCATACATCCAGAATGCCATCATCTACTGTCATTGTCATGGTTCACCGGTGGAAAGGTGCTGCTCCGAAAATCACTTACGAGCAAACCTTGAATGTCATGAGCTCATACATGGCCTTGAGTAGGACAGAAAAGTGAATACAACGAGCAGAGTTATAACAGGTAATAGATATCTTRGTCTAAAGATTTTTTTTTTTCCAGATCTTCAGGCAGGTACGTGAGTTAATAATTGAAAACAGAAAATCGATACTCAAAATTTCGTCCTAAGCAAACATTCTAAAAATCCACTTTAGGTCAGTCTTCATTTTCCTCCCAAGATTAACTCACTCAATAAAGTTCTCCAAATAAACAGTCATTCTAAACAAGAACAATCATCAAAACYGTATTCAAAGATATCTAAAGGGAATTCCCAAGTATCTTTCTAAACCAATTTTAGAGAAAAAAAAATTTCTGATGTCACTATGAATTAATTATTTATGTTCTGTAGACAATACTTGAGCTGTTTTCAGTAAACCTCCTTTCAGTAGATTTTCCTCCATGTGTGATGGCACTTGGTTAGGCATCAGAAAAACATACTTCTTTCCTAAACACCTCTGAAATGAGCAAAACCTGAAATTTAGTATATCCTCAAGACTAGCATGTAAACAAAGAAAGGAAAGCAAAATAATAAAGATAAGGTCTCTGCTGCTTGCAGTGTTCTTTTCATTATTTCTGATATTAATCCCTTGAAGGGCACAAACCAGGTTTGAATCAGAGCTAAATATCTAAAATGCAAAAATACACCTGTATCTACAGTGAAGCTGTGGACATTTGACACGTATGGCTCACTGAAATGCCAGGGAAGGGTTCTTCCCTGGCACCTCCTTTGTTGGGACCAGTGACACACCAAGTGATGCGCTGAGGAGGGGTACCTCAGGGAGGGACATCAGGTCCCTTGATGTACCACCAAAAGGAGAGATCACTCAGGTGATACTTCCACTTTCACATTTCTCTCTGGATGTAGTATCACCCTTCCTGCTAAAACAGCAACACAACATAGGCCTCCCTAGAAACTTAAGAAATACCACTTAAAACCCGTTTTTTAACTTTTCAAAGGACCAGCTTCTTATACAAAGCATGTTAGATTAATCCTCAATCCCACATCTTCTAGCAGCAAAAAAGAGCCAGTGAKGCAACTTTTTTCTCATTATTGTTCATTCGCTCTTTGAAGCCCTGTTGAAAGGAATGGTCCCACCAAAACCGATAATCTTTCCAGGTTTTTTCTCTCACATTCTACACACTGATATTGAATGGAGGCTAGAACAGGCAAGAGAGGGCTCTTCACCCTTCATTTTCTTTGTCCTGATCTGTGTCCTGTCCTTCTCTGGCAATTTAAGAAGAGTAACAATCAGTTAGTTGGGAGGGATTCTGGATAGATAAGACTCCAAATGTGGAAGAAGATGTAGAAATTACACAAGAGTTTATGACTCTGGAGACATGGTGAGGTCATCATACGTACAAGGAATAAATCACATAGAATTTTTTTATTCCACAATGCAAAGATTGAAGGTATGCAACTCTAAAGTTATGAGGCAACAGCTCAGCCGGAAGGACTTTGTAAATGCCCAAGAACAGGCTTGACGACTGTCTTGAAAGCTAAACTAGTTTCCAACCCCCTCTACCCATTGATAGCTTTTCAGGAAAGTTAATGATTTAGTGAAGGCCACACCAAATACCTTTTCAGAGCATACACGGTCTCCCAGGAACACAGATCACTCCCAGTGAASAGAATAATTAGCTCCCAGTTTCTCAACAGCATAGGGGAAACTGAAGGTAGCCATCCAGTGGATGACAACTGAGACCTTACCATTCCCGTCCCAGGCAGGGAAAGAGATCCCCGTAGGATCAGGCTTGCAACATCTGTGGGGAAAATGAGGAAGGCAGGGGCAACCCTGGCTCCACTCACCAAGACAATCASTGGTGGTGTGGGGCAATTCTGTTTAGCTCATGCCTTTGACTGGTGCCAATAAACACATTCTGTCYGGATAAGGACAGAGAGGGCTGGAACCACTTCCCGGGGCTCAAAACAAACTCTACAACTTCTCTGAGATTCACAGGACCACACAACTGGGATTTTCCTGAGCTTGATTAATCGTTGTTGTTGATCTTTCTCTGCCAGTAGCCAACATAGTTGTTAATTTAGGTTTCTAGTCCAAGAGATTTACGTAAGCAGGTGAATCTCCAAGATTGTCTACATAAGAGGAGAAAACTTTAAAATATTTACTGGGGTTGTCAGCAGCACCTGAAGAACCAGTGTAAGGGAAATACATTCTTTATTCTTCCCATCCTCATCCCTATACCAAAACCCATCTATGCACTCCCGTGAAAGATAAGGTTCGAGCACTGTACTGGGTCAGTGAATATGGATTCTGTTTCTTATTCTGTCAGTTTTATGAGTGACTTCAGTACTGCCTCAGTTTCTCTGCCTGTAGAAAAGAATGATATTTTCAGTAAAGAAAAATAAAGTTTTAATGTTGTTGAGCCTTGACCTTTTGCTCCTGTATACTTGAGAAAAGAATTTCTACCCTTATCGTAAGGGTCCTTGCCAAGACTTGCCTAAATAACACAAACATACCTTCCAGCTTCTCTGTTTTCCCACACTCCAGGATCTCACCTTGCTGCAACTGCTTAAGGTTCAAGTGTTCAAAAGAACTTACCTATCTATTTTCCATCAGCTTCAATGAGGACACATTATCTGTCAATTTACTTTAAGGGCTGTGTACCTAACCTCAGGCTCCAGAGTCTGTTGTCCTTTGGATACATTTGTGAAGGACTTTGTTCTCAATACTTTAGTTCAGAAAAATCTTATCAACTGAGTGCATATATATTTGGAGAAACTTTCTTCATTCCTCCAGCCACTTCTAATGAAGTGGTACTTAAGGAATGTAAAGCAAAAACATAATTTTAGAGGATGGGAAGCAGCTTCATCCCTGTAGCCCTATGCTTGCACTTAACCTGAAAGATGAAGGCACCAGTTAGCGTTGAGTTCCTGAGATAAAGGCCATCTCAGAGGACAGGTGGACATTTTACAATCTTTGGCTTCACGAACACTGTCACAACATTGCTGTCTGTATTACCATAGTCTCTAGTGACCAGAGTCCAGTGTCTAGAAGCAAAAATCACAGCCTCCTGTGCTTTTACAATAGTCACTAGCCCAAAACACTAGGAGGAGGGGACATGGATATTTGCCTGTATTTGTGAGTTAATAAGACAAGAGAAGATACCTACAAGCAGGGATGGATACATGTGCCTGAAGACAAGCATAGGTTTGTATCAGCTAGCCAGGAAAACTTGAGCTGCTTCATAGTGATCGTTTTTATTTAAAAAATCTGACAYAGCCAAAAAGAACTATTATCTGCAATCAGAGAGATGTTATGTAAAGCATAAGGGTTAATTTTACACCCTTCAATATAAGTAATTTAAAGACTTGCACCTGTTTCACTTCATCTTCTATTTCGAGAAGTTTTGGGGATTCTTGATGAACCTACTTCATTCACACCGTAAAACTGTKTCTTGGAGGGCCAGAAAGAGAAACGTTGTTTGTTGCAGTAATTTTCTGAGTCCTTCAGTACACATCAGCTACCTGGGGGAAGGCATTAATTATGGAGTTTGACTCTTCTCAGGATTCTTGCCTGACCTTGTCAAAAAGTAATTGATGATATGTGACCTGTGGATTTAAAAAGGGTATGTGACTGCTTCTGTCCCTGCTTCTCCAACTGGCCCTGACAGAAGGAGGTGTATATGAAAGAGTAAGAACACCAGTGCAGGAACAACACACAGCTGTTCCTCCCAGCTCCACAAAAATGTAAAAACAAGCCCTGTTGGGGAAGCTCTCGTACCCTCCTTCTTCTGCCCTCTAAACATTACTCCAGAATTCTGTTTTCTAGATGAAGTTAGAAGGACACAGTTTTAATAAAACAGATACCTAAAGGGAAAAGAGCAAATCAAACCCCAGCAAGTTTCAGAAGCAGCAATGTCAGGAGCAGATGAATAACGTGACCATGTGCGTACATCATGTGCGAACGCATGCATGAGACAGGCTAAAATACTCCGACAGGCAGAGCAAGAGGACGAGTATCATCCTTTCCTTCCTCCCCTTCGCTCTGATGAGGCAAGGAACAAGTCATCTCCTTTCAACTAGTTGCATCCAGCCCCAAATACCAGAGAAGCACTTTGTTCATCATGCCAGGACTGGCATGGCAACCTGCTGTATCTAACAGCCCCCAACAACTCGGCAATCGCTCACCACCGACCAGCCACAGACATAACAAGGTGGAAAACGAGGCAGGAAAAACCAAGCCCTTGGCAAGTATTTCTGAAGACGGTCTTATCTTTCCGCTAAAAACAAAGTCTTTACAAGATACCTGGCTGACAAAATTTGTCTCATCCGCTCAGATTTGTCCCCTAGGGCTATCATATTAAGAGGCTCTGCGCTTTCATACAGAGTCTGTGATAATGAGCTGAAGAACAGGCTTGAAGCCACTTGGGAGTGGAAGACAGTATGATCATGCACACATCTTGGCTACTCTTGTGAAAAAGAAGGAAAAAAACAAATATGTAGAAAAAAAAGACTACCAGCCCCTAGGGAATTGTGGGTGTTGGAACCTGAAACTTACTTTTTCTAGTCTTCATCGTTTCCTGCCTCTGCCTGCATATAAAATAAGAAAGGAATGGAATCTTTTACCATCAAGTCTTGATCTGGTGACAGTTTTCTCCACTTGATGGTTGAAAGTGCTTTTGAGTTTCAGGCTTCCTTTTATCTTGTTTGCAAACRGAATGACGTATCTGTCATTTCAGCCATTTGCCCTCATCACCAAGATGGTGATGACAGCCATTTCCCAAAACTATGGAGCTAAGAGAAAGGAGAGGAATGACAAATTTTGGAAGATGGCTGTGTATGTAAAAGTTTAATCGATACAGAAACAAAGTGCTGCTGTGTTCAGGAATGCTGCTCATCCCCTTAAAATACCCAGAGACAGGCAGCAGGGAGCTTCTAGCCATCATAAGGCCTTTTCTGTGTCCTAGAACCAGCAGCTGTAAGACAGTTTTAACCTGTACTTTTTTACATAGATGTAATACACAATGATTATGTTTCTCTATACTGGATAGACCCATAGAGAGGTATTAATATGCCTTTAATTAATTACCACTACTACAGATAGCTAATAAAACGTCCCATAATTCAATTTAAGAAGTCTGCTTTAGGTAGGTGAAGGACAAGAGTATAATTCCAGTTCTCATTTTTAGTCTGTATGAATGGGATTCATCAGATGTGCTCAGAGTCAGAAACCAGTTCTGAGCAGTTTTTCCGGCAGGGGGACCTGAGCCCTCACGGCGCAGAAAAAGGACAATGATGCATTAGAGCATGACCTTAGGTGAAGCACTTAACCTCTTTGTGCCTCATTTCCCCCCCATCTGTGGAAACAGAAATGGCATTTACCTAACTAGCAGGGGTACTGTGCAGCTTAATTCATTACTGCTTCACTGTGACTTTGAGGGCCTTGGATAAAAAGGTGCTAAGAATCRGCAGGGAAAGCAATGACACGCAGGAATATTACACATAGGCTGGTGCAACAAACTAACTGTTAATTCAAATATGCACTACTTACATGGGTATTTATTATAAAGGATATTTTTGTTGATGGTTTGATTTCGGATGTGTRTTGGCTTTAATGTGCTGTATTACTACTCCCAGCAAATTCTCTATTAATCCACAGGGCAGGGAACAAGACGTGATTTCCATACCCTATTCCACATGTCCAAATGYTGAAACAGAGGGACTGCCTCCAGGCCAGACCTCAGACTTGGCCCTTCTGTCAGGACTCTCTTCTAGAGAGAGTTTACAAGTTGGGGATAGGCAGTTTGCACAGATGCCCATGAGGTTAGCCAAAGCCACAAAGTCAATAAAATCAGCCGAAGGATTTGTGTTTGTCTCAACATTCCTTGATTTCAAGAACAAGGAACTGATGCAAAGCCTACATATTCTCCTGAGACGCTACGATAAAGCAGCTAACAACATTTCCTAGGCTGCATTCACGTCTGTGACACAGAAGCATTATTGGTAATACTCGTATTACCAATCCCTAAAGCCATCAGCTTCTGGTTTAATTCCTAATGCCCTGCCCAGCACTAGCTGTGGGAAAGTTGGCTGATACCTGCAGTATCAATTGCTAATTTGCCACTTGCATGTTTTAAAAGTGCAAATTATAATGGTTTCATTTCTGTATGACGCTAATTAGGGGCAAGAACTGCGGGAACTTGCATCGCCCCAAGAAATCTAGTTACCGAAAGTGGACACATCTCAGCATTATAAAACTTGAGCACATCATGGGGCTGAGTCCCATGCTTTGCTGTTAAMAATCCACTCTAACTCCACAGGCTCCAAAAGGACATGCTTGTGTCCTGTGTTTGGCATTAGTAAGAAGAGAAAGTGAGCYCCCTGACTTTTTAAACCTCCTCCCACTATCTCTTTTTGCTGTTTGCTTTTTGCTCTTTGTGAAAAATAATCTCCATGCTTGGGCAAGAGAATGCTCTGTGCGTGGCTAGTGAGCAAGCAGCTCATTACATTGCCCAAAATTCCAGCAGCAGTGCTTTAAAAATCTAGGGGTAGGCAGGGCAGCATCTAAAAACATGCTCTCACATTCCTTTATTTATCTGACAGGAAGGGGAGGTCACAATAAGGCATGTTAGAAAAAGGTTCTGCAGAACAGAGTATTGTTTAACGTGTCAGAAACAACTGAGTGTTATGACCTCRCTTTGGATAAACACATTTTATACCACAGACATTTAGGTAAATAATATTTGGCTATATTAAGTAATGAATAATTATATTAAAAGTAAATTAAATGTAGAAAAGAGGCAAGAAGGAATTGCAATTTGAATATTTCATCCCCTTGAGATTTGTGCTATAAATAAGTGTCCTAAAGACAGTCAATCACACCAAGTCTTCTTATAAGCAATGCTTTTTTTACTTCTGAATCACTAGTTTCTAAAGCTGAGAACCGCAGCCTAAGCTTGTTTTTTTCTTTGTCTTTGGCCGTGTTTTTAAAGAAAAAATAAATAATCATTCCAATTTTTTAAAAGCAAAACCAACATGAATCAGTGCATCCTAATGTCTTATGAATCGAATAGATAAGGCTGTGTTTTAAAACCACATGCTTTCAAAGCTCGTTATGTCTTGGTTTCTTGGATGCCCAGCTTTTCAACTGAACTTCTGCTCTTGCACGTGCTCCTTTTCTGGATCTTTCCTGCTACGGCTGGAATCTCACAGAAAGACAAGATGGAAATCTTGTTATTTAGCTATTTAGTTAATTTAGTTTTGTCAATATAACTATTCCTAATAACTATTTATTTAGTTACTTAGTTTCCTTGCTTTTTTATTTGATAGGAGGACAAGGGAGATGCACTTGTGGAAAGTTAAGGATGTTTGCCTACCAGATACAGACTCTGAAAATGTTTGCACTTCTGTGTGCCTTGAAGGGCCTGTGTAGTGAAAGCAGCCTTCCTCATTTGCATGTGAAGAGCACATGAAGCTAAGCAGCATCTCTGGCTGTGCATCGCCAAGTGCTCTCCTCCCTCTTTATGGGATTATGAAGTGCTCTCATAAACTGTCAGACTGACACCTGCAGCGAGCAGCACTTGGGAGTGTCCAAGCAGCGCGTGAGAGCACTTTACCATGCCAGAAAGAAGGGAAGGAAAGCAGGGGAGCCCTTAAAAAGGAATGAAATCCATACTGAGACAGAGAGGAGCAATTAAGAGTGGCTGGCACTAAAGGAGAATCTTTTTCTCCATTTTAATTTCCGAATTGCTAAGGAAGTATAAAAAGCACCTGCATCTGCATATCTGAAGTGCAAGGTACCATTTCCTTTTAGAGCAAAAGGGTGCCAGGGACTCTGGTGTGCCCTCTTGCTGCTCCTGCCACAGTGTGCTGTCTAGCGTTACATTTTCAAATTTCAAATTTCAATATTCAACTGTGAGAGCTTCACTCTAACCTTTGCAATCCTAATGATAAGGCAGAACTTTCTGGGTTTTTTTTTTTTAAATGTTTGCACAAAGATGCATTGTTATGTCCTAGCTGCTTTCCAGACACTTGGAAAGATATGATTCCTGCCTTATGGAACTTTCAAAGACTAAAATGCAACCAGGGGTTATCAGAGGAAGAATTTACACAGGAATTTTTTATACAAACCTGTAAACCCCTGTGAAATTGATACAAGAGTTTTACACTCACAACACACATTGATAAAGGGCATAAAGTTCAATATTTGTATGTAATGTTTTACAAACAAAAATAAAGATGCAAAAACGGGCACATGAAGGGATCCACATTTCCCACAGTGTATGAACAACTCTTCTGGTATGTAGTGGAATTCTTGGCCTAGAGAAAACCAGTCCAGATGTGCCAGGCCTACAGGAATAGGGGGTGGGGGTGTGAGTGGTGTGGTGGTGCTACAGCTCCCAGTGCTATATGACAGCACAAATTCCTCAGTGGGAAAGATGCCTTTAGATCCCTCCCATAGTTCATTTATTCATTTTGAAAAGTGACAGACTAAACTTGAGCTGCTTGAGAAAAGCAATGGAACAGTGGAAGACAATAGAAGAGGTGGTAAAAGTGACTGTCAAGCTCAAAGGTAGAAGACTAAGACTTATGTTCAGTTGTCATGAAAGATAACAAGGAAAGCTAGCATCACAGGGTAAAAAATGTTAGAAATGAGTCAATCTCTGGGGAAAAGAGCAAGTCAAAGTAGGAGGAGTGACAATACTGACGCAGTTCTGTGGGGATCATTTAGACTGCATCCAAGTGACTGTTCTGCTGAAACTTAGGTGAAAACACAACTGTTTTAGGAAAAATAACAAGGGAAACTGAAATGCAGAACAAGCAGAAACTATAAAAAGGTGAGGAAAAAACACATGTGTGTGACTCTCCCAATTTATCATACCAATTCAGAAACACATATCTTCCCTCTTCCTCTTAGAATCCCATTTGTATGACCTGGATTCAGGTTTACCATGGGAAGAGACATGAATCATTGGATGYCAGAGCATGAATAAGGACACATGTGAGAACTGAGAACTGTGCCTATGGCCAAGTTCACACGTGTGAGAGCTGGTACAGGTCCACATGCATAAGTGGTAGCAAGTGACACACACATGCTATTTCAAGTGCTTCACTTAGCAAATGAACTCCATAATATTCCCCYTGAAATAGGTTGCTCCCGGGTGTTTTACGAATGGTTGGTCATTTAATGGCCCAAGGCAAAGCCAAGGAMGGTTAACACACTGACAAAGCCGACATTAACTATGATAACAACTGTTTTCATGGAGGACCATTGCTATTATAAACCTTATTCAACACCATAATGCCGACAATCATTCCCCACTTTTTCCTCCTCTTTCAAATAAATTTAGTGTCTTCATGATGCAGCAGAGCAAACAGAGCAGCCAAAATCTGAGACCTTCAACTCTTAATGATCACCTTTCTGTTTGTTCAGGCACAAGCAGTATTGGACTTTGGCTGGAAGACATATCGGCACAAAGAAGGCTTCATTTAARCAGAGCTCCACAAGCACTTTTAACCTGAAGTAAGCAAAGGGAGGGAATTGTCTCCACCAGGCAATTTGGTTGGCACAAAGAGTGCCCCATCCATGGAAAAACTCAGGGTCAGGTTGGACAGGCCTCTGAGMAACCTGGTCTAGTGGAAGGTGTCCCTGCTCTTTGCAGGGTTGGACTAGATGCCTTTAAATGTCCCTTCCAGCCCAAGCCATGCTAGGATTTTACAATTGTGAGTTAGGTTTTGTCTGTTTTGTAGGAATCACCAATGGGTCTATGCAGAGGGGCTGTGTTTCTGGGTTACCAGACACTGTTCACTAAAACATTACTTTGCTAAGGAAACATGTAAAATACATTGCCTCAAGTAAAAGATGTATAGCCTTTTTTCCCCCTAGCATCTCCTGATGCATAAGATATGCTTGACATTTGAAATAGAAAGTTCTGCTAGGAAAAAGACTCACTGTGTGGTATTTGCTTTGGAAGGCTTCCAGCCACAGAGGCCATTAAAGATGGAAACCAGCAGGCAAAAGCTACAGATGGTAATGAGGTGCCATTATGGAATCCCTTCACGGTGTTCAGAAACKAAACGAAACTGATGATTTCCTTTTTTTTTTAGGAGAAAAGTTAAGCTATCATAAGCATTATCCTGCAAAGATTTCAACTCGGTCTCTCACAAACATTCAAGAGTCCCAGCAACAATTAGGCCACTGAGGGATTGAGAAGATAAGTCTAACCAAAATCCTCAGTGCAGAGATCAGTGACCTAACAACACTTGATCYTGTCAGCCCTGCCACATCAGGTTCCATCTATTGGTGAAGGGCCAGGAGGCAAGTACAATGGATAGAGGCTGGCCACAGCTGTGTTCTACAGGGATGCAGGAAGGGAAAAGAGAATGTACAGTATCACACACTGGAAATGAAGCAATCAGTGAAACTTACAGAAACTAAATCTCAATTAGGCTTTGAAGTTTAAAAATGAAAATGACTGAGATCAGATGGCTGAAACATTTGTATCCAACCCATATGATAAATGTGTTTAATAATAGTTGTACTTTGAACTTTGCTATCTCCTTCCACTTTAAGATCTCAAAAGGTTTTGCAAGCTTTAGAAATAAAGCCTCATAATACCTCTGCAAGGTCAGCACTATTATTCTCATTTGTAAAAGTAAAATAACTTGGCCAAGGTCACATACAGAGAGTCAGTAGCAGAGCTGGGAATAAAACCTATCTTTTTTGGCTCTTAGTTACATATATTTAAGGTGATCTGCAAAGGAAAAATACTTGGGTATGTGCCTATTTTTTTCTTTTCATTTTTATGATGAGTAAAGAAAGTGTTAAGATTTTTTTAAGAGTTCATATAAACTGGTCTGAAGGACAACAGTGGTACTTCAAACTGGAATGATGATACAGATTTAATTTTCAAGCACTTTGAAATCCATGGGRGGAAAAAAAGTGCTACATTAAATGCTGGTTAATAAATAACAACAATAATGATAACAACAATCTTCTGCTGTAGCACTAGCAGAATAACTCCCTATGTGAGCACTGTATTTGAGAATAAAAGTAAGATGCCTCTGATACAATTACTCCATCTCATTTATGGCGAGGCCACAGTGGTATAATTATAATTATTCCACGATAGTTCTACCAGTTCATTTCCCTGTGTAAAATAAGCCCTAAGGGATTCTTTTCCTGCTTCCATTCAACATTTGAAATTTATATTCTTTTTACTCTAGACATCCTCTGATGGAAAATTCAGAAAACTACTGCATACCCGGAGACCTGGGGGCACATCTGCAGTTAGCATTAAGTTGTTCTAACTCTGACTCTGTAGATCACCTGAGGATCTGCTTTTAAAAAAAACGAGGAGGAGGGATCTGTGACAACACTGARCTAGTTTTGTTTCAAACCACACTGAGATGAATGGCAAGCCATCAGCACAATAGCTTTCCAGGGAAACAAATAGAAAATCCTCAAAACYCAAACCCCTTTCCTGTCCCCTCCAACTGAGTGGACTGCATGAACGACAGATGTTCAGGTGATCAGTCTCTCCCAAAAAAATAGGGCTAAGTACTCTTTGGCATTCTGAATGCATTTGTTCAGTCTGTAACTAAAACAACAAAGCACCACAAACCCAGTAGTCGCCAGCACATTTRTCTTTTCCACGTTAGATGAAAAGCCAAAGTACACCCATTTAAACAGGTGTCATATTTCATGTCAGACACCCAAATTGGAGCACCAGTTTTAGCACTTATGAGGAAAATCCTACCTTGCAAATCTGTAATGTCACTCACACAGCTGCCACCTTTTCACCCAGAAATTTTTACTTACTGGAGTGTTCTGACCATAGTCAGTACAGGAAATCTAACAAAGTTGTATGATATACCTCTATCCCTACCTTTGGCTCCTATTTCATAGCTTATCTTCCTCTGGTACGCCTGGCCTCAGGTCACTATTATGAGATATAGCCACTGGATTGCACACACCGTGGCTGCTCAGGCGATTAACCGCATTCCCACTGTGACAGGAGCCTCCTCGACTGTGGCTTTATTTTTATGCAAGGGAAAATTGAAGATTGGTGGGAAGGCAGCTAAATAACATCTCTGGAAAAAACAGTATGGCTTAGATCTTTGTAGTTATATGTTCAGACTTCAGCAGTCACACTTCTGCYGTACAGTTCTGCATCTGTAATTGCACACTGTGTCCTTTCGACGTGATTTGCAGAGCTTTGCATTGCTAAGCTCACCTAATAATAAAAAAGGGCTACAAAATCCCCCAAGAAGCCTTATTATAGGAGCTTGCTAAGACTGCTAGCAAAACACTTCCCCTGAATTTTTGAGGCTAGACATATGCATGTATTTGCTCTCTGAAATGAAGGCAAAAAAAGACTTGCTCCTTTAGGATATTCATGTCATGCCAGTGATTTCCGCTAGGTKACTGTGTTTTAAGCACATAGTAGAGGCAGCAGAAATTAGAGATGGTCAAAAAAGTTGACATACTTGAAACACAAGCAAGAAAGGGCAAGGCTCATCCAGTTTAGAAGTGATGCCTAGGAAAGGTCTCTGGCACCATTAGAAGTAGGTCTGGAAGGTCTGGCACCACCACCTCAACAGCAGAACACACACAAAGACCTTCTGTGGCARTGTATGAGGAAACTTGCAAAGGATGGAAAACCTGGTTGCCAAAGTCTGCTACCTGCTCAGAATACCTGTACTGTGTTTATTTGAGGAGCTAGTAACTGGATCACTACTCTTCTATTATCATCTAAAACTCCAGCAGTAGAGAAAAAAATGTCAGACTTTTGAAGGTTATTATATAGACATCTCTCTGATAACAGCAGAACCATTAACAATACCATGTTTGTCTTACTGTGAGCAGTAGTGCAGTGTTCTACACTCAGTGTGCGTTTTCCCAACCCACTGCACACAGATCTAGCATTAAAAAAGTCTCAGGCCTTTTTCAGAAAGCTCATGCTGCTGCTGCTGGGACCCACCACGCGTGCTCCAAAGCACTAGCATCCATTTACCAGAAGAAGAAGGACAGAGATTATCCATTTAACATGCATGAAGGACCAAGGGGTCATCAGAGGGGGGGGAAAAAAAAGACATCCACAGCCACAACAAACTTCAGTGGATTTGAGCTAATGATCGAGAACTAAATTCATACTCTGTGTCTGGCCCTTTGCCAAGACAGCAATTCCTTCTCAGGTGTGCATTTGATCTGGAAGGTCTCTGGATGATAAAGATGATTGTGTTACTAAACTAAAAGCAACAACACGCTGATTCCCACTTGCTGGGGAGGTCAAGTGATGAATGGGCAGGAACACAGACAGAAACATTCTTGTGATGCAGGGACTTCCCTAGAAAAAGTTTGATCTGGATATCAAAGAATGGGAGAGGGAGGATAAAAGAGGTCCAAGCAAAACARAGCTGCTTTTCACTACACCCTTAAGAGAAGTCTCGCTTAAAAGAAGGTGACACAAAAGATGACATTCAATGAATCAAATTATAGCATCTACTTTAACAAATCCACCTGAGCACAAATAGTTTGCAACACGACCCACTTAAAACAAACCAAGGAAGGTGGAAACAGCAACAAGCCAGTTCATTTCAGGAACAGCCTGAGGTAAGAAACCAGATGCTCAACATTTCCTGTGCCRAGTGCTCTGCTGGCTGGGCAGGGTGCTGCTCACTGCAGTTCCAAAGACTTGAGTTCGTTACTGATTCAAAGGTTTGGCATAGTACCATCTTTCTTCTAAACATCTCCTCAAAGGTGGAGCTTTTCCCAACATCCTTTCACCTCTACATCAGCACTAACAACATGCAGGGAATATTGGAGAGCAGTTTGCCATGCAGCTTAAATCCCAAAGCAAACAACTGCCCCACAACATGTGTGCTGTTCCTTTTAATCCTCCAGTGCCATCACTACTCCTCTGTTACAACAGAAAGAAGAAAGGACTTTGTCTGTATTCATCTAAAGTTTTAAACACTGGGCACCATCCCAGTGAAAAAAATGGGCATGCACAGCCTGYTGTACTGAAATCAACACTCTCTGGTCTCAGGGTCTTATTTCCYGTCTGGCAGCACAGGAATGT
Source organism: Amblyornis subalaris (assembly GCA_018881555.1). NCBI lineage: Eukaryota > Metazoa > Chordata > Aves > Passeriformes > Ptilonorhynchidae > Amblyornis > Amblyornis subalaris. The sequence goes on from JACAXG010000058.1 coordinate 1,754,992, forward strand.
GGTGCTATCACCTGTTCCAGTGCTTCCCAAGACAGAACCAGTCATGCAGGGATCCATCCCTTCAGCTGGAAATCTTGATTTCAGATGGCAGGAAAGTGCAAGTGTTTCACTCATTAGAAGCAGTTTCTACCTAAAGCTGCTGCAATATGCAYGTTCTCCCTAACCCCACAGTACCTTCTTTCAACTTTCCTCTAGGGAAAAAGGGATGAGCTGTTTAGAAAGTAGAAGAGACAACCAGAGATGGACAGAAAAAAGCAGCCTAACTAGTATGGGGATGTTTGTAACCAGCGGGAGAGGAAAGCRGTAGCTAGTTTGTCAGAAAATAAGAGTCAAATATCACAATCCTGCAGCATCTGTAAACTTGCATTTAATTTGCCCACCCAATTATTTTTTAGTCTTTTCTGGAGAAAAGTAAACATTGTGAGAGAGGAAGAAGAGAAATTTTTACTTCTAAAACYGTGAAGGCTTTCTAAATTTTGAAAAGTGGTTGCAGTGTAGGCAGAGTTTTGGCTCCATTGACTTGAGGATTGAATTTCTCCTTAAAGACAGTGAATAGTCACAGTGCAGACCTGCTCCCAGTCATTGCCCCTAAACCCTGCTTCATCTCTCATTTGAAGGAATTGCTTCTGGTACAATCACTGCAGCAATCTATCTTASCCTGTTCAATTCGTGTCTGCTGGTCTTCACACCAAACAATGGTATTAAATCAGCATCAGAAACCAAAATTTTTTGAGATGGGTGGAAATGGTTATAGTAATGTGGACAAAGACTGAGCAAGACTGCTTTCACTTTCTTAACTAAACTGCAAAATTGGTGAAAACCATCATTTGGTGGGGGGGAGTGTAGGGTTTGGTGCCCTTAGAGCACCACTGTTCATGAAATATCAGATATATCACTATGACATTGATGTTGTAACCAACGTAATACTGGTATAAACAATCATTGTCACAGCAACATTGGCTTGAAGCACCTTTTCCTTTCACATGTCATTTCCCTGTGTGCGTCTTACCCCACCATATTTCAGAGCTTCAGGTTTCCACACATTTTGCTTGATTTCTTTTCAGAGGAGGGTGAGGCAGAGGTGCCTGATTTCAAGGAGCACAAGGCAGACCTGCCACATTTACTTCTAACTCCTCTAATCCTGTGGAAGTTGGTTTGTGTGGATGCTTTCATGCTACTTGAAGGTTCCCCTAGGGAAGACAACTTCTCAGCCAGCTGCTGAAGCTGATTTCCTGACAGCACAAACAAGGAGCAAGGCAGGGGTGTCAGATCAGAGACTGGAAAGGGTGGTCTGTTTTGAGACATCTTTGATTGTATGGAAGGAGGTGGATCAGGCCCTGCTACAGTAGGGTGGTGCCCTGCCTCCATACCCCCCAGCCCCACAGTGCCTGTCAGTCCTGGGACACTGGAGGCAGCCTTCAGTGTCACCTTACCCACCCCTGTTTGGCCGACACCGGTGGTCCCACCTGGGAGGAAGGCCCGGGGAGGGGCCAAGGTTTTAAGAAGCCTTACCACGGGGATTGCTGTCTTTTTTTCACCATGCCTTCACCTTGGAGCATTATATTGCTGGAACCCAGGAGTTGGTAGCTATGTCTGTTTTTCTGTATCTTTCCTATTTTTCTGTTTTCTTCCTTTTCTTCTACTTTTTCTAACTCTCTTCTCACGGAACGTGACATCAAATGGGTTATAAGGTTTTCTATGTTTAATGGGCTAAGTCTACGCTGYGATAAGAGATGTTATGTACCACTTACTCTTTTGTCAATGTTCCTTAATTTTTTATAGTCTACCAGTAAACTTTTTTGTATTGTTTTTTTATCTCTTGAGAATATTTGGTTGAATTTTCTCCTTTGCACCTAACGAGAGCAAAAGAATCATGGTTTAGCCCTAGGTTTAAGTGACYGGGGTGTAACAAGGGGATCCAGCCCSGTAGACAGCATAAGATACCATATGAAATCTCTTTTATGCTTATCATTTGGACAGACACCTCATAGTGAATACAGACATCCAACAGAATCATCAATAGATATACTGGCCTATTTTGCCCTTAGAAGCAAGGAAGAGTGGAAACACAGCTATTGAACAGGCAATTTGGATTTATCCACAGGTTACGGAACAGGAAACTTGAGTAATTTTTTTTCTTTCTCATAATGGCCTGTGATTTGACCAACACGGTATAGCTGTGCAATATCTAAATTAAATTCTGATTGAGACAATCTTACTTCAAGCTAGACTTCTTCTCTACCTTAGAATTTCCAGACCAGATAGAATGAACGCTGATGATCAATGAAGTTCAACCAAAGTTCAGCACAGAGGCAGTTCCATGCAGGAGACTAACTAAGSAAATCTAAAAGACCACCGTGTAACACACTTAGGAGATTGCCAAAAAGGCAGCTCTGGAGTTCAGCGTACAGGCTATTCCCTCAGTTAATGTAAACTCAAACTTACTTGTCTGCGATATTGTACCTTTTGCCCTTTCCAGATTAAAGTCAGGACAACATTCCCCTTTTTCTTGTCCTTCTCTCCATTTTCTGTTTCATAAAATGAGCAAAACAAGGACTATCACAAATTAGTGGTGCAGGAAAAAACCGAACAAGCAGAGCAGACCATAGCATGGCAGATTATACAGTTAGATAGGAGAAGATATGGCAAAACCAGAGCAGGACAGGACCCACTTTTACCCACCAACTGCTCTTCAATTTTACAGGAAACCACASTATAGCATCATCACTCACCTCTATTCCACACAAATCACTGTGCTATAACCATTCTAAACCTTCATCTGAGTGTCTATCAATCCTACTTTTGGGAACAGCTCCTGGAACTCCTTCTGGGTTTATGTTTCCCATTAGGGACATGCACACAACCCTCAAAGCCAGAGTTTCATCTTGCTTCTTCCAGCACCAGATCTTACCGGAGTAAACTAATGGGAACAAACATTTAACTAAACAAATGATTAGACAGAAACCTTATTTGTTGTAATTCTACAAATACTTCACATATGTTCTGATGATGATGGCTTTTTGCTACAAGACCAGGACAGCGTAAGAGTAGGGTAAGTCCTCATATGTCACCTATTAAATGGTTTCAACATGTCATTCCTACAGTCACTGGAAAAAAAACCCCACAGTGGTAATTTGGAACACAGTCTAAAAGATRAAGGATCTGCATTTAACACATGGTAGGGACTCCCTGAGGCACYCTGAGGTTATATGGTGTAAATGAACCATGATAGAGAGACTTTTCTCCAAAGATCAGTGATACTGGGTGTATTSGGTTTGCATGACCAAGCTTTGGTAGCAGGCTTCTTTGAGAAGCTGCCASAAGCTTCCTCCATGTCCGGCAGAGCCAATCCCTGGCAGCTCCAAAGAGAGATGTGCTACTGGCCAAGGCTGAGCCAATTAGAAATGGTGGTAACACCTCTGTGCTAACATATTTAAGAAGAAATCAAAACAAAGGTTATTACGCAGTTGTGATTTCAGTCAGAGAAGAGCAGACTGAGAACATGTGAGAAGAACAACTCTGCAGATACCAAGGTCAGTGGAGAAGGAGTGGGAGGAGGTGCTCCAGGCACCGGAGCCGAGATTCTTTTACGGGTTGTGGTGAAGACCATGGTGAAGAAGCTGTGCCCCTGCAGCCCATRGAGGTCCATGRGGTATGCAGAGATCCACCCACAGCCCATGAACGAGCCCCATRCTGGAGCAGGTGGATGCCTGAGAGGAGGCTGTGACCCCGCGGGGGACCCGTGGAGAGAGGGGACCTGCTCCCAGGCTGGAGCAGCCTGTCCTTGGAGGCCTGCACCCCGTGGAGGAGGGACCCCACGCTGCAGCAGTTTTGGGAGGACTGTTGCCTGTGGGATGGACTCAGTTGCAGCAGTTTGCAGAGAGCTGTTGCTCATGAGATGGACTCACGCTGGAGAAGATCATGGAGAACTGTCTCCCGTGGGAGGTTTCCCGAGGTGCAGCAGRGGAAGGACTCCTCTTCCTGAGCACCAGGAGAAGCCTCAGGTCATGAACTGACCGTAACCCCAATTCCACCTCCCTGAACCACTGGGGAAGGAGGTAGAGCTGGGAAGGAGGGTGGGGTGGGGAGAAGGTGTTTTGAAGGCTCTATTTTACTTCTCATTATCCTACTCTGATTTTGTTAGTAATAAATTCAACTAAGATCCCTAATTCCAGACTGTTTTGCCTGTGATGGTATTTGGTGAGCAATCTCTCCTGGTCCTTATCTCAACTCATGAACTCTTTGTTATATTTTGTCTCCCCTGTCCAGCTGTGGAGGGAAGTGAGAGGCTTTGGTGGGTGCCTGGCAGCCAGCCAGAGTCAACCCACTATGCTGGGATAACAGCTGCACAGAGAGCAAACATGAATCAAAGAAGGAAAAAACAATATTTTGGGTCTTTTCCAGAAGCTAAAAGGGCTTCCATTTCAGTCCTAAACTGCTCTGTAAAAGAGAAAAGACAATCATGACGCTTCCTGCAGGAAAACAAAGACTGAATCTAGAGGAAAGCAAGGAAATTTTTTTGATAACAGTTCAAGATTTGAAGCACTTGTAAAAAAGATGGAGGCATGCCCAAAGTTCATTAACTTCTCAAGCAGTGTCCCAAGCCCAGCTCTGCTAGCGAATCCCCCACAGTAATGGGGAATGCTTCAGGTTTGTGCATCCTACATTGTCTTCTTAGAACTGCAAGGAGCCCACCAACTGCAAGCCCCGTTCCCCTTTTTCAGAAAGGCTATGTTATATAAGGAAATGCCCCTCCAGTCAGTCGTGGTCAAGAGACCTTTTCTCTTTAGATCTCTTTTTTCCTCTCCTTCCTGAGGTTTTTTTCTTTCCTTCTTTTAATATATGAAGGCAATATTTACAGCCAAAGCAGTGCTGAGTAAGATGCAGTGATTATGGCTGATTTTATCACAGCCGTATTACCTAGCTGCAAGGTGAAGCGCTGTGCTAAAATGGATCATGAATCCCTGAAATTGACTATCCGTCACCTTTATAATCCTGATGGAAAGGCAGGTCAGATCAGGCCTGACAACTTCCCATGCAAACGAGACTACAACAGTGACGTCTGCTTGCCTCAAGGCATTTATTTGTCTGGAGAGGAAGGTGATGCCTTAGGGAACTGGACTAGAAAAAGAGGGAGAGGAGAAACCAGCTACTCCAACTTCCCTTGCAGGAATCAAGTGCAAATAGAGGAGCCAAATTTGTGCACAGAAAGACTACTAGGAGTATTGAATGAAAGAGTATTACAAGCAGCTAAGAGGCAGGGTTGCAGCATGAAGGCRTCCCCCTAGGCCGAAGAGGAGATTTCAGTTTCAAAGTTAGAAAAATAAAATAACACCACCTCACCACTGGGAATTTTTAGGATGAGATGAAATCCACAAATGGGGAAAAAAATTTCTAAAATRTCTGAAGAGTCTAGTCATAATTCCTTCCAATTCAGTGTCACTGTCTCACAAAGTCARATTTTAAAAGTGTCTGTAAGTTTGYAGACCAAATTCATCAGGGTGTTATCAGTKGCCATCACATACAGCATTTATGCAACAAAGCCCCACAGAGCAGTGGAAATGCTGAATCTTACAGGGCGTGTTTATTTAGAGACAACCAGCTCTGTTGAGAAAATCACTAAACTATCCCAGTARGTCTTTTTAACTGGCATACGGCCAYGGTAAGGAAACTTCCCAGTCTGAAGATTCATGAGACTCTCTGCAGTCACACTCCRAAGGCCAGAGACTTTATCTGCTGGGACTAAAGCCCCTTCACAGCAGGCGGCTCCAGTGACCCAATGGATGCCTCACTTGACTCTCTACACACCCCACTCACACAGTCAGACCAGGTTTCCTCACTGGTTCACCCCCAGGTTTCCCTTAGCATAGTCGCAGATGYCTCAGAATCACAGAATTAACTATGCTGGAAAAGACCTTTGAGATCATCAAGTACAACCTATGACCTAACACCACGTTATCAACTAATCCATGSCACTGAGTGCCACATCCAGCCTTTTTTCAAACACTTTTAAACTCCTTCCATCAAGCAATTTGTTCATGGCGCAGTAACACAGAAACASCCCAAGCCACTGCCTCTGAGGAGGGACCCGCAACAAAGGACCCCTGGGCTTTTGTCCCCTCACAGTCCAAGCTCACAAAACTCTTGCTCTTCCTCCTAAGTCTTCAGCCCCTGCTGTGTCTCCCAGTGTCCATCCACCTGGCCTGCCCATCAGTCTTCATGCCCTTTGTTATGAAACAGGTTGGCAGTTCACGGCCTCTTGTCTCTGGCTCCTGCCAYCCAGAGCTCAACCTGCAGCTCCCGCTGCAGCTGCACACTGAGACACCTGCACCAAAACAGTTCCTCAACAGCCACGTGCAAGAGGGACACTCTAGSAGAAAAGACCAACTAGCATGTTATTTACTGTTTCTAATGACATTGACRTGCTGCTTCAGGTAAACACCAGCTTCTAAAGGCAAGACTTGTTCTGAAGTATAAACACAGGTTGTCTCATTCATACACCTCCCAGGTTCTGGCATGTCTCAGTACCACTAAGCACTAAGGAGAGTGCTTGCTCTTGGCACCCATGTTCTATTCCCAACATAGTTTCTTACAAATCAAGCAGCCTAGCCATAGTCATCAACATTACTGTTCCGTATTCCTCCCTATGCAAAAAGAGATTAATACTATGTATGCCACAGACCTACTACACACTTGTTAAAAGAGGGGCAAACTTTGAGATCAACAGATAGATGGTATTAAAGGGCAAAGACTACTTACATCTTGCTCTTCTCACCTGTCCTTTCTTCCCCTTTCCTCTAGTGCCTCTCCTGGGTAAGTCACATCCCAGCTAAACCTCTTAGTGAGTGATTACATTAGAGATAGTGCTAATTACCAAGTGTCATCTGTGTGGTACAATCTTATCAACACCCCACACTTCCTCCCCTGAGGTGAGGGGGCTTGATCCATTTCATAAAAGTATCCTAGTTATCTGCTCTAGCAAGCTCCATTCCCTCGGGCTTGAAGGTGGCTGGTTTTCTTTTTTTTTTTTCCATYCTAAGTACAGATTCAAAGCTTTTCTGGTAGAACCTCTTGCAGGGAGCTGGGCTTACCCCAACGACAGACTYGTGGGTGTTATTCTGTGTGTACAAAAGGAGGCAGCCTGTTCCCAAGGTGCTGTGTTTCAGATAACACACTCATACGCTCGTGCCCAGCAAGCCCTGCAGTTCTATCGCCCACCACTGGGCACAGGAACTCAATACCTGCCCTGCAGCTGGGAACACTGAGTTTGGAACGCGGGTGAGAAAGGGAGAGCAGAGGCAGCTGTGAGAACGCCCATAAATGCTTTGGGAAGGCAACTGAATCACAATTTAGTATCACCTGGTATCTCTTTTCCTAGAACTTCCATCTGACCAAGCTTTGCCAGTGCCATGCTCTTCTGTCCTGCAGCAGTCCCTCCTAGCTTAGTTTGCAGCTCACCCCGCATTTCTGACAACTTAACATGAGGTAGGCTCAGTGACCCTGTGGTTTTGGCTACAGTACTGCTAGTCACCAAGGTTTTAACTGGGTAATTCCATTCYACACTATAATCCAGAACGCCATTTGCTCTCTTATTAGTGGATGCTTCAGTTGTATTCTTTCTGGGGGTTTGGTTATTTTTATGTTTGAAGGTTGTTAGGGTTTTGTTGGTTTGTTGTTTTGGTTTTTTTTCATATAATTTGTGTGCATATTACTYGCTGTCCCTGGAATTCATTTTGTTCCCTGCTAATGAAACCTCTGCGTCGCTAACAAAGCAGAAAATAAAAAAGGTAAATAGCACTCTCCAGAAACAATTTGTTTCCTGTTCTGTAAATTTTTGCTGAACAGCATCTCAGGGAATTTTCACCCCAATAAGAGAAAAGAGAAGCAGGAGGTGATTGAGAAGGTGCTAGAAATGCAGTTAGTTGATCTGGAAAGGAAATAATAATTATAATCACACCATGGACAAATAGGTACACAGACAGCTGCACCTGTGAAACTCTAGAAAGCACTTGAGCACTCAAGCCATTTGATTGAGTAGAAACCACTAGTTGTAGAGATTTGAAGAGGAGATTAGTTTTCTCACGTTTAACCCTTTGGATCTATGCCAGCTGCCCTTGCCGGAGTCCAGACTCAGAAAACAGAACAGGACACAGAAAATTAATGAGCAGTCCTGTTCTGCCAAAMCACATGAGGTAGGTATATAAGACTGCATCCAGTGGTATTGCTGTCAGTGAACGTGAAAGAAGGAGATGAAAAAATTTAAGAGGTGATGGTGGTTTTTCCTAGTACGTCTGATGCTACTACCTGCTAGAGAAAAGCACAAGACATTCTACTAAATGTAGTTTCTTTCTCACATAGGAGAATCATCATGTTCACTTTCAAACAGCTGAATACAAGTCACCAGGCTGAAATTTTCCAAAAATTAGACCATTGAAGAGATTTTCCAGTTCACATTGAAGCTCCTAGATTAAAGGCTTGCAATTGAAAAAGATGTGAATTTACAGCTGCTTCCACTGATTTTACTGTCTGACATTCGGATCTTAAACTCTCTAATCCAAGCAGAGAGGTAAAAACAATGTCACAGGGCAGGAATAGAGATGATCTCATATCCTTTACACCAATAATCAAGCAACATGCCATTTCTGTGCCTTATTGCTTGGGAACCAATAACAAATTTCCCTTCCTGGAAAAATAAACCAACCAACATCAGATTCAGCCAGAGTGAAATGCACTGAAAACCAGGACTTTTTTTCTGAGACTACACCATTGATTAAAGTAGCCAAGGGAATTAGATGGCCAAGAGCCATGTGGCCCTAAGTCCCTTAGCCACCTTTAAAATTGCATACACAGAACTCCATGCATGAACACACCTTTGCCCTATCACTCACTGGATTACTGGACCAGCCCTCATATGGAAGATTAAATACAAACTGCTCTATTGCTAAAGCATATTTATTGAGCTTTAAACACCATGTAATTTATACATCTCTCCTCACAGAGTTGGAAAAACTCCATCAACAATAATAATGGCAACACTCAATTTCAATTGGTATGGTTTTAACCTACAATAAGCAACCTGCTACAACTATAAAAGAGGTCTTTAGAAGTTATGCAAGGTATTAATTGAGCTGCTAGGAGACCATGCAGGTTGGCTTTGTAGTAACTCTGTAGCGAAAAAGAATGCAGCAACCAGAAAAATCCTGGCAAGAGTCTTCTTGCAGCACCATCTCTGGAGATGATTGCTTCAGCTGTACTAGTTATTTACATGAAGTCAATTCCAAGTGATTATTAAGAACATGAGGTTTATCGTTCAATATAAAAGGCCAGTTCATTATGTCCCCACAAGCTACAGCTTAAATGGCAAACCTCGATAATTTAGTTTTTCTAACAGCGGTTTGGAATTTAATTGCTGCACAATAACTGCATTAATTCTGAATTAATTTCTTAATGGAGATGTAATTGTCTTGAGTTTCATCTAAGGGGCCAAAATATGCTCTCACCAGCATAAATCTAGTGGAACTTCATGTGAGAGAGTGGRATGATTTCAACATAAGGAAACTGGAAGTCAACAGGCAGCTGAGTTTTACACTGGTATCAGAGAAAACAGTATGGCCCAACCATCATTTGCACTGCTTCGCCTTCAGTCCCAAATGACCCTTGCCTGAGTAACATCCTTACAAGTACCGAACACAGACGAAATCACCTCTGTTTATTATAATCATTCATTTGAAAGAATACTTCATCCCAAAAGGCTGCAAGCATTTTGCTGCAGGGAAAACATTTCAATTAATAACAAAATGCTTTTAGGTCTGGGGTGAAGACACCGGCTCCCATAGATGGAGAAGCTACAAAGGCAGACWGCCACATTTCCCTTTGGCTAAGACATGCAAGCTGACACCCCCAAGTACAATAACAAGCCCTGTATGAACAATTTAAAGACAATGACTTCAGAAGGTATTCACAAAAACTCAGGTGCTATTGTAGCAGGCATCCTGGAAATCCTTACGGTAAAACTAAAATCAATGGGAACCAAAAAAAAGATCACTGCTACAGTCATAATATGGAAGAGAACGGTGATGGCAAGAAACTGATGTTGTTGGAAGAATGCCTAGATAGCATGAACGGGGACTGACGAAACACATTTTAGACCTTCTAGTTGCCTATTCAAGTGGATGAATTCTTAGTGGCAAGAAGAAAGTTGAGAACACAAAAAGCAACAAAGAAATAAATCATCTGGAAAAATCAGTGAGACRGCCAAAAGTTACAGTGACAAAACTGCAAGTCACAAAGGAGATTTGAGTCTACTGAGTGCCCTGAAGCTGCAAGGAGTTCTTTGAGGCTCATCCCATTCAAGGCCATGCCAAGGAACATACCAATTGTGGTGGTAACCCCTCTTACAATCCTAGCCAGACGGAAAAGTTGCAAACTCAATCCACGATAGTAAATAGACCTGACTGAGAAAACACAAAGTAAAGCAGCCCCCAAGGCCCTTACTTCAATTTAAGGCATGCCACCAACCATTGTATACAAATACAACTTTTTCCTGTTGCAAGCAGGCACAGAGAACAGAGTATTTTCAGGTGTACGTGTTGAGCATTTTCCTACCAGCACCACAGCAACCTCATGTGAATTTTCCACCCATTTTACATCTATTCACACCACTGGTGACATAGAACCACCGACAGCCTCTCTAGTGTTTGATTTAATATTTATCAAATGAGAAGAGCAGTCACAAACTGTATCCTGCTAAAACATCACACGCCTGCTCGCCTGCTCCTTGAGGACCTCTCCACAAACACTGCCCTGACACAACCTTTGATAGAAGAAAGAGAGCAGCTTGTTTTGAGGTCTACTACTTATATACAAATACATCAGCAATATATTCCTTCACACACAAGACATATGTAAGCAAATAGATATTCACTACCTTTTCTTGTGAAGGCAAAAAAAGGCCATAAAGACTATTCCTCCTCTAGTGACAGAAAGGCCTCGGTAGAAAATGTTCGTGATGTGAACAAGGCAGTCAGCATGAGAAGCTGTGTTAAGAGATTAAGAGACCCCGGCTCTCTGTGTGCCTGAAAAGGACACTGGCTTTCAGGTCAGTGAGCTGACCTTCCTTATCGATAAAGGTCATGATGAAATTTAGCAGATCAATCATCTAAACTGTTGGAGAGAAAGGAAAAAGACCTGCCGGAACAGTTTTGATTTAATTTTTTATCAAAATCAGATCTCTCTATGGAAATTGTCAGCTTCAATGAAATGTTTGATGGCTAAACATTCAAGAGTTTCATTGTGAGAATCTCAGAACACTTAGTTTAGATCCATTTTTAAAATTTTTTTATGTCATGTTAATATTCCATTTAATCTATTGCTCTCTATCAGATGTGTGTGGATTATTATTTACTTATTAGTCTAATACAATAAAAAAGTAAAAGTAAATAAATCAAAGGAAAATAGAGTTTAAATAAAAAAAATATTCTTAATTGGGAGAACATTAAGCTCTAAATCCTGAATTCATCTCAATTTATCTAGACAGGCTCAAATTCTAGCATCTACTCTATAAGTGTCCCGGCAGTCTAGTCATTATAAACTCTTCTGGCCATTGTATAATCTGTGCCAGGCCAACTGGAGAAGGAAACAAGGAAAGGAAGATACAACTTAGCTATACCTTAGAAAGAAATGGAATTTGCTATAGCCTCTAGCATTCCATGGTATCACAGATGCTTGTGGTGTTCCGATTCCCTGACACACAAGATACAGTGTAATTCACATGTTAGGGCAGATTTTCCAAAAGCAGGTGGCAGACCAAAGACTCATCCGTGGTTCAGTAAACCACTGGATTAAGTAACTTTTATGTTGTCTTTAGGTCCTTATACTGCATCCATCACCACAGTATTGCAGCAGCTGGCAGTGTTCATCAGAAACAAAATCAATAAGCAGTCAAGATTGCATAAAACAGTGGCCAAAACTGGGTTCTTAAATTCACCCTTTGGCAGAGAATAAATAGCATGATCCTTCACACTGAAAGATCAAAAATGATCAGGCAAGGAAATGAACCCCATGCTGGATCTCCATAATAACTTAGAAAAGGTACCTATACTTAACCACAAATCTGAGACAAATACTGTGTTCAGAACTACCTCTGAAACTGTTGGTGGTGGGTCTGAAAGGTACAACAGCCTTTTCTGGACTTCAGACCTATGAATCTGTGAATTTACAAAAGTGTAGCGCATACTTCAACCAAAGTCACCCTGCATGTTTCAAACTGTAGCAATCTACAGACACATCCTAAGCAACACCCACACCTGGGCGGCAGAACACTCCGAGCACTTCCGCACATTGAGGCAGAGCATGAAATAGATCAGCTTTTGAGATCCCTATAAACTATTTTCCCTGTGATCCTATGAAACCTGCACAAAATAGACACTAGGGAGCTTTCATACAGCTTGCCTAGCAGGATTAACCTGGACCGATCCGATGGCCATCCTTCACAGAAAAACATTCTATAAAAAATGTTATTTTTGCAACGATATATTACTAAAGGGAAGCTGGTACTAGACTCTTGCTCTCTCCCAACTTTGCACACAAGGAGTGCTGGGGTTATTACTGGCTCATCATATATTCCATTAAGACTGACAGTCTGAAAAGAGAAGTGCCATTTGCACAAGTTCTCTCCGAGCTTCAGCAGCCCTGTCAGTGTCACAGCTGGACTAAGACTCTGTAGTGAGCAAAAATGAAGTCAGAACCTCTTTAATATATAATTAGCAATAAGAGAAGTGTGAGGGCATTTGAATAATACATCTCATGGTCAGATAAGGCTGTAGGAGCCAAAAGAGAAAGGGCATAACAAGTCAACGGGGCAAAAATCACAGAAAAATGAGACTAATGTACCTATGAGAAGTAAGAGGTCCAGTTTTAAGCTGACAGTAAAACCAATGCTTTGCATTTCAAGATGCTTTGCTTTCAAAAATTTCCGAAATGGAGTCAAAGGCTGGTGAGAACAACTGCTCCCTTATGCAAACGAAACAGGACTCCATAAGGAGGATATAAAATTTCCAAAGCCATTTTCAGGGTGTCAGTGGCAGAGCTGAGAATACAGTCCATTCTCGAATGGTTGGAGGAACTGGCCTCTCCTATCCTATCCCTGACAGAGAACGACCAGAAACAGGGAGATAACAGCGCTGAGTTTTCCCCCAACACTGGATTAAATAGTGGTGTTTGGTATTAGCGTCAAGTTCACTGGTGCCAGGCTTGCCTAAGGCTACACTGGCAAACGTTACACTCACAATGCCTGAGAAATACAGAGAAAAATGAGAGAATGGAAATGATTTAGTGCTAAACTTCCCATTTTCAGCACCTCAAAATACAGATGTGTCTTTCTCTTGCATTTTGGTTTATATTTGTCATTATAATTGCTGCCTTGCCTTTTTTTTAATTTTCAGAAGTACCTAGAATTGCAGATCAGGTTTCATTTAGAGACATCATCTTAATAACTACAGCACTTGCAAACGATGGCATAGACATAACTTCTCATTTTTCAGCACAGCAGCTCTGCTGACCTTGACACATTTGTGGTCAATTTTTACCTGAGTGTAACATGCCTATCCACCAACTCATCCGTCATATCTGTTTCCCTGGGGCTTTCCCATCCTGAAGCAGCAATCCTTTTTGGTTCCTGCAGCTACCGTACTTGGAAAGGCCCATGGTGCTGCACAGGAAATTTCCAGCTGAGAACCACCACAGAAAGAGCAAAAAACTTTTGAGGCTGAGGAGGAATTAGAGGTGTCCTACTACTCCCCCTAAAATAAAGCTTCAATACAAAATAAAGTAAAAAAGACATGCACAAAAATCCCTTCAGTTCCTCATTTAAAGGTAGAGCAGCAACAAAGCATCATGGCCTGCAGCTGAGGCAGTGGACTAAGCTATGGCCCTGTGTGGGCAGAAAGTCCTTAGAGACAGGATTGCCTTCCCCGTTCGGGGCACAATGCATGAGGTAATGGTTTCATTCGACAGCTGCTGAAAATGAAATTATTATTTTTATAATACTTTCATGGGGTGTGGGACACAGCTGAGTCCCTCAGCCAAGCTGGCAGCACCTTGGGGAAAGCCTATGTAAGAAAGGGCAGGAAAAAAGCTGGAGAGGTGGAGGGAAAAGAGTGATAAACTGCAGAGGGAATACAATAATCTGAGAAGGGAGCAGCAAACACAAACGGTCACGTACTGATCAATTCCCCATAACTGTAGGGACACCTGCACCCCACCCATAAAAACCAAACAAAAAAAAGCCCCCAAAACCCAGAAGAAAGGGAACAAGTTAGATGGACAGTTTCCTAAAGCAATCTCCAAATTTCTGACTACCTCCGTGACTCTCAGTACCTTGCAGCCTTCAAAAGCAAAGGGTCACTCCAGGGATGCGCTACAGATGAGAGGACAAAGAGCAGATGGAAAGGTGCAGCTCATCACACCCAACTCCCACCCCTGCTGGAGAGACCTGAACTGAGAGCAGCACTGCATCAGGCTAAAATGCAGTAAGAAATCCATTAAAGCCATTCTTTCAGTCACGGAATCTTATTCCTTCTGAAAAAGAACATTACTCCAGGAACTTTCCAGCTGAGAGATGCAGAGAGGCTACAGTGTCAGAAGAATCTGACATCAGCTCCAGCTGATGACAAAACGAACCTACAAGGACCTTGCTTAGAAGGAGCAGAAGTTGTAATGCTCTGCAAGCACACAGACCACTATACGAGAAGAACAGATGAGAGGTCCTCGGTCATGACAGATACTTGTAACAAAGAATAGATGGTCATGTAATACAGACCTTCGAAAATTATACTGAAAATACACTTAATTCTCTACAACATATTTCTTTGAAATATTTCACAGGCATCATATTAKCTTGCATAGACAGCTGGAATTACAGGGACTCTGTAGGGAGGAAAAGTTAAAATAAAGAGGAGGGGTATAAATGTTATTAGGAATGCAGGGATTTCAGGTAAACACACTGTGTGCAGAGAAAGTAGGCTCAGGATGGGTTCCATCTTGACTACAGCAAACCCTGACTGCTACTGAAAATTAATATAGTTCGAAGGAGACTTTCTTAAATTCAGAGCTAAGGAAAGCTGGCAGGTGCTGAGGAGCGCTCAAGTCAGACAAAGACATCTGCTAGGGATGTCAGTAATAGAGAGATAACTGTTATCTGGGAGCAGAGGATAGGACAGAAATTTCAGCTAGAGCAAAGCCGAGAAACATCACAAATGCAGAAATAAATTCTGAAATATAACACAGCTTCTGACACAGAATTTCAATAAAATTAGGCTCCAAGCCAAGACTAAAAATCATCATGTGTATACACATCTTTGCATAGGCTTCCGAGCAATAATGAGTAAACGCAGACACTGGATAATGGAAGAAAACCTCGCTATAATAAAGACTAATGAAATTACAAAGATCAATGGAAGAACATGACCCTTGGTTTCAAACTGTACATGAAGGACATACTAGGCTTTAGAGGTGAGCATGTTCACAGAATCCGAAGAGGGAACGTTTAGAGACGTTCATAAGCAAGTTCCAATATATAAGCTCAAAAGCCCCTAATATAAAAGATTCTTTACACTAGCAAGGTTACATTATCATCCTCTTGATCAAGAGAACAAAAAAATACAAAATGCATAAACTCGATGAACATCAAAGCACTAATCAGTCTAATAAAGCAGAAAAAAGTGGATGACTTTGGTTATCTGCTTACAAAAATGAGTCAGGTGTCATGTTGGGTGACAGTTTAGAAAAATAATTTCTTCATGTGTTAAATAAATTATCACTTAGAACAGCTGACTCCAGAGCTCACAGAGGCAGGAGACTATTTTCAGTGCAATTTGACATGAAAGACAAAAGTCTGTTTTGCAAAAAACTGTTGTTGATGCACTGAAAAACAATGACCACAAACAGGCTCAGTGTCCTTCAGGGATTACATGCACAGACCAAAATAAAATAAAAAACCCCAAGCAACTCATATGAGGTACTAAATTTTTTGAAAGGGGTTTGTAAAACTACTGAGAAAGCTGGTTGAAAAAGAAGTAACATCAAAAATGGTATGGATTAAATCCTTATCTAAACAGAATGGGGAAAAAATATCATCCATCTGGGAGTCAGAAAGGCATTTCCAAATAAGAAAGATAAACATGAATCTAGGATATGAAGGAAGGAAACCCTTAAACCAGAACAGTACATTTAAATGGACAGGCTGAAGAAATTATCTATTATTTATATCACACTTCTGCTGGAGCAAGGCTTGCATTCCACTGAAATGAACATGCTGGAGCCTCTAAAAATCTATTGGGTTAGCAAAGCACGTATGTTAGGCCCAGTAATCAAAGCATTTGTGATGTCACCAAGATTCAGATTATGAAAAGAGATATTTGAAAACTGGTGTTATGACAAAAAAAAAAAAAACAAAACCAAACCAAAACCCCACAAATTAAAAAAGAAAACAAATTAGATTAGATGCAGGCCAAGASTGAAGGGCACTTGTACTTGGGTTTAGGGAGTCCAGGTCTGGGATAGCAGACTATGATAGGTAAGACTTCAGGCCAAACACACTGCATTTCCTTACATTTCATGAGGAAACAACAAATAAAAATCCTATGGACCCCATGGGTAAGGCAAAGCCATAGCAAACCCTTCATAGGAAGGTAAGAATTTCTTGCTATAAAAGGTATAGCTGATTTAAGAACCCATACAACTCAAAAAGTCTCCCCAAATATCATCATGAAATCTCACTGAAAATTCTAATAACATTTTCTTTATAAAAGAAGAAATAAAAAAGACAGGGATAATAATAAAAAACCCCAAACCCTCAGGAATGAAACAGCAGGAGCAATGTTCAGAACTAAACTCGCAGTATTTGATTCTTTACAGCTACCCAACATATTCCACACAGATAGCATCGGAGGGAATTGGGGGATACAGATGCCTTTAGCCATGATGCACCGAATGAAGGGAAGAGGTGAGAGAAAAGCTCACTTTCTAAATACGAACAGAACCGATAAATCACAGCCTGGCTGGTGTGGCAAACACCAGTCCCTCTGGCAGCTTTGTAATTACTCCCTAAATGTGGTCTCAACCCTCTTGATGTGGAGATAAATAACTTTATGTGCAAAGCAATTAAAGCCTCGGGCAACACTGCTGGCAAAGCGTGGTCACTGTGTGTCACTATCCATTTGCCAGGGAGGTGTACAAGTGGTACTGAGTTTATTAAACAGAGCCAGAGCACTGGCTTCCACACATCAACCTGCCAGAGGCTTTCTTTGGATGGCCCTCAACCAATTGTTTCTACTCTCCAAAGCAATGAAACATCCTGGTCCAAGGGCTGAACCTGAAGTGAGCTGAGAGACCCTCCAAGCAGTGTGCTAGGCATTTTGCTCCTATCCACTCCCCCAGAAGAGAGTGGTTTTCTGCTCTGTAAGTCTGATACCTACTGGGGAACCTCTGAAGGAATTATCAATCATCGTGATTAGATTCCTCCTCTTCTCAGGAGAGATCATGCTCAGTTGAAACAAGAGCTATTGCTGGGACAGTAACAAATCACTCTGCAGCAGAGTCCTGCTTGCTGAATTCCTCTTCTCCTTATTCATGTGCATTTCTCTGCCCTTTTCCTGGATGGTCATGTTTTCACTAAATCTCCTGTCTATCCAAAGCAGTACATGCCTCCAGGTTTTTCTCACACCTGCCACCTATTTCTATTGACAGCTCTGGAAAGCAAACTTAGGAAAGTCCACATACAGCTGGGTGAAATAGCACCACAGTGGGATACCTGAATCCTGTCATTCCCTAGGGAGCTGCTGGCCTACTCAGCTCAGAAGCACTGCATACTGCAGCATCCACATTAAAAAAAAAATCCCAGAAAAGCGCCGTGCGGAATGCAAGCTGGAACATTAGATATGCCGTGACTGGCTTGCATGACCTCAAAGCAGGCATCTTATGCCAGGCAAATCACCTGGTGGGGATTCCAGCAGGAGCAGCAGCAAGGAAGGCATGGACTAGCTATATCTGTCACAGCAAATTAAGCCATCTTTCTGCCTGACTCCTATCATAAGGTACCTGACTGGAGTGACACAGCTATGGGCTGGGCCAGTCTTCAACCTTCTCAGGCTCCAAGTGATGCGAAAAATTGGAATAGCCTTTGTTTTCCAGAAAAATGAACAAACTCCAAATATTTCAGTTTTGAAAAAACTTCTTTTTTTTTTTCTCTTCTGGTTTTAAACCTCCACCAAAAGAATGTAAATCATCRCAACAGCCATTTAATTCAACATTTTTCTGGCAAAGATATATTTTTTCTTTAAAATCTGGTTTGTTAAAGACAGAACTTGGAACAGTATTGGTGTTTTGATAAGAAGCAATGTTCCTTCTGAGCCAGTTCTGATCAATAATCAAAGCTGCTACTAGGGGGCACTGTGACATTCAGAGGAGATACAGCTCTGCTTCCCACTGCCTGTTACTGTGTCCATGAAATTTCTCACAATTCCTTGGGTACAAATACAGCTAAAGTCCAGTTTGGGTCATTTCACTCTTTCTAGTAACGTACCTCTTAAACTTTAAAATGTGCACGATGCATCACTCCCCTCTCTCTCCCCCTGCTTCTTTAGCACAAAAATACTCAACAAATGCTGGCTGCTTCTTCAGAAAGAAATCGAAACTTGTTTGTAAAACAATTTGAGATTGTTCAGGACAATCATGACAATGTAATGCAAGAGTTAAGAATTATAATAGTAATCATAATAATAACGATAATGAGTATTTCTCTTCCCACTGCAATGAACCCATCTGGAAGGCCTCAGTGTGAGGCTTCAGAAGTATCCAAAACTGTGATTAGAAAGAAATTCATTTCGGCAGGAAGGTGGAAGCTCAGAATKCCAAAGAAAGAAAAAAGGAAGAGAAAAATCCTTTCTAGTTTTGGCCAACAGACCTAATCGGAAATTCTTTTGAAATGTTATTCTCTGGAAGAGAGCTCAGTTAGCAATATTCTGCAAATGCTCAGCCCACTTCATCCATCTGCCAAGCTGAGAATGAATATTCATAGCAAGTTATTTTAATCATTGTGTTTTTCTTGATGTGACATAATTCTATATAATTTTTCCCCCCGGAAAAAAAAAAAAAAACAACCAAGCCCTCTTTTTATGCTGTCAAGTCAGAAAGTTTTTTCTCCATCTGCAAGGGAAAAAAGGGACATTGGGTGGCTCATGCATGGGTTGCAGCAACATCCTCATCAATGCTTCTCAAATCCCAGCATTAACAACCTAACTAATGACACTGGTGCAAACACTATGTGCAGGCTTTTACCTGTCTCTCTTGAGCCCAAGGGATTAACACCTCACACGAGGCATTATCTGGGTGAGAATGCCAGATTTATGTAGGATTAAAATGGGGTCTGTTGGCAACACATACACAGGGGAGCAAGGGAGACTGCACTGGAAGAGCTGGGTTTGGGGAGCTCAGGGCTGGCAAAGCCTGGGTGCTGCAGCTGGAGGATGAGGGAAACAGGCAGAGAGCTGCTGTGGGTATGTTCAGGGGATRCTGCTTGAAGTCATACACCTTCATAAGCACATACTACATAAAAATGCTTTTACAATTTTTGATTGCTTCTTAAAATAGTTCTTGTTCAACACTTAGCAAAAGTGCACATTTTTGGCAAAACTGTCCAAGCACAGACAGGTTATAAATATTTTAGAGTACACAGACAGAYCTCAGGAACAAATTGGGTCCTCCCTTGATTCTAAATGATGCTCCTGGTTCCCAGTACATCGAGAGGACATTTTATTRCAGTTGAAAATCCTGAGGAAACTCTTGTTCCTGCAATAATCAAGAGTCTAGAATATTCAATACTTGACTGATGCAAGCAATTCCCAGGTGCTATACATTAGCTGCTGGGATGGGCAAGCTAGGTCACAGAGCTCAGCTCAGTAGAAAAAAAAAAACACACCACCATCAGGTTCTCTTAAGAGCCAGGCATGACTTGTTTGTTACCTCCTGCCCCAGAGCATTCCAGATACCCCATGGGATGCTCCCCAAAGTGCTGAGCCCAGCTGATTTTTGGGTGAGATCCACATGAGGAGCGGCTTRTTAGAAGGATAACTGTGGTTTGTTTCCAGTTGCTACTCAAGTGCAGTCCATTTCCTTTGATGCAGTTGAGTAGTACAAAGGGGAGGCAGTGAGTGYCATATAAAGGTGGTTTACAAGAATCTAAATAAGTTGAGACTTCTTGGTTGCTGCTTCTGCTTCGTATGCCCTAGACAGAGCTGCATCTAGCTAAGAACACATGCAGTCATTTCAAATCACTTCTTCTAGTCAGTGCAGCAATCCAAGTCCTTAAGTTCAGGAAAAAAAAGGGAGGAGGAAGGAAAAACAGCAGACAAGAAAGGAGAGATGGTGATCTGCATTTAGCTTTAATTAACTAGTGGATGTTCYGAAAGACAGTAACACACACCACCAACAGGCCCATGCATGCATCCAGAAATCCCTAATTGCATCATGTTGCCTGACTACTGCTCTCTTACTTTCCTAATATGCTGGCTCCCCTCTTTGGCCACATTCTGCCAAGCACTTTGCAGAAAACCAGTGTTCTCCTTGTCCGGTACTGAAGGTTGCTGCTGCAAAATGCAGGATACCCATAATGCTTATGGCTGACAAGAGTAGAAAGAAGTTGAAGCCCAATTGTCACTATTTGCATTTGTCCGTTTCCATGCAGGGACTGGCAAACRGGAGTTAGCTTCCATAGCGGTGGATGGCATGGGAGAAAGAGCACAGGAACAAACTCACTGGGACAGATTCATCACCCGTATAAACCAGCATAGCCTCACTGATGCCTCATGGAGATCACAGGAACTTTCATGACCAGCACCAGCTTTGAATCGACTGACCAGGATCACAAAATGACTTGTCTGGCTCAAGGGAAGAAGAGTCTGTCTCAGAAGACAGGTTACAACCCAGCTCTTTCAGAATAACCCCTTAGATTACAACGGAGAAAACCTCAACAGGGATCTACAAAAATTTAATAGGCTATCCACACAATGGATATTCTAAAAATACAGGACTAAAAAAGGAAGAGATTCTCCTAGGATGGCTCGAATTCTTTATTAAATACTAAGCRAGATTCCATAAAAGCTCTCTAAATGTTAGCAATTTCCATTAGGGAAATCTTTAATGATGGAAGGCCATTACCAGCTGAAGGCCTAGCAAAGAGTTCCTGGCTCCCAATTCAAATCCTGGTGGACAATGTCTGTATGTACAGCTGAGCAACTAACTCATGCCAGATAAGACAGCCAACAAATTCAGCTTCTTTCCATGACCAGAGGGCCATTRCTTTGAATCTGGTTTTGTTTATTTTTGTTTCCCAATTATGTTTGTTAAATTGTTTGCACTATTTTTTCACAAATGGCTTCAACACACACTCTATATTCCAAATTCAAATGGTACTGCTTAATTGCAGTTGGTTAGATAAGTAATATTCTTACTGCCTGTGCACTGAACTGCTTCTGGAGTGCTATGATATGACTGCAGTGTGTAAATTAGCTAAGGGGAGTATGTTCAATACATCTGAATGCCCCTAAAATCTTCAAATGAGACCAAGAGTGAAAATATGTGTATATGTGGGTTTTCCAGGAAGAAAAATGAGATAAAAGCAAAATCAGGGCTATCCTCTCATCCTGACATCACATTTTAAAATGTGCTTCTCTGCCATCTTCCTAGTGGTTTGGTTTTTTTAGTCTAAATGCTAACTGTTTGAAATTCATGACATATACCTCCCAGCCAATTCCCTATTCTGTTTCCAAAGACCATAATGTCTGATATTCTCAACAGTCTGGCAAGGAGAACTTTTGGAAGGGGTGAATGCCTTTCAGATGAAATATTTTTTTATTAACTTTTTCCATTCCAAACATACTGTGAAACTTTTGTCAGAAGTTCCTCAAATAAATTGTTTTGGTTTATAAAAACCAATGAACCAACCAAGCCAAACAAAAACCCACTACCATATAACAGCAGAAATAATTTGCAGAAAATTTGAATAATTTTTATTTTCACATTTACCATCAATCACTTACATGTTTAATTTTAGTCAGGTAAGAATATGTACCAGTTTGTGTTCCATTTTAAAAGCTGAAATATTTTGAGTCATTTAGCAGTTGAGATGATAAAGAAATGTAGTGTTTCAGAATCTCGGAAATGAAACATCTCTATGATGTCAAAAGAAAACCTTCCCATATGCCTAAATATTTCTCTCATAAAAAATTATAGGGATTTCATCTTTTTTTCCATCTGCTTTTCGGGGAGGGAAAAAAAAAAAGTTTGTAAGTCTTAACACTTCCAAGTGGGATGAAACTCTGTTTTGACAAACTCCTGAAAACAGGCCTATAAATGTAGTTCAGACATTCCCTCCTGTTGTGGCAATTACTGACAAGACTACTTCAAAGAATCTGTCTCATAGAAACATGTGTATAATCTACTCCATCAAAGCACTCTCCTCCTTAAGGTGCCACTGCACTGCTTTGTCTGAGCACCCAGCAGAACAGGGGAGTTACACCTTAGTAGTGTAATATCCAAATCATTGTCCTAAAGTTAACTGGAAACACCACAGCTTCACATCGTGAAGGAGGACAGCATAACCATACCCATTTTGCCTCAAGGAAATGGAATGCAAAGACCTTATGGAAAAGTGGATCGGACCTACATACAGGGAGAGGAGGATGACAAGGAGAAAAGTGGAGGAAATAGGATATTAGTATGCCACAACCACAGTGCAGAAAACAGTGAGTATGTGCAGGTATGGCAAACTGATAAACTGTTTTTAGCYTCCTTTTCCTCAGAAATCCTATATTGAGACCAATGATGGCAAGACCCCACCTTTCCTATTTATTACTAGTTTGAGTTCTTAAGCTTTTGATCTCTTTGACCAAGCCTCCTCCCAAGGACTAAGGAATGAAAAGGCCCTTGCTAGGCTTTCCAGAAACTACACCACACAGCAGGAGGTCCTTTGAGGCGTCTGACATTCAGCCCTCACTTCTCCTGTGGGAGTGAGGAAGTTTCATCTACTCTTCTCTTTCCCACGCTCCCACTCCTGCTCTCTGTGGCTCAAGCTTGCCCACGACATTGCAGGGATGGCAAATGCRAACAGCTGCCAACCTTCTCTGCTGCCTCCCTGAGCTCTGCTTTGAGCAGAGGCAGACAACGCATCTGTCCAGGTGCCACACACTCACTGCGGGGCACTGCTGGCAGGTCCAACCTCGCACTGTAYCTGTGTGTTTTGGTCTGAGGGAGGTCTAACCCCAGCCCAGAGCTCAGCAAGGCCCACAAAGCACAATGGAAGAACACAGTGATTTAATTCCCAGTGCGTTCCTGCTGCCGCAGCCACCAAAATGCAAACAAGGCAATTTAAACAGAGCCTTGGGTGTCTCCGCATTGCGGCCATCACTGCTAGAAACGTCAGTACAAGTAATCCCAATGCTYTGGAGGGGGTCACGTTCATCTCAGCACTCTGTGCTCCATGGTCACAGTGGTAACAGCACTGGCAGGAAGTTTAAAAATGACAGCATGACTGTCAAGAGAACCTAAAAACTAAATGGACAGTGRAGACCTAGTTGTCTCCCATCACCAAGTGGAGCTAGGTCAACTGCAATAGAGGGGCACAACAAGACTTATCGTTTTCTTCTCCATGAGACAAGAGAGAACATCGTGTCCTGAACTGCCAAGACAGTATTTTTGACCAGTGTGATGTTTGCAAGGAAAACCCCAGAACAAGCATGAGCTGGTCTGTGGGGGAGACAGAGGACATAAAACCATGGAAACCCAGCAGGATGGGAGTCACACTTCAAAACTGATACCAGAGGGAGAAGTCTCTTCCTCCAGCCTCAGYGAATGACAGCAACTTTCCAGGTAACCCAAGCCTGTGTGACAGAGCCYATCCACCCCAAGACCACCCTGTGGTGGGCAGTGCTGGCCCCTTCACCTTACCTTTTGGTAGCTGGTGCACTCTGATAACAGCCTCAGCTGTCACAAAACAAACTGCAAGCGACAGATTGAACACGCTACCATGCAAAAGCCCGTCTCAGGAGGGACAATTAAAAACACACACAGAAAAATAAATGGCTTTTCCTTTTCAACCCCTTTTCCTCTTCAACAAGTAACAAGACAGGAGCGAGTGCCTGTATGCTAGAATGCCCAGAAAATCAGCAATTAACAAGCGTTCCGCTCTAGCCTGTCTGCGATTTCCTCCCTGCAACTGTGGCTAAATGTTTAAATACATCACTCCCCCTTCCCTGTGCTTGCTGCGGCTCTGGCTCACCCCAGCCCTTCTGGCTTTCCGTATCATGCAGTCTTCCCTTTCTCACGTGTTCATCTGAAGTTTGCTCTAAGATAAATACAGGGAGAGGCGCATGGCGACCACCCAGCTGCCATCAGGAGCACACCCGTTCAGATGAACTAACTGCCCCAAATGCACATAAGCCAAAACACACTTAGCCCTGTGTGCCACAGAGGTGTTTTATAAGCCATCTAGTCAGCAGCATTCTCAAGAAAGACACATTACCATACCTAGCCAACAATAACATAATCCAGAGAATTCAAATGGGATTCTTCCCTAGGAAACTAAGTGCTAACCACATTACCGTGCAGATGCTCATTAACCAGCYTGCATCAGACAAAAGCTGCAAAGGTATTTTTCTGAGGCATAGGCTTAAATAAAGGTTTTTGACTCAGGTTGACACTCAGAATTAAATTGATCGAAAAACAGAGTCTCTCATTAAATTCATACGACAATTCAAACATGAAGGCTTAAAGTAAGATCTATGCAAACAAGCATGGGGAGTAAAACACTCCAGTAGGCTCAATGGAACACTCAGCATCATGGACACCTGTGACCTACTGGCCTCCTTGGACATTCTTCAAACCCCAAATTTGGAAAACATCAACTCAGAAAAAGGTACTGACACTGTATGCTGATGTTCCTATCACAGTAGAATGGTTTTTATTGTCCACTGAGTAGAAGCTGCTGATCAAACTTGGAAAAAATAAACCCAAACTATCAAAACAGAGTAAAATTCTATTACAGAGAAGAGACACTGAATATCCTTTAAATTATATATAGGGAGGCTTCATAATTAATGAATGACTGAGCTTCAGTCTAAAAATGAAAGCATGACATAAAGAATCCACTAGGTAGACACATCCCTGCAAAAAGAAAATCCTCCCCAAATGCTTGCTAGCATAATCCTTTTTGGCCAGCTATACAGAAGCAAAGGCTAGGGCCCAGCTTTGACAGCTGAATGGACTAATTATATTACAATTCCAACGTAGAAACCCCCTCCCATCTCAAGTTTTGCAAACAAATGGCAGACATGCGATGAGCTTCAGCAACAACAGCTGCAGAACAGAACTGGGCTGATCTCCCTTGCCAATAGATCTACAGAAAACAGCAGTCAGTCCTGATGCCAGTTCAGCCAACCGAGAGAATACAAGCACCACCTCATAGCGCCAGAGGACCCAAAATTGCATCCATATGAAAACACGACCTATTTCTATACCTTCCCATCTATTCACTTTATGTTTCTGCTCATCACCAAAATACCCTTTTTGTGTAAGATCAACAGCAAGAGCAAAATTTGAAGCTGGCCTTCTTGCCTATGCCTCTACTAGGAAATTAAACAGCACCTGGAAACATTCCCCAATGCTGGAGCCACCAGCTTTGCTGAACTGCTAGAGTGGTTCCTGACACAGTTTTGGCCTGTGGCAACATTATGCCAAACAGTTCCCTGGTACATCTATGGCTTAGGACTCCCAACACACCCATTCCCAACAGGCAAATCAGACACAGTCAATCTGCTTGGGAGAGTAAGAGATTTTAATAGACTCAGTGTGGGCTATTCTGTGATAGGTGGCCTCAGTGCCAAGTAACAGTCTAGAGCACATTTAGTTGTTATTATATACGTAGGTAGAGAATTGCTGGCATTTATCCTTTCCCGAGTTCAGAATTCCTGCTGGCGCTGGTCATCTCCCCTGGAAACTTGATGTTTGTTCAAACTAAGATTTCCTTGACAACTGTGCATGGTACTTGAGGGTCTTGCTACAATGATGTAGGTACAGCTGATAGAAGAATGGGAATGGAGAAGTTAATGTCTCAGATTTGTTGATGAGTGACTGCATTCAATGGCAAGAATTTCAGGTTGGAATTTTCTTTACTGCTGTTCTCATTCAAGTATGCAGCTTTGGGGTTTATCCTCTCAAGTGTCCTTCTTCAGGGAACTTATCATCAAGCCCAGGAGAGATCTGGACCAGCACTCAAAGGCCTGGTGTTTCCTTCCTCCAGATTCTGAGACTAGCAGTCCTGTCCTGAGCTGAGCAGCAGCTCAGAGTATTTTTGTGACTGTCCCTAAGGAGGTATCACTGATAAAATATAGCACTGAAAATAAAAGACAGTGGCATGAGTGAGCAATTCTTCTAATTTCACCAAGAGGTGCCTCATGTTCTGTCAAGGCAGATGAGAGAGAGCTGAAAGAGCTAAAAGTACCAAAGCTACTTAAATTTTGTGCATGATGTTTTTACATTTCTTTTTACACTTAATAAGAGGAGGGAATCATCTGCAGAGAGTAGAGCACAAATATTTTAAAAATCCCATGACATTTTTATCCATGTCATCTGTGAAGCTCTTCACAACTCGAGGCAACTAAAATGGCTCCAAAAACCTATGTCATTTAAGCAACTGAATCATAGCCCTGGTCTATACCAGCAGCAGTATGGACAGCAATTTTGCCAACCAAATGCAGATGTCTGATCTATCTTGGCAGCTGACTCGACTGAACACATAGGCAGAAAAGTAGGTTATGAGAACACAGATACCTGGATAACATAGAGATATCTGCATTTAGTGGTCTATGCTCTGAAGCTCAACTCCAATCTTGATTGTAGGCAAGTAGAACAAATTGTTTTGGGAGATCAGAGACACACTTAAAGCATAGGTATGAGAACTGGTATATTCCCCACTCCCTCCAAAAAAAGCCACCTTCTTTAAAGGAAGTTCTGCAAATTAATCATTTTCATTTCAAAGCAAGCCAAAAGATGAGATTTGCGAAGTTCCTCTTCCCTACAGGCTGCTTGTGGGCTCACCACTCTGACTGCTAAGAGATTTCACCCCTACAGGTGTAAGTGGTGCAGTGCCAGCTGTCCGTAGGGCACGCAAACCTTCCCCRGACTGTTCTATTTAGGAGCACCGATGAAGCCACGCAGACCCCTTTTGGAGAACTGCARGGATTGCTGTGATGTGTGAATACACAGCGAACCGTGGCCAAAACCAAGATCAATGAGAATAAACTCATATTACAACTCAGAGGTGGAAAATATAATACTTTCCAAGGGGAAAATAAATCCTATTCTGTTTAAAACAGAAGCAGGATAAGAAATAGTTTCGGTCATTTATGTAAAAATATTAAAAGATCAAAGAGAAAAACAAAATGGGGTGAGGGGGGAGGGGGAGGGAGTTGCTACTTAACAGTTGGGAAAATAGAGATTATAATACCAGAAGGAAAAGTGAACTTCTTTGCCAACCTCTTGAATAACGCTGCTTATAGGACTACCCTAAATTAATTCATGCTTGGATAGAACATATGTTCTGAAGAAACAGATAGTATTGATTTTAAAATTGCCAGTGATAGGGAATCCACCACATTCCCATGGTAAATTGTTCCAATGTTTAATTACTTTCACTGTTGAAAAAACTTGTGCCTCATTTCTAGTGTGAAATTGCCTGGCTTCAGGTTCCAGCCACTAGGTCTTTTTATACATTGTTTGCTAGCTTGAAGTGCCCTCTTATTAAAGTTTGGTTCTCTAAGTAGGTATTTACAAACTGCAACCCCTTAGGTTTGCCACTGATAAACTAAAGAGGCTCTTCTCCAGGAACCTACGCCTGTGGAGCATGGCCCCTTGCATTTGCATGTCTGGTTTCTGAGACTCTTGAGTTTAGCAACAGCTTTCTTTAACTGGGGACACCAATCACAGGAGCTGAGCACCTGTCAGGTACAGACACCACATATTACTTCCTAGCTCACTCCTGAGACACCCCAGTTAACTCTGCAAAGCCTCCAAATTATGGCTTCCAGCATAATTTTGCACAAGGATTTACTTTCAGCTAACTATAGCATATTTTTTTTTTAAATTGCTGCTTCTCAGAAAACGATCCTTTAGGTTAAAAGCATGGCTAACTACTATCTTTTTGCATGCCTTTCTATCGTGACCATGTTAAAACACACACTGCTTTCCTAAGCCAACTTTAACAAGGAATCTGCAATTGCCTTGCATCTGTGACCTTGTCCTTTTTCATGGTTTGTCTGCAGAGTTTTATCATTTGTGTCACCAATAAACTTTCCTTCAGGTGGTTTTACATCTTATTCCCCAGTATTGATAAAAATAATAAATATGACAAGGAGCAAGAAGCAGTGTGCACAGCATTCTGATATTACATGCTTGTGGTAGTAATTCCCTGTTGGTGTCTGTATTTTCAGAGTGCCATTTAACCAGTTTTTAATCTAATACACAGAGAAGTACTTTATATTATTCTTGATCAAGATCCTATGAGGTGTAACAACAAATGCTTTAAAAAGTCTAACCACATCTGCACTACTACCTTTAGCAACAAATTTTATAATCTCATCAAAAAGATATCAGATTTGTTTGACAGGATTTATTTCCCATAAATACATTTTGATTGGCATTAATTATATTTCCCTTCTTTAATTTTTCATTAATCTAATCCCATATCAGTTTTTCTATTATTTCACCTCAAAACAGTATCAGAATGACAGGACTATAATTATCTTAGGTTGTCCCATACATACCATTAAATTTGAARCTGTATTTAAACACAAGCATTTTTTCCAGAATTCTGGCGCTTCAAAACAAATGTCAAGCTGTGTGGAACGTACCCAGGTCGTGTCTGCAACTTTTGTAGACATATTACCCGCATTTTCTAACTGGCCTTAAGAATGGCTGTATTGATTCAGGAGCCATCTGTTTTGGCATCCTGCCTCCAGGATGCCATGGATGACATGGAAGAAAGAGTAAGAAGCCTGTACCCAAGGGACCTTGCCCAACCTGCTCTCCCAGCCTGCAGTAATTTGTGGCTCTGGGAACTCCTCTGGCAGGCACTGCACCTGCATCCTTCTGTGTACAGCCCC
Source organism: Amblyornis subalaris (assembly GCA_018881555.1). NCBI lineage: Eukaryota > Metazoa > Chordata > Aves > Passeriformes > Ptilonorhynchidae > Amblyornis > Amblyornis subalaris. The sequence goes on from JACAXG010000058.1 coordinate 1,784,202, forward strand.
AGGGTTTGTCCTTCTGTGAGTCAGTCAAATTACTTGCTGAAAGAGTTTTTATTTCTAATCACCTCACTGTTCTGTGGCAGTGAATTCTCTGCAATAACTACACATTGCATATCTTCTTCTTTTAAACCTATTRCCTGAATATGTCCTTTGATGACCTGTTCTCACACTGCAAGCAGCAGGTAATAGCTGCTCTGTGATCACTTTCTCCATTCCAGTGGTGATTTTGCAGACCTGGACCTTCCCTCAACAGSCAAAGGCAACTCACTTTTCCCAGAGAAATCCCTCCATGAGCCTACTGGTGCCAGTGCCTCTTGCCTTGCACAGGTCTCCTCATGTCTTTTAGATGGGCACCAAAACAGTGTAAGATGCAGACAGGTCACAGATTTGCAGTGACAGACATACACGTTCCTTTGTGCCTGGTTGTCCCATTTCCTAATTAATCGTTAGGTCTTCATCTTTTGTACTGCCTTTGAATGCTAATCTGACTTCTTGACAGAGGTAGATATGTTTTCTCTCAATTTACTATTTTGGAAGCAGCTCTTTATCTTCTTGAGCTATTCCTGCATTGCATTGTTTAGCTGATTGTCACTACATCTGGAATTGGCACTGCTGCCAACTCAGATTACAGTCATCATGCGTAAGAAATGACTCAAGACTTCAGACCCATTACCAGGCCCTTCCCTGGGCAAACCTACCTGCCTCTAATACAGCCTTGAGACAAGCTGTGTTTATTCACTTCAGTCAACACTGGTTAAACTTGCCATCACAACAAAAACAAGACTTGAACTGGAGTTGTGTGTGACTCTCCCACCGTTTGGAATAGGAGGTGTGTCCTTGTGTACTTCCCTCTGTTTTTGAGGCAGCATGTCTTTAAAGATCAGCACAGCCAGGGCAAAGGAGGCATCAACCACTCCAGAAAGAAACTTCAAACCAGACTGAACACCCTTACTGGAACAGATGTTTTCAGCTGCACTTGCAAACCTATACAGCAGCCTTCTGGGGCTTGAATATACTATCTAGGGCATTAACGCCTGGATGAGTGCAAAACTACCCATGTGCACAAATGATCCACGTGTAGTTTTATCCCTGTGGACCTGTGGTATTGTTGTTCTGTCTGCCTGCACCTGTAATGCGACAGAAGGAGTGACYGCCGCACTGACTTAACTAAGCAGATTTTGATGCTAAACACTGAGCCGGAGGCCAGCACTAAGGAAGGTGAGTGCAGGCTAAAAGGTAGATCTTAGCTGATCCCCTGGCTACTCCCATCCATCACATTTGCTCCTACTGGAAAGGATATGAGCAGGTCTTTGTTCATGAACAGCTCTTTTTTAAATCTCTGGCAATTTGCATCAGGCAGTGGATATGCCGTAATGGAGAGAGAAGAACCTTCTGTTTTTCTCTCTGTCTTAATTGCCTGTGTATTTATGGGCTTTGGTAACGTTGGTGAAAAACTTCCTGGCACTGTATGAATGCTTTTGCCTTCCTTCTCTCAATGACTGGTTTGTTCTTTCTATTCTGTTTCCTTCCTCTGTGAAGGCACTTTGCTGTCTGTGACCAGACAACTGCCCTCCCTTGCTGCACAACCTCTCACTGCCACCTGGAATGCCATTCTGCAGATGCTCAAAGGAAACAAGCCCTAATAGCTTTACATTTCCTTACAGAAAACTAGCTCTGAGAGAAGGGACAGGATCTAGTTCTACTCCCTGAAGGAGTATCTTGGCCTCAGGGGCAAACAGTACGTCCCAAGGCAAAGGGAGTCCCATTAAACAACAAGGCACCACTCCAAGTCATCCCCCTTTACAGCTGTTGCTGCCTCCAGCAGATTTCCCCAAGGGTCTTCATTTAGCTGCAGTTCATGGAGAGGGTCAGGCAGTGATGGCTGCCCAAGACGTGCAATGCTGAGTTGTTGACCAGTCCCGTAGCATAATTGGACTCAGCCCCGACCGAGGCTGAAGAAAAGGAGACCTGGGCTTGGTGCAACACAGTACCAAGCTACTTAAACTATGGGCAGGGTTTGGGAAAGCCACTGGCAAAAATCCCACGAACTCAAATACCACCAGGACTTGCCTCTTGCCCTTAGCCCCTCATACATCAGGCTTATAAGCACATTTGTTTGCAGTAAAGTCAGAGGAACCCTTTTGTCCCTCTCAATAGGAAGCTGTGGCATTTGGACAAACAGCCAAAGACTTGTACCAACTGATCCCTTAAATCCTTCCTGATAAACAAAAGTAACAGCAGGCTTTCAATACTGCAGCAGTAACAAAAGCTCCAGAGCAAGAGGTACTTTCCTGGATAGAATTCAATTACAGTCTTAACACTGGTTTTAATTATCTTGACCTAACTGCTCCATGGCACACTCGGCCAGCAACTTGCTGCTCAAGGCACTCAGCATAGAGGCAACTTGATGAATTTTTAGTGAGTTTTGTAGCGATTTAAACTGTATCAAATATATAACATGCATCCCACGATATACCACTTGTCCCTAATGGCATCTATGCTTTCTATTGCACAAGCAGTTTCAAAGCTACCAGGAAGAAGTTTTCAGAAAGTTTTCCTGAAATTAATCAGGAAATTACCAATAAAGCATTACTTTAATCTCTCTTATTTGAAAGTTATTAAAAAGCAGTATCTGAATGAATTAAATATAGACCACAGGAAAATAATGGAGCAATCATAAACAAAAGATCTTTTTTTCTGCTAATCTTTTTTTTGTTAAGGCAAGATGTATTTTCTTTGGCACATACAATCTTCAAAAGTCTTGATTTTAAAATGGAAATYGTTTTTGTCAACATCTCACTAAGAGCACATATCACTGAAAAGCTATTAAAACTTTTATTTTTTAAATAAAAATATCAATCAGTTTCAGGTGTAGAGATCTTCTAAGGTAAGTATTTCACTCAGTGCAGCAAACAAGTATATTTAGGAACCAAAAGGCTGTCTCCTAATCTGCTGTTTCCAAAAAGAGAAGCCTCGGCTCAGTGCTGCTTACCTTCTCAGGCCTATGGTCATACAATAMGGATTTGTTTGCTAAAGGCAGCTTAGGAAAGATAACTTTATTCCCTCGCACTGAAGGTTTGAGTTAGGAGCAGCACCTTAGCTGTAAAAAGAATCTACTACAATTTGATYGTTCACAGCCATCCCATGATTTGCTATCACTGCATCTCAGGAACCACTTCAGTCACACACGTCCTGCATACCACGGCTGTTCATAGCCTCCCAGCCAAGTCCAAAGGGAGAAAATACGTGAAATAAAATGCACCCTCTTTTCCACAAACCATGACAGACTCATCATCACCCCCCTCCTCTAGTTACCATGCTGCCCTGCTCCCTGAAACAAGCAGTTCTAGATGGGTCTGCCATTTCTATTCCTTGTGGGAAATAGAATGTTGGCAGGATGTCTGTTCCAGGAGGAGTTAAAAGCACTATCTAGGATGCTTGGAAGATTTCTAAGGATTACCAACAATAGGGAACGGAGTGTTATGACTGCTTTAACTTTTAATTTCCTTGCTTTTAAAGTTATATGTATTCTATTATAGGCATGCTATACTCAGTTGACAGATATTGGAGAAGTTCCCTGTATGAAATTCCTAAGAGAAGGCCACAGGTATAACAATAGTGGGTTTTATAATCTAATCATGAGGAAATTGTTCAGCTTTTCTAAGGTTTCTAAGGTTCTCTAAGACCCTGCAGTCCCTAAAAGTAGTCCTTGCTTTGTCTCTGGTTCCTTGGAATTAAAAAAGACATATGGTGACAAGAAAAACAAAGCTTTTTTTAACATCTCCCCTCCCAACTCTTAAATATCAAACTTAAACAAGAGAGCATAAGAATTTCAGAACTCATTTCCCTCCAACAGCTTTCCATAATCTTAATGATCACTGCATAACTGAATATTAACTGTGTTTTCTTAATATCCCATAGTTGGCAACAAAAAGGGAAGAAGGTAGGTTTGATGATGTTTAGTCAAATTTTGTACTAATTAAAAAAGATGTTTACCTTAATACTTTACCATTTCTTGAAAGGAGCCTGAATTTACTTTCATGTGGCCAAGGTGTGAAGGCTTTTCCAACCCTGACAGCCACTAGTTTGAGTCTCATGGAAATCAGCTGAGGTATCAGTCTCAGTGGTGTTGTGGCTAAATCAGCACCACAGGAGTCTGCACACATAATCGTTCATCTAAGAACAAGCATCTCATCAAGAGAGAGTTCTGAATCACAGTGAGCCCAGATTAATTTAGCAACATTACACTGAAAACAAAAACAGCACAGGCTGGACCAGACTCCTCCACAGGCTACCAAAGAGGTAATGAGAGAGCAGGCTTTGGCTGGAATACCTGCCCAGGGCCATGAACATCACAACCCTTATGGAGAACGTGCTTCCAGCAATGAATGAATCGCCATTATTATTTTTAAGTTAAAGACAAGAATGGCCCCAGCCTCCCTAAAGCTGATCTATCTCAAATGCCGCTAGAATACTCAATGGTGAACACTGGATCCCTACAGGAAATCAGGGTTGGTTTTCTCTTTTAATCAAAACAACCAGAACCGGCTTTTTGAGCCAATGTGAAACTGTCTCGCTCCAAAATAGTCATGTTTGATATCATCCCTTAAAAAGCTGCGGAGGAGCACAGTGACCAAGATGACCCTGGAGACTCACACAGAAGACAAAGATACTTTGTAAAGTTTTTAAATGAGTTTTCTGCACTGATGTCAGGAGGATGGGTCATTCTCCAGATTTAGAGCTTGACTTCCCACTTTTGCCCCCTGCATAACAAAGACCCAATGACACCCTCACACAAGCCTGCTGCTCCAGCCACAACGGGGCTACACCCTTTCAACTTCCTAGCCATGTAGGAACCCAAACTCACCCAATATCTCCCAAACCCCTTCAAAATATGAAAGGGGCACAAAGGTCCTATTTCATAACCATAACTGACTTCCTTTGTAACATATGCCTTGAAGTCTCAAGGTACTGCTCATTCTTTGGGAGAGGAGAAACAGGCACAGAGGTATGGAAGCTAAGATTAGAGGTGACCTCTGACAGCTGTGACTCACCCAACATCCCTGAGAAAATCTACTGGAAAGCTAACGATGTAAACAAGTTTCCAAGTGTTGGACTGCCCTGTTTCACTCATGAGGTCATGTTTTTTGAAGCTGAGCTGGAGAAAAGCAACTGTCTAGTTTCTTTCTCATGAATTATATGAGCAAGGTAGTAAACAACCACTACTGCTAGACCAGCTCACCTACACTCCTCATAAAGCAGGTTTGCAGAAGCAGCTCTTCATGAGAAGTCCCCCACACATCTTTCTAAAAGTGTAAATTCAATGTATGTAAATCACTGCAGGTTCCATGGCATGGGAAACCCAGCAAATACTTCACTATTTTGGGAGAGGTTCCCAGGAGGAAGCAAAATTTGGAATGAACAGAAAACGAACTACAGATTTAAATAAAACCCTTATCTGCCAAGTCAAACATTAATCCCAGTATTAGTGACACAGCAGCTGGGTTTGATCACAGGCCCTAAACCCAGTCTCCAGGCAGGTATTCTAAGCTGCATTATGAACTTGTTAGCACAGGAGGCTGGGAAATGAGCATTTTGAACAGGGAAAAGGAGGAAGGGATTACAGGCTGAGCGGTGAGCAGGAGTACCAAAAGGGCAACATAACCATGTGCAGAAGAGCTGAACCTTGCTGTTGGCTCTTCAAGCAGTATCCTGCCTTAAACTGCCCACCCAAGCTCTAGGAGTGAGGGACGGGGATGACCTGTCTTTGGGAAATGGTGAGGTGAAGCCTTGGTAATAAGAGGCATTACATGAAGCACAAGAACGGCAACACTAATTTAGTGGAAGAGGTATGCCTAGAATTGCTCGTCCTTTGTCTCATAGCCCGGTACATTTCCTCAGGAACCAGGAAGGTTTTGTGGCCCAGCACTGGCTGGCTGACAGAGCGATGAGCTAGCTCTGCCACGTCCCGCTCTCCAGCTCCCCAAATTAAGTCGAGAAATTTTCTATGTTTCTGATGTGTGACCATCTGTTTCCAACCTTGTGCTAGACCTCACTGAGGGCATCCTAGAGATGTAATTTTCAAAACCCACTTGTCTTTCCTCTCTGTTCATTAAACAAGCAATTAAAAGTTTTTAAAGTATTTGTGCCCCCTGAAAAAACAGCAAGAGGCTTATCTGGGTTACTTCCCACTCACAACTATCTTAAGTTACATCTTACACACTCTAATACATCAATTTGAAAATCTGTCTATGTACCACAAAGCAAATGACACGGGTTTTCCAGRGTCTGTCTCACTGACTAGAAAATTTCACACTCAGCCCATTGGTCAGCCTTACTTCAGCCCCTCCATATAGACATGAATATTAAAATAGAAGTAAACTGTAAAGAACACATTACACAAAACACCTTATATYGCAAATAAGTACACTCTATTCAAGGCTTCTGAGTCTTGAATTAACAGGTCAGCTCATGCCCGTGTCTTTATTCTCCATCAACAGCACACATTTAACCTTAAAAACACAAGAGTTGTTACGAAATGAGAAGTAAATGCTGAGTGGGGAATGGAACGTGCTTTTTGAGAGAATGTACTTCCCTGCTTGCCTGTGCAGCTTTGAGGACTACAAGAGTATTTCATTTTCAAAAGGAAGAAAAAATTCTCAGCTCTCCCAAAACCATAAAGTTAAGTAAAACACCAAATGGTATGAGAATTACAAATAATTCAGCAGTTGGTAAAACTGGATGGAGCACRACTGACACAGATGGAAGATTTAGTGGCCAAACTCTAACAAGTCTCTGCTGAGTATGTATGCACTGAGATTTTTCAGACGCTTGCAATTTGGCCTCATCTAGGTAGATATGAACTGAGGTGGCAAAAGGTAAATCCTTGACTCCGAGGTTACCTTACCTGCCAAATTCCAATCTCTCTTCCAAACCACATAAATGCTAAATTTTCATTCAAAACAGAAACGTGAACTTTTTTGTTTTTAATGAGCAAGACAACATATGTTTTCTTAATCTCTGGACTTTTTAGCTGAAATTTTCACAAATATTCAGCCCTTGGCTAATACTCAGCACAAACTACTTCAAACCAAGCAGAGGCAGTTTGGCAAACTGATAAGCAATGTAAAATTACTTTGGGTAATGAAAAATGTTAGGCAGTTTAGTGATAAGCAATTGTATCAGCTTTGCATAGGATGCACCTCGCTCCAGCTGTCTCTCTTCAGACCAAATTCAAACACACACAGACAGGTACAGTTCATCTGTAATTTTTTCTTTCCCAGTCATTTGCAGCAGAAGGGAACACAACTCTCTCTCTGTGTGTTGACTGTGTGCGTAYAGCATGCACTGGTATTTTTGCAGTAAAGTCAGAGAGAAAGCCATAGCATTTATTCGTGCTGCTGCTGTCCCTGTCTCGTGGGCTGTATTTTTGCAGAGGAGTGAAAGGTAATAGGAAAGGTGCAGACCAGAGGATTGTGAGGGCTGGGCAGAGCAGTCTCCTGGCCTATTTTGACTGCTTCTATTTTAGGTTCTCGGCCGTGGGAATTTCTCTTCCTTCACTGACAGACTGGCAGCAGAATCCCAGGCTCCCTCACCTCATTCCGACAGTGACTGCTGATGCTGCGACCYGCCTCCCAGGATGCTGTCTGTGAGGGGGTGGTGCAGCAGGGAAAAGAAGAATTTAGGTAGACAGAGGTCATAATTTAGAAATGAGGGAGACTGAGGCCAGTCTTCCTGAGCAGGACTGTGACAAGGTCCTCATAGAAAGCAGCTTTGCCCAAGACCTACCAGGGAGAATTAAAAGTTGGGAGATCTCTTTACTACTCAGCCACTGATGTGCTGTGTGACAAGTCATAACTTCACTGCCCTCAGATAAAACTGGGAATGGGAGCAACCCCCCAAATGAGCATGCATGCATACATGTGCAAGAGGGGGACAAATCTACTGAATACCTGTAAGTGCGCTTATTTCTTCCGAAAGGGATCTTCCAAGAAACAGCAACACAGACAGTATATTCTGCCTACTTTAGCCACAGCCCTGAAGAAAGTATATGACCAAACATTTTCCACGTTTCAAACCCTTGAATACACAGAGCATGTCCATTCCTTGCAATCCCTCTGCTAGACCCCACGTGCCAATCTCAGTCCCCGATTACTCCTCTGCGATCCTCAGACTCAGTGATTTACTCTCCCTGCCTCCTATACTGTTCCAGGACCCTGCCTTCTGTGCATGGCCAGCATCACACTCCTGCTTGCCACCTCTCCCCAGCACTCTCCATGTGCTGCAGTCTCTTTCCTTGCACGCTGTGCTTCCCTTCCCCCTAGTCCCAGTCACACACTCATACAAAGCCTCTTCTGCCTATTAAGCACTTCCATTCTGCAAAACCTCACAATTAAAACTAATCCTTATCCTGCAAATAAGCTGAAAACGAAAGCAGTGCCTTGGAAAGCCTTCTATTTAATGAGCATCTTTGTTGTGGCCCTCGCCATTGCCCATCTTCTCTGCGCTCTTCTCCAAGAGAAATAAAGATCAGCCCCCCTGCAGCTCCTTACTGTAAACATTAATTCAGGAGGTCACTTACATATTAATGCTGACCCTGTTTCTGTCACCTTTGCTGATACAGAGCAGCCCCATTAGCAGCAAGTGTTTTAAAAGAAGCTGATTCTTAATGTGGGTATGGGTGGTAGAAGCTGACCTCCATCATTTCTCCTCCCTTCCGTGCCTAGTCTCTGAATGTGATCAGTGCTCATGAGTACCRAATTACTGTATGACATGTGTGTGCCCAGGACACACTTCTGTTTGTTTTCTTCCCCATGCAAATGTATGCCTGTGGCAAAGGGAAGCACCGTGCCCACATAAATAAGAGCAGCCTCACAACAAATGTCGGAAAGTTGCTGTTTTACAAAGCATTCAGGTACCAAAATCATGGACAACAAAGCAAAACACCAGGCAGACAGACCTCTTGCAAGCACACTTGCATGGCACTTACAACAGACATTCCCAATCACAGAGGGATGCAAATCCACCCTTCTCCTTGTGCCATGCGTCCTATGCATTTTCTCAGCCCTCACACTAGACTGCCTTTGCCTGTTTGAATGCTGCTGAGATTGACAAGTGGCCAGCAGCAGCCCTGTCCTTTTCCCTGCAGTGCCCCAGTGAGACACCTGAGCCCTGACCACAACACTGCAGCAGACATTTCCTGAAGATGAGTCTGAAATGTCAGCAGCCTTCGGTACCTAACACATCCCAGAGAAATTAATGGGAGTTCAGGACAGAGGGGAAAACTGCRAACAGCAAGCTTGAAAAAACACCACCTGGGAAAATCCATGGGGGATGCGCTTTACCTGCCAGGGTTGAACCTAACCTCCTACACCATCATCTTTAAAAAGCTGGCAGTTGGAAAAGGCTTTTCCCTCTGAGGAATAGCACAGGGAAAGCTCGCCTGAACATTAGCTACTCCACAGCTCTGAATTCACTTTTAAGAATTTAGGAAACACTTGCTTTTGTACCTAAGAGAACAAACCCTCTCACTACTGCCCACCTAATTGTATTTCCACTTAGGCATGCACACCCCAGCTCCTGATAAAATATTCATGGGTTGCCCTTGTCCTTGATGGGGCAAAGCACCTGCAGAACTGGGACTGATAAGTGTGGGTCCCAGCCCCGGGGAAGGTGGCACCCACATCGCTGGCCATGGCAAGACTCACTTGAATCAGCTTAGGGAACAGGGTCAGAGGGCATGACTGCAAAGATTTATGCCAAAACCCATATCTCTGGGCAGTTTGCATTTGCCTTTTACTCTAAAAGGCTCATGTTTGTTCTTTTTCCATTTCAGGAAGAAATTACCCAGATAGAAGCTGGGTGGTTTCGTACTTGTTACATGGAAAACATAACACAATGCAACCGAGGGTCAYGGCAAAACATGTAACACAGGGAGTGGCACTACCTGGGCCCATAAAGGACACCTTTGATGTTTCCTTCACAGAGCTTCCAGGGCAAGGAGAGGCTTTGCCTGTTGTCATCCAGACTGTATATTTGCCAGGGCTTTCACGTTAGATTGAAGAGTTCAGACTTGCTTATTAAATATACATATGCATACATTATGTGGCAATGGGATTCTTTCTCAGATTTTAGTTGGGTTTATAGTATAAAATGAGGATTAAACATAGAGCAGTTAAGATCCATGTCCATTTCCTCTCTGAGCAAATCAGTCCACCCTCCAATTCTTCTGACATCACACCAAAGCAGCTAATTCTCCACGCAATATTACAAATCCCTGATTAGACACTGGCTCTCGCCCTGCAGCCCCCACACATCTTGGGGCTTCCACATCAGCTTTGTCCCTGCCCCTCAATTTTATCCCACAGTTTGTCCCAAGGACCTCACAGAGCTCTGTAAATACACTGCCTATTACTGTAGTCCCTTCAGCTTTTCCTCAATTAAGACCAGTCATGCCTAATTGTTCCTAGTTCTGTGATGGTTTAGTGATGTGAATAAATGTCCCCTCAGGATGATGTTGCAGACACTCAAATCATTCACTTGTGATCTAAATATAAAGGGCATCTAGGTCCTCTGATATGAAAGGCTGCTACATATAAGAGATAATTGTATTTATCTGGGAAAAAAGGCAGATGATTCACTTTAGTAACACATTTGTAACTATGATGTGCCAAAAGCTCGGTGTTTTTTAACAGGGGCATGCATGTCCCTGTGTCTCCCACACCCCCCACCAACCAGATGGATGCAGTTCAAACTGAATACACTCAGAAAATTGAATAGTAGCAACTAGGTCCCTGTACCTTAGTATTAGTCATTCAGAAACATTTTTGATTTCACAGATTTACCTGGGATTTGGTCCCAGTCTTCCTCAGCATGCCAGGAGACCTGCCTGAGCAGAGCGTCTCCATCAGCAGAGGGGAGCCCCACTGCTTCTTTGAATCTGCCCAAAAAGCCCACGTCTTACACTCTGATAACAACCTGATCCCGTGGGAAGCAAACCAAGCTGCAGCCACTGTAGCAGCAAGGGCTGTCTTCCCAAAACGGGCTGCTGGGAGCGTGCCAGAGCCAACCACTTGGCTTAAGGAATCAAGCCACGTTTGGGGCAGCAGCACCAAGCCTGTCTTCCCAGGCCGTATGTCTCACTTGGCTGCTGAGCTCTGCAGGCAACCATGGCTCCACACTCAGCACCCACAACAGCCCTTTCTCCCTATCTCTCTTTCCTTCACTTTCCAGTGAATTCCATGACAAAGACATTTGGAGGGCTTCACCCTTGTTCTCTGCCAGACCAGAGTCTCTAAATGACAGAGCACCCAGTTTCTCCAGAGTTTCTCCCCACAGACTTATATCCTCTGTTGATTTTTGGCAACACAGGTAACTACTTCAGTCTTCCACACTTGATCCTCCTACACCCATACAGGTACAATGTTTATAAAAAATAAATAAACCCATTTCTCCCCTTGCAAACTTGTGCATGTGAGCTTGCAGGGGGATTGCAGGCAATAATGCCATCCACAAGGCCCACAAAAAACAAGGTGTGATGGCTCTGCCTCGCTTCTCCCATCTCTTCTCCCATGTCCCCTACCACCCAGTAGCTGGCAGGCATGAGCGGCTTTCTGAGGTTAAAAGTAGTCATGAGGCAACTTTGGCTTTCATATACTGTGATCAATATTTACTGGAGCAATAAGAGAGCTCAGAAACTGCAGCGCTGGCATGACAGAGAAGCTGGAGAGAGGAAAACAGCATTTAAAGTCTTCAGAGGCACATGACAACCAGCTAATGATTACTTAGGGACTATCAGATTTCCTTCTTCATTTATTTTGCCAGAGCGGTATAGTAGTTAAAACACAGAATAATAAGCTGGGCCTGTCCCTAGTCAGGGGAAGCAAGTGTTTGTAACAAACATTTCCTTTTGTCATAGCCAGGTTTGGAAGGAGAGCATTGCTTGTTAAGGTGAATAGGAGCACATATCTCCCTCTTTGTAAGCTCCTCTGCTGACGTGGCATCCTGGGCAATGCACTTTGCCCTGCAGGGCTTCTGCAAGTAAACACTTTGTCACATATTCTCTTGACAAAARGGTCTTGCTGCCAGTAATTTGTCTGCTTTCTCAATGTTTTTTCAAGTCAGTTCATCAGCTAGCAAGCTTCTGGTGTTGTCCTACAAATAGGGTAAACCTTGGGCTCTTTTGGACTCAGTCTTAGTCTGCAAGCCACAGCATCCCTGCTGCGCTCCACAGCCTCTCCAAAGCACTGTGAGGGGCCTTCAGGCAAAGATGTTTCCTCTAGTGTAATCCAGGCTTCAGCAGATAAAAAAATCCAAACAACAMCACCACCACACCAGGCACGACAATTTTTCAACAAACAACCCCTTTTGTTATCTGTTTTCAGATAACAGTGAATTCTCATGCTATTCCTGAAAACATAGGGATAGATTTTGGGGTGTAAATAACAAAACAGACAACATAGCTGAAGTCCATAGATGAGGAGAAAGCAGAGGGACAGGAGAGGCACAGGATTTGCATGGTCCTGTTCAGAAAATGCTCATAATTCCTTATAGTGCATCATGATCCCTTGCATCACAGTACAGGATTAAGACTCGACATTTCCACATTTGTGGGGTAACCTCAAAGTTCCCATGATAGTTTAGCTCCTAGAAAACAAACCAAATGTGTTAAGGATCTTTGCAAGGTCCTTTGACTTACACATCATCTGCTTCCTCCTACATAAATTACACTGCTATTAGTATTGCTCAATGAAGAGCATGAAACAAATTGAGCCTCTAGCCACTTCTAATAGATAAGGGTAGTTAACCCGTATCTAAGCTGCATGGACGTCTTTTRTGACGAAAATTGAATTCTTGGAACTCATCTGGAAGCCAGGGCCTTGCACTGATCACATTTTCACTCTCCCATCTGTCAACCTCTTGCTGAGGGCAGCCATTCCTGCAGGCAGAGGGGGAATCCCAGGAAAGAAGCTGGGCATAAAAAAACGTTGTGAGGGGTATTTAGAAGGAAGAAAGTCAAGAGTCTTTAGAGGTTAATCAAATTATTACAAGAAGAAATAAAACTCTCTGCATTCTTTCCATAACCACAGTGGTCCAGGGAATAGAAAAAGACCAGAGATGTCTCCAATGTCCATTCCTGCCAGCTGAGCTCACAATGGAGTAAAGCTAACAACCAGCATACTGGCCTGGGAGGGTAGATGGGGAATAAAAACCAAGTATTCATCATCCAAGGTACACCTTTTTTGGAGGGGTGCTCCTAAAAGCACTCAGACTAGGATGATCCAAGAAAGATGCTGCCAAATGAGAAAGAGCTGAGAGCTGCTGGTGGGAAAGATACAGTGCTGAGAACGAAAAACAATTGGAGCGGAAGAAGAGACAGAGGCATGAAAGGCTCTCGCAGTAATCCTCCTCTTCTCCCCTGTGTTCTCCATCTGATCAAATCCCAGCACAGTAGCAAAAAAAAAAAATTGCATAGATCTGCAGATATAGAAAAGAGCACACAGGCACTGGCTTCTCCAGYACCTTAAGAAACTTAGGCTGCACATAATCCCCCTGCAGTTACAACCCCCCTCAACCCACACACACAGACACACACCGTATCCTCCCCCTCGCTGCACAAATGAAGCCAAAGTCTGTGGCTGCAGTGCCCTTTCCCCACCATGAGCTGCAGCTGCCCTAGACTGGGCACCCCTCTTCCCACCCCAACGCCCCCTCATACCCCCTGACCTGCTTTTTCATCACACTCTTATTTTTGATTCTTTCCATGTATCCATCTCCTTTCACCTAATCTCCTGCTCTGCAAGCTCTCTCCAGTATCTTTGTCTGCTTCTCACAGGATTTGGTGCATGTACGTCAGGTACCATTATGACTTCACAAGACTGGATGGAGTGGAGAAATAACAAAGGTAAGGTCACTGCCTTGCAAGATTAACCACTGGAACAATGTGGAAAACCAGCACTGATCAGGGTTTCTGCCAGAGATGGGGCTTAGGACATGGGTTGCAGGAGTTGCAGCTGCCTCAATGATTCTGAGCAATTCTGAGTCAATGGATTTTTGCCTCATTTTCCCCATTTGCAAAAAGAAGAGATTAATAGTAGCTACACTAATGATAGGAAAGGAGATGGAAGAGAATGAAGTGCAGACATCCACAGAAATAAACAAAAGGAGGGGTAGAGAGAATTACAAAGAAGTCAAAAGCTGACTGGAGAAAAACAGGAGGAAGGCAAGGTGCCTGGACTAACTGAAGTCACAATGAAGACGTGATGGAAATCAGCCACAACACTTCTTGCCAGTTTTGTGCTGTAGCTCTGGCTAGTTCAGTCTCAATGTACGAGCTAATTTCTGTACTGCATGTTGCCACTCCCTTTCAAACCCTGATTGACCCTCACCCTTGCAAAAGAATCCAGCAGTGCCTTCCCAGAYGGAAGGGGATGCTGACGCAATAAATTTGCAATCCCAGAACCTTTGAGAGCACATATCTAACCTGAACTCTAACACAGCTACTTCTCATAGTTTGTGTACTGAGCTCTCCAGCAAGGTCACTGGCCGTGTCCTTGCAGCTGCACTCCAGGCATCCCACTGGCAAGCTGTGCTCTCCAGTGCAAARGCTGCCAGCAGGACTCAGTGAGCAGAGGTGGCTGTGGGCTCCCAAGGGGTAGATGGTAATGCCATGCTGAAGATAGTAGAAGGGGGAACTTATATCCAAGTCAATTAGGATTAATGCAATGTGGGAAAGTATTAGTTCTGGAGCTGTAAGTTTCTCCATTAAAGATTGAAGGCAGATTGGAAAGAGGGGGAGGAAAGCGAAGACAAGCTAGTAAAGACTTTTCTTGGCTCCTCAGCCCTTTTCTTCCTTTCTCTGTTTTTTTGGGAAGTGATGAGGTGTGGATCTAAGACATTACACTCTGGAGATTGTCAGTGGCTCCCAACCCCATTAAGCCAGCAGTTTTTTTGCTCTCCTTTCCATCTCTTTTGCTGAATGCCGTTATGCACTGATGGTGGCTTGGCCTGTTATCAATGGAAAACTAAAGACATTCTCCAAAATGAAACATTATGGCATCGAAACCTTTACATTCGACTTCTTTAGACTGAGGAGAGCTCAATTTTAGTGGTGTGGATGACAACAACAGTGAGGTTAAGTGCTAGGTAACCCTGTGAGAAAGACAAGCAAACAGGTAAGAGGGGTAGGTAAACTAGATACACTGAGCATGCAGTGGGGATGTGCTCTCAGCTGTGTCCCCACCACACTGTAGCCAGCTTCCAGCCTCTCCAAAAGTGGTAGAGGAACTGGAGGCCACAAGCATGCCATCAGCTTCTCTTCAAAGTAGTGTAATTTGAATGGTAGAGCTGGGGGGAGTGTTCCTAAATCTGACAAGCTGAAGGGCTCTGCTGTCCCTTTCTGTGCTGACCCCTGAGGGTACAGAAGCAGATCGATCTTCCCTCTTTTGCTGCCTGCTTATACACCTGCACCAAGAGGTTCCAAAATCCATTGTGCCTGCCCGAGGCAATGTCCCAGCTAGGTCAGTACACAGTGGTGCTGTGGCACTGCAGGCCAGCATGAAATAGGCACAACGGAGTGCTCAGCCTGCAGGAAAGAAGGACCTGTCAATATTATTTGCCTCTAAAGTGCCACACATGCCGGAGGTGCTTTATAAATAAGTCAATAAACAAACAGCATCAAATTTCAAAGAAGAATGAATGATGAACCCTCTTTCCTCTTTCTAAAGAAATAAGTAAGGGTCAGAAATAGAAATTATATGTATTTCAAAATCCACAAGGAAGCTGGATTTTGACAATGTGGTGATGCAGGGGAAGTCTCAAAGCAACCCTCTCCCTCTGAGTAACACTGGATAATAGAGCACATTGAGGATGCTGGCAAATTCATGATTTTAAGTATCCAGCTATATTTACAGTAGCTATGCTAATTACTAAATCACCAATTATGTACACATGCATCTAATATTGCAACAGACCCCTTCTCATTCAGGCTTTGAACTGGTGCAGTTGGCAATTCCCTCAGATCCTTATGGTGCACTGTTTAAATTTAAGCATGATAGATAGTCCTGTGGAAGGAAGGACTATCTAAAACTAGATAGATATGTGTACCACTGGACTGGTGCCTCAAAGAGAAGCAAAAATAATTCCAGAGCTCTGCATGGCTTTGTCAACACCAGGAAGCAGAGCACACTACTGTTAAAATGGCAGCCCTGTCTCCTGAAATAAGGGTCAAGTCCCCAAGCAAACCCAGGGATGTCACAGGCTTAAATCTTTAAGTAACATTGTTACTTCAACTCCACATTGAAGAAGACAAAGCAGAGAATGGAAGGATGTATCAGGACTAGAAAATTCCCTGGTTTTGTTTTGTTATTATTATTGCAATGGGAAAAGAATTGTTGTGGTTTGAAATCCATTATTTCCCTGCAGTGTTTGCAACTCTGATAGAGCAGCCCCAGCTGTTCTCTTACTGCTTACACTGAAACTACAGGTGTGCCTGAACATAAACAAAACAGGAAAAGGATGGAAAGCTAARTAGCAGCAGGGAAAAGACTGAGGATAAGGAGCCTGCACTCACAACCGTCAGGGACTTCTGACATCTTGCAGCACTTAGCCCTGGCAGGGAGCTGCCATAGCCCTGCCCTGCCTTGCTGTGCCCTGGTGCAGCATCTGCAAAACCTGGGGCTGCAACAAGGTTCAGGCACCTGGTTAATCCAGGTAAGGATCCTCTCCCAGCCCAGGCTGCCCCCTGCAGCACCATCAGCAYCCACCCTCCTTTTGGAACTGGCTCCTGGGAGGCAAGCATTACCAGCAGTCTTCTCTGTGCTTGGTTTAGGAACTGATCTCTTTTAAATCTGCTTTGAGGGTCTAGAATCTGCCGTTATTTTTTTTCCCCCCTAAAAAGCTTTGAAATACCCCAGTTCAAGAAGGACTGGGAAAACAGCACTTACTATTGTTAAAACTGTCAGGAAGCTCAGCCTGCTTTTAGAAAGGACCAGTTTTGGAATTAAGACAAGACCGTCAAAGATGCCAAAGGAAGTCCAGGAAGGATACCACTGCACTGCTAGCTATAAAGATTAAGTGTGACTATCCTGAATTCTGCTTCAAGGGAGTGAAAAGTGGAAGCACTGTGTCTTGCTTTATGGTGCACACCCTGCAAAATGCACATTGTAAACCTTCCCACTAAGAGCATTAACGAGAGAAAATAGTGGGGATTTACACAGTGCTTTTACTTTGTAAAACCTAGGATGCCAGCAATAGACAAAGGAATCTTAAAATGTAAGTGTATAGCATGGTGGTATACACAAAATCACAGTGGCCACGGAGGTGTGAATGAATTCAGATTGCTAACAGCAGACCGGATAGTGTGCATTAACCAAAAGAAAATAACACTGTCTCTTCTCATACTATTATTTATGTACATGTTCATGTAGTTAAATTGCAAAAGCCTTCCTTTAAGGAAAATGACACACTGAGGATGTTTACTCTGCTTTTGTTATTACTTTAAATGCATTTCTGTTTGATTTCATTATTCAATATACATTTTGTTTTCCCAGTTACACTTGGGAGACAGGTACAAYGTACACRCATTCGTACTTTAGTGTTGTGACAACCAGCATCAGAGTTGTTGAAATATCCATTTCAAAACCTGCCTTAGTGCAATCAATCAAATCCTGTGCTGCAATATAGGGAAAATAAACAAGGCTATCGGACTGCAACTCCTGGTTGGGCAAATGGAGTGCAAAGCATGGAAGACTAATGGGGAGGGACCARAGAAAGAGGAATGCCAGAAAGAAAGATTATTTCAATGGCTCAAAGAGCTTAAAGAGTCTTAGAGAGGATTAAAGAATAAAACAATATATTAAAATTGCAAGGAAGCAAAATCAGAAACTCAGTCATCTCAGTAGCCATAAGAACACATGGG
Organism: Amblyornis subalaris; assembly: GCA_018881555.1. NCBI lineage: Eukaryota > Metazoa > Chordata > Aves > Passeriformes > Ptilonorhynchidae > Amblyornis > Amblyornis subalaris. The sequence goes on from JACAXG010000058.1 coordinate 1,802,116, forward strand.
CCATGTAGCATGAAAGCCTTAAACGTTGTACTTAGGAGGAAAGACAGAGACAGCAGGAAAACCGCTACATTCCTGCATATTCCTTCCGACCCTGAGAAGACAGTATGCTCAGCCCCTCTACCTCTCTGCTKTAATTATAAGACTGCCACCAATAAAAATGTTCAAACTTGGAGACCTGCCCTCCGCCCCTCCTCTTGGGGTGTATTTATTTCCACAAAGGTTTCAAAATTCCTCAGAGGTCATTGTGTGGAGTGATTGAGCCCTAATCAGGTAGCCAGAGGTGCTTCAAATGCTTGCTTTCAAGCTCTTGATTTTTCTAGTAAAACATTTCCGGTCAGCTGCAACCTGTCCTGGCTTCCAAAGGCCTGTAGCTGAGGGGACGAGTGTTTGCGTGAGCGTGTGTGCAACAGACGCATGAGCCGGGGGAACCCTGTTCTGCATATGCTGGCACCAACTGTATTCTTTAAAAGTRTCTGTATTCCTGGTTAGCCAGAAACAGACCCCAAATCCCTCCAAGCAAGACTCAGCGAGAGCATATGTTCAGAAGCACGCTGACAATTAAATGAGAATTTCATGTCATCTCAGTACAACAGAAGCGACTGAAAACTATTTGCCTGGTTCAAGGAAGGAAAAACTAGCACCACCAAAACTACATAAAACTCTGTTGCTGAAATTCTGACAAAACTCCCCATTTACAGCAGCACTGTGCATGTGTATTTTATATACATGCTTCTTTACTTCAAGCATGGAAAATGTCAGCCCAGAGGGAACTGTCTGAGAAAGTTACAAGCAGGCATTGAGCTTGGTACTCACTTGCTTACTATGTTCAGATTTTTAAAAATATTTTTGATGGAAGTGTTGCAGCTTTTTGCTTTCATTTAGAAAGAAAATGTGTAGCAGACATATTTGACATACCAGTGCTTGAGTTTTCAAGGGAGATTGAAGCAATACCTGGAGAAAAATCATTCTGTTCTGCTCCTTGCTTACCACCCCAACGCTTTCACCAACTCCTTTCCTGCTTTCATGTCTAAGCTTATTGCCTCTGCTGCTTATGAGCTGCTGAGAATTCTTTCCCCTCTCTTCCATTCCAGATCTCCTTAGCTAGAGCTTACAGCTCTTGAAGTCACTGTAAACAACTCCACCAGATCATGAGTGTCCTTAAGAAATTGTTGCAGAAAGAAAGAGGCTATGACGACATTGGAAAAACCTGGAGAAAGGTGTTCAGTAGGCAGATGTCCTTTGGAATCCCTTCTGAGATAAAGGACGTCATGTGACACTTTGAGAACAGACGGACCGATATGAGAAAACTACGTGGGACCACCATTGACCAAGCTACAGCTTTACTACTAGACCTTAGCAATACAAAGGCAGCCTGAAAGCAAAGTACTTTACCACAGCATTTCAAAATCTGCTTAAAAAGCAACATATCTTGCTATATATCTATTTCRCACAAAATTCTGCAATTCGGTAACCTTCTAAATGCATTTTCTATATTGCAAAAATTAGATCAAGCACAGGAGAAAATAAATACATGAAAAATATCTAATTTTGCCTTGCCCTCTCCCTCTTCTCTATGTTCTTTTCCTCTTTTTTCCAAGTGAGCTGGTCACTAGCACTCTTGCCCTGGCATTCTCATCCAGAAGGTATCCAGACAGCTGGGTGAGCTCATAGTTCCAAATGCTTGCTCAGGGGGGTATAGTAATGACACTTCAATCTTCTCCTTGCTGTGCCCTACAGCCCCCATACATTAGTGTAGAAAACAAGTTTACAAAGCAGAAGACAAGAGTCTGTCAATAACATTAAACAAGCTGTTATTTCTCCAGTTAGTGCCAGAAGAGGGTAGAGAGAAGAGTGGGTGAGAAAGAAGGGACAAATTGTTTTATGACTGAAACAYGAATCCTCTGTCTAATGACTGCATGTGTGTATTTGCTTTCCTTTTCATTTTCCTCCCTTCCTTCCTCCCTCCCATTTTTTCTCTCTGTGGGTGTCAAATGTAAATCTGGGGTTTATCCTCATTTGCTACGACACGAGACACATGCACAATCCTATTTTGTAGAGGACAGTACATCCTCTCTAACTTGTACAAGAAGTGGTCCTCCAAGACTCCTTGGTCCCCTGTCTGATGCCCTGGCTTGAAGCTCCACTTTGGAATTATCTCCTGTCTCCTTAAATTCCCTCTGCAGAGCATTTAGTGAAGTTGTAGACACAGCCACCCTGTGAGGGGGATGCTGGCTGAGGTGGAATTCAGTCTGAGATTGAACCTCCCACGGGTAGATACTGCATGGTCTAACTTCCCACCACAATTAATGGAGACTCAGTCCTTACAGGCAGTGAAGTCAAAAGGTTAATTCAGCTGATCAGGAGATGTCTGCTCTAGGATGAGCTGAATTAAGTTCCTAGCCTCAACTGACTGCACTGAATCTCTATCAGCTATAATGGGTGTTTAGGCACCAACTCACATCTAGATACTTACAGGAAACCCCTGAAACTTAGATGTTTTAATCTGGAGTTGAACCCCATTCTAGAAGTCAAGGGAATCTGGATCATTTCCATGCAACCATAAAGAAGAGATTTATGCTTCCGATCCTGTCTTTTTGTGAAACAGGACTGAGTTTTCGTGTATTGTGYGCACCAAGAAATACATAACACCACAGAAGAACTCAGCAAAAGTTGTGTCCAGATAATGGTGGGCTATCACAGAAAACGGGATCTAGCACACCTGGAATGGGACACCTGTCAAACCATGACACCGGGCAGAACAATTCCCCTCCTTGCAGAGCGTCAAGGACACACTCACAGTGACTGGTACAAATGCCATTTCCAGCACCACCTGAGCTGTGATGTGCGAGTAGAATTATGGAGTTAGCACAGGCCTGTGCTCAAGCAAGCCCTGCTGAGAGGCAGAGTTTATCATCTCAGGGCCAGTGCATTGCTATCACGACATTATGAGGTTTCCAAGACTGAGCAAGCCCTTCCCTGCATGATGGCATCTTTGTGTSGTGTTGGTCTACTGTGCAACATAGCCATGCTTGTAAAACACTGGTGGAGAAGGCTCACAAGTTTTGGAGCTCCTCTTTCAGTGTTTGCATGAGGCTTTGATGGTCTTGTGTTCCTGCCCTTTTGTTGATTTTTTTTGTTTTTCAAAATCGWGCTGGTTAGAGGGAGATTTGGGCTATGCTTAGATAACATCTTAGAACTATTCGTTATACTGAAAATAAACTACTCCTCCAGATCTGGAAACACAGGGGACAGACTTTCTGAGCTCTTCTATCCCAGAGCCCAAATAGAACAGCGAAGCTCAAAGGCACATTAAAATGAAATAACAACATACAACACTTACCTGTTTTCCTCTCCAAAGTACTTCACAAGCTTTTATTAAATTAAAGCTCATCACACCCTTGGGACATAGGTGCAGTAAATACCTGCATGAAAGGTGAGCGAGTAAGACACMGAAAACTCTCCACAAATACTCCTCTGACTGACTATGAATTGATTCATTTCAGTGGCACCCTTGTGCTGTCACTTCCCATGGAGTTTCAAGCAATCAAATTTTACTGCCACAAAGGGCCCGCAGGAAATGAACTGCAAAGTTGTACACAAGAGAATTTGCTTATGAAAAGCACATGAGCAGATCCCAGGAAAGAACCAGAGAAGCAGCTCTCTAAGACCACGTCTCTCTGTGTTTGGGGTAATAACCCAATGTTGAGCTATRCATTATCAGCGTGAGCCTGACTTATGCTTTTTAATGTATTTATGTATTTTAATTAAGCAGCTAAATGAAACTGGGAAACCTCTAGCAAGCAGGTCCACTTTCAGGGTGAATGCTGACCAGCGTCTCGAGGACACGCAGAATAATGGATGGACTTGGCAGCCATAGAGCAGACAAAAAGATGCTGACAACTCGTGAATCAGTGCTTTCTGTTTGGTGTCCACGACAATTCATTTCCTGGCAGGAACAGCCATAGAGACAGAAATAGATACCTTGGCACCTAATTTTAATTCAAAATGTCTTAATGCAAAAATGTACAAAGTAATTGCATAAAAAGCCAGTGGGAAGAAAAATGTCCCTCCAAGAAAGTGAAAAGTTACAGGTCTTGGAAAAAAAACCACGGGAGGTGAGGAGAAGCAAAAACCAATAAAAACCCCAAAGCCAAAACTCCACAGCAAACAACAGAAACAGCATGAGGTTGTACCTGGGCCATATCAAGATCTATCTAGATTTTCCCTCTTCCATAAGTCCGGGAAACTCAGAAGAAACATCTCAGAAGCAAACTTGCAGCACAATAATTGTTTGCAGAAATGGCCCCGTTTTGATTCATTTGGCTTGAATAATTGCAAGTAGAAAATACATTTGAAAAATCCAAAATCCTCGTGGAGGTATTTTGCAACCAAAAGAAGCTGCAATTTTTAAATTAATTGTACAACCCAAATTATTCTATTGGTTCTAATTATGAACTCTATTTCACAGACAGGAAAACTGAAGCAGAAAAAAGCTAAAAGCAGTATTCTCTTCAACACATGAATAATTTTTCCCAGTTTTGTTTTAGATCTGAGGCATTTTTGTCTTCCTTCCACCTTCCATGCTCTGCAGCTCCCCAGGTCTGTTACTGGGTATGACACCAAAGTCCCTGTTAACTTAGAAGACATCATGCTTTGAGCTGGGTCAAAGCAAGCAAAGTTCTCAGACTCATCCTGTAATTTTCAAGACTAAAAAATTCATTCCCATTTGAAATTTATATTCATAGCTGCAAGGTCATTCTTTTTCTGCTGCTTGTATTGAAATAGTTATGTTTTTAATGGATCATAGATAAAAAAAAGTAAATGCAGTTAATTATTTTTCCCCTTAAAACATTTTTTGGTTGAAACTATTTTTCAATGAAATTTGGAGAGATTGACTCATCAGATGTGTTCCACAGAAAATACTGGTATTTAAACTGAAGAATCAAACACCTAGAAGTATGCAATCATACTCCAACTTACATAATCTACTGCACCATCTGTACAAGGTAACTTCCATTCTTTACTTCCAAAGTATTTTAGAAAGAGGAAGACCTTTATTTTTGCTGAAAAGGAAAATCTAAATAAAAGGTTTTAATCACAGGGAAAGGAAAAAAGGTATTTCACCATCTCTTTTTGGAGTAACTCTTTGGAAAACACAACAAATTAAAACCCATGGAATTTCATCAACAGTGGCAAGAACAAAACCATCTTTGGTCAACTTCAGACAATACAGCCATCAGCAAACTCAGAGGATGGTGCCTCTTGGAGTTTGGATCAGGTAAGTTTTTTATTTTTATATTTTTTTTCAGCCTCAGGTTTATTATTTTAACAAACCTATTTCCATCATCAGGTCTCCTTACTTGTCAGAAAAGATTAAAGAGCTTCAAAGTGCATCAGAGAAAGGCACAATTCTTAAGAACACTGCAAGTTTACAGGGTACTGTGTGCTGATAGTGCATGTTGGTTTGGTAACAAGCTGAAGCAGAGAGCAGCGGGGGCACTGCTTCATCGCTGCAGCTTTTTCAAAAGGGTCTGTTGAAAGTATTTCAAGAGGAGAGACATGTGAGTGAAATCTTTAAATGTGTCAACAGGGAGCTCAGACACTGAACTTCTGCACACTCCAGAGCCAACACCATCCTTCAAAACAGAGGAGATTGACCTTTGCAGTTGAGACTCACTGAGTGGCAGTAGGGGGGTTCCTGCATTTGTTTCTGAGCCACTTGCAACAGAGAAACAGGGAATGGTCATTTGAAACCGTGGTTGAGTGAGGAAAAAAAAAATTCTTTTTCCCTGGAAACTGGATTGGAGAAGGAGGGTAGTAGGATATTGATTAGTAAAGTTCTCTAAGCTGTCCTTAATGAAGTCAAAAAGTGCTCAGAAGAGGACAAACACAGTTCATCCCCCTCTCCTGTTTCATGAGGAGTGCAAGATCTGCTAACCTGCTTGAGGTTCAAAGCAATAGGTTCTGGCAAATCTTGCAGCAAGTATTGGACATCCACCACATCACGTACCTCGTCTTCCTCCCTCAAGCCACTTTAACCATGAGCACCATGTCCTGCTCCATTCCCTGAATCACTCTTTGCCATCCAGGTATAGAAACGTTATAATACAACCTCTTGCCCTCTCTTCTGACCAGGGGAAAACATAACCCAACTGGCAAAGAGAAAAAAGAGCAGTCCTCGCACTGCAGCAATGAGACCTTCTAGTGAAGAAATGAGAGAAGTCAGGAAGCTTCAAACAGTGGGGCTAAGTGTGAGATCACCATGTGTGGTCCACCACTGAGCCCAAACAACCAAAACACTGCTTTTCTTGGGAAGCAAGCACCAGCCTCTCTCTTACTAATGTGCTCCTGAAGCAGACCCCTCCCTCTGTGCCTGACGTACAAAAGAAATCTCTCACTCACACTGCTGCTGGACCAGCACCACATGATCACACACTCATTTCCAAGTGCAGGTATCCCAGATGGACCTACAAGCTCTTCAAATATAAAGCGTGGCCTCAGTTGCTTTGCTGGATCCAAATCTTAAAAGTGGGAAGACTGGCCCCACAAAACTCACGTCCTCAGTACGTACCAAAACAGAAGGAAAAGCCTGCACGGATAGGGGTAAATACAAAATTAAACTAATTTCCGACTGTCACCGCATGACCTTGGACAGATTGCACACCTCTTGGTGTTTTGTTCTTCCTTCTTCCCCTATAAGCACATTCCCCACGTCCACCACTGTGAAACTCAGATCGTAACACCTATGTCAATAACTGCATGAGGACTAATTTAATTGACGTTTGCCTAGTGTATAACAATCCTCAGGTAGAAAACCACTTCATAAAATAGTGCAGCTGACCAATGAGTTTCATGTAAGTAAGCACCATGCTATGGTTATGGGGGAAAAGACCAAAAGACYACTGACAAGGAAGAAGAGGAATCCATGCCAAGCTTTCAGTGAGAATGTGTTAAAGAAGAGCCTGTGCCAGCACGTAAAAATGGAGCAGACAGCAGAGCAGAAGGCTAATAAAGAGATTCAGCTGATGACAGCTTAGCTAAAACACCTATAGATGAACCAGGTGGCACAGGAATATAGGTGTATTCAAGGAGGAAAAGGCTTTGTTTTGTTTTTTCTTCTGCTGTATTTAAAATTTCAAAGTCTTCCCTAAGACACCATGCTAAAAGAAAAGAATAAAAAAAACTTATTTGGGCTAGTTTAAGTGTTCCATCTTCACAGATGAAAACAAGCAATGAAGACTCTCCCCCTCTATTACGGAAATATCACAATTTTCCACAGTTTCAATCTGAATTTTGTCAACATCAATTTGACTTCAGGTGTCATTGATTTTATTGATAGAATGTCTCAAGACAGGAAAATTTTCTATTGGTATTTTCTAATCATCAACCCTAGTTTAGAGCTGAAAGTGAATGGAGAACTAGTGCAGTTGAATTACTGTAAGACTGTAATACTGTTCCCCCTCTCTCTGAAAATGCAAAATTCCCTTCTACATATTCAGAGTATGCTGACAGAGCCTTGATGTGAGGTTTAAATCCACAACATGCTCTGTGCTGCTAACCTTAGAAAAGGTTAAAGCTTGTGTCTCTCTTTGCTGGGAACAGGTACATACTGCATGATGCCCTCTGAATGATTTGGTCAGTATCTTACAACTCCTGCCCCAAACATCTTCCTTTCTCGCAGCACTATCCAGCTTGCTCCATGCTGGTAAACTGCTGCCACCCATCCACATCCCAGAGGATGCAGTTTACCATCACTGTTTCAAGAGATGATTTTTTTTCAGGTGATTTATGTAGAAAGAAAAGCCACAGAAATGAGAACCCCATGAATATTCCAACATTTTGTATTACTACGTATTAATCACTCTCCTCTCCAGAGATGCCGTTGCTGATTTAAAAGACTCGATTTTCTTTTCTTTAAAGATGTCTCCAGACCGTCTTAAAGAGCTGAGCAGACATGGAGAGATAAGAAGGAAAATACGCCTCTGAAGATGCTTAATGCTCAATTCTAAGTGTGTAGAGATGCTCACAAACTCTAAGCTCCACAAAGGACCGAGAGGTTCAGTTCCAATCAGTGTGTATATATTTACCCTCATTCACAGCATTACAGAGTTTCCACTGCAGTCCTTCCAAAAGAGATATAATAAGTAGGAAAGCTTTCTGTGACAGAGTGCTCTGGCACATTCATCCAACAGTTTAGCAGAACAATGCAGAGATGGAGTCTGTGGCTAAAGAAAACAGAGCTGTCACTTGAAAGCTCTAATGTTAATAGCTATTCTGCAAACCCCATCACAATGCAAAAAAAAAAGGAGAATAACGAGGAAAAAGGGAACAGGACCGTGTGAGGGCCACAGAACTGGCTGAGACATTCAAACAGTAGATGCAGCACTAGAAGACAATCATGGGAGCATTAATTTGGGGTATTCCTCGGAAGCAAAGAAGGATATTGCAACAAGGGTCTCAAGAAATGGCCACGCAAATCTCTCCAGGAGCTGCCTGAGCTGCTGACCTCGTCTCTGTCCACCTTTGCTCTGACATCACTGCAGCAAAAGCAGTGGGGCACTCTGACATCTACTGCAGCCACAGCTCTGTGTGCAGGGCCACCATAATCTCATTACCCGTGGAAATGCAGTCTCGAGAGTGGCAGCCTGTGAACCAGGCAGCAGAGCCACTCTCCTCCTGGCCCCAAGGGAAAGAGGAAAACTGCAGGGGCACATCAACAGAGCTGGTAATAAATGCAGGTGCATGTAAGGAGGCTTACCAGCCCTGGATTTAATCTAGCAGAGATGCCACATTTACTCTAGAGCCCATGCTGCTCTGCTCCCCAGGTTGCTCGTTACCCATACTAACACCATGCTAATTAACCCTGGTGCTGCTGCAGGCACAGCCATTCCCGAAGCAGGGAGAGGAGAGGAAACAGAATGAAGGATGGATAACGCTGCTGTGTGAAGAGAAGAGCAGCTTGCAGTAGCCAAGCTGAAATGAAAGGAAAGGCTGAATGTGTTTCAGGCAAATGAAGTAGAAGAGACAAAGCTGCTTGCACCAGGTATGACTTAGATACATCATGTATAATGTGGTGGAAAGATCCCTCCCTGTGGTACCCAATCAGATTTGACAAGTAAGCCAGTAAAATGCTGGGACTGAGCCATTTAGGATGTCAGGTTAGATTCTGCCAGCTGGTAGATAATGCCTAACATATCCAGAAAAAATTTTAACTTTTTATTGTTTGGCACTGTTACAGGCTACCCTCTCCTCAAACACCTAGGATAAGGTCGTTGTCTTCCCTTAGTTATATTTTCAAGTATTTATCAAATATGACTAGCTACTCCCCTCAGCTTAATTTATTCTCCTTCTTTTTTTCTTTTTTTGAAGCTCCCAGCTCTGCACATGCAGAGCCACTGTTGGGATCGCTCCAACACAATCCATTTCTCTAGGCAGAGGGGCCAATGACACCTCTGTGGAAAGCCTTAAATATTATCCTTAAATCAATGCATCCCTTCAGCTGACAGCTTATGCAGAAAATGAGCAGGTAGTAATAGCAAATGTTTCTTCAAACTTCTCAGACCGAGAGTGAGCTCTTGCCGGTGATACCCCATGGAGAAGACCACCTTTTTTCCCCCATCCCTGCCTCCCTTCAGCACAGCGCTGTGATCAGGATGCAGACCCAAATGCATTAGCCAGAGTCCCCGTGGGGCTGGTACCTCGCACCAGGGTAAATTGACTGCTGAGAGCGTCTCCGGGATTACAGGGCAGCAGACGACTTGAAAAGGACTATCACAAACTAATGTTTACATTATGAACCCCATGTTCCCACCTTCTTAAGGCTCCCTACCATCTCCCTGTTTGCAAGCAACTAGAATTTGGGTTTCTTTGAACTGAGCTAACAGAACTCATACATAGCCATTCCAGCAGCAGCATATATAACAAATACCATCTGCAAAAACAGGAGAACAAGCAAAGGAAACAATTGAATTAATGGCTGATATTTCTGCATCCCTGTAATCTTCCTCACTCCTTCCCCACAGAGGCCTCTGAAGGGAGCTGACAGAGCCCTGACTGCAAGGGAGATGTTACACGGATGAGGAGCCACTTCAGAATGACACAAACCTGTTTTATCTGTCAATCAAGATGGGAGATGAACGGTCGTTTAGCAACAGTGTCACTGAAATTATATTGCTTTTCTTTTGAAATACATAAATATTTGATTCTCTCTTCCTCAACTTTCTGCTTCTTCCCTTGTTTTAAAACAGAATCTCATAGATTTTAAAATAGAACCATAGTTTGTTTGTTTTTTTTCTCAGTCACATTCAGCTGGTTTGAAAAATATCTGAGTGTTTCTGCGTGTAAAAGAATTGGCATATATCCTGCCTATAGCTGATAAGAAGAAAAAAGAAAAAACAGGAAGTCACAGAGTATATTGCCTCTGGAATATAGCAGGTTTCTGTCCTCATTCAGCTGTGGAGTTTTTCCTTTAAAATCTGATGAGAACAATTTCAGGGGAAAGTCTGCAAGCCCCAAGCTCTCACCACATGCCATATGCCAAATATCCTGTGCGATGATGACGGCAGGCATGAGTCTGCTCTACCTGACCCTCAGGTGGGTGCCCTGAACTGGAGCTTCGTGCACCTCTGAAGTACAAAGGCTGTCCCCAGCAAGAGCTCTTGTCCCTTCAGAGGTCCCAGGGGCTGGGGCCAGGCTGCCAGGGGGTCAGTAAAGCAGCCTGAGGAGGAAAATCACAACTGTGTAAGTCATATCAACTGAGCCAGGTGAACCTTTGCCGCAGGAAGATAGACAAGTCCCTGAAAATTTGTCCCATCTGGAGCACAAAACTCCCATTTTGTCTTAAAGTCTTTCCTAGTTACATACACAAAACACCACTGGGTATGTTTATCTTATTGAGACAAAGAGTATAGATCAGTTATTTACACAGCACTCAGCTTTCCACATTTTGAAGGCTGTGTAGATACAAAATAACTCTCTTTTCTGCCCAGTTTACATGGCAGAGAGTAGCCTTTTACTACTGCTGCTGCCTTAGCTCGGGTGCCAGAGACAAATTCTTTTGCCACTGAGAGCTGTGCATGACTCCTCTCCCCAAAATGGTGAAGGGGAATGCATCATTACGCAGGTTATTTTTGTATGAGAGCAAATCCTGTCAGTGCCGTGTCCCTAGGGATAACATAACATTCTTGAGCTCCATTAGCAAAATCTCACATCTCTGTAAAGGATTTGTAAATGTTAACCCAGGATTGTGAGGGACTTCTGAATAAAACGGATGCTAGATGGTATCCATGGTCACACTAACAATGAAGCAGGGTTTATCACTTAGAGTTTGCCCCCAAGAGCACACAACTATTTAACGCTTTAATGAAAAAAAACAAACATGAGCAGAATCTTAACCAAACCAGAGGATTTCTGTTTTGTGGGAATATCTACTTCAGGAAATTTTGCAGAAATTACCCACTGAGGAATTGGGGAAATTTACTACCAAGGAAGAGGGATGTGGAACATGAACACACAGCAAGGCCTCAGGCTGCAGTTCCACTATAGATTTACCATTGCTGCAGCATCACCTTTGTTCCAGCTCAAGACATACAGGCTGTTCTGTTCCCTTCTCCAACCCATTCCTGAGCAGGAATGGGAATTGATTAGCCCTGACTTACATCAGTTAAAGCTATTGTGAAGCAGCATCTTCAGAGACCATAGTGATCCAAGAAATGTACTTCTCAACAGCTCACCCCATGAGCTGGCTTCTGACAGCCCTTGTATGGTGCAGGATCATAAGTGTGCTGAAACTAGTGAGTTTCTGCAAAGTGTTTTGCTTTCAACAAAGTGGTATTTGCTAATGAGAACCTGTGTCAGTAGAAAAAATCCCAGCTGCTCCTCTCTCTGGCAGAAAATTGTGGAAAGAAAAAAAAAGAAAAACAACTAATGCTTTCGTATGTAAAAAGAGGTGTCCAGCTAGAGGTAAAAAAAAAAAAAAAAAATCAAATATTTGTTCTTTTAACAGTAGAGACTTGGAGCAGAGAGGAACAAGGTAATTTCACATGTTCCTGTGAACAAGCTGCTGCAGATAGCTTCCCTAGATAACAAGTAGAAATGAGTGAGAAGAAATGGATAGGGGAAGATCTATAATAGTGCAAAGAAATGTGTGATCAGCTAGGGAATTCCTTTTAGGAGCCTTGTAGAGAATATTGTATTTGCCAGACCAGATCAGACCACTGGGCCAATCAAGTGCAATTTAAGCATTAAGTGTAACAGCTTGATAAATCTAGGTCAATGCACCTACATGCAGGTACAAGTTTAATACCACTTCATTAGCAGGGCTGCAGCACCTAACATGGAGCATATCTACAGGTCCTGGAAGAGAGAAACTATTGGCATTTATGAGATTGCACAATTAAATCAATGAGTTTCTCTTAACGAGTGACCAGAGATTGGTCCTGCTTTACAATTTCTAGTCTGCAGCAGCAGACGGTGCTGATGCTTCAAATATAAGTGGAAAACAGTATTGCAATGCTTCTCTGGCCAGTGTGTAACACCCTGCAGGCGGCTGCAGAGGGAAGAACTCTGCCTTTTCGAGCCCATGCATTCAATCAGCCTTCACTGGAAATGTATTATCTTAGCATGCAGCAGACTTACAATTACTATTAAACATTCGCAAAAACCAGCACTGACCTGTTTAAATCTATCTTGGCACCATGTGGCTCAGCCACAACCAAGGGGCATTTTAACTTTGCACTTGCTTCAGGTTACTACAGAGGGACTCCTGGAGGCTGCTCAATAGCAGAAAAATCTCAAAATTTTTAGATGCACTTCTAGGATCTCATCTCTGTAGGGGGGTTGAGAAAGATGGCAAAATTCTTGACTGCCCTGGCCAGAAGCTGGGAGAGGGAGATTGACATAGGAGGGCTCTGCTCTCCTGAGACTATGGAAAGATGAAAAGACTCTTCATTATTAAAAGATAAAATTGGCAATACTAGATCAACAGCATTAGATCCCTTGTGCCTTCCCCCACAAGTGGGAATAGTATAGTTTTCTTCTGTTCCTTTCCTGACCACCACCCATGTCTTCAAGAGTGGTCCAGGCTTCTCACTGCATTAGCCCCAGGGCCACTCAGCTATTTCAGTGAAGAACCCTCTCTGGACCACAATCTTCAGTGCCTGAATATGTCTTAGAGTTATTCCTACCAGCTGCAAGCCAGCTTGCTCAGGTATGACTATACTACATAGGGGCTGCTCCCAGGACTGCAGTACAGTCATACAGCAGAGCAGGACTAATGGCAGCCTGCTGGATACTTCCAGCACAAAAAGTTGTGCACCTCGCTTCCAGATGAGCCATCACACTCACAGGATTGCAGTACACTTCTACTTTGGCAGCCACCCAAGGCATGCAGAGAACAGTTATACAAGTGCACAAAAAGCACAACGTGCTGTCAGACCCTCACAAGGTCAGGGCAAAACCTACTTGCAGTCGGGGCTGGATGGGGCATTGAGCAAACTGTGGGGGTGGCACCCCTGCCCATGGTGGGTGGATTGGAACTAGGTGATCTTTAAGGTCCCTTCCAACCCAAGCCATTTTATGACCCAAGCCAAAATCTGTCTCTGCAGTTGCTCTGAGATAGATCTACCTTTTCTTTTCTTAGAAATCACTTTCAAGGGCTGCTGACACAAACCCAGACTTAATATGAGTTCAAAAAAGCTCCATAGGCATGCAATATGTCTTTTGGAAATGAAAAGTGGTCCAAGAGATCTAATCAGGTGAAAGGCAATTCTTTACTGAGGCTGTCAGATGCAGATGAACTCTGTAGGGCTTGCTGGCTCCTGAAATGCCCATCTAATCCAGCCAGCACTGCCAAAGTACTATCAGACCAGGCCTCCTAAAAACCTGGCTAGCAGCCCTTCCACCTATTTCCTAAGTACTCTACTCTAGGATTTTGTGACCTGATCATTATTATCCAAAACATTCCACTCACTTGAGTTAGCCCTTACGGCCCTTTGGAGACAGCTTTGTCTATGCAATTGCCCTTTCTTGGACAACATGTATCTATAGAATATGAGGTTCAAAAGCCTCCATGTGCTTTGCTGTAATATACATGACAATGTTCTGGAAATTCATTTGTGTTGAAAAGTATCTGACTCTGACATAGAAACAATTGATAAAAGGAGAGAATGCTTCCTACTTCTCCTGCAATAATAATGACAGCACTTAACCCCAGGGAAACACTACACTAGAGAGAGATGGTCTTGGCAATAATCAGAACAACAATTTGCAGGCTAAAATTGCCATCTTGCACACACTTCTTCCAGGAAACAGGACTAGAGGATTTTGCAGAGTGAATATGGCACACAAGCGGGGGTGAAAGAGCATGGAAGGAGCTGCAGCAGGAGTCATAGTAGACGTGAAAATACAAGCAAGGATGTAGTCCAAGCAAAAACACTCTTGTTCTCAGCTCTGCCCCCCTTAAACAGAATATCCCCCACAGTGCTTCCAGCAGCCAGGTTTTTTACCTAAGTCAGATATCCTGGAGTCAGTAGCATGAAGGTTTTCACTGCACATACGTGTGTGTTCATGCACGGGCTGGCAGTGGGACGTGCTAAGAAGTGGCCAGAGGCAGCACAAGGCTTTGAATGCAAGGAGTGGCAACGAGAGCAGGACAGGATGGTGAGTATAGTCTAGCACGAGCTCACAAAGCACAGGGAACCTGTAAGCAGGATGGGGTGACAGAAGCTGGACCAAAGGTAGTATTGGACATAGCAAGAAGTTTGCAGCTTGTTTCATCTTAGCTTCATCCTCATCCTCATTCTTTTCCCCTTTTTCTCACTGTTCTTTCTGCTTTCACCTTGCATCTCTCCTCAAACTGTATGGTAAACTGTACTGCATGCCCACACCTGTGCCTCACTCCTTTAATTCAAAGCCACCTTCATCATCATGCCATGCTGATCCCAGACAAGCCCCGAAAGGCACAGATCCTTCAACTCTCCCGTGGATGTCACCTAATGAAGACATCTATAAATATGGGCACATTAGAGCTCACCATCTGGCTGTGCCTCTTGGATGGCTCTGCTCCCCACAGATCAGTGGGCATGGAGATCCCTGCAGCCAACCAATTATTCCTCTAGCTCCTGCTCCAGCACTGGCGGGCACGGATGCCCTCAGCGATGCCGCTGGCGGCCGAGAGCACAGGCAGAGCAGTGCCATTCCAAGCGGAGCAGTGAGCCGAGCCCCGTTCCCAGGGCTGGGAGCACCAGCGCTCACCAGCCCCTGTTCCCCTGCAGGGCCAGCTCTCATTCATGCACCCAGCAGCACTGCGAGGCTGACAAGCCCCCTCCTTCTCTCCTTGTCTGTATAGCACCAGCTTCAGCCTTTCTATCAATCTCAACCACATTTTTCTTCTTTCTCATCTGCCTCTGACACACCTTTTCTTCAGCACTAGGCACAATTTTTCTGTCTGCTGGTCAAAATGATAAATTGAAAATATTTCTTTCCGGGAAGACTCAAGCCCTATCATTTAATTTTTGCTTGCTTGTTTGTTTTATTTTAGAAAACACTCTTTTCAGATTGGCTGAAACATTTCATTTGACCTATATGGGGGAAAAAAAAAAAAAAAAAGCCTTTTTCTTACAAATTTCCTCTTTTTTTATTACAGAAATTTTCCAAAACAAAATTGTCACTGCAAAACCAGAAACGAAAATAGCTCATCTTCTCCAAATAATTTCTCCCTTTTTCCCTCCCCAAAGCCAAGCATGATGCACAAAGAGTGTAAGCCCTCTCCAAACTGTGTTTAAGAAGGCAAAATAGCACTCCTGCTGACATTTCTCTGCCTTCCTACTCTTTTTCCCTATTTTTTCCCCACAATCATCTGCCTGTTCCCAAATGCCATCATAGTTGCCGGACCAAGCTCTCAGAGAGGAACGTGCACACAGAAAAGTTCACTGAACTGCCATGGCACGTTTTGCTCCCTGAATATTCTGTAGCCACAGGACACCTAAGATGATTGTATTTTCTTTGAAGTACATGAATATTTTATATTCTCCCTCTCTTTCTTTCTCCTCATTTTAATTATTCTCTTATTTTGAAACACCAGCTTGCATGCAGTATTTAAATAAAGCTCTTTTCAGAGCCACAAACAGCTTGGAACACCCAAGCCTCTCAAAATATATACTGCAAGTGATGTACATCCTCCTGTTCTGGGCATCAGTGGCAGAGAGCAAGGCACAACGTGGAGAATCCATACAGGACAGGGGCGTACAGGGGCAGCCTTTCCCTTCTGAAAGCTGGGGTTCCCTCAGCAAAGAAATCTGGGCATGGGAGTTGAGACACAGGCTCAAGGCTGGTCTTACACAAATCACTGAAGGGTCACAGCAAACTTTGCTCAGAAAGGTGACTAAAAATGCAGGGGATGCAGTGGGTCAAAATTGAAGGAGGGAATGGGAGGGAAATATTGAAAGTAACAGTTTGGAAAAATAGCTGCTGCAGGGCAAGAGAGAGAATGAAAACGCAGAGAATTTGCTATACATATAGATATATTAGGTAATTACAGGCACATATATGTACAAAAGGATTCAAAGGGTTTGGGTGACTCACAGCTCTACAGACCTAAATGGCCAGATCACTTTGCCAAGGCCTACAAGGTGCAAAGATCTGGCTTGGCTGGATTTTGAGAAGCCTGTTTTATGAGATATCTTTGAGAGGATGCCCAGAAGCCCATTTGCTTTGAGTCATAACATTTTTACACCAAAACTTCAGTTGATCCAAAGAACCACTGAACACCTGTATGTGCAGAGACCCAAGTGGCTCTAACTACAGGTCAGGAGAGGGGATGTCTCAAGCAAGTGGAGGTGTTGCTCCAGGTTCACAGCTATGACAGGACATACAGGGCTGGGTTGCTTTTCATATAATTGTTAAGTTTGCAAAAGGCATTCAAGATTGAGTCCGAGGGTTTTGGGCAGCTGTATCCCCCCAGAGTTATGTATTACCCAAAGGACTGGACATTAATGGAGATAGCCACTTGCACCAGGTGAGGGTGCTACAGACCTGGCAGCTGTTCCAGCTGCTTGAGTGATGTGTCCTGGATTACTTGGAGGTGTCTCCCTGAACAGCTGAGAGAAAAGGAAACGAAGCGTGCCTCTGCACAGGTCAGGGGAGGCCACGCACCATAAATGTTTGTGCAGGTGGATGGATAGCTGTGCCCACAGATGCTCACAAGCAGGGCAAGGAGTAAACATGCATATTTGAAAACTCATCCATCTCTATTACAAAAATGAGTCATCTCATCCCAATACCACTTTTTAACTTTGCAGAGCCTTATATCAGACACAGCGGGTAGCTGGGAGGTTGTAAAAGCACATCTCAGGGCCGAGTGTCCTGAGGTTTGATTGAGGCTTCCCAGTTGAGGTGGCATTCTGCTGGGAATATGTATGTGACCAGGAACAGGGGCATATGGCAACTTCCCAAATTTGCCTGTGGGAAAAAATCATGCTCTTCAGCTCTTATCTGATGTTGCATCTCCGAATCAGCCCTTCATTATCAATCATCTGCAGTAGATTCTGTGCTCTTATTACCTTGTAAAATCTCCCTTCACTGTCCACATCCCTTGCTTATAAAACCTCAGCAAAGGTGAGAGCTGCTGAGAGGAGGAAACTTTAACCTAATGGAGAGATGCTTTTAAAGAACTGAAAAAGTTACAAATGTCTCCCAGCTCTTGAACATATTTCCTGTTTTGCAATGAAGACTTCTGACACCATGTTGCTGTGCCAATGCCGTTCAGTCATGCTGTGTGAGAAGAGGTGGAATTTTAACTGGGTTCTACATATTGGACAGGGGAGTACATTTTTAAATGAACTCAAGGAGATAGCCAAGTGCAAATCTTCCAAAAGAAAGAAGAAAGACACCCTTAAACAAGTTCCACGTGCATAAAAACCTACCCTACCAACATTGCAAGGACACATCACGCTCCAGTTGCGCCCCGAGGCAAAGGGATTAGGAAGTTCCATGCTTGAACATTGCACAGCCAAGGTGGCCCTCTCCTCCCTCCCATGCACGAACCAAGAGACAGGAATAACATGATACACGTGCCTGCAGCTACAGAAAGCAAAGACTACAGCATGATGAGCATTCTGACAGAAGCACAAAGCACGATATTTATTTACTGCCTGTCAATGTCTAGCCTGGATGTGATGCTGCATCTCCATAGCCATTATAACTGCTCATTAGACATTAACAGGATGGGATTTTGTTGCAATCGGGTCAGCTGAGTTGATAGGAAAGGGGACAGCAAACAGCAGTGGAGAAATCCAAAGTGAAAGGGAAGGAACAACAATCATCTGCTGCAATGGTTACAGTCAGTAATGAGTTGGCTGGTTAGTGTGCATCACTACTGCTTTCTAGTAAGTGGAATTAGGAGCAGAGCCATGTGTCAGGGGCTCCATACTGTCAGCTGTTAGCAGGGAGATTGATTTAACACAAGTGACAACAGCACAAGCTTTGTCAGAGGAGAAATTCCCCTCCTAGCTGCCAGGCAACCACAGCATAGAACAGTGGCACCAGTGACCAAGCAGCCAGCATGGCTACCAGCCCCTTGGCAAGACCCACACTGAAATGCGGTTTTATTAAACATAATAGACTTAACACTGTGGAAGATTTTGAAACTGTCATGTACATGATGCACATGCAAAAAGATTCAGAAATAATCCACTACCAAGCAGGAGATGAAGTGGAACATCCCAGACGTAATGTAAACCCTGCCCAGGAACACAGGCAAGAACACAGCTCCAAATAACCTGTGCAACCCTGTTTTACCTCGTGCTGGGGGGTGGGAGGGAGGAAATTTGCAAGTGGGCAGGTCCCTCTCCCAACAAACAGAGTCTGTGGAAGAGAAAAGAGATCATCTGTCTGACAGACCAGAATGAGGATAGCAAAGAGAAAACCTTCAGGGAAAATTGCAGTGTTTCTTCCCAGAATGAGCCTGGACTCTGAAATCAGCACACAATACATGAGATTGAACACTTGCAGGCCTGGGCCTGTTATTGAAGTAATCTTGGGTAGAAAACAAAAACTGTATCATGAACTTCTTGTTTACCTTAAGAAATAGATTACGGTTATTTTCCAACTTAGTTGACTGAAATTATGTAGAGAAGTTCAGCCACAAAAGTATTTTCTGAAAAATGTAAAAGCTGTAGAATATCTTCTCAGAGTTTGTTCTTCTCTGCATCCATCCCATCTGCTCAGCAGATTAACATGACCCATTCAGCACATTTTAGCAAAGCTGAAAGACACAATGTCTGGTTTTTTTCAACTATGACCATTTTGCTGTGTCTTCCCTTTTGTGTACATATGATTTACAAAGAAGCAAGCTTGACTTCCATATACACTATTGATCTGGAAGTGAAGGGGGGAAAAAAAAGCCCCAAAACTCCTCTATCTTCTAGATATGTAAGGTGACTAAGTAAGGACCAAGCAACCAATCCCAGGGGTCTGCATACTCAGACTCTATGCAAAACTGAATTATATTTAAAACATCAACTATGTTTTGTTTCCAGGAAGCCTCATGGCCATCCTTGGGAACTGAAGYGGGGCAGGTAAAGACTGGAATTAAATGAGCATGACCAGAAACAGCACTGGGGACAGAAGAAAAAATTTTCTCAAAATGGGTCACTATTTCTTATCTCCAGGAATATGTTCGCTCAGATTTCCTCAGCTCAGAACACCAGCCTAATCCACATAGAGAAAGAGTAGAGGAGGAGGCAACTCTAAGAAACTGCTGCGTGGTTGCGGAGGTAGGTGTTAAAACACATACAGCCACGTGTCAAACTCACATTCTGATCTTGCCAGACTTGTGTGGCACAAAACGCCCACAGAAGAGGGGAGAAAAAAAAATCAAGACAGACACACCAGGCTCCATGCAGAATGTGCTTCATCAGGGGTGATATTTCAGGCTCCTTTGCGTCTCTCAATGAAGAGGGTCTGGGTTTTTTCACGTGGGGTGAGTTGGAAGGGAGTGCTGAGGCACGTGCAGTCATGCACGTGCTTCTGTACAAGGTCTTGGAGAAAGGGGGCAGGAGCCAACTTATCCTTCTGCCTGTTGTCAAACAGTTAAGTGTTCTAAAACAGCTGGGCCAGACAATAGCATCTTTAATGGCCCAGCTTAAGCGCAGTCGTGACAGAAATCATAATATTTTTTAATCTCCCTTTCCCCAGCCTTCCTGGAAATTCATTTTTAATGACTGCAGTTGGCTTTCATTTTTGCTCTTGTTTTTAATTCAGATAACTTCCTGAGTCGTGCAACTTCTCTCTTCCCCCAACACTCCCTGTAAATGAACGGCTGCAATATTTTAAATGCAAAACTGACACCAGATGCTAACAGAACCAACAGGGTAGTCTGGTTCACCAGTTCTTGCCACCTTGTTCTGGGACTGATCAAACATCTCACATGGCCAACAGGTAAGGACTGTGGACAAGGTTTGTTCCGTCCCCAAGGCATGTAATAATATAAATTCTCCCTTACAACCAAGACCCAAGCAAACAGGATCCCCAACCCCCACACCCCATCTTCAAATGTTTTGATCCAAAGTAGTAAAATGAGGTAATGGCAATCTTTGAACTCAAGGTCAGTTCATTGCTCCTGCATGGTTATTTTCTGTTGCTGCACATTTAAACAAAGGTRGGAAAAATCACTGTATCTTCTCCAGAGTTTCAAAACTGCAAAATTTATCTCTTATTCATTTTTTGCAGGTCCCATGTAAGTGTTAGAAAATATTTATCATTGAAATTTTTATGCATTAAAATATCTACAAAGACCTAAATATACAACAAAGCTCTCCCAAGGCTTCCCTCCACCCTACAGCATCCCATGATCTCCCAGTTTAGGGTTCCCCTTACGCATGTCATTCTGGATTCTTATCCCAGATACATGATGGTCATCATCACAGTCCTCTGATCTAAGTTTGTCCATTTTTTAACACCTAGTTTTCCTTACATTTATAACTTCACGCCTCGATACTCTGCTTCATTTTAGACAATATAATAAAAATGCTATAAAGCTTAATTTATTTTCATTGCTTCATAGAAGGCTAAATTTGGTTCTTGGGTCCAATGCCTCTTTGTATGTGGTTATGAACTTCGTATTGAAGAAAGCAAAATTCATACCTTCTCAATGAAATTTTCACGAACTATGCATTGCCCAGTGCTGTATATTCAGCAAGATTAACTACTGCAGCTATTTACATTCAGAAGGCTTCCCTCAGCCCCAGGAAGGGCAACATTTATTTTTATGTACTGAACGAATTTAAATTTCCAGAAAATGCCATGGTCACCTCAAAATATGACTCAGTAACCCAGATGGAGGGCATGATCCTAGAGCAGGAGAAACATATCCGTCGTGCATGGATCGACTGTGCCGTGTGGCTCTTAGGCAAGACAATACTTAAATGAGCCCCACAGAAACTGAACTCCTTATTGCTAAACACCTAAATGATTAGTTTCATAGACTCAGTCCAAATGCTTGGCTGACAGTTGCTGGGGGCCACATGATGAAGGATCCCACATCCATTCAGTGCTCAGCATCCCACTGCACGGGTGAGACTTTCAACTCCATCTCCAGCATGAATTTGCTCAGAGGATGAATGGCTGGGAGAGATGGAAGCAGCAAGGGTGAACTTAAAAACAACTGCACTTTAAAATAAGATGGGCTGGAGCCTGGAGTGCTGAGCACCATCCTACCCTTCYGGGGACAATTCAGGATCCAAGATGTGGACAAATTAAAGGTACAATTCAGCAATAAAGAGGCAAGGGGACAAAAGGCAGACAATTGAGTTTCTGAAAATAACCTGGGTTTTTACTATTGGGTTCACCTATGTAGCACCTAGTTACCTATTACAAAGCCTCCAATTTCAGTGATTTATGTCAGGTTTAGCATGAATTCAGGGTCATATCCATATATGCTTGATTGGGGTTAAGTCAAAACAGTATCACCTGAAAATGGGTAGCCTTAGTAAGACTCTACCTGTTAAAAATCTTTTTCTAAAGCTCACATTATCCAAGTTGTCACTTTGTCAGGAATTACAGGAAGAGAAAGCTTAAAAAATCCCCAAACAGACAACCCATTATGGGCACAATACTATAAACTAGTCAATGCAAATTATGGTTTAATAAAGAGCTCTCCTTCATCAAGTCACAAAAACAGACAAAAGAAGCCAGGTTCAGTGAACCTTCAGAAAGGAGCATGGCTGGAAGTTGGTGCTCTTCAGTGAAGGTGGCTCTCTGGCACTGAGGCAGGCAACCCACTTAAAGATACATGAAGTGTCTTCAGATGACCTGCATCCTGAATATCAACTTGGATGTTGATGTTTCCTTTCACAAAGCCTCAAGGTGGAAGTTTTACTAGTCCTGAAGCATGGGCAACACATGGAATTTATTTTTTCTTTTCTACTAGCACCCAGGGGGCTCCTAGTAAAAGCTTCCTGTTGCACTTCCCTACACATGGTCTAGTATAGACTGTCTGAAACAAGAGTAGCTTAGATGGGCAAAGCTGCCAGGAAGTGGAAAAAGAATAAAACACAATTTCCTACTTTATAGACAGGAAAACTAGGCATGAAAAGATTTGCCGCTGTACACAGTGGAAATTTGGGGCAGAGCTCACAACTACAGACAGCAAAGCCAGGGCCTGTGTAGGATAGCCATCTATGGCATTGAATCCATAGGGTGCCGAATAGAGAGAGAGAACCCAAGGAAAATGAGGGCGTTAGGATGGCAGCTCTTCTGAAAAGGCATAACTGTACTGATTCACAGAAATGCATGACATAGGGCAAGCTACGGCCACCAACAGAAGTGCAGGCATGAAACCTAAGGGGACCAAGAGATGATTAAATTAGGAGGCAGCTGATTCGGAAAAAAACCCCAACTCTCCCTCCCGTTGTGATGGAGAACCTGCGGGATCCGCAGCCGCAGGAAGCTGTCAGCTCAGATACTGTGACTGGGTAATTTTAGGAGAAATAAAAACATTGAAAGTTATGCTGAACAAATGTGAGGGGCAATTCAGGGCATCAGAGCCTGGAACGGGAAGCAAAGAATTGCTTGCCTTGTTCTTGTATGGTGTTGCTACAATTAGGCATATGCACACATTCTCCCTTGAAGCACCCAGAATGGGCACAGCGTGCACTGCTGTGAGGGATAGATGGGCCAAAGGGATCTGAAAAGGGAAAACCTACCTTCCCTCATCACGAGTGAATAAATGAGAAGGGAGGAAAAAAAGGGGAAGAGCGTAAGGATAAAGAGAAAGCAAAGGAAAGGGAGAGAGGAGGGGAAAGACATTTTTACAAGGCAGAAGAGAGAGCTACGATAAACACAGAGAAAAGACAGATCCCTAAAGGATTTGATTAAAAAAAGCCACGATGTTTTTCTTCACTCAGCAGCAATACTGCAGGCTGCATGTCTGTATCCAAATGACTAAAAGCAAATGGCAGGTCATGTAGCAAATGCCTGTGCCTGTCAGGGGGGCACTGCCTGCCCCCTTACCCACCCCAAACACAATAGATGTCATCTCCCCACCATTTCCTGCCCTAGTGGGCAAGGCAGGGACTAGCGCTTGGTGCCACCAAGGTGCCCTCCCATCAGTCAGCACTGCACCTCCTGCACCTCGGGGGCTCCAGCACATCCATTACAGCCCAGTTTCCTCTGCTCCCGGCCTCCCCACGACTGACTGAAAGGGACCATGGCATGAGGCGGAAGACAGCAAGGAAAACAAAATAAGTTAAGAGGAAGCTGGTGTTTTCATACAGGATTTGTCGGGTGGATCCAAATCACTGCACACAGGCAGTAAGCAAAGTAAGGAAAGGAAAGAAGCAAGAGATTAAAGCAACCCAGCTACACACAAGTGAGCTGTTTGCACGGTTGAATAAAACAAAGCAGAATTAAGACCAGCTTGCCCAGTCCTAGAAAGCTGCACAGGCTTACACACATGGAGTAAGCAGGGGCTGAGTCCACCACAGTTCTGTCCTATGTTCCTCACAGAAAACAAAGCTTGATTCCCTGGCTTTATAGAAAATCTGGTTGCGAAATACGGAAATGGGACCCTCTTGACTCACCCTCGAAGAGATGCAGGAACTCCCTTAAACAGCACAGGAGAAGGGCTGGAAGGGAAGAGTGCCCTCCAACAGAAAGCAGAGGCAGAATTCAGCTCTGTACCATGAAAATTCAATTGCCTCGTTTAGACCTTGGAAAGCCTGGTGACTTCAAGTAACCTGTATTTACTGAAAGCATCACAGCAACTGAAATTTAAGGTTTTAAATGGGTCTGTATAGGAAAATGCTCGCAACACCTATGAAATCCTTTTGCCACACAGGAATATCATTACAGGTCTAGCTAAAAAGGAGAAGTGCAACCTGCTGTATCACCACTTCTTTGCAATTCTGTCTTTTCTTACAATTTTTCCTCTGCTGAGGTCCAACAGAGCTTGCACAGTGGAAAAAAATGGGATCACGCAACAGAGTGAGATGCTTGCAAGCATCTCCCACAGCCAGCCCTTTCCTTAAAGTCATTTCTGTTTAGAGATATCAGATCTCTTTACAGTTCTGCAGCTCTCTTCCCTAGCAGGCCTTTCATGCACATGAAAAGAAATATCTGATCAAATATATTCCTCTATCATGGCTTTGGAAATATTAGCAAGATTTAATTTATATGTAATCATATCAGCAGAAAAGAGTTAATTGAAATATTGAATAACTACAACTTTAACAGGATTGGAACATAATGCTTCAGACGTACTAAGCAGATGATTTATCCACCATGCTATACAAATTTTAGTTAACAGTTGGGCAAAGATTTTAGGGCTATTATTTTTAGCAATAGAAGGGTATTCCCTAGGTTGTGCCAAGGCCTGTATGCTGAAAAGCATTGTGAAAGATCAGCTTATTGTGCGTTTTCTTCTCCTATTAGAAGAAAAGGAGAAAAATGTGTCTGACATTGTTAATTGGGATCTTGTGATAATGCAGCAGTATGTGCACAGACAAATGAAATTTCAGTGCAAATTCACTGACCTTATCCAAGATATATCCAGGGAAGGAAACGACTAAATGAATTGAATTCTGCGACATGAAGCATGTATTACATTCCCAGSTGTCGTATTAATTCTGCATGTTACCAGCAGGACAGCTGTAAGATAGGTACAATATGCCTAAAATCGCTGTTGGGGTTAACTACATAGCAAAGAGATCAGCAGTAAAACAGGTCTGAACTACAAGGCACCATCTCCACCTTCAGACTTTGCAAAAACTTGTTTACAGACCTGAATTCTGAATACAGGTTTTCCTTCCTGCAGCCATGGACCAAAGTCTCAAATGTCAATAAAAATCAAGAAAACTGGGGAAAAAAGTTTACTCTGGCTACAATTACCCAGATGTGGACAATCTCCACTCAATCAAATCAGCAGCTCTGCAGAGATGCACTTATGTTAAATCACTAGGCTGGCAGAGGCTGGTGTTTATCACCAGATTGCAAGTGGAAAATGAACTGACAAATCTCAGATGAGATCCCAGGGAGTGGGATTCATGTTATAAAATCAGCCACTCAGTAAAGCAGCATGCAGTACCAAACTCAGGGTTCCTGCAGCTTTCTCTAGACACTGCTTTCAATTAATTCCCTTGGGACCTTGCATTAGTCACATAGTTGCATGGCATCTCTCTCCCCTTCTGTGAAATGGGAAGAGTAACACTTCCTTTCCACCAGGGACATATGCAGATAATCATCTCAACAGTTGTGATTAGACACAGGGATAATAGGGGCAAAAGTACTGGAGAGACCGAGGAAGTCTGAACTACTCTCTGCAAAAGGAGAAAATTGTTCTAGCTAAAGTAAGTGATGTGCCTGGCTTGGCATCCAGGAGCAAATTTCAAACCCCTGAAAATGCAAGGGTGAAATACCCTGCTGCAGAAAAACATACATGCAGAATTCATGTCCAAAGCTTACCATGTCTTCCATTTAAGTTTGTATATGGACATTTACTTTGAAATTACCACTAGTGTGTGCAGGTACACAGACAGACAGAACAAAACTGTCTGGTAACACTCATCCCGGATCTTTTTTTCTATCTGCTTTCACAGTCAATTCTCTGGAATCATGGTCTCTCAGTAGAAGAGTAAGTGAAAGTCCTGCTAACATAAGGATTGACCTAAATGTCTGAATAAAAGTTTAAACTGAACCTAGCACCTTCCCTCCAATATCTTTGGTATTAAGCAAAAAAGGTTGCAAAGAACTCTTACTTATTTGGTATTTGCTATTAGAAACTTTCTACCTCAGATGTGGAAAAGATACATGAGTATCCCACCACAGCCATTACATATGTTATTTTTACTTTTTTCCTGTCTCAAAACATTTGGTTGCAAAGCCCAGAGAAGTTGCTGTGTTTTCCATGCTAATTGAAACCAGCCCTCCATGTTGCTGAAGGATTTTCAGGAAGCAGGTAGAAGAAGATATAAAATGGCCCAAGCATGTACAAAGTCCTGAAATGATAAGGCAGAGCTGTAGGATACCAGAATTGTTCCAAGTTATCGAAGCTTCATCTTCTCTCTTTTGCCCTGAACAGACTGGCCAAAGCAAGCAAAAGACCGGACACGGCTTTGGAGCTTTTCCTGGTATGTTTCCAGAAATGCAGCATGCCAAGGCTCTTGTCGTGGAAATCTCTGCAATGTTCAGATGCCAGCTCATGAAATAATGCTTTGCTTTCCCAGTATACCTCCTGTGCCAGTGGAAATCCTGACTCCAAATCCCCAAGCTACGTACACAATCCTGTGTCACAAAAAGATGGTGCCCTCAAAAAGACGGTGTGGCCCAGTGCTTAGAAGAGACTACCTGCACATGAGGAAGAGGCAGAACTTCAGATGGAAGAGAATTTGATTTTAAATGTAAGACAGTCAAGAAAAAACAGTTAAAAGATTCCTGAGTACCTTAAGATACCAAAGAGATGCAGCAAACCAGTGGAGGTGGCAGAGGTGCGGCTATGGGAGAGGGAGGAAATTCAGAGCTTATCTAGATCCCAGCTCTTCTAGCTGGGCACACTGGAGAAAGCAGCCCCACAGCACAGAGGGTGCAAAGAGCTGATCCCTTTCTCCAGCAGGAAACAGTCTAATAGTGTGAGAAGAGTTGTATCATTAAATTCTACGTAATAATTTAATAATAACTAGTTATGAATTACCTAATTACTTGTCTCAGTTCCACGATGTATTGCCTTACTATTTATTAAAAGACAGCTAAATTTTAATGCAAGTGAATGGTCAGTGCCTCCCTTGGGATACTGTTAAAGGATGCTTTCATTTTTATCTGGGAAGATTATTCATAAATATACCATCAAAGCACCTACTGGAAGATGAAAAATCTGTTATGGATCCAAATTTCCCCAACTGATCCTGTGTCCTGTCAACAGTAATAGGAATGGAGAGAGGATCAATCCCAGGAAAGAATCTCTCCAGATTCTGGGCTTTTTAGCTAAATAGATTCAGAGTAGCCCCAGCCTTTGAGACAACAGCAGGAACAGTTTGCACCAGGCTGTTCTGCTTGTGCAGACACAATCAGAAAAAAGCTACTGGCTTGGAGGAACCTGTCCCAGTGGCTTTCACAGCTTTAGTAACAAAGCTGAGATCTAAAACCATTAATTTCACAACTGCAAGCAACATTGGAGCTTCTGCCAATGGTCCCAGCTTAGCCAGGTCTCCCTACCTCTGCCATGCTGGCATTAATATATTTGTTACTCCCTGTAATACTTCATGCCACTGATGACAATTTCTAGGGAGCAAACTGGAAGTCTTTTTCCCAAGTAACGCAAAATGCAGCACATTCAGTAGAAAAGGAATGACAATTCCTGAGATGAATGCTACAGGACATCTGTATTCAGGATACATGCACATATTCAGATCACTGAAGCCATACCTTACTTTCTTGCCCTTAAACCCTGGAGGTTCATTAAGCCTAAGCCTGGCAGTATTTACATTTGGCGTGTCAGCACTGCAAAGTCTTCCAGGGACAGACAGGGTAGGGATTTGGGGAGGTGATACAGGCAGCCAACATTCCTGCTTCATTGAATGAGATGCTAAGAAGCTGCTGTGCCCTTAGTTTTCTTCTGTCCCCTCTTTTCCCTCACATGGCTGATCCCTCCTGACAGGAAGGTTCTAGAAATAAGATCTTGCAATATCTGAAACCAGCAGTTGCATCTTGCCATTAAAATGCATTTAAAGCACTTCTGCTTCCCCCAAATCATGGCACAGAGCTTCTTCCTACTTCTCCACCCATAAATCACACACACAGGAGTTGTTGGGGAAGGTGGGTTTGACTGCTGAGCACAGATGCAGGCTGGGAACAGAGGTTATAGGACTCCACTCTCCATGGGACAATAATCCAGTCTAACCAATACATCTTGCACTTGAACACACTTTAGTCCCACTGGTCGTATCAGAGACCCACAATACTGTAGTAGGGTCTGTGAACAGCTCCTGGCTGCAGGGTACCAAACAGCAGGTTCCTCTGAATCCCCAAGATTCTCACTGCTAAAGATATCAGCCCATCAAATGAGTCCCCACAACCTCTGCCCTGTCCTCATCTCCCATCCCAAGGAGACAAACCTCCCTGCTCCCGCTCTTCTGGCAAAGGAAAAAGCCCCTGGGACTGAAATGTCACAGATTCTGAGGACATGATTAATTATTTAAATCGACAAAATTATATTCCACTGGTGACATTCAGCTCCGTGTCTACTCTGCCTCTGCCTCTCCCCTTCCCTCCCTGCCAGCCCCCAGCAGTTCTTCCCCCTGTGGACATGTGCCAGCTAGGGATCTGTTCCTTTCACTCCACTCTCTGCTAAATGTTTTTTATTCTCAACCACCTGCCCCAGGCCCTCTCATCAATTATTAATCAAGTGATCCATGAATATGCAAATCAACCCACACACTCATTTTATTAAATTAAATAAAAAAAAAAGAGGAGACATGGCATGTACAGCAGCAGAATAGATGATGGGGTGGACTGCTCCAGGGAAGTGGGGATAGGTGCTGTCTAACAGAGAAGGAAGGAGTAGGATGAGAGGGAATATGCATTATACACATCTAGCAAGAGGATTACTTCTAGAGCCATTCACACGTTTAAAGYGGTGTTCTGCAGGAAGGTGGGGGTTGAAAGATAAGTACATGCACATATAGGAGGGCTTTATCCTGCAGCAAATGAACAGGTGGAGAACCAAGTTCCTTTCTAATAATCCAGGTCAATGGGGGCACTGTGGAGCAGGGCRGGCATTTATGAGACTGGTGTGGTCCAGCTGGCCATGCACAAGACATTTCCACCTGGGCCCCAGCACCCACCTCAGCGAAAATGCAGCTGGGCTGCATCCATGTGAACGGATAAGGGCAATCCAAGGACACTGCCTCTAGATAGATCTTCTGAGCAGGAACCACTCCTGTCACCTGTCTAGATCACACAGGGGAGGAATTCCTTGAAAATTATGTCTTCTCCCAGGTGTTAACATGCTGACCCATTCTGTGTTAGACACTGGAAAGAACTCTTTCTTTTCCATCAAAATTTCTATTTGTGTAGCACCCTGTCTCACCTTCACCCCTTCCAATACTCTCTCCACACCTTTACACACCATCCAGTCTTTTTGGATCTGCTAAAATCAACAGCCTTCTCTGGTGGACAAGGCATGAGCCATCACACTGGCCTGTCACTTCCATCAACTGTGAGGTTGATGTCTGAGTGCTGATGCCAGATCTGCACAAGCAAAAACCAAAAACTCAAATTGGAAACTTCCCTTCCAAGACAGGGGATGGGTGCTGCCACGCAAATGTTACAACCCCTTTAGGCCTGGGGAAAGGGACATAACCATCTGGTCTGCTTTCCTGGTGTTGTGGTGAGCACAGCTGAATAGCTTTAGGATGACTCTCATTCCTAGTTGCTAACACTTTTGTACAAGCATCCCCGTGGATGTAGTTGAGACTATCCTTGTTCTCTGAAGACACCATATTCTGTTCCATCTAAACAGCTTGTCTTTCTCCCTTTCTGCCAGCTGCACTGAGCTCCATGTCGCTGGTTAACTAATGTCAGGTACTGATCTTCATGTGGGTTTGAGGGAGTTCAGTGCTGGCAGGCAGAAAGGGATACCCTTCTTACCTAGAGAAAAGGTATTGCATGGACAAGAGCAGGGTGTATGCTCTGTCCCCCAACAGAGATCAGTAGGTTATCCTGACTTGTTCTAAGTGTTACTACTAACTGCTGATCTGTTGGGGAGACACATTTCTTCTTGTTCAATAAATCATCAAGAAAGCACTGATGGCACAGGCCATACCATTCTTTCAAGGCAGCCAGCTTGTGACTCCTGAGCCACGTGCCATTTCTGAGACCATCACACCAAACTTCTCTGCTGAGGCTGTGCCACACGTTGTGTCGGGTCATGGCCACATAAGCCACATGGATGCTGGAGCTAGCAGCAGGCCCAATCCTGTCACAGGCAGGGCTTCAAAAAGATGCTATGATCATTGGATTGGAAGACTCCCATGCAGCTTCATCTCCCCATAGGTTGTGAGGTTTAGGAGAGGAGTTGTCTACCTCCTGACCATGTCATGATTTTGAAAAGCAGTCTGCAGAATCAGGAGAATCTGTTACCTCCAGTACAGCTTGCAGCAACACACACACTTTATGGAATTGCTGAACAGAGGCCAGAGGAAAGGTGAATGCACGAGCAGCTGGAAATTACGTGCTAACCTGATTCCTTGGCCACTGCTATGCTTATGGGGGTACCAGAGGTGGATGGGAGGGAAGGAATAGCTTTCTCACCCACTGATCCAAGACTGTTGGTTTATATTGAGGAGTAATTCTGGTTATAATCCTCCTTCTCCATAAAACAGCTAACAATCCTTCTGGCAAAAACTCAGGGCTTAAAGAGTATAAAGACTAGCCTTAGCGGCACTAATTTGTCAGCAAAATCTGTACTAAAAAGATGTGAAAAGATGCTGCATCAGAGTCATAATGTCAATACTGGTGCAAAAACTCCAGTGTGGAGGTTTCAATATTTCAGAGTAACGCCTGCACCTGAGTGGAAATGCACAAGGATCAAGGTGGAAGGAGTGAGTTCAAACACATCCCACTCTCTCCATATGTGCAGCTGCAGCTCCCCACAGAAGCATCTGGGCTGGGACACCCGAGGTGCCAACAAGCCAAGTGGCAGATACCCTGTGCTAGCAATGTGCCCCCATCGGACTCAGCACCCATAAATGCCAAGCAGAGGTCGGCTTCTGCTTTCCTTCAGGGCACCTCACAGCCCACCTCTGCATGCAGCATGCTCCTCTCATCCATTCAGGGAGCAAGAAGGATCCAGCTTTTTAACTTCTGAATGGGAGGGAAAAGGAGAAAAAAAGAATTCCTCTAATGTCACCAACTAAATGTTAATTTGGAATGGATTTTTTTTTTTTTGTTTTCTAAATTGCTCTTAACTGTGTGCCAGCACACAGGTAAATTGTTCTTGGCTGAGAAAATGGCCTGTCTCTCTTCTCAAAGATTAACAGAGAAGACAGTGAATGGAGCAGCAAACAAGAAAACCATGCTCCTTTTACAAATCATTCAATGGTTTCCTGACTTCTTTTCTATATATTTTTCAGCTGTAAATGACTTTTCTACTCTCACTCTAGCTGAAGGCCGTGCTTGCCATTGTTACTCCCCATTTTCTTTTTAAACAAGGTGGAGGAAGGAAGAAGTAATTTGCTGCCATGGTGACTCCAAGTAAAATGAAATTTCTGTACTTCCCTCCTAGCCCTCCAAAAGCTTCCCCCAACCACCTTCCCCAAGAACCCTGCTCATTTGGCATAGGAATGCCCATGCTTCTCTGGCTCAAAGGGAGCCTGTTTCCTCAAATGGCAGGCCACCCTTTTTCTATTGTTGGGAAGAATTAAGGATATCTCACTTAGCTCTCTGTCTATAAAAAAAAGCTGGAAGCAGTCTACAAGGAGGTCTAATGGACCCATCCCAAACTTTCAGTGTGGAAGTGGTGCCGGAACTGTAACCAGGGAGAATGAACCTGTATGCCACTACACTTTTGTCCATCAGTAGTTAATAACACTGGCAGCAGAGGTCAGAGGATGGATATGTGGTCCAGATACTTGCACATTCTTCTCCAGCAAAGCAATGCCAAGAAAAAAACAGTAGCTAGTAGCTAAGACTACAAACCCTGCTTCTTTCCCAAGAAAAAAATATCACAGGCTACCAGCATCCATCTCTCACATGGAGCAACTGCTTCCCTAAACTCATTTCCTGTATCTCTCTCACTGAGCAAGTCTTTCCCAGAAGTCTTCAATGTAGGTCTTGGTTTCAGCTTTGAGTGGTGGTAGCAGTTCGCTCCTAGTTGGGTTGTTCCAGCTACATAAGAAGTCTATTGCATTTTTCCTAAGTTTTCCTCTATTGCTGGTCTGCCCTATTAAAGCATTTCCCCTTTTTCTACTTAAAAATCTGACTCAACTCGCCTTTCCCAGTCTTACGAGTATTTCCATATTATGGTGCCAAAAGGAGCAAGGAAATCCTAAATGCAATGCTATAGAAACAGAGTCCTCATATACCCATTAGATTCAAAAGGGCTTCCCTGTATCTCAAAAATCACCATTAGGATCTTGTGCCTTTTGAAGCACAAAACTCGTTTGCATTTTGAAGGTTATTCCTCATGCTGAAGGAGTGGGAACATGGTTCTCATCTGGAATTAACACAACCTGTCATGTTCTCTTAAATATACAAAGCCTTCACCTGCAGTGCAGGATAGTCTACTGATAGAATTAATAATCATGTGACAGATGAAAATATCTATTTGCTTGATTCATGGATCTTGGGTGAATATGAGGAATGAGAGACTTATGCCTGCCTTCTTTGCATTGGAAGTTTAATTTACTGGCTCTGCAGAGAAATATCACTCCCCTCCAAGATTCTTGCAGCTTATTTCAGAGGAGATGCACACAGTCGCTTATGGAGACTGGAAAACTTAAAAGCACGCAAGCTTTTCCAGATGCCCAACTTGAAAATACACTGAAAGAGTTTTCATCCATAGAAGGAACAGCCAAACAAAACACTGCTTTCCTAGCTTTCAAGTGTGGGGCTCTAAAAATGGGGGCATCAATAACAACCAGCATTAGGAATCTCAGCCTTTAGTTCTTCGATGGTTTCCCCCACCCTCCATAGGAATTATGGCTTATCCATATTCTTAACACAACAGGATTGCATTTTAGAATAGTTAACTATACTGTCACTTGCATATAGAAACATCCAATAGCCCAAAACAATACATTTGTGATGGATGTGTGCCCTAACTGGAGCAGAAACCCCAGCACAGTCCATGGCTGTGGGAAACCCTTACATATAGACACCTCATTATTGCACTGTAACAACTCACATCTCTCCCCTGAACAAGATAAAAAAGGTGAAAGGAATTAATTCAGTAAACCTAGTCACAGATAACCAATTTTAAAATTCAGCTAGCAGGATGGGAAAAGAGAGGTCACTGAGGCCACCATCATTTAAGGTACTCAGGACAGAGGAGTGAAGTCCCTGAAGGATCTCTGAACCATGTGGGAATAGTCTACTGGAATGGGATCTGAGGAGATGCTCTGAAACGAGAAGCAGAGCTTCTGGCTTTCTGCAGTACCTACCCTTCACGTCATACCAGCACATCAGGAACCTCAGCTGGAATGGAATATCCATATACCTTTGCAACAGAGATTTCAGAGGCAGAGCTTTCCTAGTAACCCAAGAACACCTCCCAGACACCAGATTTACTCACATATCCCTTTTCCATCTCTAATTTCCAGAACATGAAGAACCTGAATTGGACTTCTGTGTCCATGGAACAGGTGTTATGCAGAAACCCTCACAGTAAAAGATTTGGTTTTGGCACAACTTTCTGAAAGATTAGTTCCCTTTTTTTTTTTTTTAAATTTTCACTTCTTTCAGTCCTGAAAGTAATTAAGTTTCAATGGCAGCTAATTATAAGCAAAGAGAAATCAGAGGCTGTGTCTGTTCGGTGCAAGCTTGGCAAAGTGTTTTTTAATTGGTAACCCTTTGCCGTGTGCATTTCAATCCATTTTGCAGTGTGTTTATCGTTCCAGATTCATATTATATCCATGACCTTTCATCTAATGACAGAAGCTCATGCAGAGAAAAAATGATTATTTTAACAAACAGACATTAGAGCTATGAAAGAGAGAGGAAAAAACAGGCAAGAGGAGAGAGCAGGAATGGCATGAGACAAGAATGAGGCACACCCTAAATGCTAGATGCTGATCTCTCTCCCTCCTTTTCCTCTGGTATGTGGCCTGTGCAGGAGCCCTCTAACCCACAGCTACAACATTACTTGGCTGATGGCAGATGCTAAGGAACAGCGGTCACTGAAAGCCTTACAAAACTTTCCAATGCCCATGGTCACTCATTGGGAAGAGACACTCAGAGGTTCATCCTGAACATAGGTTTTCTTTCTGTGCAGCCAGTGCCATGTTTGGAGCTGTGGGCCAAGCCTTCTGTGATTCTGAAGTTTGCCTTGATTGCAAATCAGTTTAGCATGTCCTCCAAGGCAAGCTCAGGTGAGAGCTTAGAAACATGAAGCTAAGAATCGTTACAGACAACGCAGAACTTGAACTGTGGGGCATAAGTTGGAGAAAAATGGGAAAAGAGATCCTAATTCCATGCATGCAATGGTGTCATCTCAAATACATGCACATGCACCTTCCTGTACTTCAACTGAGTGGGAGACGTAAAAAAGTCAACAAAATCCTATTCCTTACTTTTTGGCCAAAGCATGAGCCCCGGGATGAACCCTCAGCCACCATCCCTGACACTGCCTGCGTTTTCTTACTACTGTATGCAGCTGCCAAAAGAAAAAAATCTGTGTCCTCAAGTGGCAATGAAATGTCTCAGAGACCTCAGGCGCCTGCGGTGGTGGGGCAACATCTCTATACAAAGAGCGGCCGTGGCTCTGGGGTGCTTGGTGGGTTGCCTGTGATCCAATCTGAACTGGCGTTTCCYGCTGTTAATGAACAGCTCTTGCCAAGTGCCCACCTGGCTTCTGCAGGAAACAGCTTAGCAGGCACTAGATGCTTGGCAAGAGACTCTGCAGATTAATCGCAGTAAATTTATATGATACACTGAGCACCAACTGCCTGATCTGCGCTTACCAGCAGCGGGGATGAACCAGTAGTGAAGGGCCAGGGATATTCAGCAACTCACTCCAGAAGTACCCTGTTACTGGAACAGCTAATAACACATCTTTACCTCCACTCTTTAGTAAATTATCCAGCATGCATCCCATTGTCTCCCGTAAGGAAAACTCTGAGGTATAATTTATCCAGCAGAGCAGCTTTTTGCTTACTAGCTAACACCACGACACTTTTGTTCAGGACTGTATCACTCCGCAAACTTTCAGAAAGAACAGAGGTGTTTTTTCCTGAGTCCCTGTGCTGAAATTGATTTTCCTGCTCATTAAGTCACTTTTCTATAGGTTCACACAACTTCCACAGAAAAGAGCACAAGAAGCAGAATGGAAGGATACCAATGCTATGTTTGAATGCCATTATTATATGTAAGCCTAAGAAGGAAATACAAGCAGTGTAAACCAAAAATGAGTAAAATTACCTGTAAATAAGGCTATAAACAAAAATATTACAGCAGCTATTTGCTGATCTTTATGGTCAGGAAATAGTTCCCTTGAGCCTCGAGAATGTAAGCGACCATGCAAAACTCAGTGATATTTTCAGAAGTGTGACAGTGCCTAAGACACATGCAATTCAGTGAAACTCATACTGCTCCTCAGGCCTTGCAGAACACCTCTTTAGAAAACTTCATTCAAAGATTTACAAAATAAACCAGAGCACCGATGCTCAAGATTCATGAGCTCTTTGAAGGCACAACCAGGTACCAAGCTTTGCATATTTTTTTGGAATCCATCTTCACATCAGATGCCAACATACAGTCATAAAGAGACTGACAGGCTCTGGACAGGCATCTACAGAACCCCCCAAACAAAACTCACCCCTGAAAGGTTTACAGAGAACTTCTTTATGGGGGAGATTTCCAGAAGCGCAAATGGCCCTTAGGCACACCCCTTCCATCAACTTGCAAACCCTAAAATACTAAGCAGGTAATTTAGAAGCCAAAGAGGAAAAAATATATTTGCAGAGCAATCGCTTATAACTATACATCCAGTCCCAGTGCCTCTTTGTGATTCATTAATAAAGAAAACTCACAGACTAGCAGCTGTGTTCAAGGAACATTGCAGCAAAGTCCATCTGAGCACCAGCACTAAATATGCCATCAGATGTCACTGTGCAGATTTGGGAGCCATCATATTGCTAGGTTGACATCCATCTGGCCACTTTAGCACTGTTGTAGCAGCAAAGAGTTGCAGTTTTTATAGCCCAGCTCCCCATATAAACTCGATACATCAGGCTGTTTGAGGTGAAGATTTGTTCAGCTGTGTCAGGGCTGCCTTGGACCTTGTCAAGACAGTCTTGCATCAGCTCAGATGATCTCTTGGAGTCCCTTCCCTCTGTTCCCTGCRCTGACACGCAGGAAGTCAGGAGAAAAAAGGTAGCAAAGGATGGAGTGGTATGCAATTAGAAACTATAAATTCATCAGATGGTTAAGCACCAGGGAGGAAAAACAGCTCTTTAACCTAAGAGATCATGTTGACATAAGAACATATGGATGTTAACTGGCCATGAATACACAGAGACTGGAAATTATAGAGGGGTTTTTAAAACTTCAGAGAAGTGAAATTAGACAGGGATCACCAATTTCGGTATTACAGGAAGGCCACCCCAATCCCACTGTAAATTTTTGAAAGGAATATTTAGCAAAAGCTGGATCAGATAATTCAGAGGTTTCCACGTATCCTATATTGTATAAGGACTATCCCACACACTTTCCTATGTGACAAAGTTACACCATATCAGTGTTTCAGAGCTTTTCCCTTGATTAATGGTTATGTACAAATACTAACAGACCACAGTACCCTGAACATCAGAACAACCTCAACTGTTTTTATAAGTCTATTCAATACATCCAGAATTAACAAATCTTTTAATGTGTAGGGTATGTTTTCAAAAGTAGCTTTCAAAAACCAAGTCCCATTTTCAAAAAAAGAAGTCAAATCCCTGGGTCCTTTGATTTTCAGGAAGACAAGCTCATGAGCAGCTGAGGTGCTTCTAAGAGTTTTGTGCCTAGTCTTCAGTACCATTTTAGAAACTTTGATTTGCTCTCCCTTTGCTGTCACACAGCATAGTTTTGCCCTATGCCATATCGGAAACAGTGTCTCTAACCTTTCGATTCTAATGYTGCTTGAAATGCTAGGACAGATGACAAACTTTGTTCAGTTTTGTCTCCTTCTTTCTCTATACATGAGGACCATGTAAAAATGTAGAAAGATACCAATAAAAAAAAAGAGAAAGATTTGCTGTTGACTTCAGCACCAGACCTAGCAGGAATTACACACTTTACAAAAAACCCAAACCACACTGTTATTCAGATCCATTGTATAGGATCTGAATAACCCACATTCCCATCTAGTCTCTTCAAAAACTAAGTGAAATACCAACCTGAGTAAATTTTTTTTTTTTTTTTTAATTGCAGTAAGGCTTTTTAAAAAAAATATTTTCAGGCCATACTCATGTTGTGAGATCATGCCTGGATTTCAAACATCTTGTCACTGCCAACATGCCAGGTAACAACTCTTTACTGCTAAGTCAGCAATTTGACTATCTAATCAGAAACCAGACACTTCAATTGATGCAAGTAAAGTTGTTGGTGAGGGACATAATCGCCAATGGAGCATGAAAAGTAAACTGTTAATTCTGCAAACTGAAGTTTTTTGTTTAATCTGATTATATCACTAACATTTTAGGCATATTCCATTTGTACATTTCATCATGTAAGGCAGACAATGAGAGGCAGTCTATGAGGTTTACTTGTAAAACAAAGAATTTTACCCAAAAAGCAGCAAGCAACTCCAAAAATGCCCCACACTGGTTGTTTAAGCCTGAACAAGGCTCAAGACATGGATTGAAAGTCTCTTCCAAAGGAAAACCCTGCTTACCCATCTCATACCATATATCACCACCAGCTGAGATACCTGTGCCTTCCCTCACCCATTTGGGGTCAGTAGGCTGACCTGAGCATGGTGCACGTTTGCCATCCAGTCCAGGCTGAATGTTGGTCTTGTAATTTTACTCTGACTTACCAGACCTTCAGCAGAAATCAGTTGTCACAGTAAAGGACAACTGCCATATGGAACATATTAAGTTTCTGACAAAGAAGAAACCCCAGTGACTTCACTAATATCCTATCCTATACGAACATGCCACCCTCCTTGCCACCCAACAACAGTTTCTGAATGTTTTGCAACATATACATTCTACAAAAACTGTAACAAAAAGCACTGCCGTGCCAGAATCTTGTTAATACAACCCTCCTAGACAAATACCACTCCTTCAGCTCCAGAACACATATTGCTTGCTGCCTTCTCTGGTAGTCATAGAAGCAGTAGCCAATACCATTTGGATGACAGGATGTTCTGATACTTGGGCATAACTTGATGGATGTTAATTACAGTGAGATATTGGTATTTATCACAGCTATGCTCAACGGCATCAAGATGTTTAACAGTGACTAGAACTGAGAACAAGCTGTGCACGTCTACTCATCTCTCTTTTCCCCTCCCAGCTTTATCACATGCAGGCACACGACATGGCAGTTCTGTTGCCAATCCTAGTTACACAGCAATGTTATTGCAAAAAGCACTCAAATCAAATTGAATAACTTACCATTACTTTAAAGACAATCGGGAAGATTAGAAAGCCCAAAGACTTACCTAGGAAGAAAAAAAAAAAGAAGCAAAATTATGGACTGAGCAAAAGCAAGAACAGAAGGTCTTCAAACAATTTGAGCTCAGAATAACCACAAAAGTCTTGACAGAACACCAAAAAAACAGATCTAGTTCCCTGCACAGAGAGCCCTGTGAATCACAGAGAACCAACTTATCAGGTGACACTAAAAACAATRGCTATTTTAATCACACTTACAGGCAGGCTCCAAACAAATGTACAATTTTCTACCCCAAGGAACTTACATTCTCATTTAAGTGCACATCAGAAAATGATCACCCGGGGAGCAGGAAAAAAATACTRCTCTCATATTTGGCTGAGAGAGCATCAGACAAATCTTAAGGATTATGTGGAATACTTGTGTTAGATGTCACAGGGGAGCAATTAAAAAATAAATATAATAAATTAGTTCTGAATTGGTTCTAAAATGTGAAGTGGGCTTATTTCCCAGGGTTATTTTGCATGCGGAAAAAAAAACCGGTTGAAGTTTTGAAAGATCCTTCACTTCACAGAATCACAGAATGGATAAGGTTGGARAGGACCACAGTGGGTCATCTGGTCCAACATCCCTGATAACCGAGGTCATCCTAGAGCACATCGCACAGAATTGCACCCAGATGGTTCTTGAATCTTTCCAGTGAGGGAGACTCCACAATCTCTCTGGGCAACCTGTTCCAGTGCTCAGTCACCTGCACAGTAGTTTTTCCTCAGATTCAAGTGGAACTTCCTGTGTTCCAGCTTCTGCCCATTGCCTCTTGTCCCATTCAGTTCTTCTCTCGCCATTTACCCTGACAGGCAGTATTGAGGAGAAATTTACCTGTGCACCCAGAACCCTGACAAACACCTACAGAGCTCTGAAATCATGCTTGATGGTTAACAATTTACCCTTGGTTAACAATTTACCCTTGGTATCATTATTGCCCATGTGAAAGACCAACAGGGAGTAATAGTCAGATGTGTTGACAAGCCTTGACAATCTTTCCATGAAATCCCTGATTCAAGCCCCAGGCAAGCAACAAACTTCTCTGGATAACAGGTCAGGCTGGCTGATGGGTGTCTCTGGCCCTTGGAGCAGGGAGTCACCCACTACAGTTGCTTGCCTCTTCATCCCTGTGATCCTGTGTGGCTCTGGTCTGCTGGACTCAGCTGCTTCACTTGAAGCTTTACCCATCTCCTCCTCAGCTTGGAGGGCAGTAAACCTGTTTTATAATCTCAAGTCATCAGGAGGAACAGAAGTTATATGGAGGGTGCCTAGTTTCCAGTCTTCCTCTTTTATTGACCTCTGACTTGTTGGGAGATGCAGTGCAGAGCCCACCTGCATCTCTGATGTAGAGGGACTTGAGACTCCTGTAAGCTCTCTAAGATTATCCTCTCTTTCTTGTCCTCACAAATGCTACACAACCTACTTATTTCCTTGCAGGACTCCTTGACCTGGTGACATATGCTCCTTGACAAGGACACACCTTCTGCAGAGGAGACGACTCTCAGCCCCAGCTTCCTGGACAGGCACTGGGCACTGTACAACCAGGGACCTGCGGAGCTACATCTGCTATTGTGAGGTCTGTTTGGATGGAAGYCTCTGACATCACTGGTGCAGCAGCTTCCACAGACACCGGGGAACGGGTTCTATAGCGTGTAGTAACCACAGCGTTGAGAGCTCAGGCTACTAAGCCTGGGGAGAAGGGGCCTCGTCTTTCTCCTGCTGCTCCCTCGTCCTGCTTCTGTGTTGGCCCTGCTGTGGGCAGGAGCCCTTCCTGCACTCTCCTTGCCTGTGCCACACACACTGCCATGCCCTGCTGAGGTCCCCCACTGCTCCCTGGCGCTCTTTAAATCTGCCACAGCAAGGCCCTCACCACATCAGCCTGGCTCACCAAGGGCTGCTGGATCCTGGCTGGTCTCTCAGATGCTGTTTGAGCTTCCTTGTCTGTCTTCCACTCATTCTAGTGCATAGCCCCCAGAACTTGCCATAGCCATCTGACTGAGGCTTTTGGTTTCCTGTGGTTGCTTCTGGCAACACCTGTGACCACTTCATCCTTATTAACTATGCAGTTCTTTGTGGTACACAGGAACTGCTGTTATGGGCCAAGGATACATGGTGCTAGGTCACTGTACAAACAGAAAACCAAAGACTGCTCTGTTTGAAGAAGTCAGGTGCTTCCATTTTTTTTTTTTCATGATTTTTTCACCAGAAAATGGGGAAACTTCATGGTGAAGCTACAAGCATTAAACACAGCTTAAAATCTCATATTCATTGGGCTCCCCACCCAGGCTCTCTACCATCCTGTTGCTGCAACCCACTTTTTAATTTTCGTGTAGTGAATTTGACTCCTTCCCCAGGCCTACCCTCGCATCCCATGAAACGCCACTGCTGTCCTTCAGACAATCATGCATGTGTGCCAGAARGAGCCGTGCCGAGCAGGAGGATTGGCTGCTGCACAGAAAGCTTACAAACGGTAACACAGTCCTGTAAGGATGAATATTTCACACAGTATCATTGCTTCACTGAGATTTCTGAACAGAATGTAGAAAATAAAACCTCACAATACGAGGAAGCACTCATAA
Organism: Amblyornis subalaris; assembly: GCA_018881555.1. NCBI lineage: Eukaryota > Metazoa > Chordata > Aves > Passeriformes > Ptilonorhynchidae > Amblyornis > Amblyornis subalaris. The sequence continues at coordinate 1,843,545 of JACAXG010000058.1, forward strand.
TAAACTTATTTTGCTTAAAAAGCCTTATTTACAGGGGGCCAGATCTAAAGACTATTGATGTTAATAGCCCAGAGTAGAAAGGAGCAACATTACAGTGAAGAGACTGTTCAGAAAGGAAACATCACTTTTGGGGGATATGTGAACCCGCATCATCAGCCTTTGACCCTGSCTTGCAAATAACTGACTCAGCTTACAAACATCTGAGCAAGCCTGTCAACATGGGCACTCCTGCCTACACAAGTCCCTGTTCATTTGCACAGGAACTGCACCACAGTGCACCAGCTCAGCTGATTTTGCATACAGTTCAAACTGTGTGGATGTGATCACCACTAGTGGGGCCARCAAGGTGGTTGATCACAAATAACATTCACCCAGGACTCTTGCATGCTTTCTGCTTTCTCCATTAGTCATCAACACAACTTCATTTTACAGCATGCCCTCCACACAGTCAGCACCACCCACTTCAATGGGATGAAACTCATTTAATGGAGAGAAAAAAAACAAGTGTCTCAATAAGAAGGAGCAAGATCAGGTGATTCCTTTCAAAAAGACAGACTTAGGATCTTTTTTTTTTCTCAGTGAATTGTATGCAAGATTGCAGAGAATTGTATGCAAAGACAGAAAGGATAGAGTTGATTATTTAGAGATGGAAAAGCAGATAACACTAAAAAGCTTGTGAACACCCTAAACCCAGTCATATCTCAATGCACGCATTCTCTTCAGAAATGGCCTTGCAGATATCTGGAACAGTCCTCAGTGTGTAATGCATACCAGAGTCATTGAATACTTACAGATAAATATTCATAGACAATTTGTGAACAGGCAAAAGGATGAAACCTCTTGTAGTGTGCTTAGACTCACTGATATAGGAATAGGAATAATGTCATATGGCACCATTGATCCATCAAATGGCATGGGAAATTAGGAGTAGATATTCAGTAAAAAGACATTCTCAAATAAACCAGAGGCTAAAATTCAATCATACAAATTATCTAACAACTGAGAAGAATGAACAAATTAGTATAAAATCAGTCTGCTCCCAGATAACTTAAACAGAGGGGYGAGAATACATTTTAATAACACACTGCTGCCTGCCAACAGTTCATCCTGCTCTGTTACAAATAGAATAGACTTACAACAACCAGGAGTAGCAGATAGGAAAAAAAAAAAAAAAAAGAGGGAGAATGAGCAGAGACAGAACAAAACATGAATGGTGATGGAAAAACACCAGCTCCTCCTTTGTAGGAAAAGAAAATGARGGGAACACATCCTTTCTCTGCTTACACTGCTCAAGCTCCTACCTGCTTTGGTCAGGTTACAGCAGATTTGGCCCCCATTGCATAAAATCTAAGAGCAGAACCACCCATGAAGAGCAACACTGGGTATAATGAACAAAACCCCCACAGCACAACTTTTAACACTTTCTCCTCCTTATCACAGGAGAACACCTTACCCTCCTTCCTCCCACCATCTCTTGCTCCTATTAAACTCTTCTGCTTTCCACATAGCTCTACTTGTCAGTCAATCAAGACACTTGGTCCAGCTTCTGTCTTAAGGACACTAAACAATAGGAAAATACAAGAGCAGCTTAGCCAGCTCTGCAAGGGAGATTATTCAAAAGGTTAATTACTGAATGAAACAGAAATAGGAAATGGAGGCGGCAATGGGAAAGGGGATGGAGGAGGAAGGGAGGCAGCAAATTACTTTCAGCTGCTAAATCCGGCTTCCCAAATCCTTAAAGTCCTTTACAATATAGGCTGAAGAAGGAGGGAACAAGATGGGGCTGGGCTGTGTYGTTCACTTACACGTTCGATAAAACCTCAATAATGTTCCTCTCCTAATCCTGTGTCATTAGGAACAAAATGGTACATCAGGAGACTATTTCGATACGAACGCCTGCAACTTCACCATCTGACCTGCTGACTTCTCCTTTCTTCTTTCTGCTCTCTCTTTTTGTTCCTGGAGCCAATTATTTTTAGAGATGTGATTTTTTTGGCTAGGCACTTGGCCTCTAGCACTAGGGGTTCCAAAATGACCTGGCTTGAGATCCTTATGACCATTATTATTACTTTTTTGGTATAAAGGTCATTATTACTATAATAGCTGGGAATTAATCTGCCTATTCAGAGGTTGTTTAGAAGGAAAACAAAAACTCCAAAACAAAGAGGCATTTTCTATTGTGCCTCCAATCCCTGTTCTCACTGGAGCAGGAGGAGTCTGTCTGCTGGCTTCAGTGGGAGAGGAGGACTGAACTCAACAGAAGAATTTTACAATATTAAAACAAAAGCCTCAGAGAGCAACCAAATGAATTAAATAATAAAAGTGCTCCCTGCTGCTGGAAGAAAACAAAACTAAAAGGAGTAACTGTCTGTGTCATCCTCCATTCATCCTTAGCCTTACATCAAACCCAACGCTGGCCCTGAGCACATTCGGATGCAATGGAAAATCTTGTGTCAGGAGCATCCAATGCCATACAGAAAAGCCTAGCATGGAGGCCAGAGAACAGTGGCACTGTCATTGTGCCACCACTTTGTTACCTCAAATCCATGCCTGTGACAGTAGTTCACCAGAGATGACTGTATATCAAYGACATGAAACATCCCATACATCATTTATACGGCTTAAGAGATCAATACAGGTATCTCTTCTCTTTTTACTATAATGCACAGTGARTGCAGTCACTATCCTTAAGTCACTTGCCAGTACATGACATAATGAGCCCTGCTTTTTGTCCTCTAGACACTGTTGTAGAAAGGCACTATGAGATTTCACAGGCAATCAAGTAAGTATTTGATTTAGAAAAGAAGCACCAAAATGAAGGAGACAAATAAATGTTTCCTCAGCTCTTACCTGGCATTAGCTTTGCAGGCTGKTTTTGATGTCATTGGGGGAAAAAAATAATAATCAGAGCATGTTTGGAGCCTCCACAACTTTCTAGAGAGTCATAATGTTATAGAGCCTTCTGAAACTGAAGAATCTACCTCATTGTTTATTAAAATTTAGGCAAAACACGAGGCAAAGAGGGTAATAAATAACCTTGAGGGAGAAACACTTAACAYGAGTAAGCTCCAAAACGTCATGGGCAAAAGAGTCTTGACTTTGGGAATTTCACTTAATTTGATTTATTGCCAATTAACATAAACTTTTATTTACTCTTTCAGACATTGGAAAACAGYGGTGACAAACAATTAGAGAGACACTTAGGTAAACCTCTTTCTTTGCAGTTCCCCAGGGTYCACTGCAGTACCACATCTTCCCACACACAAGCCAGCCAGTCTCCCCTTCCCTTATCATGGGCACACATTACACTTACTCACAGCAAGCCCCTTGGGTGAAGTGATGGACAGCTCAGAAGGCTGGGTTGGTAGTCTTACTGCAGCTTCTTGTTTCTTACTGTCTCCTTTCTCCCTTCCTTTCTGCTTGTTTCCTCTTCTCCTGCCCAGGCCCTCCACAGGCTGCAGTCCCTTCGGGGTATCCCTGCTCCAGCATGGGTCACCCAAGGGATGCAACATATCACCCACCAAAGCACCTCCCCAGCACAGCATGCCTCCCTCCAAGAAGTACCTCTGACCACATTCTCTTCCATGTGCCTCCTCCTCCTGTATCTGCTTATGTATCCCTTTCTCACTCGTCCTCACATCTCTTTCCACATCTAGTTTGGTTTCCCCYATCATCTCCCCACATGATCCCTGAAGAGGTTGGGACAGATCTGACTGGCCGCTTTCCAGTTGAGGAAAAGCTTCTATCAAGGATTATGCTGGAGTTGGCAGAAAGTTTTCCCTCCAGCTACCCAAGCAGTTGCTGTCTCCCTGCACAGCGCTGTCCGCCCTTACGGTGGTCACTCCAGGACCTTGCATCAGTACAAAATGCCGTTTTGGAGAGAGCAAAACCAAAGAGGCGTATGCTGCATTGGGAGAGACCATCAGGCACAGCTAACCAGATCCTTGCCACACCACCTTCTAAACAAGGTTCMTCAGCCACTGGAGCTATTTCATGCTGAGACAGTGGAAAAGATATTTTCATAGACCGAGTGGTGCTCAATCTTTCTTCTTTGTTTATCTCCCTCCCCTCCACTCCTCCCAGAAATTCAGGCTGCAAGTGAAGTAGTAGATGGCTGTATCCCTCAGCACAGCTTCCCTGAGTTAGAGTCCGCCTCCACAAACTGAAGCTCTTTTAATAGCACTGTCAATGAGAGATTGCATATCTAGTTAAGTGCTATTCAGATGCACCCACAGACGTTCACTGCTTCAGAAACACATCTCTTCCTAATAATATAGTTGGCTACATTATCTTATTTGACACTAAAAACTTGAGATGATTGATGGTAGCTTAAATTCTGAATAGACAAAAATTATAGAGCAGCTTTATAATCTTTTGCATTAGTGCCCTGGGGAAATGGCTGAAGTCTTTATCACATTCAAAGGACAGCATGACTGATGCTAAACCTCTACCCTTCCAGCCAGACCAGGCTTCCATGAAGGTCTCAGGCAGCCTGGTCAGGAGTCTGCCCACAAGAATGGCTCTGAGGGCACAGCATTGGATCATAAGGTGYCATGCTTTTCGTCATCCCTAACTAGCACTTTGCAATATTTCTAACACACGTGCAACTAAGTTGGGATCAAGGAACAAAGAGAGACGAAGGATCATGAAGGGAAAAGAACAGAGCAAGAAACTTCCCTTTTCGTTGGCTATAAACGGGTATCCGGCTGAGAAGTAACATAGTGTTTGCTTCCTGGACACACCAATATTACAAAAGAGCTGAGGAATTACATTCTAACAGCTATGGAAGAGTGGTCCAAGAACCTGCCCCAAGAGAAAGAGCAAATATACTGGCAGCCATGAAGGGTAGGTTTGGGAAGGACTGGGTTTTTATAACATCCCTGGAAAGTGCGAGATTCATGACTTTGAAAATCATAGATACTAATATGGAGTAGAAATTTACTTGATCCTAAATCTTTCTTTCCAATTTGAAAAAGCAGTCCGTACAAACTTAAAGTTTTCTTTCTTAGGAGAAAAACAAAAAAAAAAGATGTGTGGAGAAAAAGGAGCCTCTCATCAAGAGAAACAGAAAGGACAATGAAGGCTCAAACCCCTGAAGCAGTTCATATCATTTTAATAAAGGCATGGATAACTATATGGAGTCCATGTGAGCATAGGAGACACGCAGGAACAGAGAGATGGTCACCAAACTGTAAGCCTCCTTAAGTTTTTTGCCAGAGGAGAGTGTGAGGAGACTGTTCCTTTCACTCAACTCACAGTCTCTCTTACCCAAAACCCCCATTTGTCTCAGCCCCCAAACCCCAAATTTTTATGGCCATGTATTGTATGTAACACACAGCAGTTAGTAATTGTAACACACAGCAGTTAGTGAGGAAAAAAGATATCTCCAAAGCAATGCTCCCTTCCTCAATCAATGAATATCACTGTTGTAGCCACTCTTTTTCTTGTCCTCCCTTCCTTTCTGTCAAGCCTACTTCTATTAATCCACACACAAATCTCTTTAGGCTCAGTTTCTATCACCAAAGAGAGAGGAGACAACTGCTCCAGTCTTTTCTGAGCATTTCAAGCCTCCTTCCTTGGTCCAAGCCCACCCTAGGACAGAGATATCAAAAAACTCTGCATGGTAAATGCTAGCCTTCATGCTAAGATCACTAACTCCTCCAGCAATCCACGCTAAAATTTCACAACAGCTCACTTGTCCAGCAAACCTCGCTGTCTCATGTTTTGCCAGACAAGGAGCTGCCCAGCATGTTGGGGGGGCTTTTTGCTCCATGGTTTCACACTACTGCTGCAGCCCTGTGCCAGAGCATGCTAAACAAAGTAAACAAGCTCTGATTTGCACGAAATATAGAAATTATTAGTAAGGTGATGTTGAAATGAAAATGCAGGAACCAATTCCGTGTCAGAACTGCTGGACTCTGGTTCAATCACGTGCAGTTTCTCCAGCTCAGCTGAGCAGTAGCTGATGGTGTCAGGTGAGGTCACTACACATCATGCCCCTATGTCACAGCCTGGACAATGCCGTCACAAGAGAAACTATAGATTGCTAATTTAGTCAGACCTCTGAGAAAAAACACAGCTTGAGGAGTAARTATTAAAAAAAGCTTCCTTATAACCTGCTAGCCAGAGAGCAGTGGGGAAAGAATAAACCATGGCCTCATTGGTGCAGGTCTCATGAAATAATGTTGTAAAGTGACATCACCAACAGCAAAGACAATACAAAACGCACTACCCTGCCTACATAGTTTTCAGCAAGCTTGACAGGGCACAGAACATTTTTCCTCCCACATCCAGAGGAAAATATCATCTCCTTGTCTGTCTTTCTTCATCTTGTGTCTTGCCTTTTAATTAGCCGATAAATGTTTTGGAAGGGAGAACCATCCTTCTGATTCTGCACTGGTGCAGAGGAGGGCGTCTTGGTTAACAGCAAGGCCAGCTTAATGTTGCTGAGATAAGAGCCACCGTCAGCCAGTCCCAGTTTAGCAGCTTTGGCATTACTTTGTTTTGCTGGACTGCAGCTCCCTTGCCTTTGCAGGCAGCCTGCATGGCTTCCACGTGCATTCTCCACACGTGCTGGGGCTGGAAGAGTGCATCCGCTGCAGCATCATTCCCCAACCAACTGGCTGCCCTCCTGCACCAGTGCACATCTCTTCCCCTTGCTATCTCACCCCCGATTAGTTGCTTACTTGTGATTAAGTCCCTTTTAATAAATGACTCCCATTAAACTGGATTCCTCYGTCACTGTGAGAGACATAAAATTAAAAACTGACTGCCTTTAATCACACCAGGCTTCATCTCCATTTCTCAGGCTCCACTTATCAATAATTAATATAAGAAAGACTAAAATCCATTTCAATTTCAAAGACTCAAATGTTACAATTTTTAATAAAAAAAAAAAAGGAAAGAAAAGAGAGAAAGAAGACACCATCACTCTGAGAAACAGAAACAGCCAGATTCATACAGAGGAAAAGAGAATCTAGCAGCACTGCAGCAGCCTCCAAAAGGAGAGAGGGCTTGAATGTGACAATCAACTTTCCTCCTCACTTTGTAACTTTAGATTTTTTCTCTCAAATACTCCCACACAGAGGAAGAACCCCAGTGGTCCCAAGGACACAGAGATCTGCACTGTAGCTCGTGGCCTTATTTATTTTGGTTTTACCAAGTCCCTGRAGCAACGACAAACCAGCACACTGCACTACCAAGTCTGGTATCTTTTTTTAAAGAACTGCCAGATCTCAGATGCTCCAAGGGAAAGACACAACCAGCACTTTCCTATAAACACTGTGGCAATACATGGCAGAACGTACTGCTATAAGCAAGGACATGGGGCAAGCCACCAGCCTGGTTCTCATTACATTGCTTTATAAAGGACTAAAATTAACATCAAACCCCTTCTATATTCAGGTAGTACTGCTGCTTACTCAGGCTTTTTCTCACTACACCAGACCCAGCATTTCAGCCAATTCTACTTTTGTTGCATAGGAAGTAAAAGAAAGTCCAAAATAAAAATATTGAAAAATGCCACAAAATTTTTTTCTATTGGCTTTCACCCTAGAGCAGCTCAGGGCTCACTGTTCAGTATGAAGGTCTGACTGCAGCCAGCTTTAGATCACACCTGGGTATGTCTCTGAGTACAACCACACAGTAAGGTCCTCTGCCAGCAGTACAACCTGAGCAAGTCCCCTGTGACCATCGTGATGCTGTGCCTCAAGTCACATGCTCTGCAAGTGTTGTCTGGCTCAACTCTGACTGCACTGGAGACATGGCTTTCAGTCAGTTCAGAGCATGAGTCGACAAACTGACATCTTCAAGAAAAACAAAATGCAAAACTGTCATGCAGTATCTGACAAGAGCTCAAGTCACATTGTATGGACACACCAGCTTAGCAGACTGGACAGCTGTGCCAGCCACAGACCTGTCAGCCACTACACAGGTAAATGTGTAAGTGAAAGTGAAATGGCACACAAGACGCAGGAACTGTCCTTTCAGGGAAATCTTGCACGTGAAAAAACACCCCTTTCCAAACCCAGGTTAGTGGTCAACACCCAAATGACACCGGACAGTAAAACACACAGCATAACACTAGAAATACATGTCAGCCTCCAAGCTGGGTGTTATCCTGCATAGCTCCAAAGGAAAGCAATTTCCAGCAGACTCATCAGCTGCATACCCAGCCCAACACCTCCCAGGCCGCCCAGTCCGTGTGGATCTCAGCACAGCCACTTCCCTGCTGTCCAACCATAATTGCCATGGAACAGGAGAGTCACACACAGCTGAACCCTGCTGCTAGAGGTAGCAACAATCAGGACATTACCCTCTGATTAACAGCCCAATGCGGGGGAACACAATAAGCAGCCTGGCATAACACCATCACACCGTAAGTCATTACTCAGTAATTACTGTGCAACTRCACAGGGATACAAAGGCACAACTCCCCCCTCAGAGTTACACTGAAGAAATATCATTCAATAGCCTTTAATTACTGCAGAACCACACAGCAACAAATGATGACCTGCCCACTGGTATAAAGTGGACCTATCACTCAGGACTCATTCCCTGGTAGTTACTAAGGGAACCTTTCGATAATCCCACAGCAACTGTGGCACATTGTTGCTGTGGGGATTTTTATCCCAGCATATGGCCCATTTTCAAGATTTTGGAAGGRGCACCAACATAGAGGAATCACAAAGAAACATTTGCTGAACTACTGTTATCTTCCCAATAAGCTCCCTGTTCCACACCACTGAATTGTGGCAACATTGTGGTAATGCTTTCACTGACTTAGACATGAGGGGTATAATTGCACCTTTGGCCTGCAGATCTTGTGGTACTTGTAATTATATCCCATTACCAAGGAACACAGCAATTTCAAACCTATTACCCACAGGTATCGTTTATTTCAGAGTTAAATTTATTACTTCAGTGCCAGCCTCATTCATAGCTCTCCTTTATGCATTCAAGCTTCCCTAGTGAACAAACATTGAAAATAGAGTGAACTGAAAAAGATGGGATATAGGGATAATAAATGGGAGCAGAAGATGCAGATGCCTTTCTGGCCCTTGTTCTGTTCTGTGTGTTGCTTTTCACTAAGTCCATGGGGGTTTCCTTAAAGACAAGGTGCATTAGTGCAAAATGGGAGCAGCCCTTCTGCAAAAGCCTGGAGAGGCTGCAAAATGCAGCTGCTCCCAGGGCCACCCTCATCTGTGATGAGGCTGCAGTACTGGCAGTTGTCACAGTTATCCATGATTTCCAGGCTGCCGTGTTTTGTAAGCCTTCCCTCCAAGAGCCTCTGTGCCTTGTAACAACTTTCTGTCTGAAAAATTTAGAAAATCAGAGGTATGCTCTAGCRCACAGCTGAACTCTGATGCAAAGGACTGCCAACTGGTCTGCAGCTATATAACACGCCAGAGAGAAAAATAAAGCCTGTTTACTTCTGGCTATTCAATTCCCAACAAGAGTGGAGTCACAGGAGGAAGGAAGAAATTGATATTTTCCCCAAGCTATATCAAAATTTTAAAAGGAAACAAGCAGTCAAGAATATGGATCTTTGCTGAATGCAGTGCGCCACTTCACCAGCAGCAGAGAGGAAAACATATGCAGCCTTCCTGCAGGTTTCCCCTTCCCAGCCAGCAGAGATGCTCATGGTGTTTGCCACCACCACTGAGCTCCTCCCAAGCTGTGTACATTTCTGCACACAAAGCAGTGTGGCCTCTGGATCAGTGCAACCTATGACAGCTTTTAATAACTCTTTAAAGGAAATTCTGGCAATCAGGTACCGCACCCTTACAACTTCTGACACTCACTTACTCCAAAGGGCTGAGAGAAGGGCAAGCCTAGTACTCCTTACCTGCCTTGGGAACCCTGAGCTTGCCCAGAGGGGCATGACTGAATAGATTTTACTGAAATGCATTGATTCATTCCTGACTCTCCTGTRTCAAAGGGACTGAAAAGCAAGGAAGACAGACCAGCAGGAGATAATCAGGACCATGGGGTCAGTCTCCMACTCCAGGAAACTGCAGTGACACCATGGGTGTGAACTACGAGCACCCCAGACAACACACATTTTGACTAATGACAGCAGGTCTCCATTTTGGGGAACTCGAACAATACCAAATACTGAAAAGGCTAGGAAGAGTAGACAGAGACATGATAGACGCGTGTCTCACTTCCTGCATTCTCTTTGTGATGAATAAGTCATCTCCTCAGGTAACAATAGGTGCTCCAGCTGTGGAGAGGAGCCTGCTGCTGTTCAAATGCATCGCGCTGCTATGGTAAGTCAAACTCTAGGAGCAACACGAAAAGATAATGCTGGAACACAAAGCGGGGACCTGAAGTAAGTTGTTATGGAAACCAGATTCTCACAAGCTCACACCACCGGATGAGGTCTCTCCCCTTACATCTGTTTGTCAAAATGCCCAAGATGCACAGGAGTCCCTAATGACCACAGCTCCATTGCCTCACCTCGCATTCACTCACAGATGCTGCTGTCATTCTCTCTCAGTTAATCTAATGTGGCCTAAGCACTTCCAGTGGTGGGAAAGGGCTCAGGACTCAAGCAATGCACAGGACAGAACAAGTCAGTCCCTTTGGCACTCCTTGCTTGGAAGAGCCCGTGCTGGCAGAATCGGGTTTTAATCCAAAGAAACAAGGCTCACTTCAATATGAACCACTTTACTGTTAAAGTTCAAAAAAATCAAAAGAGGACCAAAAGGGATACTGGCACAACCATACACTAATAGGTTCAAGCCCATCTTATGCAATGTAGATGTACAGGATGGGGAATAGCTACTTCATTTTAGCTATGTAGTGATATTTTACATGCCCWGGGTTCTCTTATCAGACTTCTGCTGGCCTTTCCAGCAGCACACAGCTCTTCTATAGCTAACATTTGCCACTTCTGCCTCTCGTTAATTAGATGGAAAAGGCAAATTCTTGTGTATGTTTGTACTGAAATAAAAATTCTGCATGGCAGTGTACAGATAACAGTGCTGGGTAAAGATCATTCTCCCACAGAAATAAATCAGGGAGAATGGCTATGGCATGGCTATGGCAGACTGCTAGACAGCAGTAGGAACACTGCCTTTCCCATTACTGCTAAATTTTGGTTACATTGGCAGAAGAAGTTGGAGTAGATCTGGCACTTCCTTCCTGCTGGGACCCTCTGCTTCCTATTGCCCAGCGCTAGCAGTGAAATTGTTTTCCCAGGGCTTCCCATGCAAGTTCTCATCCCTTAAATTCTGTCACCTAGGCTGTCAAAATGCTTTAAGCTGACTGATGAGATACTGCATCAATCTTTTACTGAGTAGCAGTTCAGCCCTTGACCCTATCTTGTGCCTGGACCTCCTTCCGGACTCCAGCCTATCCCACCTGCACTGAAGGACTCACCGCTACCACAGTGCTCAGGATCAGACACTTACAGACCTGAGTCTTGTGACGTGGTTTGACACAGTGTCATCCTAACTCCCTGCTCATTCCCCCGAGCAACTTGCGTCGTTTTAGTTTACAGCTCCCAACACCAGGTCAAAGCAGGTGTAGAGAGGTACACATATACATGGGAGGACATAAGAGTGCTCAAAAACATGCTTGGTGCCACCCATAAACCAACACCAGTAGGCAGAATTTAGCAAATATTCCTAACCTGTGCTTGAGGGCAGGAAGAAGCAGCAATAGGCAGTAACAGGTCTCATGCCAGCACAGTAGCCCCTACTTCTACAGCCTGCTGTCCGGCTTGCAGGGCAACAGCAGCAACATCTGCTACAGTTAAGAATGCAAATGAGTTTCTCTACTGATTTCAGTCAGTCATAAGTTGCCAAAATGCTCATCTTCAGAGCTGAAATTTTCTAGGCTTGGCCAGTATCCAGCGGCGATTATTTTTTGAAAGAACATGGCAGAAGTGATTTAACCACTACAGAGTGCTTAGAACAGCATTCATTGCTATTATTCAAAAGTCATGACAGACAGAATTAAGCAGCTTTAAAGTCCACAATGTTTAGGTCTGAGAGTTAAAAAGCCAGAAGCATCTGCCAGCGGATTTCAAACATGTCCTTTTCAGCAAGCGCTTGTACACCATTTAGCATGCAAGGGCTCTGAATTAGCACTAAACCTCAAAGATCCACTAAGATGTAGTTCAGGGAGGGAGAAAGGGCTAATGATTCTGTAACCCACTACTACCTCGTAAAAATAGCACGCAGGGCATTTTGCCAGCTCTCTGCTAAATTAAATTACACAGGCAGGTAACGTAAGAACTTGGGAAAACTTTAACAAATGTGAGTACAAGTTTCAGTAATGACTCTGTAAGACCTTTCCTCTGAAGGCATTATTTCCTGAGCAGCCAAGCAGATCCAACAGGTTACTGAGCCCAAAGAGGGAATACTTGCTCCCCAATTTCTTTCATCACCCGTATTCTTGGCTGTGCAGATCTGCCTCATCCTTCAATCTGCTCCAGTGCTCACTGGGCCCACATTTCACCCAAGGAATTTGGCTCACTAACCAACCTGAAAACTAGGTGCTTTTACTTGCCAGGTTATGACTAGAAAGCGCTTGGAGAGGGACCTACTGAGCACCAAAGTAAGTAGAAGGTGAGTGGTACGAACATGCCCCTGGAAGAGGCACGCTCTTAGTCTACCAGTGATAGCAAGCTATTAGAGCATTTTTCCCACCTGAAGCATCTTCAAGTCTCCTCAAGCTGGAAATTTGTAAAGCACTCAAGCCCTACTGTAAGGAAAATCAAGTCTTAAAATAGAAAAGTACAAATCCCTTTCTAGTAACCAACATTAGAAGGATAGGTCTTTTCTTTGATGGGTCTAACTCACAGCATGTAAACATCTCTGCAACAAAAAGATGATATAATTGCATTACAGAAAAAGTTGCAGAGGTACATATAATGCAGTGGCATTTGGAGTCTGAGGTGAAGCTTCCAGTCTCCAAGATGTGAATACCAAACATCTTTGCATTCAATCAATGCTCACTGTCACGTGTCTGGCTACTTTGTCAGTGGTATTCTTTTGGTATCTGGAAGAGGAGGGACAAAAATAATTGGTTTTAATTAAGTCACAGGAAGAAACCAGTTTTTCATCCTGGGAGACAGAAGAGGTGGGAAAGGGATATGTAACAAATGAAGTTCATGCAAATTTCTCTTGAATAAGGTTACAAGCTCTACACTCTGAAGCAAGCTATTTATTAATTGCAGACAACACATTCATGAGGTCACAGAAAGTACAGGATGAGTGAGCAACGGCTACTGGTTGACTTTGTTCTTTCAAGGAGTTGTGACATTTCTTCTAGACTGTGCGTAGTGTTGTGCAGGTGTAAAACCACAAGAGAAAGTTCAACACATCTAATGACAAAGGTATAACATAGATGTATTTTTTTACTTAATCAAAACATTTTTTCTTTTGGTAGTTAATCCCATTCTACAGTGGTCAAAATGTACTTGTAAAGGTAATGATCCCCACACATAAGCACCAAGTTAGCCACCTTTCCCAGGTAACTTCGACAAATAGAAAAGGGGAAAAGGTCAATAAACATACTCTGTGTTGTTGAGTATAAATCAACTGATATGAGACTACACAGTGAAAGGCAGGCTAGCCACACCCTCAAGGATATTTCTTGTACACTGTTGCAGTGACTCTCAGACGTGCATCTCCACCAGCTTACAGCCTGCAGAAACACTACACCACAGCATTAAACTGGGATTCCAGCATGCCCCAGCATGCTGCTGCACAGCACCCCAAGATCAAGCAGCAAATACATCTTGCCTTTTACTGAAACACTGCCAAGTGCTACACTCTTCTTCTTTCTGCAACCAAGTTATTGGGAAACACTAGCATAACTCAGCACAGCACAGAAGCCTTCTGAGGTTTGCCATCTTGCTTTATATGACTGCTCTATAACACTCTTTTGAGGAATGCATCGAGAAACCTAGTTCAGCTCTTGCAGAGGCTGTAAGTTTGGCAAATGGTTTTGAAGACAGCCTGTGATGCACGGAGCATATTCCAGCAAACCCGCTGTGTGTTCTGTGCACGCCCGTACCAGTGATCACGTGGAGCCTTTGCTGACTTCCTGGCCTTTCCCACAAGGGACAACTGGCAAGATCATGACCTTGTTTTGCACAATGGCTTGATTCAGATAATCCCAAGAGTGCTCACAGTCATTTACATCAGTGGTAGTGCAAGGAATTTTAGAGTTATATTCATTTGTAAAAAGTTAGATTTGCAGAGTGATGCACAGTCAGAAAATGTCAATGTAACACCTCCCTTCATACCCTTAACCACAGTCTCCAGTTCGTCCTATTTTGATGTAGCTTTATAACACATTTTTCTACATCCTCTGCCCAGATCCTACCACATTTAGTCCATAGGATGGCTGGGACTTGCTGAATGTGTGGTTATTCAATTTTTCTTTTTCATTTTGTTATTCATTGTATGRCCTTACATCTTATTTATCATACACTAAGCCACTCATTGAACAAGGCAGAAATTCTGGAATAAGAACAGCCTGTGAGCATTTAAAGAATGCATTGTAATTCTGGTATTTCCTAACTTCTGTACATTTCATTTCACTGTTACTTTAATCCACGTCTTTTGTGTTGAATTTCATTGCCTCTTTAAAAAAGAAAAGTGGATAAACAAAGAAATTCCTTCACGAGCAACACATTGACAGACAGCAATAAAGCCCTTGTCTTTTATAAATGGGCAATTTAGAACTGTGAAAATAATTGATTTATTTTTGCTAGCAAATCAAAATAGGTTTGGGGTTTTGGTTGGTGTGTAGTTTGTTTGGGGTTTTTTTTTTTTTTGGTTGCTCTAGAAAGCATAAAAAAAAAGTCTAAGCTAAAAAGGATAAAAACCCAGAAGATGAAGCCCCCAATCTAATTTGTTTAGATGAACTGAAGTGTTGTATTGGGAATAGATTGTTCTGTTTTAGGATTTCTTATTTTCAAAAATAAAGTTTTTATTCTTTTGATTTTCTTAGATTACCCCCAAAGTTTTACTTTCATCATCCTTCTACTTCCTTGAAGTCTGTTCTTTCATTTTTCCATGCCCCAAAGATCTCATCACAATGAGAACTGGGGATCATATCAACTTGGTTAAAGATATATTTTTGTAAAAAGCTGTTCAGAGAAAGGGAGGAGGGAGGGTTGGGTTGTCCACCTTGTGCTTTAAACCAGTTGACAGCCAGACTCTCCTACTGCTTCCACTCTGACCTCTGCATCATTATTTATAAACTAAGTCCACAAGCATGGCTACACCTCACAGAGACTTAACAGCCTAAAGGCCACATCATGCAATAGATTCACATGATAACACAGTAGGGTAGGGCCGGGGGAGACCAGCAGCAAACCCACAAGATCCAGCCCTCTGTGGCTGGTGGCTCTTTTGCAGGATCAGGGCCTGGTCACACAGCTACTCAACCAAACAGGATATTGTTATTGAGGCTGCCATAACCCATTAGCCACGGGTAAGGTCCTGCTGTGCCACCCACTCCACACGTATGAAGTCCCTGACTAAAAAGAGCCTGTGAGCTGTGCTGGGCAGATCAAGGCTGAGATGGACTCAGAGGCACAAATGGTGCTTATGTGCCCACCTAGACATAATGAACAAGTCCATACCCCTCTACCCAAATTCTTTGAGCCACCTCAAGCATGGAGGGAGATTTGACAGAATAGGAAAACACGTCTTTGCCTTCTTACGTGAGAAGTACACAYGAGAGCATCCCTCTTACAAGACACCCTGGCTTTGGCTGAGGTAGAGCTAATTTTCTGTATAGTGGCTGGTATGAGGCTCTGTTTTGGATTTGTGCTGARCAAACTGATGATAATATAGAGATGTTTTTGTTATTGCTGAGCAGTGCTTACAAGAGAGACAAGGCCACCTATGCTTCTTGTACTCCCATACTGGCATGGAGACTGGGGAAATGGGGAAAAGACACAGCCAAGACAGGTGACCCAAACTGACCAAAGGGATATCCCACACCATATGATATCATGCTCAGTATATAAAGTGGGGGAAAGAGGGAGTGAGGGGAGGACATATAGAGTGATGGTGTTTGTCTTCCCAAGGAACTGTTTATGTGTGATGTGACCCTCCTCTCCTGGAGATGGCAGAACACCTGCCTGCCCATGGGAAGCAGTGAAAGAATTCCTTACTTGCACACATGGCTTTTGCTTTACCTATTCAACTGTCYTTACATCAATCCACAAGTTTTCTAAGTTCTACTCTTTCCATTCTCTCTCCGAGCCTGCTGGTGGGAGAGTGAGCAAGCAGCTGTGTGATACTTGGTTGCTGGCTGGGGTTTAACCAYGGCRTGAAGAAAGGCTGAGRGCCTGTTCAGCCTCAAGAAGAGACAACTGAGAGAGGACCTCATCARTGTCTCTAAGTATGTGAAAGGAGGGTGTCAAAAGGACAAAGCCTGGCTCTTCTCATGGTGCCAAGCAACAGGACAAGAGGCAGTGGGCAGAAACTGGTGCACAGAAAGTTCCACCCRAACATGAGGAAGAACCTCTTTACTGTTCATGTGACTGAGCACTGGAACAGGTTGCCCAGCRAGGTTGTGGAGTCTCCCTCACCAGAGATGTTCAAGAGCCATCGGGGTGCAATTCTGTGCAATGTGCTCTAGGATGACCCTGCTTATCAGGGATGTTGGACCACATGACCCACTGCAGTCCTTTCCAAGCTTACCATTCTGTGATTTAACCTTTACTTTTTTTTTTTTTTTTAGGTCTACTAACTAAAATGCTGAGCAAACAGCTGCTCAGAGAAGGTGCGCTGCAAGGTTGATAAGCAAGTGCCTGGAAATAGCCACAGTTCTACTGTTGTTTACACTAGCATTACCTCACCAAGATTTTCATAGGTTCATTTATTCCCAACAGCATAAGTCATAAACAAATTATAATTTCTGTGCACCTTTAAAAAGTTGGAAACTAAATCCACTTGCAAAATAGTCAGCAAATAACAAGTAATTTCTACTGTTCAGTACAGGGGAAGCATTTATCTGTTCCCTCCCAAACTCTGTTCAAAAACAGACAAGGATGCCCAGTTTCCCTCCTAAAAATTGCCAACACCTTAAAACAGAATTGTGTAAAAGTAATCAGTTGTCTACTGGGCATGGCACCAGGGAGCTACATCCTGGGTAGAAGTTCAATACCAACAGTATTCCTACCTCCACACCTAAGCTGACATGTGTGATAGATGCAGAAAAATCTGAGGTTTTGTCTTCCGTCCCAGGAAGGTTTATTAATCTAGGCAGAGAGCTGAAAGAATGCCTGGAACCGGCCTAACTACATTCATATGGCATTGATGGTATTAAGCTCTGTCAAACCTAAGCTGATCTGTGCAGATCCCATGTGGCTTGCCCTTACACCCAAGCAACCTGTTTTATCTACAGGCTGTGGTGTCTGGGAATGAATTATTCAGAATTAATTGATTTCTCTTTTTTTTTCTTTGCCAAAGAGAAATATCTTTTATTTACAGTTCATCTGAAACACTGAATTTTCTTGCCAAAATACTCTACCAGATAGCCACAATTGCGTCTATTCAATGTCATTTTATTTTTGTTCTTTCATTATTTTCTTAGAATAAATAAAAGAATAAGACGTTAGTTAAAAAGCCAAAATATTTTGAGGAAAAATATTTCTTTTCAGAAAAAACTAAAGCAGAAAATGTTTATTCTTCAATCTGAGGGAGAGGGGTGGAGTTAAAATACTTCACAAATCACTTAGGTCAAAGAGAATACTCATTTTTGCTGAATGAAGTACACAACCAAAAAATGTTATCCAGCTCCATTTGAAATTTAGCATTTAGAGTGAAAATGCGTGTACAACTTCAGCTTTATGCATAGGTGCATGCTTCACCAACAATAAATTGAACAGAACAGGGCACAAAGACACTGCACTAAATTGCATACTGCAGCCTCCAATTTTGTACTTTCCGATATTTATGGGTAGCTGCAGAGTTGTGGGTGCGCTCATTTTTCACATGCAAATGGTCATTTCCACATCCACATATGCCTGAAAAATTAAAGACTTGTTTGAGCACTGATGAAATACACCAACTCCATGTACTGAATAAAAGCATTAAAGGCATCACAGCAAAGGGAAGGAGGAACAGCAGAAACATTATGGGAGACRTAACAAATATGCAAGACAACAGCTGAAAGATGAAAATTAGCAAAAGCATCTCTGTGGGTTTGGAATTTTTCCTTCTGTTTGGAATAGTCTCAGAAAGAGAGAGACAAGACAGCATAACTCAGTTCAAAGTCTGGCCTTGGCTTCTCACATGATCTCTTAAGATGAGGATGAACACATGTGGTTGATTGAGTGAAGACCCTTAAACRCATTATACCTTCAAATTAATGACAGTTCTGAAAAACAAAACACTTGGAGGAAGAATTTCAAGTGCCCCAGCACACAAGCAGCCATCACCCCATGCTGCAGCCTAGTTTAAAGAAAGGGCAGTGGCCTCCACTCATTGTCAGTGACGCTACAGATTTRTGTCTATTGGATTTACCTGATTTTGGCACCCATCTCTTCTCTCATAGCCCACAGGCTGGGAAGAAGTGGCTGTTGGGCTCCATGAAACAAAGGCACTACTATTCAGAAGAAGCAGGGAGAGCTCCCAATGAAGTTTTGTCAAGGAGAAGCAAAGGACCAGCTGAAATTTGAGGCCTCTTCATCCCCACTTCCTTCTCCAGCTCATTCACAACATGCTCCCTCAAAATGCAAACGCACACGCTGCCAGCCTCAGTTCCTTCCATAGATGACATGACATCAAATTGACAGAGCTGTGACTATTTGACATCCAAGCTGATAACACAGCGGCACTTCTGAGCAACACTCAAACAATAGGCAAGAAATGTGGCTCCCATAAATGGGTGAATTTACTGCTTGCTGTTCAAGAAATAAATAAACCATTACCCACAAAGCATCGTTTTTCTTTGAAGTACGTCACCTGTCACTAAAGGTTAAATAACTGTCGATTGCTCATGCAAGGCTGGCAGGGGTTGGTTGCAGCTTCGCCACTTCTTTTAGCTCTAATGGGGACTGTGCAGTTATAACCCTCCTGCTCTAAGGAACRCGACATAAGTGACTGTCAGCAGTGGGAAATGGATCACCTACTACCTGCCTGTTATCAGCGCATTGTTATGATTTTGTGGAGGAAACAGGTCAAAATACAGTAGGCAGCGATCAACATGAAATAGTGGGCCAGCTGCTATGACTGACAGGACAAAACACAAGAGACTTGGGCTTCAGAGTTGGGAGCCAACTCATTGGGAAAGCAAAGGTCTCATCTCTCCAAGACACAGACATGGTGTTAGCCTGTGCCCTTGGTTCCCCATTCATGAAGCAGGGACAACCACCTGTCACTTTGGTCCTCAGGATGCCTTAGGGAACTAGGAAGAGAGGTCGCCAGACCATCTGGTAAAGGGAGAAGGTGCAGGTGAATGCAAGCACATAAAGAGCACTAGGGAGACCACCAGTGGAGTGGAGATTCAAATCCTATGGCCACTTGAGGAGGTAGTATCTTGTCTTTTTTCGTCTGACCAGTAAAAACACCTGTCCCTAAAGTTTCGCATGAGGTAACTTTTCTCCCCTTCCTGCTAGCTCTGGAAATAAAAGATCAGCTTAAATTCCTGAAACCACACACACAAGATGACAATAGAGCAGGAAGCTTACTGATGGAATGACAGTCATCAGAAAACATCCAGATAGAGAGCTGAAAAAGCACACACTTCTAGAAATAAGGCTTCATGAGAACTTGGGTAGCCTGCCATTTCCCACAGTCTCATCAGGACAAGGAACCGGGCAGAAATCACTTGTAAAGTCCCTCAGGCATTAGTGAGAAGTGATGGTAAACTGGTCAGACAAATGATTATGCTTGCTTTCTCCCTCCTAGAGGAAGGAGATGTGGATTTTCAAATGAGAAGGCATTTTTACAGAAGGAAAGGTATTTGATATACTTGATATGTACAGAGATTTGTGCCTAGACAGCCACACAAAGCCCATGAGGCATGAGTACACATGTGCTGTAGAAGTTCCCTCACCCTATAGTTGGCTCACAGGGCTCAGTCACCTGCCTCCCCAAAATTCTCCCCAGAAACAAAAGACACCAGGAAAAGTTAAAGCCTCATCTCTCAGCTGAATAATCACTAGTCCTAAAAACATGACAAAGTGGTCCATTACTGCTTTTCTGTAATACCTGTGATATTACCCTCTCAGGCTGAGAAACAATCAGAAATTACTTTTCTGCCAAAGAGCAACAGCATCTCAGTTTCTGTGTCTCAGCAAGAGCTCCCTTCCCTCTCTGAAGGATGGGCACACATCCCAGAGAATCACTGGTCATTTGTTGCTTCCATTTGAGAGGGACTTACTGGAGTTGAGGGTCTGACCTACAGATAACCTCAGATTGTTAACTGAGCCTCAAAAATGTTGAAAACCACAACTCCTTTTCAAAATTCTTCACTCAGCTGTTTTTCAAATTCAAAGTGTCCATATGGCTAATCAGCACAAAGGGCTTGCTGTGAGAGTAAAAGGACTGCCAGCATCCCAGAAGCAGACAGATATTCAATAAGAGGAATAGCACCGATATCTAACAACTCCTGAATCCATTCACATCTCAAAACTGCATTGTYTTCTCCACTCCACCAAATCTGGAAGTAGCAAAGCTGTATTCCTGATTATACCAGAGGAAGGAAGGGGGAATTTGTCTCMGTTTGCCAAAAGCACAAATCCCATTTGCATGCTGCATTTCAAGTTTCACACCGGTTCAGAAAACTCCATGCCTTCTCCTAACCCTGCGCCATTCCCCAGTAACGTAGGYTTAATGAAKTTGAATGAAAGCTTTCAGGGAAGAGGAACATGATGCAAGAGGAAGCATAGGTTGTACAAAWGCTGCATTACCCTTTCTTACCTGGTAAAGCCAACCGTTGTCCTCAGGGTGGGTTTTCAACCTGTGAAGGGCCTGGCAGCAAGAACTGCAGACAAATACTATCACATAGGTTTGCTACTCTCTTTTACCTAGGAATATTCCTAGCTGTAGACAGCTGCAGTGTGGCACTGTTTATCTCAGAAGTCTCCTGTTCCAAACAGGAAGATTAGCAGTTAATGCACCTTGCCCCATGGAACAATCCATGATGCTCTCCTGGTACCAAATARAGGAACTGACAGGAGAGGGGACTCACAGACCAATTATTTGTTTTAAAATCTTTATCAAAGTTTGTAGTGCTCTCAAGTTCAGACAGATTTAGGCAGGACCTAAGTCATTTGCCCGTAAAGAGGAGAAATTATAGATTATTGAAGCCACAGACACCACCCCAAAATGCAGAATTACAAGAATATTCCATTCTCTATCAAATTTCATGGGCCAGTGGATATGGCAGCACAAAAGTGTGCATTTCAATGCAACAAGCTGCATTCTGAAAGACATTTGTTCCCTTCCTTCACAAACCCTTCCACTACCACCCAGCTAGACAGAAACATGCATGCAAGTATTTGGCATCTTCCCTCTCACTTGACAGCCAAGAGACAATCCAGAGGCCAGTTTCCCCAGTGCCCTGACAACCCTACAGGGATGGGATATTCATTTCCATTCCCATGCCAGATGACAAGCAAGTTATAAATTGTGTTCAATCCTACCATCCCTTGTTTATCTACCATGACAGTCTTCTCTGGCTCTAGTGTGGCTAGGAGCCCAGAGGGCATGCATGACCTTTTCAAGCTGTTCTAAGTTGTCATAAGCTCTTCTGCCCCCATTTTTATTTTCCATCATTTTATTCATGCCCTGGCCTTCTCCCTCTATCACTCCAACGTTTCTTTATTGCGTCCTCCTAGAACGTTATCTTCTCCTGCCTCTCTGCCCATGAATTACAGCCTCTCTTTCCTCCCTTTTCCTCTTCTTGTTCGCTTTGATGGCGTCTCTTATATTTCTGTCCTCCATTTGCTGAGCAGGACAAGCTTTTGCCCAGACATTCCATTAACCCACACCTCCTCTGACTTGCTGCAGTGCTGAAAACAGATGAAAACAGGGCTCTCCTCACTGCCTCCTTTCTCTCTGCTTTCATTTATGTTTGCTCACTCACACTTTTTACCTCTTCAAGTCTCTCTTTCCCCTTTCTCTCTTCAGGCACATCATTCTAACCCGGCCCTCTTTTGATCTGCTGTCAATTTTTGAGCTCCCTGTTTTACTCATCTTCCAATCTCCCATTAGCACTCTCTGAAAATTAAGGTCAGAAATTAGTCCTTTGCAGCTGCCCCATTGCTGAGTCAAACCAAACATCACTTACAACAGAAATTTTCTTTCAGGGCCATGTGGCAGGGTAAACTAAGACACCCTGCATTTCTTGCCAGTGCTCAAGTTTCTGAACCAGTAAAGAGACAGAATTATTACAGAGACATCTTATGGGGATGTTGTTGAGATGATAGCTCAATGCTTCAGAGCCAGCCCCTCCAATATTCCAAGTGGTAATGAATAAAAACTGTGACGAAAACAGGAGTCATGACAAATGCTTTAGCTGGGATTTTGTTTGAAACAACAAGATTTGGCTAATTTTCCCTCTTAAACAGCTAGAAGAAAGGGGTGTCAGAATTTTTGATCTTCAGAAATATAGGAAGCTGTATGTATGGCAAACATGAAACTCATCTGATTCTTTGGCTTCCTGGTGTCAGATCTGTTAATTTTACACAGCACTCAGGCAACTCACCAGTGAGGGTCAAGACTTGCAGGTTTGTAGTTTGTTATCTCATTACATAGCAAGACAGAAGAAAGGACTAACACAAGGCTCAGGAAAGAGTTTGGAATTCCAGTATCTCCAATAACCCTTATTGTACTGTTGGAGCAGGACCGTTTTTCAAGTAGTGAGATGCAGATGACAAGACATAAAAAACCCATCACAAGAAAAATAATGACTGGAAGATAGTGTTTGTACCAAAACGAGGCAGTTCCACCTTTACCCAAGCAACACCAACACCCACCACAAGATACAGGAGTGTTAGGGAACTTATTGCAGCTACACGATTTGAGAAAAGACTGGGATGCTATAGGCAGCCATGACAGACAAAAATCTGGGACCTGTGGATGAAGAGAGAACACTTGCTCCTGCTGCAGAGACTAATTTCTATCATGCTCTGTATAGGATGGAGATAGTGAGCTTGATGGATGTAATTTCCAGAACAGGAACAGGATTATAAATTAAAAACCTTAAATCATGGGCAACAGAACTGGCCCAARTCCAGCTTCTTAAAAATCTGTTTAGTCCTGGATAAAAATATTGACTGAAACTTTCACTAAGGTTGGGTCTTCTGCAGGAATTGTGGCACCTGAAACAACAGAACTCACTTTGCGGCTCCTCTGTGGTATTGTTTCAAATAGATACTCACTTAGTTATTTCCTTAAAATAGAGGACAAAACCTTTTAATCACCTAACCTTGACACTTCTAGTTGAAGACAGATCACGYGTTCAAAGAGTGAATGAGGCAAAACAAACAGGAATGGACACATCCAAAAAAATGGTTTCCTAAGTTTTCTTTTGTTAAGGGACTAAAAGGAACAGTGCCAAAAATAAAACATATGGAAGGCTAGCTATTGCACCAAATTGAGAGGCTGCTCAGAACTCCTAGCAAAAGAATGGGATCATAACTCAACAGGCGTTTCTGAAGGCAAAATGTAGAGAAATGACGAAAAGGGAAATCGATGGGATATCGTATTACCTGGCTATAAAGTATTCAAGTAGGATAGATCAGGGCTAAGTTTTCTTCTAGAAAAACTCCAATGACTTCAGTAGAGTTATGGCAATAAAGACACCACTCCTTTGAGGCAGAGACCATTAGGTAGCAACAGACTCACCTCCCACAGTATCCAGTGACTTGACATCACTGCAGGCACAGAGCTTTAGTTTAGCATTTGTCTTGACAAAAATCCCATACTATAAACATATTTTCAAGTTATAATACTCACTTTGTCTTCAAAAAAAGGTATGTATTCCACAATGAAGGCAATTGAAGGGGAAAAGAAGTCTAAAATAACAGCTACCTGATCAGCCAGATCGAAGTTAAACAATTTTAATTTAAGTGCTTCTTGAAACTGCCAGTTCTAAGGTACAAGGAGAATTGAAAACCACTTTTTCATTAATTCAGACAAGTTAAAATAAAGGTAGTTATTGATTAACTAGTATATACCAGTGACCAGAATACCACCCAGTTCACATTTTTAAAATGGCAATCAGAATAAAATCTAGGAGTCTTTTAGATGCACAAAGTAGTATCACTTAATCAGAAATCAGCAAGACAGTAAATACCAAACATCCCATTATGCCTGAAGTGCAGTGTAGTACGTGATAACTCGAGAGTAGCTTTTTTCCTGTATGTGCTAACAATTTGTATAAACAASTAATAAGGTGAAAAAAAGTTTCAGAAGTAGAAAGACTTATCTATTTTAAACTGTAGGACAAGACAACTCTTCTAAGGTCTCTGATCAAGCTGGGTACATCTACAGCACAATAAATCAGTTCTGTTACCAAGTATAAGGTAACATACAGCAGAAAACTCAGCTTGAACTGTCCCCACCTAGCATCTACAGCCAGTATTAAYTGTGACCCCTCAGGGAAGAGACGTGGGTGTCACTAGGGACAGTTCAATGACAGCCTGATCAACATGCACAGGCAGTACAAAAGGGTGAGGGGAAGGAGAGGAAATGCATGGTTGACGAATGTACCCGAGCACATTCTGGTACTGCCATATAAATTAGGGGTATGCTCTCATTTACAATGCTACTTCAGTTCCAGCCAGCAATCCCCATCCCCCCCTGTGGCACCATACAGCTAAACCATCAGGGATTGAAACAACAGACAAATATGATTACTGCCTGCATGAGGCCACAGATGCTTCCAAGGACAAAGTTAACTTTCATTCTAGTGGGGCAGATGCCTTTGCTATGGAAGATGACTTAGGGACTCCCTAAGGGCTCTTCTTCAAAGGCAAGCTGAATCCTGAGTCATAACATCCCTAAAAAAATACTAAAGTTCCAGCTCAAAGATGACAAAATAAGGAAGCCAAGTGATTTCAGCATTCATTAAGAAGGCTTCAAACACAAGTGATCCACTGAGGTCTGATCAGCTGAAGGCCGATCACTGGCAATRGGTTTACATGATCTGCATTGACCCACAGAAGCGGAAAACTGCTCTGGTGCAATATATGTCTCTGCAGATCTTAATTCCTGTTTGAGACACCTTCCTCTGAACCAGCCACCTGAGAGATGGCTTCTGCCTGCTTCAGCTGAACAGTTTGTGAGCCTCTGCTTTGCCAAAGCAGATGACAGCAGTGTACCTTGGTCAGTGTGTGAGAAAAATACACTGGCACCTCCCAGCCAGCCAACTGGCAGTGCTTGCCCCCATCCTTCAACAATTTCATACACCAGCATCCAGCACCAAGAGCCTGCCCAAGGGCCACTATTCCCACAGCCTTTCTTACCAGCTCATCATTCAAATGAGCCTGAAAATACTGTGAAATAAAGCTCTTCCTGTTCTTCAGATATAGAAAGTTGCCCATCTTCACTTGCCTCTGATAAGGTTGGAAAGAAGGGGAGGGAAACATCCTCCTTGGGACTGAAAATGATCTTTTGACCTACCTAGTGTGACACTTGTTTTCAGCACTACCACAGCTTTTTGCTTGGTGACATCCTCAGAAGCCAGTCTGCCACCATAAAAGAAATTCTTGCAGCTGTAAATAGTGATGAACATTGAATATTCCTTACAAGGTCTGGAAATCGTGTGCCACACCCACGACTGCACTCTAATTATCCAATTCCGAAGCAGGAGGAAGGATACATGGCTTATGGTGTCCAGACAGATTTTGAGTATATCACTCAAACCAAGGTGTTCACAAACAAGTGAGATCAAAATTATTCACAGAAATTCTTTGAATAATCCCAAATAGCCAATCAATGGAGAGAGGGCAAGGAATGATGATAATCTGCTTACCAGCAATTCTGAAACATGAACAGAAAGCTGAATTTGCTAGGCTTCTTCTAAAAGTTGTTTGAATTTTCACCATGACAAGTATGTGAATTTGACTGAGCACTGCAGACTACCTTTGAAGTTGAGTGAATAACAACAGGCTCAAACATGGTCAAATTTAAATAAAGACAGAATGTTTTCAAAGCTGTCATGATTTTTTTTCTCTCTCCATTACCTATAAATTTTTTACCCAATACTCCATGCATGTTATCACTGCTGACAACACAATCAAATGCATGATACCAAAAAAGAAAATTGTTTGTTCAAGATAGACTGTGATTGCACACAACTTAATGTTGAGTTTACTTTATCTTCTTGCTCTGACAAATCCACTGGCCTGTGAATTTCCTCAACCATTTTTTGTAAGCCATTGAAGTTTTTGGCTTTCCATTTTTGTCTAACATTTCCAAGCCATTTTTAAAAATACAGTATTTTCAAGAGAAGATATTGAATACACATTGAAGCCTTCAGGGTTTTTTTCGGGGCTCTTATATTAGATGAGCATCTAAAAGTTCTGGGAAACTTTTAACTTTATGCACTCTTTTCACCAATTTGTCAGAAACTCTTAGCAGTATTTTCCCCACCTCTTATTCACTTCTGAAAAGAAGAGAAAGTTATTTCTGCAGGTATTACCTTTACTGGCAGGAGATCCAAGGGAAAACGTTAATAAAAAGCTGTTTCTCTTTTTCTGGGGTACGAGACAGACAAACAGAAGTTCATGACAAAGCCCTGTGATGACTAATTCCTTTTGTTGCAATAAACGCTGACAGTTCTCCACCCCCACACAGACACATACTTGATTTCATTAGATACTGCTCAGATGTGTATTCGAACTGAATATTTCAGAAGAGATGCATGTCCTGGTTGAAAACCTGTACAGAAGGCGGCAGAGTATTTCACTGGCCACACACAGTGAGGACAGAGTACACAATACCATGACTCCCAATGCAATTTCATTACCACTAATTACTTGGTCAGCTCCTACTGACTACTGAAAAAATGCATGGATACCACTTGTCAATGCTGCTTTCCTTTTAATGCATGTACTCAAACCCAGACTACGACAGTGCATTCCCCATATACTCAGCAACTCTCTCTCATAGATGTACAAACCTACCTTGGACATCAAAATGCACACCTCACAAACCATAGCATAACACTTATTCTATCCTAGTGATTAAAACACAGCCCACTACCCTAAATAGGCATGCAAATTTTATAGATGACCAGGTCATTTGAGATTKGTCTCTTCTCTCCCCGCTCTCATGTTTTTCAAAGTCTGCCTTGAAACAAGTAAAAGGAATCTCATCTTTAAAGAATGAGGGCTCATCACCTTCTGACAATTAAGCTTCTTGAAGGGTCTCAAGGTGGACAAGCAGCCTCATGAAATGGCCCATAATCACTAGTCACCACAAAAAACCTTGCCTGTATTTTATGAAACATGAAATAGCTAGAGATACAAGAAATGCAACTAGGAATTCAACCCATAAAGCCTTCTTTGTGCGACTGAGAAGCCTCAGAAGTGCTTTGAAAGGCTTGAAGGAAGAGAAATTATTTTAACAAAAGAACAAAAAAAAAAAAAAAAAGAAAACTTAAAAGAGAGCAGAAGTTCTGAAGTGTGTGGGGGTGGGAGAAGTCTTCAGTGTTAGGAACACCAAAGAGATCTCTAACTCAAAGCTACCAGAATAGCTTAGACAAGCTGAGGTGGCTGTGGCTTGATATTCTTACTTCGGCAGTGACTGGAGTTTGTTGCCTGGGGGACTACACTGTGGATCTAACTGGACTGTGGTTTAATTTGCAGAGGACCTAGAGGATGGCTACTCCCCATATCCCAACAAGAAGCAGTTCAGCTTCCAGCAGGCTACAGAGCTGTGCTTTCATGCCATAGCTTGCTGACGAGGAAGCCACCTCCTACTGCTTCTGATTAGGCTGAGCTCAGGCGAAGGGATGCAGAGAGGAGGAAGAGGGCCCATGTTTGCTATGCATGAGCTGCCCTCCTCTGCCAGCAGAGCAGCTCCCAGATGACCACTGTGGGGCTGAGATGAGAAAGGGGCCGGCAGTCCCTCCACCGTGACAGCACCACAGCTTGAAATTCCAATTTCCTCATGCTCCCCTGGGGTAGTTTATGAGCCATTTTGGTTAGTGAACGCTGGCTCCTAAAGTTAATGAGCGTGTCTGTTTTCAACATACGGTCAACTGCTGATTGTTCTGATGTGGTGAGCTAGGCTGATGAATACATACCACCCACAGACAGAGAAAGAGCTGGGCTTTCCTGCTGCGTGTTGAGGAAGGGGAAGAGGAAAAAGAAACAGCAAAAAAACTCCAAATAAGCAAAGTGCCAAAGGCACATTAGGGTAAGGGTAACCACACCCAAAAATGCACCTAGGGACCAATGCCTACAAAAAGATGTATTCTGCTGCAGCTAGGGTTTTACTGAACACAGATCTGCTAATTTTTTTTCTTTTTTTTTTTTTTTTTGTTTTTGTGTAGCCCACAACCAGCCTGAGGTCCTATAGCCCCAGCCTTAACTGAATCCCAAATCACAGCCATAGAAAGGCACTTCCTCCTCAGTCCACTCACTCATGGGAACAGGCAACATCAAATTCTCACCCGTTGGTCAACTTGCCCTCTCCTACAGCAGCCTCCAGCACCTGCTTTATGCCAAGGAATTCCCTAAGGAGGTTCTCAGCACATCTGGAGGCACACATGAACATGGCCATTTCACAGAGTGACCACATGCACTACCTGCATGTCACATTAGAAAGCAGATATAGCAAGTCAATTCAAAATGTCAAGTAATAAAAGTTCTGATTTAGAATAAAATAAAAGGAAAAGGCCAAACACCCCTTGCCACTTATAGGACATGCTGCCCACCAGTAAATTAAAAATTTTATGCCACTGCATACATCGTATGTACATGTGTTCACMTCATGAAAAATACATAAGGATCTGAGTGGCATCAATAGTGTTTATGAGCCCATCACCTGGACAGACATTCCCTTTACGGTTCTAATGAAATAAGAGAAAGACAGACACACCCAGAGTCCATAACCTTCTCAAAAGAAAAAACCATAATCTGTACTCCTGAACCTCCCAATCTAAATTCTCGATGTCCCAAAACGAAAATAAATTTTGCCATAACCAACATCCCAGAGAGCCCCCTACAATGAACAAAAAGCATCTGCTAACCTTGTTATACATTTGTCATGTATACGTCAGGCTGGGCTCACAGGAGTGAGAAGATGAACTGGAACTGAGAGCGGGAGGTGGCTGGCAGAAGAGGAGGGGAGAGAAAGCAGCACATGAGGGTGGTGGAGCAGAGGACAAACAGAAGGGATGGAAAAGCTGAGCGCAAGAGGGAAAGTTAAAGGGAGGTTAGGGATCGATGGCAGAGTCTGTATTAACTCAGTCACAGGGCCCTGACGATCTCTAAATGGACTGAGCTCTGCTCTCACGGTTTATGATACCAGCAGAACCACTTGATTGAATTATGGTTCTTCAATTGATCGCTCCCTATCAGTAATATGACTTCTCTACTCACCAGCCAGCTCCGCTTACAAAGGGAAGCTTTGATGGCAAGGAATGCTTTCCTGACATTTTTTATCTGGAGCAAATCAGTGCTAGAGTTGAATTGCTTTCGTTGACATTTCACAGGGAGAGCAACACGGCAGGTACCACTGCCACTCCTTGATAGCAATAAAAAGGCAGAAAAGAAGGGACAAACACACTTGGATATACAATGTGCAACCCTTTGAACTAGGCAGAGATGAAGGCTACTTCCAGATAAAACATGCCTGCATCYTCACACCATATATCCATTCTTTTCAAGCTGCCCTGCTCATATCCATCTTTACTAAGCAAGCGCTGATGCTGCCAAAAGCTGCTGCCTTTTTGCATTTGACTCAGGGGCAGAGACGTGCTGGCCTTATGATTTGGTAAGGACAGAACAGAGTGCATCATGGAAAAGCAAAGGAAGCCATCACAGGCAGGACCCCATYGTAAAAAACAAGGTAAAAGATGGACATAGAGGTGGTAAACTACACAGAAAGAAAAAGAACATATTGAGCAATTTGAGACACACTGGTCTGGATGAAATAATCTAAACCAATCTAAAAAAACTCAATTAAACTTTACACTCATTCTCAAACAGGAATCAAATCTGAACTGTTACTTTGATGAGTTTTAAGCTCAAAGCTTAAATATTTAAACTTTTTTGCATTTCTGCCTAGCATACTTGTTGCCTCACTTTTGAGTATTCAGGTTTGGTGCTTTGCTTTTGAAAGCRCCACAATAGGAGAAAATTTCAGAAGATATTTGAAGGAAAAAAAAAAAATCTTTCAACTCTGCCCACATTTATAGGGAACTCTTAACTTCTTTCCAGAGGAGAGGATCAAAGCACAAGGAAAGACATTAAGTAGTCATATATCAACACTGCAAATGCAGAATCAAACAAGATAGAGCCTGCTTTACCTGCAGCAAGGACTTCAAACTGTCTGAAGTCAGTAGCTCTGAGCCCTGACAGAGTAGGGACTGGAGAAGGCGAGCAGTGTACTAACCACCAGCAACTCTCTACCTCACGCAATGACCCTTCATGGTTACCAGGCAGAAGCTGGAACAATCCCACCATTTTTCTGAGTTAATCTAAGCCAAGCTAACCCTAAGCCATTCTCAGCTTCTTTTGGCCCATTACCTTCCCATCCTTCCAAGTCTAATAGACATGACTTGTTAATTGGGCTGGAACCTWGACCTTGCTGTATCTGTCTCCAGTCCTAATAGCTGACAAGTGGGCAGACAGAAAGATTACTTCAAAAAAACCCCTGATGCTTATAATGACAATTCACAAAACCAGGGTCAAATCTTGAGCGATGCCATGTATTAGAGGGCAGTTCAGGCACAGGGCACTTCTTTAGACTTGGATCTGTAGCAAAGCAACTGTACCCTGAGGCAAATACATCGTTTCACTAGAASTCGGCAGCACCTTGAGAAAGCAGCACACACACGGCTAATATATTTCTAACTTCAGTAACTATCTCTTTTTTGGAACTGCCAAGACAAGTGATGCATCGATTTTCCTACAGCTCACCCTGCATGATTGGTATCAAGGCTGTGTAGGCGTCTGGTGAAGTGTTCACAAATTTCTCTGAAAAAGTAAAGACAAAGAAATCCACAACAATTCAAGATGCTGAGATCAGTACAAAAACTWCTCCTTCAGGCAGGCTTATACTATGCAGCCAGAATTGAAACTGAGATGTTACTGAAATCTCATCTGAAGACCTTTAAAGAAAGCACCTGCAATATCATCTGCATRTACTTGGAAAGTAACCTTTGCAGAGGTAGCAGTGGCAGGGCAAGCAAAATTTGCATTTTAGAACTAGATAGAGAAACAGGCTGCAGAGACATGACAAAAAGGGAAAAGACATCTGTGGGTAGCCATTGAGATCCTTGCTGCAGCATAGAATAGGTGTCACTTGGGAGGCTCATCAATGACTGACATTTTCCATCAACACTTTAGGCTGCAACTGCATTGGTTTGGCTGAACAATTGCTATCAGTTCCTGCCTTCTACATCACATCTGTGTTTTGCTCACTAGATTTAAAAACATACATGTATGTGAGACATAGATCTGAAGATATAGGCAAGAGACACRGGTGTCCCATCACAGGCTTACATTTGGATCCTGCTCCAACAGCAGGATCTCCTTTATCCCCTTTCTTCCCCAAGGACATCTGCCTATCATTTACAGAGTGAGCTGCCCAAGGGAAAACCCACAAATTCAAAAACTGCCACCCCTACATATTAACTAATTCATCTCCCAGAGGTACAGCTATTCCTTCCAAGGCATTTGGCAAATGCCATTTTCACYGGAGAAAATCCAGGCCCAGCAGGAACTGCTTACAACCACCAATCTGTATGTGTAGGACTCAAGTCCTGTATCTTTTAAATCAAGAGCTGTTTCTTCTACCTCACTGGCACAGCCTCCCAACATATTCCCCCCCCTCCAATGCTAATATGCAGTGGTTTTATAGAGGGTGCAGATGCAGTTTTTTTGCATATAAAGTTTATCATCTAATCACTCACAGAATAAAGTGCCAAGCAACATTTGAGTAATCAGACTGAATGCATAAATATCCTGTAGTTAYACAGTTGTTACAGCATATCATTTCTTACTTAGTTTTCTGCTTTTACAGCTATCATCAGTAGTGACTTCAATCCCCTCCTAAACATTAAATGATCTCTTCAGAAATGCTCTCAGGTGGSGGAGGAAGAGGGAAACCTTGTTAATCCCACTAGAGAGGACACCAGCAGGCAGAAGGTGATGAGCAACCATTAGATCCCTGGACCTTTTGGGATGCGAATTTCCCACAACCTGCTCATGACCTCAAAGACACCGAGCCCAACCTCTAGCACTCCCACACATGGCCTTCTTCCTTTTTCATTATGGAAGGCAGAACACTTTCAGAACAGGTCCCACAGCCAGCACGTGCTCCTTTCCACAGTGCAACAACCCTTTCCAGAAGCCCCATTTCCAGGCCTTGCTTACCTGGCATGGGTCACATTTGCAAAATTTATGAGTCTTGCCACTGGAAAGGCAAAGCTGTTGCCTTCASTGAGGTCTGGTGCTGTCCTCAGTTTCTGCATACAGCAGCTCAGGGTGTCACAGCACACCTGGAAAATTATTCCCTTTCTCACACAAAATACAACTAGTCTAAGCCTAAGCATGAATAAATAGTAAAGAATATTTCCCTRTCAAATGACACTATTTTAGTATCTGCTTCCCTTTCCGATTTGGATGGAAATTCCGAAGTTGGACTTGTATAAAAGGGAACATTTGGAAAGCTTTGAATCAGCACAATAAATTATTTAACACTTTCAAAAATTAAAGTTAAATGCTTACACCTTCTCGAATCAAGCATTTTGGTTCCATTTGTTGAATCAGTTTCCTCTTCCTAGCCCAAAAGAGCCATGCTCCAAGAAGGTACTGTATTTTTTCAAGGAGGACTTAAGTTTATCTCACTTTTTATTGTCTTCTATATACACGACTGAGTAGCTCCAGTTTGTGTCCCCTCTGATGTAATATGGCTGTTTGACCATCAATGCAACATCATTTCAAGCAGAAGAAATCACAGTGTGTCTTGGGAAACAAGCTCCGGGAATCCTGCCTGCTTTGTACGAGTGCAGGTAACAGGAACACATTTCCAATGGAAATTCTCTAGCCAGTTCAATCAGCAATGCCAAACGAAGATAAATACAAACATTTGTTATCAAGGAACAATCCCTCATGAATTAGAAGTATATTGACAACAGGTGCTTGACCAGTAAATACAAATTTAACAGAGCAAGACAACAACTGGGACCCTGGACACATTGTTGAGGTGGTGCTCATACTGAAGTGAACAAAGGTGCTCTGAACACTCGTATGTTTCAGAGGCAYGTGGCTCATTTCTAATAGGGTATGTGATTTCAAGAATCTGATGGTTTTTTAGAGATCATTCATATTCCAGTTGCCATCTTGGATATCAGCCTCATAAATGCATATTCTGAATCAGCTTTTTGCTTGGTAAAGATCCTGTTAAGCTCATCATGTTTTCCCTGGCATTCAAAACACCAACTAAGAGACAGACGAATAAGAAAATGGGCAAGAATGATGCAGGAATAGCCTGAAGTTGTGTCAGAGGAGGTTTAGGTCGGATGGGAGAAAAAGATTCTTCACCCAGAGCATGGTTGGGCACTGGAACAGGCTCACCAGAGAAGTGGTCACAGCACCAAGCCTGACAGAGTTCAAGAAGCATTTGGACAACGCTCTTGGGCACATGATGTGACTCTTTGGACATCTTCAGGTTTCCAATACTGAGAAACTAGCAAATCACAAGGAGCCATGAACCAGGGAGGTGGCAGCTTTGTAGTGTCCAACGTTAGAAACTCCTTCTAGTAAGCTCTCAGATGCAGGCAGACCTGGCGTATCTAGCAGCTCTAGCAAGAAGCCCTGAAACAGATATTAGCATCTGSCACCTACCACTGCAAGCACTTTCTCACATGAAACACAAGCAGCACTACCAGCCAATTTCCASTGGGACTAGGGATCATGCTGTCCCCAATGTGGAAAACACACTCTGATAAATCRGCTAAAAACACTGAGATTTGCTGGGTCCATGGAAAATGCTGAAATACAAGCCACCTGCAAAATTTAAATAGGCCACATAAATAGGTCCTCATATCTCAGGCCGAGCAGACACAAATAACTTACAGA